>OX940890.1:24806762-26006762 GCA_954871355.1 Cabera pusaria
CAATGATGATCGAAAAATTAAAATTCATACGTTAATTTTTTTTATATAAAACCTTAGAGGCAGTTGTCGGTTACGCATTACTAGTAATCTTGTTAACCCCTCCAACTAAACTAAATGCTGGTGTCTGGAGTAGGTTCACGTCAATATTGCAATGGGTGGGGATCAAACTCACGACCTCTCGATCGCCAGGCATCATTGTGCGCCTTAGCCATTGGCTATTACCGCTTAATACCCCTGATTAATTAAAAGAAAATGATAAGAAAATCAGGACCCCTGATGACATAACAACGCCTTGAACGTAGCAATAGCAAATCAACTACTCTGAATAAAGCCTCTGTAACGTATATTAAAATAAGAAAACAACTGTGGCCACCTGTAGCATTGTTGTTCACACAATGCCCTTCATTGTTACACTATCTGATAGCCTGAACAAAAGTTAAGCTTGCTATAAGACCAGCGGCTGGAGCACTGCCGGTTCTTATAACATGATCTGGGCGAGATGAAGACCTGCATTTGTTTTGTTGTGCTGCAAATCAGCTTCGCTATATCGGAGATCAGGGATAGTGTGCTGGTCAACAAGTGAGTAATATCTTTAACTTTTTGCCGGATTATCAAAGTTGGAGAGTGTCGATTTAGGCGAAACATACATTGCCCAGCGCTACGCTGCGGGGTCCGTGGCGAAGGAGCCACGCGTGCGGGTGCGGGAGTGCAGATCTGTAGGGCTATTCTGTAAGCTATCTCGGAAGCGGAATCCGCGGTGAGATTTGAATTTCATATAACGAAATTTAACCGTATTACGATCGTGTTACGTACTACGAAATTCAAATCTCACCGCGCATATAGCTACTATAGCTTCATCATGCAGATTTATCCTTTGTTTAGCGTGTTTCTCCGCATGTAGTTGCGTGATCTGCAACACTGCGCGTGCGCGTTTTCTTCTGTGTTGCACTATGCGTGTTTTCTATACAAACACAGATACTTGCAAACAACGTAAGAACATGCACTCCCACGCTACGCTGCGTGATGCGGTGCATGTGAGAATCGCCTAATTAGTCCAAAGGATCAGCCGGGTTAAGGCTGGTCGCATTTTGTAGCAGAACTCATAACTGATGGGGTAGACTCCATAGTCTACCCCATCAGTAATAATAATAACCATCTACCATGGGGTACCAAATCTACCATGGGGTAGAATGGGGTAGATTGTTGTGGATTGTAAGCGATGCATTGGAAATAGTAGTATGGGAGACCTTCCAGCTGACAAAATTTATTCGAAGTAGTTAGCAGTTGATGGCAAATATAAGCTAAAGATCAATGTGGCGTACGTACCTTGGGTAAGGCCTATGTACCTACTACTTATGTCAAACTTTGGATAATGGTGATGATGATCAATATCTATGTAATAGACTAGACAACCGATGTTGACCAATGTCACACCCAAAAAGTTTAAACCCTAAAAACCCAAGTGTTCATAGAGTTATAAAAAAATCAAATTGGCGGATTTTTGGCGCTAAATTATAAGTCGTTTATATTTTTCTCTAAGCAAACTTAACGATATGAGTGTATCAAAATTAAGGAAATTAAAAGGAGATTACAAAAATATACATAAGTCGTATGTTTACATTTAATTGGAAATGATAAATGCTGAAAACAATAAAATATTCATTTTTCACGCAGTCGGGTTTTTGTTCTATTCAATAACTAGCTGTCCCGGCACACGTCGTCCTGCCCGAAAAAGCTTTATCTACGTGCCCATAGTAGAGTGATTCAGTATTCTGTGTATTTGCCTACATTCACTCTCTCTCCATTTACATTGGAATGATAGTGGCGCCATCTGTCGAAAATTGGTCGTAGCAACTCAGAAACCTTCTTGGGCTCTTGCACAACAACTTTGCATAGTTTACGATTCTATAAAGGACATACAGACATACATTCATTTTTTATAAGAAATTCACTTGTGCATTGTTATGTACAATCCAAAATTTTATCGAAACTCCGGGAAACATTCCCGGTGGCGCGGATTTGAGTACAAGTAGCTGATGTACAAAAGGTGTAAAGTGTATATCTTAAAGAGAAAAATGATTATAGTTATTTAATTCACTTGTTATTCTATTTTTTAGGCTACATAATGTAAAGCCAGTAGGGGGATTATTAGGGGCAAGATTCATGCCCCTAACAGAGATCCCACCACCAAGCACGCCTCACTTCCACGTCGACGGTCGACGTCACTTCAACCCAGACTGTGACGTCACACCAGCTCCGAAGGTCGTCTACGAAGGCCCCAATGTTGCGATCTTTGGAGAGTACTACGACGAGAAAGTTGCGAAGACTGTAGCCACTGTCATCATTCCTGATCACATTGATCGTAAGTTTTTAACAGTAACTTAGTGTTAACAACTGTCAATGTTTTTATCAACACGTTCAATGCGGACCGAGGTCTAATACGCCTCGTATGTGTCGCCCTTATGCGGTGCGGTTAAGAAAAACATACACTTCTCTATCGTGCGGAGGCCTTAATATTTATTTGATATATAAAGATAAGAGGAAATATAGGAAAGAGATAAATATATATCATGATCTGATTATATATTTTATGAATATTATATTAAAAACAGAATGCAGTTGTTACGAGGTCTAATTAGCCCGGTACCGCCATTATGATAGTTTTCATACGAAATCTTAAACGTCAACAGAATGCAGTGGTTACGGGGTCTAATAAGCCCCGTACCACCATTATGGTAGTTTCATACGAGGTCTTAACGCAACGGATTTGCGGATTTCATCAAATGATATTTCATCTGACTGACTTCAAAATGGAGGAGGTTATCCGAATGTTTGTTACCTCAGAACTCCGTCGTTCACAGATTTGAAATAATGTTTTTTTTGTATGAAAGATTATTTTTCCCGGTGGGCTCCATTCCATTGTAATTCCATCGAGATCTGACGAGTATCTCCAGAGATATAGATATAAGCAAACTTGTTATATATAGGCAAAATTACTAGTGCGGGTTTGAAGTCGGTATTTTCTTGTTAAGTAAACGATCACGTCACTAATCACGTCAATCATAGCGTTATTGCGTAGATAAACTCTCAACAAATATACTCAGAAACCGGCTATAAATGGTTTTAGAAAATTTGTTGCGGTGCGTACAGAATTTGTAACATAATATCTTATAACACTGTTATTTCGATGTTTTAGATAATGTGGACACGTAATTTTGTAAAACATGTTATAATAACATGTCATAATATCATGTTTTATAACTTTCCGTCTCCACATTGTCTGAAACATGTTAAATAACAATTTTATAACATCTAACATAACAACTATCTAACGAAACATGTTAAATAACAATTTTATAACATGTTATGTTAGATAGTCTGTACGCACCCTTAGATATCTCCCAATGAACATCTATAAATGTATGAATGAGCAGCCACACTCTACCTCATTTCGTTCATTCGGTTTTCATTACAAGTACTACATTAAAAGCACTGCTTTATGATATTGAGCGTTTCAGAATAACTAACACTAAACTATCCCTTCCTTTCTAGACAAGCATTTTGAGATAACAACTCAAGTGCCGTACCTTACTTTGGGAACGATAGAAGCTCTGGGATACCATCCCTCTACCATGAAGAGCGAATTCCCCTCCGAGTGCGAGAAAATCTACCAAGACCACATGGATAATGACTACACCGAAGAAGACACAGAAGTATCTGAAGAGTCCCTAGAAATGGCCAGGGTGCCTCTCGCACCAGAGGATTATGTACCGAATGAGGCCGCTGACCATCTAAATCAAATGTACGAAGATCAGCTGTGATTAGGCATCTATTATTTTTATTTTTGTACTTTGATAGATTTTTTTAAATAAAATATTGATGTCTAATTTTTTTATTATATTACTCTACACATAGGTTGTATGTATAAGTTAAGACCTAGTATCAAGTAAGTCGTCGTTAGTAAGGTACTTTTGGATCTGGTACAGAGACCTTCACCCAAAAGTAACAGTAATAGATTATGCATCACAACACGGTAAACTACGTACCAGTTGTACTATTCATTATTCTGTGGTACCAGCAGAAAAGCGTTTTGCTTTGACTTTCATGATTCGTACTGCCAAGGAATAGCATTACAAGCCAGAGTCTGTGTTGTCCGATGAGTGAATGAGAGAGAAGGTACTTGCAATGCCTGATGTCTTCGTTGTACGAGTTGCTGACAGTTATATTGAAGGTAAGCGTCCTATAGGACGCTTTAATCTGCCAACACCAATTTATACACGGGAACAATTAAGATTTAAAACCAACAGTTTAAAAACTAAAATAACCGACTTCCATGCCCCGCGAGTTAATATCAGTAGCAAGTTTGAGACATTTATCGTCATATCTCTGGAGATACTTATCAAATCTCAATGAAATTACAATGGAACCACCTCGAAAACGTACCCTACCGATTACAAAAAGAATCATTCAAATCGGTTCACAACTGATGGAGTAATCGCGTAACATACACGACAAACAAAAAAAAACATAGAGACGAATTGAGAATCTCCTTTTTGGAATTCGGTTGAAAACAGTTCGTATATATCTTTGTTTGGGACCTCATCACGGTATAACGGCTCGATCGATTTGGCAAAAAATTTGCAGTGTGATAACCAGTACAGTATAGTGTATTAGTGGCCGGTTTCTGGGTTCATTTATTGAGAGTTTTATCTATTCAATAACGGTACAATTGAGTCTTCGAGCATTTACCAATGGAGATGTTAACGTTGTAATCCGCAAACATTTTTTTCTGCCGATACTTACGGGGGACGAGGTAAACACGCATTGCACACACACAAATCACTCACTTTAACGATCCCGCACACTAGCTTGAAACACGCACACAGTATTAAAAATACAGCGTAGTTACGCACGCTCATATGGCCAAAAATGGCTATATGGCCAGCAGAGGGGTACGCCTTGCGTTAACATCTCCTTTGGTAAATGCTCGAAGAATTGAGTAGATAAACTCTCAATAAATGTACCTCAGAAACCGACCATTGCACTTATTAAAGGTACGGCCACACCGCGGCGTCCTGCGATCTGCGGGCGCGATCTCAGTACTTTTAAATTATTTTCTGATCGCGTTTGGTGTGAACCAATCGGTACAAATACTACTGCGCTATCTGATCGCCGCCTAGATCGCTTACACAGGACGCTGCGGTGTTTCCGTACCTTAATTGCCGGGAAGTAAGCCGCGGCTAGTGTAAGATATTTCTTAGACCGACGGGAATAAAAAAAGCCTTTTGCATATATGCCTCCCCTTTTGCACAGCACTGAGTATGATCATCGGCTACTTTTATTACAAATTCGTGCAATTGGATGACACATTCTCCCAAATGCATCCGATAGAAAACTGACAAACTAGCGACTTTGCGGCAATGTTCAAGGCTCAGCAGCCTTTTGCCTACAAGTTTGTCGTCGTTAATTAGCTTTTTGGCTCTACTCCCTATAATGCATCCAGCTGGTATTCGGCGGTGCCATCCGAGAGGTGAGAACAGTACTCCATACACTATCGGACTGTTGCTTGATACAGGTTGAGCAACTGTCCCGGTGTGAAGTACTGCCTCACCTTGTACAAAACACTAAGCTCTTTTGAGATTACTTGGGCTTTGGACTCGACCAAAGCTCAGCCAAAGTCGAATGTTGTTAGTATTGTTTACGGGATATTTACCATGTTGTCTTTTATTATTAAAAGAATAATATCGTTTAAAAACAACCGACTTCAATGCCGCGCTATTCATTTTCAGTACCAATTTTGAGATGTTTATCTCCATATCTCTGGAGATACTTATCATACCTCGATAAAATTACCATGGTACCACACTTGGGATATCTCCTTTCGAACAAAAAAAGAATAATCGAAATCGGTTCATAAACGACGAAGTTATCCGCGAACAAACATAAAAAAAAAAAAAAAAAAAAAAAAAAAAAAAAAAAAAAAATACGGTCGAATTGAGAAACCTTTTCCTTTTTTTGAAGTCGGTTAAAAACATGGTGAATATCCCGTAAACAATACCAATAACAGTGTCAGTAACCATGAAAACTTAAGAACTTATAGGTTTTGAATGTTGGTGTCAGTGTGATTCCAAGAAGCTCAAGGTGGTCTGTTATCGATAGGGATACTTCTTGAAAAGTTGGAGTGAGTTGGAATGGACTCCGTTTGGCAGTGAATAGACACGCCTATATTATAGGTTTTAGCTGTATTGAACTACACCATATTGGCTTAGCCTCAATGCGACGCGGACGGTCGCCACCCTATGACATTGTATTTGCACCACACTAAACTAGACCATCTACTGGACGCTCTCCAGTGCTGTTTTTTAAAAATTGTTCAGAAGAGCAGCGTCAATATTTTTTTGTTTGATAGATTATGCTGCCCGTTTGGTCCCATTGTAATTTTATCGATTATCTCCAGAGATATGGGGATTGACACTTCAAACTTAGTACTGAAAATTACTAGCGCGGCATTCGAACTCATTTTTTTTCGTTATAACGGTCGGTACTCGTAACGGTATTCGTAAACGGTCTTAAGTAATGTTTTATCGATTATGACTATACTGTTCTATAAATGTTGGTAAATTTTAATATTATGTAGTTAAGACACAAACTTCATCTGCTCAAAACTAAAAATCTAAAGAATCGCTGGTCGAGGAAACATTTGTAAAAGGTAAATAATCTACAAAAAATATTCTAACAACATTTTATTCCATAATTCCGAACTTGCACTGACTTTAACCAAACTTAGACCTAAATAAGTAGGTATTTAGCAAGAAACTGATGAAACTTAAACCTAGGTTATACGGGTCCTGCTTGTAAGTTGTATTTGTTAAGCACTTTTATATCCTTGTCCTTCTCGTCCAATATTTCATCCGTGTCATCATCGTCGAAATCATCGATGTCCAGAGGATTCCTGCGTAATATCATAAAAAAAAGTTAAATATAAATAATCTATAATATTATAATAATAAAATTATAATCGTATTATTTGCGTCCCGTAGCATTCAACATCACCAACATATATCCGTCCACTAGTGGACAGAAACCTCACCTATGGCACGCCACTGACCTCAAACTTAAGCTCATTGTTTCCAACCGCTGCCAGCCAGCTTGCGTATATCATTGGTTTTAATCAGTAGGTGATTGATTAATGGAGTCTTACATAACCGCAAGGCCCTAGCTCTACGGTATCCATAAGGATTTCCCACTCCCGCGTAAAAAAAAACTATCACGCAGTATTGCCGGCGCTAAAAAGTATCCTTACAGCTATTTTTCCTTACTGGTGCATCCATCCAAACTCTTCAGCCATCGCTTTGTAAAAAAATACCTAAATCAATCGAGCCGAGTACCCGCAAGAAAAGATAGACCCGTCACGTGGATTGTCCGTTGTCTTACGCCTCGTCTCATTTTCATTTTCCATTATCATACAAACCCGAGTCTATCGCAAACCGCATCTATATATAAACATCAGGTTAAATAGTGGTCAAATACTTGTCTGACTTGACATTTTTATATCTGACAAGCTAGCGTTTAACCCCCCTATCCGGCGGAACGTCGATATAAGCTCCTTCCGACTGTGGCTGTTACATAATATTATCATTGGTTCTTTTTTTTATGAATGTGGGTTGGTTTAAAACATTCCAATGTACGTTCGACGCCCGCGACGGGTTTGCTCTCCAGCTACCCTCATTTTTCGGTTCCGTAGTTCAATAAAATAGCTACCGGAGCTGACAGTTCTCCCACGACCTCGGAAGCAAGTGGCACTCTGCTCTTTGCATCCTCCAAGACGACAAACGTGCACCTATCCAAAGGTGAAAATTACATTACCGTGCCAAGACGAAATATAGGGCAATCTACAGACTGTGTGTAGGACTGAAGTTCTGTGTAGTGCTGATGAAATAAGGACGGCCACCATTGGACTTGTGCTGAAGGCGTTACAGTGGTATGTAAAATCAAATTTTCGTTCTTTAAATCAAGTGCCAAACCTCCGGTCTTTCACCCTGTATTGTTCCTCTTTCTCACCGCAGAGAATAGTGAATAATCATAGAACCAGCACCCGCGTGGTCAAGATATTTGCCTAAATTTTGTATTTATTTTCACCAATCATGAATAAACATGTTCAATAAATTAATAACTTACTTATTCCAGTTCATTTTGTGTCGTTTCCTGCAAACAATACATAAAACTTTATATTAGTAAAATGTAAACAAAAATATCGGGTTGGATTTAGAATCGTTTGGCACGAAAAAGGGGGGTAGAGGGGTGGAATGGGAAGGGGAGGGTCCCCCCTTCACTACCCTACCACTCCCATTACAAGGTAATGCATAGTTTTTGAGTTATGCCTATTTTTGTTGGGTTTGATTTTGGATTTTTGGTTGCATTTAGAATCGTTTGGCATGAATTTCATATAAAATGTTATGGGGATGGGTAGAGGTTAGGTCCCTGATTGTAACAATAGCATTCTTATAACAAGGTAATGCACAGTTTCCAATAAAACGATATAAACAAAATCTAACCTAAAAATATACTAAACCATAAAAACAAAGCGCAAATAATAATTACAAGGGCTAGATAACTTAGTAAAAATTTTAGTAATATTATTTACCACTACTAAATTAATAAGAACACCCCACTAGAAAAAAAACTAGGTTAGGTTAGGTTGAAACTGCGACAACACCACGCGCGAGCCGAGCGAGCGAAGCGAGCGTGCCGCGGCAGCGGCCGGCGAAGCGCAAAAAGTCTGTTAAACATCCAACAAAACAGTGATATTGATCAGCAAAGTGTTACAAAAAAGTGAGGTTATGATTTTGCAAAAAAAATCATAACTCAAAAACTATGCATTACCTTGTAATGAAAGTGGTGGGGTAGTGAAAGGGGGACCCTCACCTACCCCTTCCACCCCTCCATTCCCCCATTTTCGTGCCAAACGATTCTAAATTTCAACCAAAATATCTTCTAATACTGACTGACTGACAGACAACGCACAGCCTACACCGTTGGTCGTAGAGACTTGAAATTTGGAGGGTTTATTTGTCTTAGTACGCAAGGGTGTAAGGATTTTCCAAAGTTCACTCCTTAAGGGGATGAAATGGGGGTTCACAGTTTGTATGGAGAAACAAGATTAGATAGTCTTTTCTATCAGAAACTTCACACAAGTGCTCCAGTAAAAAAATAAGTAAATAAGAGTTTCAGATTTTTTTTAATTCCAGCCCTAAGGGGGTGAAATGGGGTAGCAAAGTGTGAAAATCAATATTGTTTTGGATTACGCTGAAATTTGGCATGCAGATAGTTATTACGACGTTAGTTACCACTGAGAAAGGATTTTCCAAAATTCACCCCTGAAGAGGATGAAACGGATATTCAAAGTTTGTATGG
This sequence comes from Cabera pusaria, assembly GCA_954871355.1. Lineage (NCBI taxonomy): Eukaryota > Metazoa > Arthropoda > Insecta > Lepidoptera > Geometridae > Cabera > Cabera pusaria. Next base: position 24,816,177 of record OX940890.1, read on the forward strand.
AGATACAAGATTAGATAGTATTTTCAATTCGAAACTTCATACAAGTGCTCCAGTAAAAAAATAAGTAAATACGTTTCTCAGGTTTATTTGAAATTCCACTCGTAAGAGGGCGAAATGGGGTAACAAAGTCTGAAATCAAAATTGTTTCGGATTGCGCTGAAATGTAGCATACAGATAGTTATTTTGACTTAGGTATCCGATAAGAAAGAATTTTTCAAAATTCACTCTTCAAGGGGATGAAGCGGGGGTTTAAAGTTTGGATTTTTTTTTGTTTGGAGTTTTAAGGCGGCAATAGCCCAATGGATAGGGTGTCGGACTGGCAATCGAGAGGTCGTGAGTTCGAATCCCACCTACACCCATTGCACTATTGACGTGAACCCACTCCAGACACAAGCATATTTAGCTTAGTTGGCGGTGTTAACAAGAATACTAGTAATGTGCAACCCACATTGCGAGTAATCTTATTTAAAAAAATAAACAAATAAACAAATAAACAAATAGACATTTTATTCGACATTTCACACAAGTACTTTTGTAAATAAATAAGTAAATACAAGTTTCAGACTTTTTCAAATGCCACCCTAAGAGGATAAACTGGGGTAACAAAGTCTAAAACTCAATATTGTTTCGGATTGCGCTGACATTTAGAATGCAGAAATCTATTATGACGTAGGTATCCGCTCAGACAGGATTTTCTAAAAATTCCTCCCGGATACGGAACGGGGATTCAAAGTTTGTATGGCGAAACAAGATGAGATAAAGTACGTGTTGTAGGATTTTTCGAAATGGGGTAGGTAACAAAGTCTGAAAATTTGGGTTTCTCGGGTTTGATAAATATGAATCCCCAATTGCTTTAGTCACGCGATAACATGAAAACGGGTGAACGAATGTGATAGAATCGTTTTTAGAAAAGAAAAGTTTTAAGTAAATAAAAAAAGTTATTAACGCGGGCGAAGCCGCGGGGCACTTCTAGTTTAATATAAGATAGATTAATAAACTAGAACAACCGACTTCAAATGCCGCGCTATTAATTTTTAGTACCAAGTTTGAGGTGTTTATCTCCATATCTCTGGAGATATATATCAGATCTCAATGAAATTACTATGGTACTTTTCGTAGGATATTTCCTTTCCAACAAAAAAATAATAATCAAAATCGGTACATAAACGACGAAGTTATTCACGAACAAACATTAAAAAAACATATATACGGTCGAATTGAGAAACCTCCTTTTTTTGGAAGTCGGCTAAAAAGGCAGTAACTTTTATTCAGTCAAGAACAGTAACTTTTGTTTATCCAAAAGGCAGGCACTTTCGTTCAATCTGCAAATCGTTCAAAATGCAGTTTCATTCTTTTATTCGAAAGTCGTGTAACTTTGCTCTGAATCATAGGTGCACCAGCACCAGCAGGCTAAAACTGTTTAATGAATGTAATAACTGACCTGTTGGTGGCAATGTAATCCTGATCCATATACTCCTCTGACACCTCCACTGAGAGAGGCTGTCCACGATGGTCCTGCAGTATGCCGAAGTACCGAGGGGCTTTCGTCACCGAGAACAAAAGTGCTGCAAACATTTCATTATTTTAACATTCTTTCTTTTATGTCTGATATGAATTTTACAAGTTCTTATAATGTTCGGACATATAGGTACATTAATTACAACGAATATCATATTTTTCCTAAATATAAAGATTTAGTTTTAAAAAACTGGCCAATTGCAAGTCGGACTCGCAGGGTTCCGTACCACACTACAGATTTTTATAAGATCGAGCCAAAAATACCACTATCATTTTTCGCCAGAAAACAAAAAACAAAGGTGTTAGGGGTCGGCATTTCAATATAACGCCATCTATGAACGCTTTACCTAAGTAAAGCGTTCATAGATGGCGTTATATTCAGATGCCGAAAAACACACGTTTCTTGTATGGGGACCCTGATTATTTTAAACTTTATTCTGTTTTTAGTATTTGTTGTTATAGCGGCAACAGAAATATATCATCTGTGAAAATTTGAACTGTCTAACTATCACGGTTCATGAGATACAGCCTGGTGACAGACGGACAGACAGACGGACAGCGGAGTCTTAGTAATAGGGTCCCGTTGTACCCTTTGGGTACGGAACCCTAAAAAACAACAATTTACTTTAATAATTAATTAAATTACTTAATTTATTATTTGATTAATTTATTAATTTTTTGGGAACATTACCGGCAGGTAGCGACCTAGGTTCTGTCTTTTATTTATAGTATAGATATTATTATTGTAGTTTATATAATCTTGATATTGTCATTAGGTAATTATTTTTAAGTTGTTAAAATAAAGTGTATATTTACTTTATACATTTAAAATTCACAAGCTTCGAACGCTTCAAAGTGTGCTTTGCCGATGACGTAACGTTCGGGAAAACTTATAGGTGTAAACAAATTCTGAAACGTTCTGATATTTAATTTGTTTTTTGTTTGGTTTTACGTGACAACATTCTTTCTGATTGGCGTTAAGCCTACGAATAAATAATAGGTCCGTTCAGCTTATAATGACGGATTGCGACATTTTATGCTTTTATTCTATAAACATAATTAATTTTCTCGCTCATAGTAATAAAGCTTTGTTATCGATTATTTATGTTTCAATTCTAACCCTTTCAACCCTATGATTCGTCAATGAAACTGATTAAACACAGTCTTTAGGCTTTTTAGAGTTCCGTAGCCGAATGGCAAAAAACGGAACCCATATGAATTCGCCATGTCTGTCTGTCTGTCCGTCCGTATGTCACAGCCATTTTATTCCGAAACTGTTAGGACTACAGAATTGAAACTTGGTAGGTAGATGTATGTATGTAAACCGCTTTCCGATTTTCATACAAAAATAAAAAATATAAAAGTTTAAGGGGGGCAGCTCATACATGGAACTGGAACAAAAAAAAAATTTCTTCTAACCTGCATTCTCAAAGTCAATCATTCAAAAGATAGGCGGGTCTGAAGTGGTAAAATGTGTGTCCCCCCCCCCCCCTCTAACTTCTAAAGTAAAGGAGTGAAAAATCTAGAAAAAATATCTTCTGTAGATCTCAATAAAAACTTTCAAAGAAAATTGGTTTGAACGAGATATAGTCAGCAGTTGTTGAGATATAGCGACCGCAAGTATAACTTTGTTTTTTATACAAACACTATGAAAAACAAAGTTATTTTTGTAGTTGCGAAAGATCATAATTATATAATACTCTACTGTATTACGGAACCCTACGAATGTGAGTCCGACTTGCACTTGGCCAGTTTTTATTCATGAATTATCGCTCAATACTAAAACGTTAACATCAGCCAGACTACTCAGTAATTCCAATCTTGTGGGCAGTTACTGTTTTGCGCCCTTTTCTTTAATACCCCCGCAGTAGTAGTATTCTGTAATGGTAGGACTTCTGCTGGTCCGCCTGGGGTGGTACCACCACTTTGCCAATTAATTTTGTTGAAATTGCAAGGTGTCCAGTGAAATTACAGGGCATGTGAGACTCAACATCTTTATGTCTCAAGGTAACAGGCGCAGTGCAGCACATGCAAAATTCTGGCAGTCCAGAATTTTGCATGCCGCTGTATCTGTAATAGGTAGACGTCATCGCTTACCATCAGGCGAGCGTCGTGCTTGTCCTGTTACCTTATATCATAAAAAAAAGTAAAGCTATGTTACCCCTCTACCCACGGGTTCGGAACCCATGGATTAAAGCGATACAAAACTTTTTTTTATTAATTGTCATCATTATTAACATCATTAACTGTCATATCTACACGATATGACAGTTAATGATGTTAATAATGATGATTGATTTGATTCACTGATTGCTAAGTTTGGATTTTTTCAGGACGCGAGTAGGTGCAGAAAGAAGACTGTAGCGGTTATCGGAATAATAGTTACGATCGTTTACAAATAACAATAAAACACCGCCTTCACAAACCGCCCGTGTCATATTCAGTAACAAATTTGAGGTTTTTATCTCTATACATAAGAATTGTATAATTGGTCCAAACGGGAAGTATAAAAATAATTGGTCCAAACGGGAAGTATAAAAACCTCTCAAACGTAAAAGGAATTTTCCAAATCGGTTAATAAATGACAGAATTGTGAGGTGACAAACACAAAAAATGACAAATAAATTGAGAAACTCCTCCTTTTTAGAAGTCGGTTAAAAAAAATTAACTTACTGTCATCCATAGCTCGTATTTCCCTTAAAATAATCGTTATAACTATAAAAAGTACTTGTAATTTTAATCTTGTCTCACACATTGCTTATTTGGTTTGTAATTAGTACTAAAATACTACTAAAATGTAAGAATAATTGAGTTTTTGCAACGTAGTCTAAAAGAAAAGTTATATTTGTTTCCTATTGCGTAAAACTCATGGTACGCGAGGTTGCTGAAACCATGAACTGAACAATTTAAGTTACCACATCCACTAAAGTGCTAAGTTTACAAAATAGTAGTGTTTACAGAAATTTACGAGAAAACTGTTATTCAAAATGTGCAACAAATTTTAGAACAATAGGTCAAGTAAAAGAAACAAGGTTGATTACACGTGATGAATATACTAAATAACCAGCCAAAGAGCAAAATTTTCCAGGTCGTAGAATCTATGTGTACTTATATAAGACACAAAAAATGTTTCTACCTATATCTACTCGTATCTAATACAGCAAGAATCTTTGTCCTGACATACTGACTAAATGATAGACAACGCACAGCCTAAACCGCTGGTCGTAGAGACTTGAAATTTGGAGGGTATATTTCTATAGGTTATATTTCTATATCTATATAGGTCTTAGTATGTAAAGGTGTACTAAGAAAGGATTTTCCAAAATTCAGAGGTTCAAAGATCAAAGTTCAAAGGTTGTATGGAGAAACATAAATAGATAGACTTTTTATTCGAAACTTCACACAAGTGCTTCAGTAAAAAAATAAGTAAATACGTGTTTCAGGCTTTTTGAAATTCCACCCCTAAGAGTGTGAAATGGGGTAACAAAGCCTGAAAATCAATATTGTTGCGGATTGCGCTGAAATTAGTGCACGTATTAACTTATTTATATATTTATTACAGAAGTACTTAAGTAAATCTATTAGTTTATACATATAATTAAAAATAATAAATAGTATGCGGGGGGAATTTACTTGAAAACGGGTGAACCGATTTGGCTTTTACTTCTGTGATGTCTTTTATGATAAGTAGAAAGGTTTTTACAAAATAAAAGTTTTAAGTAAATAAAAGAAGTCTTTATCGCGGTCGAAGCCGCGGGGCACTTCTAGTTCGTTATATAGACTTTGAAACCACCCAACCAATGTCCCCCAAACCGGTTTAATTAGAAAAATAATAAATAATGCAGAGATGGTTTTAGACTAATAAAACAATGCAATACATTCGGTCACATTTCTTATTTAGCGTAGTAGCAAATGCCGGGTATCCGCTAGTAACTTACAATACCAAATGTCTGTGTATTTAAATAAAACCGGCCAAGTGCGTGTTGGGCCACGCGTAGTGTGGGGTTCCGTAGTAGCCCGTTATTCAATGCAATTCTTTACCCGTTATAAACTTAAGCAACAAGTTCGTACTTGTCTTCAAACTTCTTGTACTTCGTCTTTGTCACTTTAAAGGATTTATTCTTAGGATTTTGTATTTGGTACAAAAATATGTAGCACCCAAGTTCAACGACTATTACTGCTAAACTAATAAAGTTATCTTAACCGCTATAGTTTTCCTTTAAAGTTTATAAAATGCACTATTATCAGGAATTTTTCCAGATTTTTCGAGCCAGCAGTTTAGCTTTTAAAGGGGGGGGACGCCCTACTGGAACAAAAATTTGCACTTTAAAGCTTGATATTTCGTAAATGGAGCATTCAATCCAAAAATGATATTATTAACCCTTAAGTCATTTTAAAAGACCTATTTAACGATACCGCAGACGATGGGGTCGAAGACGAAAAAAAAATTCATCCCCCACTTCTCATGTAGGGGAGCTACCCTAAAAAAATATTTTTCAAAATTTTATTTCACCACTTTGTCGGCGTAATTTATATACGTACCCCTACAAAATTACAGCTTTCTAGTATTAACGGTCTCTTAGCAAATCCTCGGACAGACAGACAGACGGACATGACGAAACTACATATAAGGGTTCCTTGTCAAGACTACGGAACACTAAAAACGGGTTGGGAATCAGTGAACTATCTCTCTACGGCACTTTACGCAATATCTGGCTGGCAGCGGTTGGAAAGAAGGAGCTGAAGATCGAGCTCAGTGGCGTGCAATAAGAGAGGCCTACGTCCAGCAGTGAAAGAATACTTGCTGCTACTTTTTCTTTTTTTCTTATATTCACTCTCTTCACTTATACCTATATATAATTTAGTTTAATATTTAAACACGAGAACTTATTATAAAACACACATACATACAAGCACCACCTTAAACCGTTACAAAGAAATGGAATAATCTTGTCACTATCTACTTAGTAGTTTGGAAATTGCGAAAGCTTTTGACCGGGTACGGCATAAAGCGCTTGATTCTAAACTCCCTTTCTATAGTAAACCGAAAAGAAGGATTTTGTTCCTGGACTTTCGGCTAACTCGATGAGTACAGTATAACATCGTAGTAGATGATTCTCAGGCTGACCAGATGTCCATCAACGCTGGCGTTCCGCAGGGCTCTGTGTCACCTTCTTTATTTATTCTGCATATGAATGATGTGTTGAAAATTATGCTAATCAGCAACTTTCATTGTAAAAATACATATCGGGGTCGGGGTCTCCTCCAACTCAGGTGCAGATATAAACTTTCGTCTGAAATAGAGAACTTTCTTGTCTCTTTCATCGTTTTCAATTGGCATTAATTTTTCAAATATCTAGTAGTCTTGGAATCATTAGTATTAAAATCACTATTCACTAGTTAGATCCAGTTTAGGAGTCTAGAGGTCATAGCAAAACTTGCTTTCAAGAAGCTCGGTGTGCTCCACAGAGCGAAGCGATACTTCATAGCCCCGTTGGCGTAAAGATGGCTAAACTTCTAAGAGTGAGGTCGCTGGTTGAAATCCTAGTACGGGTGTTCTCTCCCTAGGTGGTAGGAGCATATTATACTTACCGATGTTCCTCCTGACTTGCTACTAAAACGTAGCTCACCACCATCAAGGAGAAAATCTGCCGCCATAGCCTTGCGGTGTTCTGGTACCACACAGCCCTTGAGAGTCTTCTCAGTATTCAAGGCCTACCGTGTTCACCATCTTGGAACACAATATCATCGCTTACCAGCAGGCGAGATAGTGGTCAAAGGCGAGCCTATAAGATATCTGGCATTATCAACAGGCGTTTTTCCAAACGCCTTTAAAATCACCCTGATTAAACCTATCCACAAAAGTGGTAGTAAAGATTGCGTAAATAACTTTAGGCCCATTTCCATTTTGCCATCCCTATCCAAGATCCTGGAACGCATCATGAACAATCGCCTGATTAAATATCTTAAAACAAATAACCTTCTCTCACCATCGCAGTACGGTTTCCGTCGAGGGAGGTCCACGGTCGACGCCGTCCTCAACCTCGTACACTCGATTGTGACCAGCTTGGACGAGAGAAGGAAATGTCTCACCGTGTTCCTCGATCTTGCGAAGGCGTTCGACACCGTCTCCATACCACACCTGTTGATAAAGCTAGAACGCCTCGGAATACGAGATCTACCGCTACAGTTGTTCAAGGACGACTTGTTTCAAAGGAAACAGAGTGTCAGGATTGCTGAGTGGAAAAGTGAGGAGCTTACGATGGAGTATGGAATACCACAAGGTAGTAAAACTGGACCGACTTTATTCTTAGCTTATATTAACGATCTCTGCCAACTCCAACTCCATAACGGTAAAATCATCACATTCGCAGACGATACAGCTCTTTTCATTCACGGTGACTCCTGGGAATATGTGTACAAAATCGCTCAAGACGGGTTAAACAGAGTCAATAATTGGTTGCGCTCCAACATATTAACACTTAATGTATCAAAAACTAAATACATAGCTTTTGGTATTAAAACAAACTTGCTCCCCCCCAATTCATTTTCCATAGTTGCCCAAACGTGTAACTCAAACACATATAGTTGCACGTGTCCAAAAATTGAACGTACGGACAACATAAAATATCTAGATGTTACGATCGATCAATCACTAAACTTCAAGCCCCACATTAACTTACTCGTATCTAGATTGCGCAAACTTTTATTAACTTTATTTGGCAACCTTCGTCACGTCGCGCACCGCCATACAATAAAAATGGTATATTTTTCGTTAGCCCAATCCCTCATAGAATACTGTGTCTCCTCTTGGGGAGGCATAGCCAAAACGCATGTCATTGAGGTTGAACGAGCACAACGGGCCATTCTCAAAGTCAGTGCGGGTCTTCCATTTAGATACCCCACACAAGACCTATACAAGAGGTGGGAAGTGCTTACAGTGAGGCAGTTATTCATTTTAAACATTATTCTAAAGCAACACTCCGAGCTGCAGTACGACCCCGCCTTGACTCAAGATCGAAGACGAAAAGGAACAGTATGCCAAACACAGTCTGTAAACACATTTTTTCCCATACATGTACAACAAACTCAACACACAACTTTCTATATACCCCCTTAACCATTATCAAAGTAAACATACCATCATCAAATACCTGAAGACTCTTGACTATCAGGAAACGGAAAAGTGACTCACACGACTAGTTTAATCTACATACTTGATGATCCCTATTTAATATTCCATAAGCTTACATCATTGTTATGTATCTTGCCTCTCTTTCCCTAAAAACTCCCAGCCTATTACTAATAAAATAACTTTGCTAAAATATTAACTAATCAACCCGAATCTGAAAACACCTTCGATCAAGAATCTATAGATAACGGGTTACCTACAAAATCAAAGCCAAATTCTGTCCAAAGTGTATACTGACACAAAAGTTATAAAACCGTTTTATGATCAACATTTTTATGACCATAATACCTTAAAATAAAGTCGCAATTCTGTAAAACATCATCTTATACTTACGGCTATTCGTCACAAAAGTATTTGTGTTCGACGAACAAAATAAGAGCTCACCGCCCGGTGTGAGCTCTTATACGTCGGGACATTCTTTTTGCGTCGACCTTATATCTATAGATTATTGATCGAAGGAAAACACACATTCCTCACTCTACTGCGCCATCTACTCAACACAACATAACTAATCTCACACGAAACACATACTCGCAATTCTCACACGAAACACTCAAAATATATACTCGCCAAACACGCATCACTTAAAAGTAAATAATAGATAATTCACTAGTTAAGTACTAATATCATTAAACCATAACGTTTTATTGATAAAGAAATGGTTACCATTTCGTAACAATTGTTCCTCCACATGCTGATAAATATGTATTAGTGTCGAGTTACCCACATGTGACAAATTCGAATTTATGTAACAATACGCGGGAGGGGTCCTGGTGACCTGCAATACAGGTTTTTTCCAAAACCTACCGCAGGCACCAGTCTCTCACAAAGTATTTACAATTATTACTTTTATATGTTACGTAAGTCCAAACTTACCAAATTACTTGTGAGAGAAATAAATGTTTATTTATTATTATATATTACTAGCAGCCCGCCCCGGCTTCGCACGGGTAGAACATATATGCCTACAAAATTTGCATCAGTTTGTTGCATCGAATATAAAATATGAACATATTTAACAACCATCGTCATATTTCATCCAATTTACACAAAACCTTAACGAATTATGCACCTAAACCTTCCTCATAAACACTCTGGCTATTGGTGAAAACCGCATGATAATCCGTTCAGTAGCTATTGAGATAATTGCGAACAGACAGACAGACGCAGTGATGAACTTTGTTTTATAATACTTACGTATTGATATTGGACGGCCCTTTGGCGTAAAGGATAGTTACCCTGATTCTGACCCGACAGTCGTTGGTTCTAATCCTAGCTATATACCTACCAATGAAAGTTTTATGTGCATTCATGAATCATGAGTTTTCGTACAGTGGTAGTGGAATCATTAAATCTACCAAAAAGTAGCTTACCACCAAGGAGTACATCTGCCGCCGTAACCTTGCGGCGTTCCCCGACGCAAAATGTAGGGGTAATATACGTTTAACGTGTGTATCTGTGTGTCTGTCTGTAGCATCTTAGCACCTAACCGGATGAACCGATTTTGTTTTTATTATTGATAGTTTTTTTTTGTTTGATAGATGTCTTCATCGAGAGTTTTCTTAGCTTTGATTCATGAAAATTCGTTCAATCGTTATTTATATTAATTTATTTAAACGGGATAATATATAGCCTATTTTCATTCCGAAGTCCATTCTATGTATTAGTGAACGATTTTTTTAAATCGGTTCAGTAGTTTTTGAGCCTAATCATTACAAACATATCTTTATAATATTAGTATAGATAATATAATATAATATTATAAAACCACCCCGACTGATCTATGTATAATAGCTTTTTCCAATGACTCTAAACACGACATTTAAAATCTGAGCTGTAAGTTGGTGAGGATTTGAGTATTCTGTAGAGTCCAGGAGGCTTCCATGTTCTTACAATATCGTTGAAGAAGAAGATTTTCGAATTGATCAGATCTATGAAAGTTGATTTCATAGCGCAATTAACTAGAAAAAAGCTCATAGTTTTATAACGATTGAACGAATTTTCATGAATCAAAGCTAAGAAAACTCTCGATGAAGACATCTATCAAACACAAAAAAAACTATCAATAGTAAAAACAAAATCGGTTCATCCGGTTAGGTGCTAAGATGCTACAAACAGTCACACAGATACACACGTTAAACGTATATTACCCCTACATTTTGCTTCGGGGAACGCCGTAAGGTTACGGCGGCAGATGTTCTCCTTGGTGGTAAGCTACTTTTTGTTAGATTTAATGATCCCACTACCACTGTACGAAAACTCATGATTCATGAATGCACATAAAACTTTCATTGGTAGGTATATAGCTAGGATTAGAACCAACGACTGTCGGGTCAGAATCAGGGTAACTATCCTTTACGCCAAAGGGCCGTCCAATATCACTACGTAAGTATTATAAAACAAAGTTCATCACTGCGTCTGTCTGTCTGTTCGCAATAATCTCAATAGCTACTGAACGGATTATCATGCGGTTTTTACCAAGAGCCAGAGTGTTTATGAGGAAGGTTTAGGTGCATAATTCGTTAAGGTTTTGTGTAAATTGGATGAAATATGACGATAATTGTTAAATATTATTTTATATTCGATGCAACAAACTGATGCAAATTTTGTAGGTATAATATGTTCTACCCGTGCGAAGCCGGGGCGGGCTGCTAGTTATATATATAGATGAATATTATTTTATACAATAGATCATATTATTATACTATATTGACTTCAAATTGATTGCGATCGGTGGGGATCTACAGCATAGCTAAGCTTATAATAATATTTTCATAGTAACTATGACCTAATCTGTGGTTTCACTGCAAATATTTTATTAATTTTGCGACGATGCGTGTTTTTGAAATTCGTGATATCTTCAAGAGTTTTCATTTGAATTATATACTGTAAAGGACAATATTAATCTATTATATGTGGCCAAGCTAATTAACGTAATTATTTGGATAAGGATTAATACTATATACTTGAAAATAGCCTTGGAAGTTATGTAATATTTTTTAACAAACATTTCAAGATTAAAATGGTTACTGTGAGTCAACCTTAAGAGATAGACATATGCTGTCGCGGACTTTTTTGTAGGTCTTATTAAGTTGTACAACTCTTGCATAGAAAATATTATTCTATCTATTTTCAATTAAGCAGCGTTCGTAAGAAACGTGTTTTTTCGACCGTTTATTTGCCGACTTAGGTTGCAAATTAGGTCTCCACGATTGTACCTTTGATTTAAACGGGATAATATATAGCCTATTTTCATTCCGAAAGTCCATTCTATGTATTAGTGAAAGAATTTTTTAAATCGGTTCAGTAGTTTTTGAGCTTACTCATTACAAACATACAAAAATACAAAAATACAAAAATACAAAAATACAAATGTTCTCTCCTTATAATATTAGTATAGATATAGAAAGAAATACTTCACATATTCACGTCTTATCACCGGCTTGCGCTTTATAAAGCTGTAAAACGGTGCAACAAGCTTCTACTTGTTTCAGCCTCTTGACTGCCTACACTCTACAGCAAAGAGCCACGGAATTGCTAATGATCCCGAGAGACCCGACTGATCCCAAGCTCGGCTGTTAAGAGAACAGGTCACGCTCAGCCTCCGAAGAGACATCGGAGCGCTGTTCATCTTCTTTTTTTAGGGTTCCGTTCCTCTAAAGGTAAAAAAAGGAACCCTTATAAGATCACTTTCTTGTCCGTCTGTCCGTCTGTCTGTCTGTCTGTCTGTCCGTCTGTCTGTCTGTCCGTGTGTCACCACCAATTTTCTCAGGAACGGGTGGACCTAGGAAGTTGAAATTTATACCAGATACTGAGATTTATAGTCCCTATTAGGTGTATAAATCAAAGTCCTGAGTCTACACGATAAAAAGATATGGGCAAATTTAGATTTTCGCAAAAACTTGTACTAAGTACCAAAATTTACCTTAATTTTCAACTTTTTTTATTTTTCGGAATTTTTCCTTTGCTTGTGATGTAAGGACCTTGCTTGTGACCAAAATTGACAATTCTAGGTAAACCGGAAGTACCCTATAGGTTTTGGGTCGAAAACCTATAGGGGACTTCCCGTTGACCTAGAATCATAAAATTTGGCAAAAAGCAAGGTCTTATAGCAAAAATAAAAGGAAAATTCCAAAAAATAAAAAAATAAAAAATTAAAGGGTGTCCCCATTCATACATAGTCACATCCAGTTAAGATAGGCCTCTGAGTTATGTGAGCGCTCATACAATTTAGAGGTCTAGCTTAATTGGTACCTACCAGCGTTGGTACGGAAGCCTCGGTGGGCGAGTCCAACTCGACTTTGCCGGTTTTATTTTTGCTTTGCATTGTATTGTAGAGGTAATAGATTAAAATATTAACTATCAATTTAAGCTTCTGACAATTAGATTCTATTATTATTTTGAAATCAAGAGATATAAGGCGTGCTACAAACGTATTCGGTTCGACACATTCGAATTGCGGCATTTGTTGAACGACAAGGCCAGTCCGAAATGTTCGAATTTATTCGGCTAGTGCCAATCGGGTTGTCTATTTAACCCGACTGTCATCATCATCATCAGCCTATATTAGTCCACAGCTGGACATGGGCCTCTCCAATTGCACGCCACTGAGTATGATTTTCGGCTACTCTCATCCAGCTATTTCCAGCTGATCCAGATTCCAGATGATCATCGCTCCACCTTTTTTTTTTTTTTTTTTTTACCCAGGAAAATCCTTTATGAATACCAAATCGCCCGGGGGAGCGAGATGGTTATGTGGGAGTCACTGCCAGAAGGGCAGTATACCCACTAAAAACCTGGGGTGAGCAGTCCTCCGCCGAGATGGGGCAAGATAGGGTCATGCTAGCAATCACTACCTTGCCCCGGCGGTAGGCCCGGATGAAAAACATCCAGGCCCCGGCACAGGAAGGGGTGGCCTCGCTCACCAAGGCCACCCCTCACACGTGTGGGGTCGTGCAAGCCGGCCGAAAGTCCCCCGACCTTCGGCCAGTGACCTCACTCATAGTGGGTCTTCCCCCCGTACGTCTGCGCCGGATCGGGTCAGAAGAGGCGTCGTCCTCCCTGGCCCGCTCCGCGGTCTCTTTCTGCATCATCACCTCTTCGCAGAAGGAGACCACTGCCCGCCACGATCTCTCACTGTCGAGCATGGCATTTACCACGCTCGGCAGAGAGAGATCCCGCCCTATGACCGCTGAAAGCGTGTGCCGCTGCGGGCTCCATGCGGCACACGCCCCCAGCGTGTGAAGCGCCGTATCCTCTGGCGCTCCACACTCGTGGCAGGCAGCGGTCGCCTCCCGTCTCGCGATTTGGTGCAGGTACTTACCGAAACATCCATGCCCGGAAAGCACCTGCACCAATCGGAAGGTCAGCGAACCGAACCGCCGCCTCACCCACTTCCGAAGGACCGGCCTGACCGCATCCACCGTCCACTGTCCAGGGACCGGTGGGGCCAGGTCCTCCGTCCACCGCCGCAACAGGGCGCCCTGCGCCTGCCTCCGCATGCGTGTGACCTCCTCCCACGCTGGAGGCTCTCCTTGGGATCTCCTCGCCGCCACGAAGTGGTAAACTTCGGCGAGGATCTCCGCTTGGAGCTCCCAGGGGGGATCACCGGCCAGCACGCATGCCGCCGTCCAGGATCATCATCGCTCCACCTAGTCTAAGGGCGCCCAACACTATGTTTGACGATCCGCGGTCTCCACTTAAGAAGTCGTTTACCCCAACGGTTGTTGGTTCTTCGCCTAATATAGCCGTCCCTCTGCCACTTCAGTTAGCAAATCCGCTGAGCTATGTCGTTAACTTTAGTTCTTTGTCGGATCACCTTATTTCGGATTCAACCCTTTAAAGAAACTCCGAGCATAGCCCTTTCCATAGCCCGTTGAGTAACTTTAAATGTGTGGACCACCCCAACCGTAAGTGTCCACGTTTCAGCATTGTATGTCATTTTGTGGAATTGGCGACGTGAAAACACGACGTATTTTCCCATATGCTGCCCAGCCCAGCTACAGCTGGGCCAGAATACATTCTTCTATTGGCTTCTTTCCAATAGAATAACACCTCTGCAGATCTTGCAACGTTTCTGCTTAGATGACGATATGGTCTGCAAATCGAAAGTGTGAGAGGTACTTGCTTTTGATGTTAATTCCGTGTCTATCCGAGTCCATCGTCTTGAACATATATATAATAGCCTCCATAGCATTTGTGACCCGACTGTAGCGTTAAGCATTTGCGGCTAAACCGAGCCAAAGATTCATCCACACATACTCGATTATGTCGCCAGGCTGTGTCGATTAATAAATTAATTAATGCCGGCCCGACTATGTATATACGAGATGTATTAGAATATGCTAGCGTTTTGACCACTAGCAAGTGACGATACGGATGAGGCTATTATAGCACGCTTCGCCGAGAATAGGTAGGTACTTGCTCAAACCGACCGTCTATTCATCTACACTCTTTAAGTTTTAAGTTTCTCAGCTTTTTAGGGTTCCGTACCTCAAAAGGTAAAAAAAGGAACCCTTATAAGATCACTTTCTTGTCCGTCTGTCTGTCTGTCTGTCCGTCTGTCCGTGTGTCACCACTGATTTTCTCAGGAACGGGTGGACCTAGCAAGTTGAAATTTATACCTGATACCGAGATCTATAGTCCCTATTGGGTGTATAAAAATCAAGGTCTTGAGTCAACACAATACAAATATATGGGCAAATTTAGATTTAGCGAAAACTTGTTAGTACCAAAATGTACCTTAATTTTCAACTTTTTTAATTTTTGGATTGTTTTCTTTACTTGTGCTCTAAGACCTTCCTTATAACCAAAATTGACAATTCTAGGTACACCGGAAGTACCCTATAGGTTTTGGGTCGAAAACCTATAGGGTGCTTCCCGTTGACCTAGAATCATGAAATTTGGCAAGAAGCAAGGTCTTATAGCACAAACTAAAGAAAAAATCCAAAAAATTAAAAAAGTTGAAAATGAAAGGGTGTCCCCATACATACATAGTTTGCACCAATTAATGTAGACCTCTGAGTTATATGAGCGCTGATACAATTTAGAGGTCTAGCTTAATTGGTTGGTACGGAAGCCTCGGTGGGCGAGTTCAACTCGACTTAGCCGGTTTTATTTATTTAGATGAAGTAGGTATCTATCTATATCTATATTAAAATAAATTCTAATTATCAACACCAATATTATAAATGCGAAAGTCAGTTTGTTTGTTTGTTTGTTTGGGACTTCTTCACGGTCAAACGGCTTGACCGATTTGGCTGAAACTTTGTACAAAGATAGAACATAAGGCAGAATAGGATATAGGATACTTTTTTTTGGCTATCGAGTCAGGGGGTCCAGATATTATTAATTGAATTTTGTAACTAAAGGACCTCTTTTCGAATAATCGGCTTGACCGATTTGCCCGAAATGTTGTATAAAGACAGTTCATAAGGCAGAAAAGAATAATGAATATTTTTTTTCTTGCTATCGAGTCAGGGGGTCCAGATATTTTTAATTGAATTTTGTAAATATAAGACTTCTTCTCGAATAAACGGCTTGACCAATTTGCCTGAAATTTTGTATGAATACATTTCATAGGGCAGAATAGGATATAGAATACTTTTTATCTGACTATCGACTCAGGTGGTACAAATATTTTTAATTGAATTTTGTACATATAAGATCTCTTCTCGAATAAACGGCTTGACCGATTTGCCTGAAATGTAGTATGAAGACAGTTCATAGGGTAGAATAGGATATAGGATACTTTTTTTTGGCTATCGAGTTAGGGGGTCCAGATATTTTTAATTGAATTTTGTAAATATAAGACTTCTTCTCGAATAAACGGCTTGACCAATTTGCCTGAAATTTTGTATGAATACGTGTCATAGGGCAGAATAGGATATAGAATACTTTTTTCTTGCTATCGAGTCAGGGGGTCCAAATATTTTTAATTGAATTTTGTAAATATAAGATCTCTTCTCAATCAAACGACTTGACCGATTTGCCTGAAATGTAGTATGAAGACAGTTCATAGGGTAGAATAGGATATGGGATACTTTTTTTTTGGCTATCGAGTTAGGGGGTCCAGATATTTTTAATTGAATTTTGTAAATATAAGACTTCTTCTCGAATAAACGACTTGACCAATTTGCCTGAAATTTTGTATGAATACATGTCATAGGGCAGAATAGGATATAGAATGCTTTTTTTCGGGCTATCGACTCAGGTGGTACAAATATTTTTAATTGGATTTTGTAAATATAAGACTTCTTCTCGAATAAACGGCTTGACCAATTTGCCTGAAATTTTGTATGAATACATGTCATAGGGCAGAATAGGATATAGAATACTTTTTTTATGGCTATCGAGTCAGGTAGTACATATATATTTAACTGAATTTTGTAAATATAAGACCTCTTCTGGAATAAACGGCTTGACCAATTTGCCTGAAATGTTGTATAAAGACAGTTCATAGAGCAGAATAGGATATCGGATACTTTTTTTTTGGCTATCGAGTCTGAGTGTTAACATTTTTTTTATTGAATTTTGTGAATGTGTGGCCTCTTATCAGCTAAACAGCTTGACCGATTCAGCTGAAATTTTATGTATATTACAGTTCATATTGCATAGAATCACATAGGATACTTTTTTTCCGGCAGTCGAGTCCAGGAGCCAAGAATTTTTAAATTGAACTTTGTGAATGTGTGTCCTACTCTCGGTCAAACGGGTTAACCATTTAAGCTGAAATTTTGTAGACAGACAGTCAAAAAGACATAGAAGGGCAACGAATACTTTTTTTTGGGTGGAAATTTCGGTTGTCTATATTTTTATTATAGAATTTTGTAAATGTGTGGCCTCTTTTCGGCCAAACGGCTTGACCGATTCAGATGAAATTTTGTACATATACATTTAATAGGGCATAAAAGGGCAAAGAATACATTTTTTCGGCAGTTAAGTGTGGGGCCTATATTTTTTCCTAACTTTACATAGAATTTGCATAATCATAAAAGTTTTACCTTAGGTTCATGGATAATGACTAAACTTAATAAGTGCCTTAATTAGGCCATAAAACTGTCAGGGTCATTAAAAAACATCAACATACGCGATGGCTTTGCTCACCCGAAGTGCTTCGCCCAATCTGCTTTGTGGGAAGTATTTCAAAAGCATTCGTGTTTTAACAGCCACATTTAACCTAAGGGTCATCGGTGTTGAATTAGTAGGTTATAAAAACTGTCAGAATCATAATAAGTAAAAATGTTGTCGCTCACTTCGCTTGCGCAGTGATAGCGCTAGCTGCGCTTGCGCAATAATTTGTTTGATCTACTTTGAAGGTAATATTTCAGCAACTTTTGTATTTTAATAGCCACATGCATCAGAACGAGTCCATAAATTGAAACAGTACAACCCTCAATAATCATAATGATTTTTAACCTTAAAATAAGTGGATATCAAGTTAAACCTTTGTGTCATCAGTGTTAACTTAGTAGGTCATAAAAACTGTCAGAGTAATAAATGGTCGTAAAAAAAATTCGCGCAGTGATAGGGCTTGCTACGCTCACACAGTGAAAGCGCTCGCTCCGGTCTCGCAAAGATTTGTTATATCTACTTTGTAGGAAACATTTTAGCAACTTTTGTATATTAATAGCCACATGCATCAGAACGAGTCCATAAATTGAAACAGTACAACCTTCAATAATCATAATGATTTTTTACCTTAAAATAAGTGGATATCAAGTTTAACCGTAGGGTCATCGGTGTTGATTTAGTTGGTCATAAAAACTGGGTCAGGGTCATAAAATGACGTAAAAATTTTCGCGCTCGCGAAAACCTTTGATTTACCTACTTTGTAAATAATATTTCAGCATTTTTTGTATCTTAATAGCCACATGTATCAAAACGAGTTTACAAATTGAAACAGTACAACCTTCAACAATCATAATGATTTTTTACCTTAAAATAAGAGGATATCAAGTTTAACCTTTGTGTCATCGGTCTTGACTTAGTAGGTCATAAAAACTGTCAGGGTCATAAGAAGACATAAAATTTTTTCGCGCTCGCGCAGTGATAGCGCTCACTGCGCTCGCGTAAACAGTTGTTATGTCTACTTTGTAGGAAATATTTCAGCAACTTTTGTATATTAATGGCCACATGCATCAATACGAGGACATAAATTGAAACAGTACAACCATCAATAATCATAATGATTTTTTACCTTAAAATAAGTGAATATCAAGTATAACCGTAGGGTCATCGGTGTTGACTTAGTAGGTCATAAAAACTGTCAGGGTCATAAAATGACGTAAAAATTTTCGCGCTCGCTGCGCTCGCGAAAACCTTTATTTTACTTACTTTGTAGATAATATTTCAGCATTTTTTGTATTTTAATAGCCACATGTATCAAAACGAGTTTACAAATTGAAACAGTACAACCTTCAACAATCATAATGATTTTTTACCTTAAAATAAGTGGATATCAAGTTTGCCCTTTGTGTCATCGGTCTTGACTCAGTAGGTCATAAAAACTGTCAGGGTCATAAAAAGACATAAAATTTTTTCGCGCTCGCTTCGCTCGCGGAGTGATAGCGCTCGCTGCGCTTCTGCAAACATTTGTTTTGTCTACTTTGCAGGTAATATTTCAGCATTTTTTGTATTTTAATATCCACATGCATCAATACGAGGCCATAAATTGAAACAGTACAACCTTCAATGATCATAATGATTATTAACCTTAAAATAAGAGGATATCAAGTTAAACCTTTGTGTCATCAGTGTTAACTTAGTAGGTCAGAAAAACTGTCAGGGTCATAAAAAGACATAAAATTTTTTCGCGCTCGCTTCGCTCGCGCAGTGATAGCTCTCGCTGCGCTCGCGCAAACATTTGTTTTGTCTACTTTGTAGGAAACATTTCAGCAACTTTTGTATATTAATAGCCACATGCATCAATACGAGGCCATAAATTGAAACAGTACAACCTTCAATAATCATAATGATTTTTTACCTTAAAATAAGTGGATATCAAGTTTAACCGTAGGGTCATCGGTGTTGACTTAGTAGGTCATAAAAACTGGGTCAGGGTCATAAAATGACGTAAAAATTTTTGCGCTCGCGATAACCTTTGTTTTACCTACTTTGTAGATAATATTTCAGCATTTTTTGTATTTTAATAGCCACATGTATCAAAACGAGTTTACAAATTGAAACAGTACAACCTTCAACAATCATAATGATTTTTTACCTTAAAATAAGTGGATATCAAGTTTGACCTTTGTGTCATCGGTCTTGACTCAGTAGGTCATAAAAACTGT
Source organism: Cabera pusaria (assembly GCA_954871355.1). Classification (NCBI taxonomy): domain Eukaryota; kingdom Metazoa; phylum Arthropoda; class Insecta; order Lepidoptera; family Geometridae; genus Cabera; species Cabera pusaria. Next base: position 24,836,178 of record OX940890.1, read on the forward strand.
CAGGGTCATAAAAATACATAAAAAATTTTCGCGCTCGCTTCGCTCGCGGAGTGATAGCGCTCGCTGCGCTTGCGCAATAATTTGTTTGATCTACTTTGAAGGTAATGTTTCAGCAACTTTTGTATTTTAATAGCCACATGCATCAGAACGAGTCCATAAATTGAAACAGTACAACCCTCAATAATCATAATGATTTTTAACCTTAAAATAAGTGGATATCAAGTTAAACCTTTGTGTCATCAGTGTTAACTTAGTAGGTCATAAAAACTGTCAGGGTCATAAGAAGACATAAATTTTTTTCGCGCTCGCTTCGCTCGCGCAGTTTTAGCTCTCGCTGCGCTCGCGCAAACATTTGTTTTGTCTACTTTGTAGGAAACATTTCAGCAACTTTTGTATATTAATAGCCACATGCATCAATACGAGGCCATAAATTAAAACAGTACAACCTTCAATAATCATAATGATTTTTTACCTTAAAATAAGTGGATATCAAGTTTAACCGTAGGGTCATCGGTGTTGACTTAGTAGGTCATAAAAACTGGGTCAGGGTCATAAAATGACGTAAAAATTTTTGCGCTCGCGATAACCTTTGTTTTACCTACTTTGTAGATAATATTTCAGCATTTTTTGTATTTTAATAGCCACATGTATCAAAACGAGTTTACAAATTGAAACAGTACAACCTTCAACAATCATAATGATTTTTTACCTTAAAATAAGTGGATATCAAGTTTACCCTTTGTGTCATCGGTCTTGACTCAGTAGGTCATAAAAACTGTCAGGGTCATAAAAAGACATAAAATTTTTTCGCGCTCGCTTCGCTCGCTGCGCTTCTGCAAACATTTGTTTTGTCTACTTTGCAGGTAATATTTCAGCATTTTTTGTATTTTAATAGCCACATGCATCAAAACGAGGCCATAAATTGAAACAGTACAACCTTCAATGATCATAATGATTATTAACCTCAAAATAAGAGGATATCAAGTTAAACCTTTGTGTCATCAGTGTTAACTTAGTAGGTCATAAAAACTGTCAGAGTAATAAATGGTCGTAAAAATTTTTCGCGCTCGCTTCGCTCGCGCAGGGATAGGGCTTGCTACGCTCGCACAGTGAAAGCGCTCGCTCCGGTCTCGCAAAGATTTGTTATATCTACTTTGTAGGAAACATTTCAGCAACTTTTGTGTATTAATAGCCAAATGCATCAGAACGAGTCCATAAATTGAAACAGTACAACCTTCAATAATCATAATGATTTTTTACCTTAAAATAAGTGGATATCAAGTATAACCGTAGGATCATCGGTGTTGACTTAGTAGGTCATAAAAACTGTCAGGGTCATAAAAAGTCGTAAAAAATTTTCGCTTTGAGTTCGACTTCATCTACGGTGACTTGGCCTAAGAGATCATCGATCTAGACTTCAATGGTCATAAAGACACAAATAACGCGGGCGAAGCCGCGGGTAAGAAGAAATGTTTCAGGAACTGTTGTGTTGAGTCAAACATTCAAACAGCACAACTTCGTATACCTAACCAAAATGATTAATGACTTTAACAATAGAGGATATTGAGTTCGACTTTGAGGGTCATCTATGATGACTTGGCCTAAGAGATCTTTGATCTAGACCTCAATGGTCATAAAGACACAAATAACGCGGGCGAAGCCGCGGGTAACAGCTAGTCATCCTATAAAGCATATTTTTTTAGTCTGGGAGCGGCTGCATGTTTAGTAAAATGTTTGTATTAGTCTAAATAAGGCACAAGACACAAATTGGAGACGACACAACTTATAGACGAAAACATTGCAAAATTACAAAAAAAACCTGGAAGAGCTTTTCTATGAGTTCTAGAGAAATTTGGAAAGTTCTATCGGATCAGGTTATCAGTAAATAAATATAAACAATATTAATCGTAAATATCTTATAATTGTCTTACAACTAAATCATCTCCTGTAGAAAAGATTACCCTCCCCTCCCCAAAGTCGTCTCCCCCCGTAACCTATGAGCTCCTGTCGTACGCCGTTGTATTTCTTGAAGAACAGTTTCTTGAGGATGCGCTTACGACGCTTGTCTTCCTTCAAGCACGACTCAAGCTTGTCCATGCAAACGTCCTCTCTGGAGAAACAAAACAAAAGTTGATTATGTGTAAATTTCATTTTAGATTTTAGGAAGTGATTTCTTATTACAAGCTTTTATTTAACTTGCTTTATCAGTATTGTACGTTTTCTATTAAAGTTATCGTGAATTTGAAACAATATTAATATGTTATTACCGGCTGTAATTCCTACCTTTAGGAACATCGCGATCTCACCGCGTGACCTAACTCCCGAGGAAGAGCGACGGATTCGCTCGAAACCTAGGTCGAGAAAATTCGACTAAAGGCACGTGTATTACAGCCGGTATATAACATTAATAGTATTGCACGTATGTCTGTGTGGATCAAATCTTGAAAGCTAAATTTACAACGACTTCCTGACATTGGATTAGACTTAAATTTTGGTGCAGAACTTGCGTATCTTCGGTTACAATGCAGTAAATATGGTACCATTGAGTCGACTTGATAATGGAGCCGGATTAAAGGAACTGCAACTCCGTGAAGGCAAATAGTAGGACAGACGGAATTAGGCTAGTAGATATGTATTATTGTTATCATTAGAATTTTTATTACATCTGTATAAAAAGCTTGTGCTTATAAAAGTTTTACAATGCTTTTAAAAGTTTTTTGTTGACGCAATTTGGTATGTGCGAAACCTGAACTTAGGAAAGCATATTATAGGAGCTATACTTTTAATTTTACCACCACCATTACAATCACCATCACCAACTTCCATATAGTTTCATATAACATTAATCAGTAACAATGACTAGCGTTATAGAGATTGATATCATCACGTCATATTTACCCGCGTAGACATCGTTCCTGTGGTAATTTTGGGATAAAAAGTATCCTATGTATTATTCCACGGTCTAGGCTATCTACACACCAAGCCGATTGAGCTGAACTCAATCGGTTCAGTAGTTTTTTCGTAAAAGAGTAACAAACATACATTCATACACACAATCTTTCACGTTTATAATATTATTAAGGATTTATAAAGTTACTTATAAAAGTTATTAAACGAGAATCATTACTTACTTGTAATTCTGGTCGAACAAGAGTTTGATAGGCTCGGTTTTGGTGGATTTATCGGGCAGCCGCGAGCCAGGCGGCAGTTTAGCGATGTCCTTCATTATTCCCATGATGGTGTTTTCAAGTTGAGCTAGCTTCGGGACTACAAGCCGTCTGATCACCTGAAGAAGATAGATTATACTTCTTTTGGCGCGTTTGGAGTAGTAAAATTTTTAAGATGCACGCGCACATCGATAGCCAAAAAGCGACATTATGAAGTTAGCTGTTTTTGCTGGTGAAGAACTCGTAGGGCTGCTCGAGCTCGGCTGGGAGGACCTGGGGTGGAAGTCTCTACATTGATAGCGATGCGTCCTGTCATCGCCAACGTCTTATAAAAGGAGATGCAGCTAGACAGTTTGTATTTGCATCTCTTTTCTTATCGACGATTATCGGTCGAAATTCATCGCTATTCATGTAGAGACTACCGGCCAAGGGTGGTACAAACTGTGTAGCTGCAACTCCTTTTCTAAGACGTTTGCGATGACAGGACGCATCGCTATCAATGTAAAGACTTCCACCCCAGGTCCTCCCAGTCGAGCTCGACAGGACGCATCGATATCAATGTAGAGACTTCCACCCCAGGGCTACATCAAAATGGCGCGTAATAAAGACATGAAGTTAGCCGTCTTTTAAGATGCGCGCGCACACTGACAGCCAATGAAGAAGACAGAAGAATAACTTCTTACGTGCGTACATAAGTACACATACTTACACGTTTATTTTAATATCTTATGAGCTAGCGTTAGACCTGCCTGATGGTATGCGCCTGGCGGTAGGCGATGATGTGGTCGAAGATGGTGAACACGCGGCTAGGCCTAGAATATTCTGACTCACTAGGGTTGTGTGCCGCCGGAACACCATAAAGATAACCGCCATAATGCGGCAGATTTTCTCCTTGATAATGGTAACTGGTAACCTCCTTTCTCTGTCTTTCTCTCTCTCTCTCTCTCTCTCTCTCTCTCTCGCTCTCTCTCTCAAGTTCTACCAAGAATGTCTTACCTTCCCACATCGGTTGCCTGTTTTACAAGGAGTCCTGAACCGTCTACCTAGGTCCATGGTTGGTAGATTCTGAATTTGTGAGATCACGTTGGAAAATGTACCCGTTGCTGTGTTTTTAGCTGTAACATCGATATATTATAGTAAAGTACTTTTTAAGTTATTGTGCTGTAACAATTGACAAAAATTATTAAGGCTCGTTTCAGATTAAGGTGGCAGCGGCATTTAGCTAGACATGTGGTATCACAATAAGAAGATAGTTTACCCTGCTCTTGACGCCGCAACGTGGACTGCCGCGCCATTTTTTACGTGTCTTTATGTGAATATTTGTAATAGGTAATTTAAAATTGTAAAGATAAATACCAACGTCTGCCAATAACAATAGATACAGATACAAAAATTAAAATAATTTAAAAATTAAAATACGGACTTTACATCACATGCCGCTTGCCGCGCGTGTCAGTTTTAGTAGGTAGCGAAATCGAGGTGTGTATCTCCATATCTCTGAAGATAGGTCTTCAGATCTAAATTAATTGTATAATGGAACCAGTTTAAAAAAGCGGCAATAGCTCAAGGCGTCGGCCTGGCGATCGCGAGGTCGTGACTTCGATCCCCAACCATTGCACTATTGACGTGAACCCACTCCAAACACAAGCATATTTAGCTTACTTGGAGGGATTAACAAGACTACTAGTAATGTATAACCCACGTTGCTAGTACGCTTTAGTTAGAAAAAAATGGAACCCATAGAAAAGTAGGTAATCATTTGAATTATTTCACAATGCAGTCATCGCGTAACAAACACACAAAAAATTAAATAAAGACGAATTGAGAACCTCCTTCTTTCTGGAAGACGGTAGAAAACTCTGATTCCTTAATTCACCTAGAATATTGTGCATCGAGATATTTAGACGTCATTTGGTAGCTACTTTGGCTTTTAATTTAATTTATCTAATAAGTAACTTACCCATTTTTGCCTTTCTCGTTTTACCGATTCGAGCCACATCTGGTTTGTTATACTCCTCGGAATTCTTCCCACATTCAGCAAAAGAAATTATTAAAGCTACATAGAAAAAACTCGCTGAGAAATACTTTTTCAGATTCATTGTAACGGGAAACCGTGCCTACGTCTACTAAAGCATCAGTACGAAAGAAAGCTAATGCATGCTGAAATGTTTATAAAACAAAGTTACGCTTGTTCTCACAATGAGAGGGCATTATCGGTACCTAATGCTTGTTGTTGAAAAGGTACTAACACATACATACTCATATTGTATATATTATTTTTTTTCCTTTCTACTGTAAGCTACGCCATAACGGAAGTCCTATAATTGCACTACCTAAACACCGTATTTGTAAAGAAATTTTGCAACAGTTTTAACAATAGCTAAACTTACAGGTTTTATTTTGGGGACATGTATATAGGTACAAGCTTTTTTTATTGCTAGGCTAGAGTTTGACCACTATCTCAACTGTTGGTAAGTAACGATTAAATCAAGGATGGTAGCACGCTATGCCAAGAATAGGACCCTGGCTCTCAAGAATCTAGCTGTCGAAACACCGACTTACTGTGAGAGATGTTTAACGACAGATTTTCCAATTTGGGTGATAGCTAGCCAGGTGGACAATAGATAGTGCTCTGTCACTATGCAGGGCATATAAAGCCTCACACGACACCTGTTTCCTGCCAGCTTTCTAAGCCGGGGATATGCTCGCAAGGTTTTATTTCACCTACTGCACGGTGGGCTTGACCCACGACCTCTAGAATAGAAAATTGAAAGATCTTCTGAATAGGCAACATAACACTGAAAACTATCTTAGCTGATAGTTATATTAGGTAATAATATGACGATGCGGTCTAATAAGGACTTGTGTCGTTGACAACTGACTTTAGTACCTAGGCTAGACAGAGAGGCTGGCTAGACTCTGGCCTCATCATCATCATTATCAGCCTGTAGGAGCCCACTGCTGGATATAGGCTTCTCCTATAGCATGCTACTGAGATCCATCTTCGGCGGCAATAGCCGGATGGATAGGGCGTCGGACTGGCGATCGAGAGGTCGTGAGTTCGATCCCCACCCAACCGATTGCACTATTGACATGAACCCACTCCAGACACAAGCATATTTACCTTAGTTGGAGGGGTTAGCAAGAATACTAGTAATGTGAAACCCACATTGCGAATAATCTTTTATTTAAACAAAAAAAAATCTTCAACTAGGCTCTAGCCTAGCCTAGGTGAAATCGAAATGTCTCTGAGGAGGCTTAAAATAGAAAAGTCCCTCGACAGGAAAGTATTACATCTGAGCTGTAAAATCTTGTGGTCAGTCTTGGTACATTCTGGTACGTCCTGTGATTAATTAACGAGCTTCTGTAAATACCGGATTTACAGAAGCTCGTTAATTAATCACAATAAACAATCAATATTTTTACTTCTTTTTTATTAGGGTTCCGAACCCAAAGGGTACCAACGGAACCCTATTACTGAGACTCCGCTCTCCGTCTGTCTGTCTGTCTGTCTGTCTGTCTGTCTGTCTGTCTGTCTGTCCGTCTGTCACCAGGCTGTATCTCATGAACCGTGATAGTTAGACGGTTGAAATTTTCACAGATGATGTATTTCTGTTGCCGCTATAACAACAAATACTAAGAACAGAACAAAGTTAAAAATTAAAGGGTTTAATACAAAAAATGCGTTTTTTTACGATAAGATACGGTACGAAATTAATTCACCTCGACGCAGCTAGATGGCAGCACAGGAAAAATTTGCACGCGCAAGCGTTTCATTTGTTAAATTTGTGGGCCTCGGTCGATTTGTTTACTTAGTTTAGGTTTACTGTCATATATGTAGTGTACCACAGTATTGAAAAATATATCTTCAATTTTAGTACTTAAGAGTGTCATTTAGCTAGAATCAGTAGAAAGGTAGTCGTACTATCAGTCGCTCTTCCAGAAAATTAAATATATTAATTACCTTTGTGTTAATATTTACTTGGTGGTTAGAAGTTCGTGGCGTTCGGACTTCGGAAATTCGGAACCCTCCGTGTGCGGGACAAAAGTCTGACTCGCACTTGGCCTGTTTTATTTTTTACACTGACTGCCTGGGCTTAGAATTGGACTCAAATAAAATCTGTGTTAGTTTGATTTGACTCTGGTAAAAACTTGAATTAATATTTATCACTGGCATAATACCCTCATTTTGTCGAGCCATAGCAAAACGAGAAAGTAATGTCACAGGTGTCACTGACATCAGTGTCACTCATGTCCGTAATGTCAAATCAGTTGGTTGACACTGACAGTTTAGTCCAGTTATGAATATGTAAACATACATTGGCATGTTTTGATTATTTTTGCTATTTTTAACTAACAATCAGTAAGCAGCCGAATGTTTAGCCAAAGAATATATTTTAGAGCTTGGTGCCGATGGCAAACTCAATTTCGTACATTTTCGTCGGACTTACGCGCAAGTTCAGAGAATTTGCATAGTGTCTGTAAACATCTCCGTCTAAGTGAAAATGTAGCCAAACACATGAGTATGAAGCACCCTATCGTCAGTAAACTTGATGAAAACGACATTAAAAACTTGATACGAACAGTACTTGAACTGGGTTATGCTAAAGAAGTTTTAATTGAACAACCCCAATTATTCAGTATACTACCTGTCACCTTAAGATTTCGACATCAAGTATTACAAGAATGTGGCTTTATAAACATTACTCCCGGTCTGATATTGTCATACCTACCGTTGATGAAGCAAAAAAATATCGGCAGCTTGAAGAAATCTGGTTTGATACCCTCTATACTAAACATTGAAAACAGGCTGGCTAGCTGCATGACTCGATGGCCTACATCTCTGACCGACACTGTATGGGTAGATGTAAACGAGTTAACTCTTTATATGCTCCGACTTCAAATCATGCAAAGATATCTGGAACTTACATTAGACCTCACGGAACAGGAATTCTCTCGAGGAATTCAAACATACCCGACACTGAGACACCGCCCGCTCGCAGTCATCAATGAAACCCTCACAATACTACAGTCTCAAGTGATGATGCCGACACATAAAATTAAATCTAATATCTATTTAGTTCATGCAGACCCGGAAAACTTAAAAAACATCCTATATAAATTTAGATCCATTGGAGGTATTGATATAAAAGAAGTTATCAGAATGCATCCTAAGATAGCAGTAAGAAACTACAATTCTCTGGTTGAAATAAGAAATATTTTGAAAGAATTCCATATAACTGATGAAGCACAGGTAAGATGTTTTGACATTTACACCCTTGCAAGCAGTACTGTCAAAGAGAGGCTAGAAAAAGCAATTAAAATACCTGAATTCAAAACGTTTATCAATCACCCGAGGTTCCTAAAAGTTATACATTACAACAATACAGCTGTGAAAAGATTGCAAAAACTGTACAGTAGCAACAAAAAATGTCTAAGCTTGAACATTCTTTCTGGGAGCTCAGCACACTATGAAGTTTTTGAAAAAGCTCCAGGTGACAGACTGGGAAAGGGAAAAGACCTAGTTTTTTGTATATCGCAATCACTAGGAAATCAATACAAGAGCACCAACATCCGACACATGATAAAACGGCATCCATTCTGGATAAACATACCCTTAGTTCAAGTTAAATATGCTTATGACAAGCTAAGTCTGGAATTCACATCTGAAGACATCTTTGAAAACTGTCCTATTTTGCTCTACCCTTGGAACAAAATAAAAGAAACCCTAGAAAAATTAAATACAAACCAATTGCTATCTAAGTCATTATATTTGCATGAAACACTGAATATCAGTAGACTGAACCAATCACAGAAATTAAGCCTGGTACTATATGCACTTGAAAAAGACCATTATTTTACTGGAAATGGAGTTTGGGCTAAAGAAAAGAAAGTTGCTTCTGTGGCATAAAAGTTTAGATAAATTAAGATATAAACAGATTTTTATCATTGAAATATTATTTAATAAATGTACATTGTGAAATATTGGCTTGTTTGTATTTTTAACCAAATTCAAAAAAAGAGGAGGTTCAGAAGTGTCTTATGTTTTTGGGTACCCTAGCAGCAGCAAGCAAACTTAATTATGCCTTTTATATGTTGATTTTAATTATAAGTCTGGTATATTATAGTTTTAGGAGTACTTAGTTAATTTTGTAGTTATAGTTTGATATCAATTTTAATCATTTTCATGTTTTGTTTTTTGATGTTTGTCGAAATAAATTAATTAATGCTGCTTTAATAATATAGTAAGTTCTTAATTTCAGTCATGCTATCTTCACAATTTTCTAAGTGAGTAACTAGAGTTGAGTTCTGTGAAAGGTAATCTCATCCTATCAATAATCTCTCAATAACCACATTTAAAAACCTCTGATGTAAAATTGTGACGAGTTGGGTATCTTGCAGATTCTTGCATAAGCAGATGCCTTAATCAGACAAATTTCCCATGACACATTGCATATTATAAGTTGCTTAGGAGAAAGTGGTGTTCATATTTTCAGTAGTAGATACCCTATCTTCTTATAATTTCCAGGAGATCATCAGATTGTCTTTATAAATGGATGGATTTTCCCTCTCTGAAATACTTATTGTATTTCATAGAGGGAAAATCCATCCATGATCTTGTTATATATGAATACTAGCGGATCCGGCAGACATTGTCCTGCCCAATCGCAGCGCCACCCATCGGGTCCAATTGTGAATCTAAACCATCTATGGACTAACTCATACACACACACCAAAATTCATCTAAATCGGTCCAGTCGTTCAGGAGGACTTCATGGCTCCTCTACATGATGGGCCATCATGATGGTCCATCGTAGTGGGCCACCATATAGAGGGCGTAGTGGCGTAGGCTGGCTTGTGGTGCGTACGATGGCGGCGGAATGGCCGCGGTGTCGGTTTTTCGCCCACACATCAAAGGTAGTGGGCCAGCGATGGCGGTACGCATCACACGTCGGCCATTACTCAGTTAATTGTACGTGCTAAATAAATATAAATATATATATGTAGTGGGCCATTGTGTAGATCCTTTTCAACCATCGCATGGCCATTTTGCTGGACAAGCGCTGGCCCATCATGTAGAGGAGCCATCAGTGATATGCACACGTAGAGTACAATTATATATATAAAGAAGAAGATATATGAGGTATGTATATTCTTGCGTTGTAATGTAACAATGTCGAACTCATACTATGTATGACATTGGCTACATACAATAGTTTGTGTAGAGCTCTAAAACGTCCATAGTCATGTAGGAGTAGGAGCTCGGAACAATGACTACATTGTTCCGAGCTCCTACTCCAAGGAGCCAAATATAAAAAAAAAGTAAATTGTCAAAACAAATGTCATTGTCAAAAACTATACAATTTTTTTTTTGTGGTTTTTTTTTTTTTTGTTTCTTTATGGCTCCACACGATTAGTGTATTTAGCCTGTGTCAAGTATTGAAATTTTTCAAGTTTTTATGAATGTTAGTCGTAGAGATGGGTCAAAGTCACATTTCAGGTCAGTTGTCGAGTAAAAGTCTAGTCTAAGTCATACCTTCAGTAAAGATGTGGTGTTTACTGAAGATTTTCAGAGGAATTTTGGTGAGAACGCAAATAGCATGTTTTTCAACATTGTGCTGTTTCCCTACACTCGCACACATTCACCGGCACTTAATGGTTAATAATCCACATTTATTACATATTAACACGCGGAAGAACACAAGTTTTAGGAAAGAATACAATGAGATCACACACACTTTTCCACGTTCCCGCCAAAAAAAATAATCTTTTTTGTGGTTTTTTTTTTTTTTTTTCCAATCCTGGGATTTTGGCGCCGCACATTCTGTGCATTTGCCAGAGTCATGTTTTAGGTTTAGCTTCTATCTTGCAGTGATCTTGCATGTTCATTGTTCATGAGTTGTTTTCATTTTTACAGGATGGATTGGTTGAATTTCGATGACATTAAAACGAGGGAAACCATGACAATGTAAAAAATAATTTAACAATTACGATAAACAAAGAATTAGTTAACTATCAGGAGAGAAGAATGATAAATAATTTATGAACAAGTAAAACTAAACTATATACATTATAAAATATTTACAAGTTACATTCAACATACAATTTACTATAATTTTATATTATTTATATCTATGTATTCAGCTAATGCTTTATACACATTTGGCTGAAAATCTGTGAGTAAGCAATTAATATTAGTGGGAAATTGAATCTTAAGATTTCTTAGAGTCTCATACAACATATCAGAATCAAATAGAGGGCATGATAGAATTAAATGATTTAGGTCTGAAATCATTTCTCCGCATTCACAAGATGGCGAACTTACAATTTTAAGTCTAGCAAGATGTGCCGGACTGCAGACGTGACCCAAGCGCATTCTTATGAGAGTAGAAGTTGCTCTTTTACCAAGTTTAAGAACAGTAAACCATGGTTTGTGTGAAATGGATTTTTGAATATTGAAATAATGTTTGCCTTTTTGGCGAGTGCTTTCAGACCAAGCTATACTCCAAGATTCCTGGAGAGAAATTGTAGCTAAAGATATAAGATCATGATAATAGTTTTTATATGGAAAAATATCTCCACACACGACTGCTTCATTCGCCAAGCGGTCAGCAATCTCATCGCCTTTAATACCACAATGGCTTGGTATCCACGCAAAAGACACGGTAAAACCCAATATTGTACACTGATACAATTTATACCTAGATTGTGTAATAATAGGAATATGTACTTGTGATTTAAATGGAAATTTTGAAAGCGACTGTAGGGCACTAAGAGAATCACAGAAGATAATTGTTTTGGGGAGTTTCATCAAAATAATATATTCTAGTGCTTTTAATATTCCAAAACATTCAGCAGTAAATACTGATGTTTCGGGTGGAAATTTAATTTTTTGTACAATCTTGAATTGTGGATGGTATACTCCAACACCGACACAATCAGAAGGCTTATGCTTCGATGCATATGTGTAAATTTGATGCCATCCATCCCAATAGCTATTAACAACGGAATTAAAATGTGAGTTTGCATTAGGATCACTTTTATCAATGTCGATATTATAAACTATGTTAGGCGACATAATTAAACATTCGTAATCAACAAGATATATAGACAGTTTGTTGATGCGGTGTGTAGGAGCCTTCAAATTATTTAAATTTGTCCAACTGTAAACCAAGCAGGGGCGAGATTTGTGAGTCCAGTAGTCAGCACCTGAGACAATGACATCAGATAACAGTTGCAATTTTAAAAACAAAGGATGATCAGATAATCTTAGCGAACGATAAATAAATTTATCTGAAAGATATTGTCGCCGCAATTGAAGTGGTGGTTCACCACATTCAACCTGTAAGGCATTTATAGGACTCGACTTCATAGCTCCCGAAATTACCCTCAAAGCCTTGGCCTGGATGGCATCTAGGTTCATCAGTCCAGCTGAGCTACAAGGCTCTAACAAGAATGAGCCATAATCTATGACACTTCTTATCAAAGCATTGTAGACAAGCCTTAAAGAAGAGGGATGCGCACCCCACCAAACTCCCGAGAGGCATCTCAAGAGATTGAGAAGCCTTTCACATCTGACACTAAGGAACTCGCAGTGAGGAAGGAATGTCAATTTTGAGTCAAGTACTATGCCTAAAAATTTTGTTTCATTACGAACGGGAATATTATCCCCGTTGTAAGAGATATCAGGATGTAAGGGATTACGTTGTCTAGAAAATACTACTACATTACTTTTCAGAGCAGAAAGCTCAAGACCGTTATTTTCCATCCACAATTTCAAATTATTCAAAGCAGATGAAATGAGCAAACTGGCTTTATCAATGGAGCTATCAGCACAATAAATGAGCAGGTCATCGGCATATTGAAGGACTTTTACAGGGCTATCTATAGTTCTATCAAGATCGTATGTGTATATATATATTATAAAGCAAAGGGCTGATGACGGATCCTTGTGGAAGGCCTTTCCAAACATATCTTATTTCATTGTAGTTGTCTAACTTAACTGATCTACCGTAAAGCATGTTTATAATAAAATTTGAAAGTGTTGATGGAACATTTACAGATTGTAATTTAGCGGTCAAAATTGGTAATAGTACGCTATCATACGCAGAATCAACATCGAGAAAAGCTGCAACAACAGATTCTTTACGGGAGAATGCCATGCGAATATCTGTTACGAAAATGCTTAAGCTGTCTAAAGTGCTTCTTCCTTTACGGAAACCATATTGTGATTCAGACAGAATAGCATGACTCTCTATAAACCATTCTAAACTATTTTTAATGAGGTGCTCTGCAATTTTTGCTATGACTGAAGAGAGCGCTATAGGTCGGTATGATGCTATGAGTGCCGGTGATTTGTCTGGTTTTAAAATTGGCAAAATAATTTGTGATTTCCAGGCATTTGGAACATTGTTAGACATCATTACAGAATTTATTAAATTAAGGTAGTACATAAGTGTTTGATCTCCTAAATTGCGCAAGAACGAATATGGTATACCGTCTTCCCCTGGAGCTGAATCACGTAAGTTCGAAAGAACCCCTTTAAGTTCCATTAAAGAAAAGGCCGAATTAAGATTTTGTGTATGAGATGGGATAGGCATTATTAATGATTGTAAGGAAGGAGCAACGTATGGGGGCGCAAGCTTACTTAGATACAAATCACACAATGATCGAGGGAGAATGCAGCGGTTAGTATTAGACATTCCAGACTTGAAGCGCCTAATGTTGTTCCAAACAATAGATGGGTGTGTGTTTGGAGAAATAGACACACAGAAATTTCTCCAACTTAAAAACTTTTTTTTCTTAAAGAGCTTTTTAGATTCTTCTATTGTTTCTATAAGGGTTTTATAATTGTCTTTTGTCATATCATCATTATATACAATTTCAGCTAATTTTCGTTTATTCGCGGCACCAGTACACTCACTGTCCCACCATGGAGGAGAAGGTATTTTTCCAATGGCTGCATTTTTCAGTGAAAAAATGTCATCAGCCGCTGACAAGATTGCTTTTGATAAAGCCTCAGAGCAAATACTACTGTTATTTGAAGTAATAGACGGCAGATTCAAGCATTTGTTTTCTACACATGATTTAAATGTATCCCAATGCTTATCGTTTATTTTATATTTGAGACGAGGTTTTTGAACGGTCATTGGTGGAGTTTTCTTTCAACTGGAAATAATGATTGGGAAATGGTCACTACCAAAAGTTGATAAAAGGGTACTCCAAGAAAATTGCGTTGCTAAATCTGGAGTACAAATTGTTAAATCAATGGCTAACATTTTCATTAGGGTTAGTGCGCCGTGTAGCGGCACCGGTGTTTAGTAAACATAAGTTATGGTTGTCTATAATATCTATCAAATCTTCACCATAACCACTAGAAACAGAACTCCCCCAGGACTGATGCTGAATATTGAAATCCCCTAAAATAACAAACGGTTTAGGAAGCAATGATAGCAGAGAATCAAAATGATTTAATATATTTGATGAAGGTCGCGGAATATATAAAGAAACATGGCAAATGCCATTTACTAATACGGCAGAAGCACTATAATCATCATGATGTGGCAGAGAGATTGGTTTATGGAAAAGATTACTTTTAAAGAGTATGGCTACACCGCCATATCCGTCAGTCCTATCTTGTCGATAGCAAGAGTAACTATTTAATTTGAAAACAGAGCCTGGCTTAAGCCAAGTCTCTGCTAAGGCAATAATCGAAGGGTTAAATTTATTTACAAGGTAAATTATTTCGTGTTTTTTACTAATCGCACTTCGGCAGTTCCACTGCATCATCACACAATTGGTGCGATGCAGTGGAACCACCGAAATACGACTACAGTTCGTGTTCATTTGAGGGCTTAGATCCATTATGGATCTGTATGATTTTTTTTAGTAATTCAATTATGGGGGCAGCGTTGTCCGGTTTCAATAGGTTGGTCTGAGATAATGTGGTAATTAAAGCGACAATAATGTTTGTCAAAGATTGCTGTTCAGTGTCAGTACTACTTTGTGCTTTCAACGCACAACCATTGGCAGGAGGTGGCATATCATAGTCTTTTATGAGTTGTTGGTGAGCCGCTTGGTCATACCCTTTAGGGGGCTGACGGGCTGAACGCGGTTTTAATAAGACAGTTTTTCTATAAGTCATATTAGAAGAGGACGGTGGCGGCATTTTTCCGATCAACGGTGTTGTGCGACTAGTGGCAATGACATCATCGTAAGATTTAGACACTTGAGGATGCAGTTTGCAAGCCTCAGAGTATGAAATGCAACATTCTGCCATGGATTGCTTGATACGCTTTTGTCGATCGAGCTCAGGACAAGACTTGCTAGTAGCAAAGTGCGAGCCTGAACAGAGGCAACATGAAGAACAATCCTCTTCAATGCTACAACTATCCGCAGTATGATCTTGACCGCACTTAAAGCAGCGAGGCTTAGACCTGCACTGCATTTTAGTATGGCCAAAACGGCAGCAGTTGTAGCATTGTATTGTTGGATAAGTATAAAGTTCTACCGGCAGTGCATTGAAACACATGAAAATGCGCTTAGGCAGAACCTGCCCATCAAACGTGATTACTACTGTTTGAGATGGCTTCCAGACTGGGGACCCATTGACAGTTGTCTTATAATTCAGACGTCTAATCTTAATAATTTTACCACATCCTACGGGAACATTGATATTTTCGGTAACCTCTTCCGGGGACCACTCAGCTGGTACACCTCGTATAAGGCCCATGACAAGTCAAATTGAATGTTGGTATGAATGCTTTTAACTTATTTTTAGGCAAACTGTCGTGGCGCAGGAATGTGTTTGCAGCATCAAAGTGCGTGAAAGCAAGAGCTATTTTGTTTCTGCCTATGCGTTTTAAACTACCATTTACAATATTTGTAAATTGTTGCTTCTGTAATAATTTACCGAACGCGATGGGATGTAAAACAGTGTTGTCGTCAGGATTAGACTCCCTTTGAATGTGAACTAGGTATGGTGCTACATCTGTAGATTCGTAAAATTCCCTACCGATTGGTGAGGGACGAGGATGTGTATTATCATTTTTGGAAACAGGAGTTGAAGCTGGTTTTTTGTCCAATTGTTTCTTTATCATAGGTGTCTCGGCAATTATTTCCGTTGTATTACAAACACAGTCATTTTCCTTTGGTTCTGACACCGAATTACGTTTACGTCTACGCTTATTACAGTGCCGGCACATCTTGCTAGGTCGAGATCGTTTTAAGGCTCTATTCCATCCCACGGAGCCATCGGTCTCCATACCAGACTCATTAGATGCAGACATAGGTGCAGTTGAATTTGGCATTACTAATGAAGAAGTAGATGCGATAGTAGTCTCAATAGTGATATCATTGCCCACAGGAGGAACAGAGCCCCCGGGGTCGGGGGGCTCCTCCATCGCAGAAAAAAACAAAGAAAAAGTGCTTACCGACAGATAATTCAAGCAACTACTTAAACTATATACAATAAAAATTAAAACGATTCACAGTTTCAACTCTCCTGACCAATATTTACAAGGTAAAATATTATTTCCAATTTCACAAATTTAAAACACGCCCGCTAAGTTGGAGAGTTTCCCGCGCTTTTTTTTTTTTTTTTGTGGTTATTAATTATTGGTTGGTGTATTTATTTATTTTTAGGGTTCCGAACCCAAAGGGTACCAACGGAACCCTATTACTGAGACCCCGCTGTCCGTCTGTCTGTCTATCCGCCTGTCACCAGGCTCTATCTCATGAACCGTGATAGTTAGACGGTTGAAATTTTCACAGATATATATTTCTGTTACCGCTATAACAACAAATACTAAAAACAGAACAAAGTTAAGAATTAATGGGGGTCCCCATACAAAAACCGTGTTTTTACTATAGCACCATCTGTGAACGATTGTTTACCAGTGTTTCTCAACCTTTTTCATGACGCGACGCGACCCCCTTAGTATGAAAAAAAATCGACCTAATTGCACTGTTTATAATCTGTATTTTGCTATATTTCTAGCTTCTACCCGCTACTTCGTTCGTGTGGCCTACAGGAAACAAATTACATATTTTTCTTTTGAAACAAATATTAAAAGCACTCTCAGTCAAAGCACCTACAACTTCTCTTTAATTAATATTTTCTTTAAAAGTATGTTTTCAAACTTTGTTTTTTTCTTTTACTGAGGTTTCGCGACTCCCCGCGACCCCCTTATAGAGACTCGCGACCCCACAGGGGGTCGCGAGTGTCGCCATCCACATGTTGAAAACACTGGTTTACCCTACCCTTTGTGTTAACTAGAGATGCGCTGAATATTCTTTTGGTATTCGGTATTCAGCGTATTCGGCATCTTTTCCATTATTTGTATTCTGCCAAATTATTCGGTTTTGTTGCCAAATATATTCGATTCAAGCATTTCTATTTTCTTCACTCATGTAGCCAAGGTGTAGAACTAAAAGACAAAACTTCTTATATAAGATTCATGTTATATTATAAGTCAAAGAAAACATATTTACTTCTTAACCTATAGTTAGTAGGTATAGTCAACATTTATTTTAAGCCTTAAATCAACATTTAATTTAAATCTCACTACATTATTTATGTTTAAACTTTAAATAAACATTTATTTTTAAACTTAAAATCAACATTTTTATAAACCTCAATTAAATCCACATCTCGTTCCTCATCTAACCAGCAACGGCACGTAGCGCACATGTTAGAGCTTGTTTACGTGGCAAAACAATGTAATGGTAAACCGAATAATTCAGCCGAATATCTGGTTCGGTAAAGGTTAAACCGAATAATATTCGGTATTTGGTAATTCGGTGAAACCACTATACGGCGCATCTCTAGTGTTAACGTTCACTTAGTTGGCGTTAGAAGTTCGTTAGATGGCGTTTTAGTAAATAAGCATGTTTAGTATTGACACGGTTTTATATTATCGATGTACTTTGTACATTATTTTTCCGGCAAAGTTTGTTTAATCGGAACCCTACTTGTGCGGGTCCGACTCCCACTTGGCCAGTTTATTTTTACCAGCAAGCAAACTAAACTTATTTTAGTAATTTAATTCAATTTAATTATTTTAATTGCAGTGCCAAATATTGTTGATATAAGAAAAATTAAGATACTAATGTTCTTTTTTATTTCAGATATTTTATTGTATCCGTAACATGGAGGAAAACGAACAAAAGTTGGAAAAACACAAAAATGGAAATGGAATATGGAGACATGTTGATAACGTAGCTTTCGTATGGCAAGATAACATCACATTCATTGATTTGAGCTCACGAAACTTAGAAAATCTGGATGACAAAGTGAAATTACCAGTAAATTTACAAGAAATAAACTTATCGAATAATAAGTTAACAGAGGTGCCTAAAGTGATACTAGAAGTCGGGAATCTACTGGTTTTAAATCTTTCCTGCAACAAGATCCAATATTTTGATGAATATCCCAATTTCTGTCAGAGTTTGGCATCGCTAAATGTATCGTTTAATAACTTATTAGGACCTCCTCACTGGGTATGGGCGGAAGCACCCCAGAACCTCCGTAAATTAGACCTTAGCAATAATCCAGATATCACCCGATCATTTATTAACGGTGATTTGAAGGAATTGCTGCAGTATACAACTTTAGTCACTGAAGTTCACCTTAAGAATTGTAAATTAGGTAAATTCACTGAAATCATAGCTTGTTTTCCGAAGGCAGTTCACCTCTGCCTCGGGGCTGAAGAGTACAAATATTACAGTGCTAACTCCTTGTTAGAAGTACCATGTCAAGGGTTGCAAGCATGCCGTGATGTGAAAAGACTGACTCTATGTAACACACACATATACTCCATTAGCTCTACTATAGATATATACAAAAACTTAGTCGAAATAAATCTAGCATTTAATAATTTAAACGGTCTTCCGAATGAGTTCTGCAACTTGAAGAATCTGGAGACGTGCATACTGTCTTGTAACCATATCTTATATTTACCGGAGGATATACATAAATTAGAGAAATTGGGCCGGTTGTGTTTAGATAGCAATGATCTGTGTATGCTTCCGGAAACTATTTGGTCATTATTAAATTTGAAAATATTAGATGTTTACAATAACAATTTGAATGAAGTGCCTGATGACTTTAGACGATTAGAAGAATTGGATTTGGCTCAAAATTATTTTGATGAACCGGAAAATAATGAATATTTTGAAAAGAAAGAAAGAATAAGATTAACTCATGAAAACAGGTATAATGGAAGGTATGAATTTAATTCGAAACTTGTTATTGTTGTTCATAATTTGTGTCCTACATTTTAGTTTTTAAATTTTTTAGGAAAGAAATAGTGATCAACTCTGATGAATATAGTGATATGGAAAGGTCCACAGAAGATGACGAGGAATTGCATGAAATCTTCAACAATGAGAAAACAGTGGATGGTAATATTTTATTTTATCACTCTCTGAGCTTTATACATATTAATCTATCATTCCAGGCCAGTAAAATTACAGGGCAGGTGAGACTCAACATCTTTATGTCTCAAGGTAACAGGCGCAGTGCAGTGACATGCAAAATTCTGGCAGTCTATAATTTTGCATGCTGCTGTATCTGTAATAGGTAGACGTCATTGCTTACCATCAGGCAAGCAACGTGCTTGTCCTGTTACCTTATAGCATAAAAAAATCTATGAAATTTTATTGTCAATATTATATACAATCCAACATTTTGCATTCTGGCGGGACTCAAAACAATGCCTCTTGGGTAACAACACACCCAAGCAATGTGACCAATATAACTACAGATGATACTCCCATCGAAATTGGTGGCAGCATCTGTAATTACTGTTTAGAAGTAATTCTAATTACTCTGATGAAACCATTACAGAAGAGGTTGGCAAAATTTTAGATTGTATAGATCAGGGCTTCTCAAACTTATGGCTCCATGTACCCCTGTTAATGTTCCTAGATGATAGCGAACCCCCTAACCCCGTCCCGTAAAGAAAACAATAAAATAACTCTTAACAAAATAAGGTTCTCATTAAGTCCATTTCTGTACGGTGATTTTACCGTGTGAAAACCCACTCCCGACGTATTTTATGTATTTGTCATCCAGCCACCATTACCTAAATCTTGTCGCGAACTGTCGGGGTTCCCGTACCCACTTTGAGTAACCCTGGTATAGATTAACAATCCAAAAATTCATTGTACCGACGGGAACCGCGAACCCGCATCCCCCGAATTACACGTCCAGGTGCTCTGCCAATTATGCCACGGTTCGATCCATCGATACAACAAAATTAGTGGATTGCATTTGTTAACCCAATTATGCATTGGTGGCGCCATCTATGACTACTTATTACGTATGTTAATCATTCGGAAGAAATCATTACAGTTTTCAAATCCGACGAGAGATGTTGCACTGCGTAAATCAAATATTATGTTTCTTTGAAGTGTCACACACTTTATATTTTTGTAAATTGTTAAACACAATCCAAAATTTCATCGTACCGACGGGACTCGAACCCGCACCCCCCGGATTACACGTCCAGGTGCTCTGCCAATTAAGCCACGGTTCGATCCATCGATACAACAAAATTAGTGGATTGCATTTGTTAACCCAATTATGCATTGGTGGCGCCATCTATGACTACTTATTACGTAAGTTAATCATTCGGAAGAAATTATGACAGTTTTCAAATCCGACGAGAGATGTTGCACTGCGTAAATCAAATATTATGTTTCTTTGAAGTGTCACACACTTTATATTTTTGTAAATTGTTAAACACAATCCAAAATTTCATCGTACCGACGGGACTCGAACCCGCACCCCCCGGATTACACGTCCAGGTGCTCTGCCAATTAAGCCACGGTTCGATCCATCGATATGACGAAATTAGTGGATTGCATTTGTTAACCCAATTATGCATTGGTGGCGCCATGAAATTTTGGATTGTGTTTAACAATTTACAAAAATATAAAGTGTGTGACACTTCAAAAAAACATAATATTAGATTAACAATGTTCAAAAATATAAAGTGTAGATAATACTGAATTAAAGAAACATAATATTATCCTCAATAGCTTACTGTGCTAGTTAAGCTAGAGCCAGAGCAAATAATGATGAGATTCTAGATGAAAGTATACTAGAAGGAAGTGCAAGTATATTGCGGCTAATTGTAGTAGTAGATTACACTTGGCTCTGGCTCTTATCTATAGACTGACTAGCTGTGCCCCCGGCTTCGCTCGCGTTAAAAAGTATCTTTTAATAGCCTAATCCATAGTACTGGCTATCTCTGTGCAAAATTTCAACAAAATCGGTCCAGCCGTTTTACCCTAAGGAAGTCCTAAACAAACATACAAACTGACTTCCGCATTTATATTATTGGTGATAATGTTATTTATACCATAGTGTGACCTAAACACGCACTTTACGCACGCTTTCCTGTGACTTAAATAGTCGATTATTGCACGACGTTTAGTGCGCCGTGCGTCTTCTGTTTGACTACTAACTTCACGCCGTGCAATAATATAATAAAAATAAAAAAATAAATATAAAAATAGACTACTTAAGTCACACGTATCGTACGTAATATACTATTTTGTACTATAATTCTCAATTCACATTGAAAGGGTAGCAGTCTAGCTCAGTAAGAAGCGTCACCAAAAGGAGGTGGTTAATAAAAAGCTCGCATATGAAAATTTTTCGACGGCTGTTTGCGACATTGGGTAGATAACGTTTCCGAACGTCGGAGACGCGGCGTCTCTTTCGCTGTCGTGTTGAGACAAGCTGTCTTCTTTTATTTTGACTGCTCGTCTTGCGTCGGCAGTGGTAGGTAGGCGACTATCGCCGACATACGGCGAAAGACTAGCAAGCTATAGTCCATAGATGTCAAGACATAGTCAAGCTATAGTCTGAATACTTGTCATCATGACTTTTGTACTATTCTGTATTCAGTTGGTGTATATCGCCGTCTGTCGACAGCAAGGAGTGGATGGGTCGTGACTTCGAACAAAGACATTTGAAACTGATGTTCAGTGGTAGAAAATTCAAAGATATATGTGAATTTGATTAGATTGAAGTTGGTTGTTCAGTCATGACTCTTGTGGCATCCCACATCATCTCTTACCATCAAGTGACATATCGACAAGTGCTTCTGTTTTCAACAAAAAATAAACTTGCCAACTTAATTATACCGATTTTGCCTTGCAGTTCCTGCACCTTTTAACCCATCGAGCTCCCCCGAAGACTGGGATTCTGACGAACATTGGGTGCCGTGCCATCAGAACAGATTGCCATCAGGCCCGTCGCCGTGGCTCTGCTTCGTGAAGCAGAAAATGAAGGAAGGCCACTTTTGTCCTATGGACGCTCACGCCGTCTCCATAGCAGAAAAAGTTGAATATGAAAGAAAATGCCATCCGCAAGTAAATCATGAATCTGACGGACAGTTTGACGACTACTCCAGTGATAATAGTTAAGTTTTACATTACAATAGTTGTCATTTTTTTATTGCATGTAGATAAGTAGTATATTGTGAGACTACGGGTCAATTCACACCGCGAGGCGACGCGACGTGACGATGCTTGTGGTTTCGCGACGCAGCGAGACGCGCGGCGCCACCGAATCATCTCAATGAAATTGTTATCTTTTTGAGTATTAAATAAAGTTCTTTTTTGTATCACTCTCCTAAAAAGTGCGCGCTGCGTCGCGGTTGCCTAGACCATAAATTGTTATTCTATATTGATTTTTTTAAGCATGCCTTTATTGTTAGTAATTCGGAGCTGCAATCTCCAATCTGATAGAAGAAGCCATTTAAATATACTAAGGGCCAGTTTCACCGGTTCCTGATAGCGCTAATATGAAGAAATCTGACAGATTTTTGACAACTTTTTGTCAGATAACTATCTATGTTTTATGTAAGGATGTATTTGTTTTGTTTTATTATGCCTAAATAAGGTTGTCTTATTGTGTACACCTCAGCCCCTGATATGTTTGTACTCTCTACTCCATCCAAAGGTTATCTGGAAGAGATTACTCTAAACAATAAGACCGCCCATTGTACTTGCTTAAGACTTAACTGTACTTTAATGTTTATTGTTGTAATGGTGTACAATATAGTGTTATCTGTCTATCTAACCTAACGCATTATCAGGAACCGGTCCTAAGCATGCGTGCCATCATTTGCATCGTGGGGTCTATACCAGGATAAAAAGCACAATATGGAAACTAGATAAGTTATATTATATGTTATATATATAGCCATTTTGTTTACATACATCAATAAACTTGGATTATAAATTAGGAAACCCCTGACTGATCTACCTATAATCTGTTTATTATTTAATTGAGCCCAAATATAATATCTCAGGTGCTAGTTGGTGAAGCGTTGGATACCCCACAGATTTAGAGCTTTAATTCCGAATGTTCCTAGTTGCCCACTATTTTGTCCCCACTGGTGACAAGTGGGAAAAAATCCCAGTTGTCCTTAGCCTCGTAGTCAGGGGTTATTCCCTGTCCTCCGATCGGAACTCCGATTGGTAGGAGCGGGAATATTTTTCCCACATCTCAGTGGTGATAACTGAGAACAGGTAAGGTTTTTAGGGTTCCGTACCCTAAGGGTAAAACGGGACCCTATTACTAAGACTCCGCTGTCCGTCTGTCTGTCTGTCTGTCTGTCTGTCCGTCTGTCACCAGGCTGTATCTCATGAACCGTGATAGTTAGACGGTTGAAATTTTCACAGATGATGTATTTCTGTTGCCGCTTTAACAACAAATACTAAAAACAGAATAAAGTTAAAAATAATAGAGGGTCCCCATACAAGAAACGTGTTTTTTTCGGCATTTCACGCCATCTATGTACGCTTAGTTAGGTAAACGTCACATAGATGGCGTTTTATTGAAATGTCGATCCCTAAAACCTTTGTTGATGGCGTTATAAGAAATAAAATGTTTATTAATTATTATTTTTTGCTGGCGAAAACTGATAGTGGTATTTTTAGCTCGATCTTATAAAATACTGTAGTGTGGTACGGAACCCTACTAGTGCGAGTCCGACTTGCACTTGGCCAGTTTTTTTAGTTTCAAAGGTCCCAGGTGGTCCCATAAATTTTAACGAAATAGGTCCAGCCGTTTTTAGGGTTCCGTACCCAAAGGGTAAAACAGGACCCTATTACTAAGACTCCGCTGTCCGTCTGTCCGTCCGTCTGTCACCAGGCTATAGCTCATTAACCGTGATAGGACATATAGACAGTTGAAATTTTCACAGATGGTGTATTTCTGTTGCCGCTAGAACAACAAATTCTAAAAACAAAATAAAGTTCAAAATTAATGGGGGTCCCCATACAAAAAACGTGTTTTAAAACGCCATCTATCTAATTAGTTTCGGCAAAATGACATAGATGGCGCTAATAAACGAGCCCCGTCTTTCTAGATCGCGACCAATCCAAATATTCTTGGTAATATCAATTAATCAAATATATGAGGTTGAAACTCTGTTATGTTTCGTATTGTACGGAACCCTCCCTAAGTGTGACTCGCAATTGGCCAGTTTTATTTTTACCCAGGAACATCCTTAAGGGATACCACTCGCCCGGCGGAGCGAGATGAAAAATAGTTACGACGTAGACAGAGAAAAGAGACCGCGGGTGACTCCGTCTCCTTCCCACATTAAATAGGACTTATTCCATGTAACGGTTTTCCGTTGTCCTTTTGGACACAGCTATATTTCCCTCTCTCAGTGCGTGCCGGTTTTTACAAGGTCAGTAACGTTGTTAGACGTTCTTAGCACACCAAGCTTTGACCTTAATGTATCACTGGGTTCTAAATACACATATGGTTTTATGTTACAATCTTCTATCTCATTTGGCCACGCTACCCAAATGTCTATAGTTTTATCCCTCTACGAGTTAGGACAACTGGGAACATTCGGGCGCAGCGGTCGCCAGAGTTTACGCGTCGCCTCTCGTATTGCCGCTCTTCTTTGGACCAACCAATCTTGTCTACATTCAGTGCCGGCCGCTGCCATTTCAGTGTTTTCATTGAGCCTATATCTTATAGGCTAGCGTTAGACCACTATCTCTCCTGGTAGTAAGAGATGATGTGGTTGAAAATGTTGGACAAGCTTGGCCTAGCAAACTCCTACGCTCAATCAAGGGTAGTGTGGCACAGATAAGATAAAACTAGTGGTAAGCTACTTTTTGATAACAAGTCTGGCGGAATATCATAATATGCTCCTGCCCCGTGCTACGATTTGAACCGGTGACCTCTTAGAAGAGAAAGCCTGTTATGCCAATGAGACTCTCAATAATTAAGATAGTTTCAAAACTAAAACAATCGACTTCAATGCCCGGCGAGTAAATTTCAGTAGCAAGTTTGAGACGTTTATCGTCATATCTTTGGAGATACTTATCAGATCTCGGCGAAATTACAATGGGACCACCTCGAAAACGTACCCTACCGATTTTAAAAAGAATCATTCTAATCGGTTCACAATTGACGGAGTAATCGCGTAACATACACACAAAAAAAAATCAGACGAATTGAGAACCTCCTTCTTTTTGGAAGTCGGTTGAAAATAGATGTGAATGGAACCGTAAGTAATACAAAAATTATGAAAATATTAATTTACAATTCAGCCAATTTTGTTTATAATCTTATAGCATTGGCGTGTAAGTACACATTGGTGCAATCTTTGCCAGGCTGCTTAGAATACTGATGCTGCAATGTTAAGAAAATTTAGCAGGAGGATGTATTCCGCTTCTTTATGTAGCTAGTAGGTAATGCTTTGCTAAAATTACCAGCGTGTGTTTCCTTAACACATCAACAATTTATTTCTTACAAGAATATTCAGTTATTGTTCATTGTCAACATAATTTCACTTAAAATTTCTCCTTGTACACTATTTCTATTTTCTCTGGTTATCTGAAACA
This sequence comes from Cabera pusaria, assembly GCA_954871355.1. Lineage (NCBI taxonomy): Eukaryota > Metazoa > Arthropoda > Insecta > Lepidoptera > Geometridae > Cabera > Cabera pusaria. Next base: position 24,862,235 of record OX940890.1, read on the forward strand.
AAAAAATATTTTTAAAAGCTGCCATCAGCTATGTACGTGCTATTATTTATTGTAGTATTGTTGCCAAGGCTTGTACTATTATTTATTCTGTGACCAAGGCAAAACAAGACTAAATGGCTAGTGTTTTACCACTATATCGCCTGGTGGAAAGATGATGTGGTCTAGGATGATGAATACGCTAGTCTTAAAATGGTCTGACTTTCAAGTGCTGTCGGAACATTGTAAGGTTTTGGGGTGGCGGATTTTTTCTTGACGGTGTGATAAGCATATTTTTTGGAGCAATGCAGGTGGAACTCCGGGTGTAGGTCGTGAACGCACCCCTTGTCTCATCTCTGGGTGGTTCTGCCAAATAACAGTTGGAGACACGTTACTGGAAGCTATTGAGTGGAGAGCCAAGAAACTCATCAATGACGACCAATTAGGAAGCAAATGACTCGAGTCTCGAACGTCGCCGCAAAATCGCTTGCTTATCGGATTCATTTCGGAGAGTGTACATCGGAATTGCATAGTTTGATTCCGCCATCCCTACGCCATCTCTATAATCGAACAACCGGGGATACTAAGAGGCGCCACCGCTTTATGGTAGATATACCATTTACCTGTACAAAGCGATTAGCCTCCACTTTCATCATACGTACTGCCAAGGAATGGAATTCCATGGCTCAGTCTGTGTTTCCGATTAGATACAACTTAGGGGTCTTCAAGTCGAGAGTGAATAGGTATCTTTTGGGTAAGCGCTACATCATCGACCGCATCATCACTTAACATCAGGTGAGATAGTGGCGAAGGGCTACCCATTTTCGCATTTAAAAAAGATTAAGCTCAGTATAGTATGCTTTATGTGAGATATTTATGTCCAGCAGTTCACAGAAACAGACTGATGATAAGCTTTTAAAGCAATCAGAATGATTAATAGAGGTACTGACTTAATTTACAGTTTTTAGGGTTCCGTACCCGAAGGGTAAAAAACGGCTCCCTATTACTAAGACTCCGCTGTCCGTCCATCTGTCACCAGGCTTTATCTCATGAACTCAGCTGATAATGTATTTCTGTTGCCGCTATAGCAACAAATAGTAACTAAAAAAACAGAATAAAGGGGGCTCCCATACAACAAACTTGATTCTTTTGCTCGATATTGATAACGGTAACATGTAATTTATTAAAATATTTACAGAGTATTCAGTTTATTATTCACTTTAAAAATAAGTATGGAATTAAATTAATATTTAAGGGGGCTCCCATACAACAGACATGATTTTTTGCCCTTTTTATAGATGGTATGGAGCCCATCGTGTGCGAGCCAGACTCCCACTAGGCCGGTTTTTTATTGACTGACCAGTCAAACATACTTACTGTCCAAACTTTAGCTCTACTATCATTTCTTATATTTTCAATGAGACTGTCACTTTTCCTGATAGGAATTGTAGCTAATACAATGTAATCGGAATTAGGGTTGAATATATCTCTCACAGTTGCCTTGAACTGTTGGCTGAAGAATTCCATTTTACCTATTTCATCAATTACCAGTATGTGGGACTTCATATTTGTAGGCTGGAAATAGAGAAAAAAAATATTTAAAAATATTTATTTATGAACATCTGATTGTGGTAGGTAGGTTATTTTATAATTTAAGATCGTTTAAAAAACTAAAAGAACCGAATTCGAAAGTCGCGATAATCAAAGTAGCCAGTAGACGTAGTAACTATTATATAATCTATGCCAGTAGTTAGTAGCATGTCGTACAGGTATATATAAATGCATCGCAATACAAATGTTGATATAATAAAAACGGCTTGAACGATTTTGTTAAAATTTAAATGGGACTACCTGGGAAGGGTACCCTTTGAAACAAAAAAAAGAATTTTCCAAATCGGGTCAGACGTCTTCGAGTAATCGGTGAGCATAAATTAAAAAAAACCGACGAATTGAGAACCTCCTCCTTTTTTGTGAAGTCGGTTAAAAATAGCTTTTAACTTAGCTACAGCCATAGAAAAGATAATAATACTACGTACGTGCTACAGCATCAGATGTCATGGTAAGTATTATAATCCATCATCCTAGGTAAGTACAGTAATAATAGACAAAAATTGTTTATTGTCTATTACATAACGACTTTAGTAATTAATATACTCCTATGATTATACACAAAAAAAGATTCCGACGAATTGAGAACCTCCTCCTTTTTTGTGAAGTCGGTTAAAAATTGCAATCGTATTGTAGAATGGAATTGGTTGCCTTTGCATGCAAATAGGCAGCCATTTCAACATTGTCTTAGAAGCAACCGTTAGGTTTAAAAAGCAGTTGAACACAGAAGTGAAAGAATTTACTTATCAAAGTTTTAAAAGTTATTACGTACCTTAACCAAACACGGCAAAGCAACCTTCTCAAAATCCTGCACAAGAACTCCATATTTGCCGACTTTATACTTCACTGGACCGGTTATAAGACTGCATTCTCTAGCTAAGCTACCCCTCACACCTTCCAGATCAACGACATCGAAACCCTCTCTAACACCATTTCTACGAATCTCTTCGGTGTAGAAACCAGATGTTTTAACATCTTTTTCTGATAAATGTGATACTAACTTTTTGATAATCGTTGTTTTTCCAACACCTGGAAAATAGGAGACTCTCAAAACTTGAATGAACAATTTGAAATCACAAATGGTATGGTATAATTTAAAGTACTATAGGTACAGTACTAACCAGGTTCTCCGGTCAGAAGAAAGAATGTATTTTTGCCGCTCATTCTCTTTTCCTATTTAATAAGTACTTAATTGTAGTCCCATGATTCTCAATCATTCGAAATCCATTCGGATCCGGCTTAGTAGTTGTTCTGAGGGATTCGGAAGCCTCATTTTAAATTTCGAATATGTAAATATTTATTTCTCCGTGAGCTATTTGGTCACGGAAACCTGTCCGATTAGAATCAATCGACTTTCGAATTGAAATTTCAAAAGTGTATGGAGCGTTTTAGAGCATTGTGAATTGCGAAGATCTGAGTCGAAGGAGAGGAAGTTTCCGAATCCGAATTTTCTTTCAAATGATTGAGAATCAGGGGGCAGGTTCAGGTGCGTCCGGTAGGAGTGCAGTAAATTACCTGCTGCATTATATAAAATGAGAACAGAGTGATATGCTTACAAGAACTATCAATAACTATAAATGGGTAGGAGTATAGTTATTGATAGTTTTTGTTAGCACATCACTCTGTTCTTGGTTATTTTTTATTGTATGGGTACATATGTACAATATGCTCTGAATAAAATAAGTTTTTTTCCAAATTTATTTTTACTGAAAATATAAGTTTTCAATTTAATTCAACCATTCACAAAGAGCCTGCAGAGTTAGTATATATTATGTTACTCTTTGGCCTGCAGTCTGCAGCCAGGAAAGAGAATTACTGACAAGTGAAGTGACAATGACTGATGGATGACACCCACTCTTCCTTTGAAAAAAATTATGATATATTTCCATACAATTTTCGACACAAATCGTCGCTATTTTTTTCCGCGATATAGGTTATACGTTTTTTAGCGGGCTACAGACTCTTTAAAAAACTTATTAAGTAAAAATCGAAATTGTATAGTACCTACTTACACACTAAAATTGTAGTACTTAATTATGTATGAATTAGATACTTACATTAACATAATTATCACAATGAAATTGCTTTAAATGTAGATAAAGCAAATATCAGTAACTAAGATGTCTTCATCTTCAACCTGATTTAAGAAATACCTTAGTAGTCATGAAACTTACATTAATTAACATTATTTTACTAATTCTGAAGTACTTTCATGAGACTGAAATTGTAATAATAAGTAATTAAGTAGAAACTAGATCAATATTATTCTTGTATAAAAAATAATTTAGTCAAAGTTATCAAGTAGTAGTATCACAATACTATTATTTTACATAACTAACATAAAACATGTTCATATTTTTTTTGGTTTTACAAAGTGTAAACAAAACTTTTAAATATGAAATTAGATTATGTTCATAATTAATCTTCTAGAACTAATAAGAAGACAAAAAATCAGAATAAAACTAAGTACTTACATTAAAATTTTAATAATAATGAGAAATACTAAACATAATTACCACAAAGAATAGTCATTTTCAACACATTTGCTCAAAAAATGCATTTATGAAGCCTGTAATTGTATACATTGTTCAAAAATTACTCACCATACAACGGAGCGTGCGGTAAAATAGGTACTCTCACCTAAGTACCTACTTTAACGCACGCTTCGTTGTATTGCAGTGGTATGTATGTTGACACCAAGGCCAAAGACTACACCAAGGTGCGCGAAAATATTTTTTTCGTTGTTAATACAATTTTTTTATAGCTCTATTTGAACACTTTCAGTAGTATTTAATTTTTTACTATGTAATACGGATGTTATTAGTGGAATAAGAATATAAACAAAAATTCATGAATATTCTCTATAATAGGTAGGTACTGTTTTCTCGCAACTGTGTTGAAAACATTATTTTTTTTAATATGTATTAAATGCAATTCCATAGTGTAATCCGAGATCTGAGTAAGTCACAGTAAAATACCTGTGACTAACACATGTTAAAGTATTTTTTGCTACATGTTGTTCAAAATGTTTCTTCAGTAAGCTACCTTTTGCAAACTTATCATCACATGCATGATTTATCACCTGTGTGTGTTCGTATATGTACTTTCAGAATGCTGCTTTTTGGAAATGTATCACAAATATTACAGGTATATATTTTATCTCCTGTGTGTGTCCGTATGTGAACCTGTAGCTGATATTTCCGATTGAATTTCGAGTCACATCTATAGCATGCATACGGTTTTTCACTAGTATGTATTTCTGTAGTAGTATTAGATGTATTTCTGTTGCCACTATAGGTAACAAAAAACTGAACAAAGATTAAAATTACATGGGGACCCCCCCATACAAAAAATGTGTTTTTACAATAGCGCCATCTATGAACGATTGTTTACCTTATTAATAAATAATGTTAATTACCTACCTTTGTGTTAATGTTCACTTAGTTGGTGTTAGAAGTTCGTTAGATGGCGTTGTTGTTAATAAGCATGTTTGGTATTGACACGGTAATATAATATAATAATATACTTATATTTTATTATACCTACTGCGGTTTGGAACCTTCCGTGTGCGAGACAAATGTCTGACTCGCACTTGGACAGTTTTATAAAGGGTGTCAACAGGATCCTAATACCTTGTAGGTACTATTCATTATTCTGTGCTATTACTAGGACTCCATCCATTGTCTGCACTCTGTCAGTGTATTTTCTAAATGTAATAGGTAGGTAGACATTTAAAATTTTCACAACGTATGTTTAGGTAGGTACAGTGCCACAAGTATAACTTGGCGGTGGTGGTTTTTGGAACTAATTCCGCTCTCTTGAAACTGTGAGTTTGACGTTTGAGAGATTACCGCGACATTATTGTTGATAAATCTGCTACATTAAAATAGTTCAATAATGCCAAAAGTAATTAAGAGGTTTAAGAGAAACTGTTATCAAAGTACAAAGTAAAAGCACAGTGGCGCACAGCCGCGCCAAGTTATACTTGCCGGACCGAAGGTTACTAAGGTTATTACCACAGATTATATAATAGTTACTTCGAAATGCTAATTTTGCCATGACTAAGGCTGCTTTATCAACAAAATAAAGTTAAAAATTAAAGCGGGCCCCCATACAAGTAACGTGATGTTTCTGCTTAAATTACTTGATCTATATAACCATAAGAACTCAAACTATCATAAAATAATCATTTTTTATGATAGTCTAAGCATAAGCAAATTGAAATTGAATTCAAAATTGAAATATTTGAAAATTTTGAATTTCATATTTGAACAGAGTATATGTATGACTGTGGCCGTTATAACAATACGTTTTATTATCCTTTTCTTTACTCATGTCTTTAGTCATATTATTGTTATCTTTCCTATGGCTATAACAGCAAATACATACAATAAATAAAACACCTCAAAATCACATTCACATGAAAAATGTAAATTAACACCACAGATTACTATATGAGTCAGACAGAGAATAAAATAAATACCTCAAACTTCCTACTGCTGGGCTGCGTTCACGACCTACGCTCGGAGTACAACCAAACGCTCTAACCCCGTTCACGACCTCTGAGCGCGGCGTCACATTCGCTAAACGAGTTAATATTATATACTTTCTCTATGCTTTAACTTGTTTAGCCATAGAGAAAGTATATAATTAATCCATGGAATACAATAAATAATAAAGAGAATACAATACTACATAAGATGAGACGGGACTTAAAACAAAAAAGTAAATAGCCAACCCTCAAAACAGGGCAAAATATAAAAGGCAATCTGACGAAGATTTAGTAATCAGTCTCGAAGCAATCGGAGCAATTAGCAAGCCCAGTGTTACCAACTTTATGAATGCAATAGTGATGTGCTGCCTAATATTAAAAATCTATCGATATCGATGCATGACCTAATCAGTTAATTCATGAAAATTATTATTTCTACTTGTTTTGTTTTAGTAATGCTAAAACAAAACCAGTAGAAATAATATATTTTTATGTTACATACATCAACACCAATATTATAAATGCGAAAGTCAGTTTGTTTATTTGTTTGTTTGTTTGTTTGTTTGTTTGTTTGGGACTTCTTCACGGTCAAACGGCTTGACCAATTTGGCTGAAATTTTGTACAAAGATAGTAAATAGGGCAGAATAGGATATAGGATACTTTTTTTTTGGCTATCGAGTCAGGGGGTCCAGATATTTATAATTGAATTTTGTAAATATAAGACCTCTTTTTGAATAAACGGCTTGATCGATTGGCCTGAAATGTTGTATAAAGACAGTTCATAAGGCAGAATAGGATAACAGATACTTTTTTTTGGCTATCGAGTCAGGGGGTCCAGTTATTTTTAATTGAATTTTGTAAATATAAGACCTATTCTCGAATAAACGGCATGATCGATTTGCCTGAAATGTTGTATAAGGCAGTTCATAGGGCAGAATAGGATATAGGATACTTTTTTTGGCTATCGAGTCAGGGGTTCCAGATATTTTTAATTGAATTTTGTAAATATAAGACCTCATCTCGAATAAACAGCTTGACCGATTTGCCTGAAATGTTGTAAAAAGACAGTTCATAGGGTAGAATAGGATATAGGGTACTTTTTTTTTGGCTGTCGAGTCAGGGGGTCCAGATATTTTTATTTGAATTTTGATAATATAAGACTTCTTCTCGAATAAACGGCTTGACCGATTTGCCTGAAATGTTGTATGAATACATGTCATAGGGCAGAATAGGATAAAAGATACTTTTTTTCTGGCTGTCGAGTCAGGGGGTCCAGATATTTTTAATTGAATTTTGTAAATATAAGACCTCTTCTCGAATAAACGGCTTGATCGATTTGCCTGAAATGTTGTATAAAGACAGTTCATAGGGCAGAATAGGATATAGGATACTCTTTTTTTGGCTATCGAGTCAGGGGGTCCAGATATTTATAATTTAATTTTGTAAATATATGACCTCTTTTTGAATAAACGGCTTGATCGATTGGCCTGAAATGTTGTATAAAGACAGTTCATAACGCAGAATAGGATATAGGATACTTTTTTTTTGCTATCGAGTCAGGGGGTCCAGATATTTTTAATAGAATTTTGTAAATATAAGACCTTTTCTCGAATAAACGGCATGATCGATTTGCCTGAAATGTTGTATAAGGCAGTTCATAGGGCAGAATAGGATATAGGATACTTTTTTTTGGCTATCGAGTCAGGGGGTCCAGATATTTTTAATTGAATTTTGTAAATATTAGAACTCATCTCGAATAAACGGCTTGACCGATTTGCCTGAAATGTTGTATAAAGACAGTTCATAGGATAGAATAGGATTTAGGGTAATTTTTTTCTGGCTGTCGAGTCAAGGGCTCCAGATATTTTTAATTGAATTTTGATAATATAAGACTTCTTCTCGAATAAACGGCTTGACCGATTTGCCTGAAATGTTGTATAAAAACAGTTCATAGGGCAGAATAGGATATAAGATATATTTTTTTTGGCTATCGAGTCAGGGGGTCCAGATATTTTTATTTGTATTTTGATAATATAAGACTTCTTCTCGAATAAACGGCTTGACCGATTTGCCTGAAATGTTGTATGAAACATGTCATAGGGCAGAATAGGATAAAAGATACTTTTTTTCTGGCTGTCGAGTCAGGGGGTCCAGATATTTTTAATTGAATTTTGTAAATATAAGACCTCTTCTCGAATAAACGGCTTGATCGATTTGCCTGAAATGTTGTATAAAGACAGTCCATAGGGCAGAACAGGATATAGAATACTTTTTTTTTGGCTATCGAGTCAGGGGGTCCAGATATTTTTAATTGAATTTTGTAAATATAAGACCTCATCTCGAATAAACGGCTTGACCGATTTGCCTGAAATGTTGTATAAAGACAGTTCATAGGGCAGAATAGGATATAGGATATATATTTTTTGGCTATCGAGTCAGGGAGTCCAGATATTTTTAATTGAATTTTGATAATATAAGACTTCTTCTCGAATAAACGGCTTGACCGATTTGCCTGAAATGTTGTATGAATACATGTCATAGGGCAGAATAGGATAAAAGATACTTTTTTTCTGGCTGTCGAGTCAGGGGGTCCAGATATTTTTAATTGAATTTTGAAAATATAAGACTTCTTCTCGAATAAACGGCTTGACCAATTTGCCTGAAATGTTGTATGAATACATGTCATAGGGCAGAATAGGATAAAAGATACTTTTTTTCTGGCTGTCAAGTCAGGGAGTCCAGATATTTTATATTGAATTTTGTAAATATAAGACCTCTTCTTGAATAAACGGCTTGACCGATTTGGCAGAAATGTTGTATAAAAACAATTTATAGAGCAGAATAGGATATAGGATTTTTTTTTGGCTATCGAGTCTGAGTGTCCAGAATTTTTATTGAATTTTGTGAATGTGTGGCCTCGTATCAGCTAAACAGCTTGACAAATTCAGCTAAAATTTTATACATATTACAGTTCATATGGCATAGAAGCACATAGGATACTTTTTTTCTGGCAGTCGAGTCCAGGGGCCTTATTCAGTATGACTAATGAGATAACGCGTTCCTTAACGCGCCACGTCACGTTATTGAAAAATTGTATTCTATATGCCACACTATAGGTAAATTATACAAAACGCGCGCGTTACACGTCCTCATATGTCACGATATTTTGACAGCTCAAAACGCGCTCATATCCTTACCCTACCGCATTTTAATTGGCATAGAGAATACCATAACGCGGAGATAACGTAACACGGCACGGTAAGACTTTAAAATGGTCATAATGAATAAGGCCCCAGGTGTCCAGATTTTTTTAATTGAACTTTGTAAATGTGTGGCCTGCTCTCGGTCAAACGGGTTAACCTTTTTAGCTGAAATTTTGTACACAGAGAGTGAATAAGACATAGAAGGACAACTAATACTTTTTTTTTGGCTGGCAATTTCGGGTGTCTTTTTCAATTTTTTTATGGAATTATGGAAATGTGTGGCCTCTTTTCGGCCGATCCAGATGAAATTTTGTACAAAGACATTTAAAAGTGCATAAAAAAGTAAAGAATACTTTTTTTTTCGGCAGATAAGTGTGGGTGCCTATATTTTTTGTTAACTTTACATAGAGTTTGCATAATCATAACAGTTTGACTTTTATGTTTTATTATAATGACTAAACGTAATAAGTATCTTAATTAGGCCATAAAACTGTCAGGGTCATTCAAAGTCATCAAAATGTACGCGATGACTTTGCTTGCCCAACGTGTTTTATCTGCTTTGTGGGAAGTATTTCAGAAATATTGTGTGTTTAACAGCCACATTTAACCTTAGGGTCATCGGTGTTGACTTAATAGGTTATAAAAATGGTCAGGATCATAAAAAGTCGTAAAAAATATTCACGATCGCTGCGCTCGCGCAAGCATTTGTTTTATTGACTTTGTAGGGACACATTTCAGCAACTTTTCTATTTTCATTACCTCATACATCAAAACGAGTCATAAATTGAAACAGTACAACCTTCAACAATCATAATGATTATTACCCTTAAAATAAGTGGATATCAAGCTTAACCTTTGTGTCATCGGTGTTGACTTAGTAGGTCATAAATTTTGTCAGGGTCATAAAGTCGTAAAAAATTTTCGCGCTCGCTACGCTCGCGTATTCATAGAGCTCGCTGCGATCGCACAACCATTTGTTTTATTGACTTTGTTGGACACATTTCAGCAACTTTTCTATTTTAATAACCACATGCATCAAAACGAGTCATCAATTGAAACAGTACAACCTTCAATAATCATAATGATTATTATCCTTAAAATAAGTGGATATCAAGTTTAACCTTTGTGTCATCGGTGTTGACTTAGTAGGTTATAAAAATGGTCAGGATCATAAAAAGTCGTAAAAAATATTCACGATCGCTGCGCTCGCGCAAGCATTTGTTTTATTGACTTTGTAGGGACACATTTCAGCAACTTTTCTATTTTAATTACCTCATACATCAAAACGAGTCATAAATTGAAACAGTACAACCTTCAACAATCATAATGATTATTACCCTTAAAATAAGTAGATATCAAGCTTAACCTTTGTGTCATCGGTGTTGACTTAGTAGGTCATAAATTTTGTCAGGGTCATAAAAAGTCGTAAAAAATTTTCGCGCTCGCTACGCTCGCGAATTCATAGCGCTCGCTGCGCTCGCGCAAGCATTTGTTTTATTGACTTTGTAGGACACAGTTCAGCAACTTTTCTATTTTAATAACCACATGCATCAAAACGAGTCATAAATTGAAACAGTACAACCTTCAATAATCATAATGATTATTATCCTTAAAATAAGTGGATATCAAGTTTAACCTTTGTGTCATCGGTGTTGACTTAGTAGGTTATAAAAATGGTCAGGCTCATAAAAAGTCGTAAAAATTTTTCGCGCTCGCTACGCTCGCGCAAGCATTTGTTTTATTGACTTTGTAGGACACATTTCAGCAACTTTTTATTTTAATAGCCACATGCATCAAAACGAGTCATAAATTGAAACAGTACCGGTATGCGTTGCTTTTAGTTGTGTTTCACTTTTTCACTTTTTTTATATTTTTTATATAAAAATTGTCTGAAGTACTGAAACACACAGTTACCTACATGGTTTTAACCCAGTTTAATATTTTTGTTTAATAGACGTAAACGATTGGATGACAGCTGAATGGTTCAATACATTTGTTTTTTTTTTAATTCAAAGCGTTAAAATTCTGCTTTTGCTATGTTTACGTGATAATTAGTTATGATTTATTTTATGATTTACGATAGTGACGTGTATATGTGCATATATTAATAATGCCTTCATACTGAATAAATGCTTTGATTCTTGATACTTGATTCTACAACCTTCAATAATCATGATGATTATTGACCTTAAAATAAGTGGATATCAAGTTTAACCTTAGGGTCATCGGCGTTGACTTAGTAGGTCATAAAACTGTCAGGGTCATTAAAAGCCGTAAACATTTTAAAATAGTAGCAGTAATAACGCTATATAGCGTATAATAGCGTTTTTTAACAGCCTCATACATTAGACTGACTCAAATACTTAAACAGCAAAACTTGGTAAACCTTAGTTAGGTTTACCAAGTAATGATTAATGACTTTAACAATAGACGATATCGAGTTCGACCCAAGAGTCATCGATAGTGACTTGATTATTAGGTCATAAAACTGTCAGGGTCACAAAAAGTTATAAAAAATGTTCGCTAGCGCAGCTATTCACCTTATTTTCTTTGTAAGAAATCTTTCAGGAACTTTTTTGTTTCGTCAAACATTTAAACAGCACAACTTCGCATACCTAACCAAAATGATTAATGACTTTAACAATAGAGGATATTGAGTTCGACTTCGGGGTCATCTATGGTGACTTGGCCTAAGAAATCATCGATCTAGACCTTAAAGGTCATAAAGACTTAAATAACGCGGGCGAAGCCGCGGGTAACAGCTAGTTTTATTATATATGACATTAAAACTTTTAAAAATAATGTTCGAATTTAAATCGTAATAAATAGGCGCGTGCGTAATGATCTCGAATCACGGAAAATTCCATAGACACAGAGAAAACAACAAACAAAATTTGACACAATCTCGTTGGTAACGTTCCCAAGCTCATCTGCTAGCTAACAGTAAGAAGAAAAACCGGCCAAGTGCGAGTGAGACTCGCGTACCGAGGCTTCCATAAAAACTGGTCAAACTATGTTAAAGTACAACCTTAACTTTGTAGTTCGATCCATAGAAAATGTACTGCACCAACTACAAATAATAAGTTTGTAATAGTAAATTTACCTTTTTTTGTCTACGTATTTACGGTTTTTAGATTTATTCTTATATAAATGGTTCCTTGCTTCTAGCCAAATTTCATGATTCTAGGTCAACGGGAAGTACCCTATAGATTTTCGACCCAAAACCTATAGGGTACTTCCGGTTGACCTAGAATTGTTAATTTTTTTAAAAAGCAAGGTCTTACAGCGCAGGCAAAGAGATAATTCAGAAAAAATAAAAAAAATGTAAATTAAGGTAAAGTTTGGTACCTACTTAAAAGTTTTCGCGAAAACTTAAATTTGCCCATATCTTTTTATCGTGACTCAGGAACTTATAACTCAGGCTATTATGTCTTATAACTTATTAACTCAGGCTATTTATATATATACAGATACACCTAATAGCGACTAAAGACCTCAGTGTCTGGTATAAATGTCAACTTGCTAGGTCCACCCGTTTCTGATTCGTTCCGATTTTGTATCGGAGACGGACAGACGGACATGAGAGTTATCTTATAAGGGTTCCTTTTTACCTTTTAATGTATGGAACCCTAATAATAAGATCGCTTAAAAAAACCAAAATAACCGGCTTCAAATGCCACGCTATTAATTTTCAGTACTAGGTTTGAGGTGTTTGTCTCCATATCTCTGGAGATACCAATTAGATCTTGATGAAATTACTATGGTACCACTCCTATATTTCCTTTCCAACAAAAAAAATCATCGAAATCGGTTCAAAACGACAAAATTGAGTAACCTCGTTTTTTGGAAGTCGGTTAAAAAACATACACAAGAAAAAAAAAATTGCGCGCTAAATAGGTCATTTCCGCCCTTACCGCTTATAATTACCGCTTTTTGCTAAGCGGTAAGTGCGCGCGAGTTTTGTGGAAGGAATGTCTGTTTACTTTAACTGTTTTTTTTCTTGAAGTCCTTATTATTAAAATGCTGTCCACACACAAATTTGAGTTGAAGCAGCTTTTTCTATCGGTATGTATGCTAAGTGCTCTTAGCCTGTAACTTTCACCCATTTTTTGGACCAAAAATAATAAAAGCATCGATATTCATAAATATGTCTTTACACCACACTATTGATCTGAAACAAATAGGTTGTTTTTAATATTATGATATTTTTATGTACAATATTGATATTTTTGACCAAAAATAAAAATAAGACTGAACATTTAACTAACGTTCTACTTACCGATCTTTATCCAGTGGATATCTAGCCATTAAAAAAAGTTTTCAGCCATCGCATTGTCGTTGTGATTTTTAACCGACTTCACAAAAAAGGAGGAGGTTCTCAATTCGTCTGTATGTATTTTTTTATGTGTATGTTACGCGATTACTCCGTCAATTGTGAACGGATTCAAATGTTTTTTTTTTAATAGGTAGGGTACGTTTCCGAGGTGGTCCCATTTTAATTTTATCGAGATCTGATTAGTATCTTCAGAGATATGGACATAAATATCTTAAACATAGGAGAATGTACTGGTTTTAGAAGAAGAGTCCCGAGAAGATTATACACAATGGAGGTTGCTATTGCATATACTTTTGAAGACTAAAAAATATGACCTTGAATAATGTTTTGATATCTTTTTTAAACGTTAATTTTGGTTTTTATCCTCGACGCAAAGCGAAGGAGTGTTATAAGTTTGACGTGTGTATCTGTGTATCTGTCTGTCATCGTGGCATCGTAGCGCCCAAACGGATGAACCGATTTTCATTTAGTTTGTTTTGTTTGATAGATGTCTTCGTCGAGAGTGTTTTTAGCTTTATTTCATGAAAATCTGTTCAGCCGTTCAAATATTATCAGCCCTTTTTTGGTAAAAAAAACTACGATAGCAACTTTCGTAAGCTCGTAGTCGTTTGACCGCGGAATTTAAGTATTATTGACAGATATTCTTACGGTAACTGTGAGCGAGATAGAAACAAAGGTGGGGAGAATTAATTTGTCTTCACAGGAATGTTCTACCAGGCAAAGTCTTGTTAATGTGCAAAGTTTTTGAGCATACCTAATATTTTTTGACATGACATGACGTTTGGCGAAGATGGCGGCCATATCAGTCCCGCCCGCGACTCGGCATACATAAATAACTCAGAATTATAAACGTACTTTGTACCAACCAACACTGCAAAAAAAATATAAGCATAATACCACAGATTATATAATAGTTACTACGTAAATACAGTGCCACAAGTATAACTTGGCGGTGGTGGTTTTTGGAACTAATTCTTTTAATTGAAACTGTGAGTTTGACGTTTGAGAGATTACCGTGACATTATTGTTGATAAATCTGCTACATTAAAATAGTTCAATAATGCCAAAAGTAATTAAAAGTGGTTTAAGAGAAACTGTTATCAAAGTACAATGTAAAAGCACAGTGGCGCACAGGCACGCCAAGTTATACTTGCAGGACTGTAATACTTTCCGTTGTTAGGTTGGCTACACAGTGCTTTCATAGTTCGGGTATTAACAATGTAAGGAAGTGCCAACTCTTATAACGTAGTAGAGTGATTCAGACTGTGTGGGCCATATGGCGGCAATTAATGTTAATAATCGCAAATTTTTAATATTCATTTTAGAATACAACTAGTCCGTGTTATAAAAGTATTTGGAATTATTGTAATAAAATAGACAGTTAATTATCGTGTGTGTGAGATGCTTTTATTGCACAGGGCCATTTTGGACATTGTCCTTTGATACCTTGATGACATCATTATGACTAGTGAATATGTTCACTAGCGCGGCATTTAAAGTCATTATTTTAGGGTTTCGAACCCAAAGGGTACCAAATGAACACTTTCTGAGACTTTGTTGTCCGTTCGTCCGTCCGTCCGTGTGTCTATATGTGCGCACTTTACAGATGTACCTTCTTAACCGTAATACTTGAAATTTTTCTACAAAGTATATATCCGTCAGTGTATAACGGCCCAGACACGAAATTTTATAGATGCATGTAATTTAATTAAAACTTGTTTTGCACTAAAAAGGGTAAAATAAAATCTTTAAAAAAAACCGAATTCATTACCACAAACAAGCACTCAAAAGAGAAAAATAAATTACTTAATATAAGTATTATAAGCGCTACCCACTTATCTATTTGAAGCCAGCCAAGTTTGATAGGTAGTAGATAGATACTACCTACATGTATCTACCTACTTACTACTACTACATACATAGTATCTATCTACTATCCAATAGACTTAGCTGGCACCGACTTCAAATAGATAAGTGGGTAGCGCTTATAATAATTATATTAAGTAATTTATTTTTCGCTTTTGAGTGCCTGTTTGTGGTAATGAAGTCGGTTTTTATTTTTTTTTTAATATTTTATAACCCACATATTTCGCTCTTTCTGTAACTCATTTATACGGGACAGATAACTATCTGGGTATCATGGTGGTATATAAATGGAGTGAACCATCACAAACTAACTTACGTGCCGAGCGGCGCGCGATCGGGCGTGACGAGTACTTACATTAATACTAATGAGTAGCAAATGCAGATGCGACACTGCCTCTTTCTAATAACGTTACCTAATTTTTTTGTGCATCGTATAGGGAAAATTATAATAAAATTTTAATTTTGTAACACTACATAAATTCGGCAACTGATTTTATCGTATCAATATGACGTGCTTCGCCGCCATCCTAGCCGCTCCCAGACGATGATCTACGTATATTAGGTCGAAAGCTGGGCAAAGGCAAAGGCCCTAGACAAAATCCAATTTTTGTTTCCAGTCACGCCTACGCAAGTTCAAAATGTATGGCAGTGACATTGTTTTGTGACATTTATTTTTCCGCAACAAAGTTGTCATTCCCATACATTTTGGAGTTGCATTAGCGTGAATGTAAACAGAAATTGGATTTTGTCTAGGGGCCCAGCTTTCGACCTAATACGTAGATCATCATCAGATCAGATCAGGGCAAGTCGGAGGATATCCGAAGTAAATACAACAAAAGCCAGTACGTTCACATTTTTAAAAAAGCTTACGCATTCATACTCCGTTATGCCTTTAAAAATAGAAACTTGTTAAGTTTCTTGTAATGCACAATTGAAGATTATTCCCATATTCTAAAATAATGAAAGTAAACCACTAAAAGCACAATATACATTAAACATCATAATAACACAATCAATACTAATTCGGTCACACATATTCTATCTACAACATTTCGCAATGATACATCTGCACATTTACTCTGACTGTAGGCGGGGCGACTCCTGCTGTTACTTACAAATGCACGGCGCTAGGTTATAAGAGGGAACGAGACGGAGCGTGTAAGTCTTACTCCCAATGCATGGGAACGCTGTTTTCGGATATATAATAATATCCTTCTTTTTTTGTTAATGTTATGACATTGTATTTAATTATTAACTAAATCAATTGCTAAATATTGTATTCTGCTTGTTACCTACAACATATCTTTAAATTACTTACTTCAACTGGTTTTTCCGGTTCGGTACGTTTCATCCGCCGCTCGGCAACTACCGTCCGCACGTGACGTGCGTCGAAGCAATACTAAACAAAGTGCAGATTCATAACTGCAGGTCATTGGGACGGAGAGCGAGTTCGCAACCCGTAATCTAGTACGTAGTACGTTCATATCGATGGTTGGTATCTATTACACGTCGTTAAAACAAGGCGCTATGTCACTTAAATACGTGGCGATAACAATAACTTATCACAATGTTTGTATTTTATTCAGTCATAAAAACCACACAAACACACCCGTATACTTACAGTACTCTATGAACACACCACACACAGACTAAGTAAAGATGCTTGAAACTATAGATCACGATACAAGAAAACCAAAAACGATTGTCAAAGAAAGAGAAAGATTGAGAGCGAGTGAGTGATACAAATAAAGCCGCCATTTTTTGCTTCGTTTCATACATCGTTTTTCTCATTCGTAGCTGCACCAGGGCTGCGTTCACGACCTACGCTTGGAGTGCACCCAAACGCTCTAACCCCGTTCACGACCTCAGAGCGTCGCACTCGGTTGTAACAACTGTGTCGTTCACGACCTCGGTTGTTTCACTCCAGTTGCAACTTTTTAACCATCGAATTTGATGGTTAAAAAACGCTCTGACGTTTGTGACACTAAATTTCGCGGGAAAGCCGTAATTTATTTACAGATCAAGGGGATCAGAAGAAATTTGCATTTTCGAGACCAAGACGTGACATGACGAGATATTAATCGTAAAAACAAACGGAAAATATTTAGAAATAGAAGAATAAATTAACATAACCTTGAAATTCGAGTCTGCGCAAAATGTTAAAGTCACAATTTGAGTGAAAAATACCCATGGTCGTTCCGGACCTTCGAGCGAGTTGCAAAACAACCAAAAATCCTTCTCCGGAGGACGTGAACGGGGCTGCGTTCACGACCTACTCGGAGTGTACCCAAACGCTCTAACCCCGTTCACGACCTCAGAGCGTCACATTCGCTAAACGAGTTAGAAAGAGAGGTTAGAGCGTTTGGTTGCACAGGTTGCATTCCGAGCGTAGGTCGTGAACGGAGCCCGGAGCCCAGACCCTCCCCGTGAGTAATAGTGTTCTGTGCACCAGACTGATTAATACTACATACTCTGTGGTCTCGACTCTTTTCTTATCATTTTTGTTATCATAAAGTTAATTTGCATTTATTACAATTTATTAATAATTTTCGATCGCCGCCGGGTTGGTGAAGTGTTCAGTTGTTCCTTGATTATATAATGGCATCCGTAGCCGCTGTGACTCGTGCTTTGCTCGGCAAGAATGTCCTCAGCCAAGGCAGAGTGGCTGTCGCAAATACCGGTTTCAGTAAATTGATGAGCACAGGTAAGTTCTCCGATAAAATTATCTAGGTTTTGGTACGACAAATAGATTTTAATACATCTCCAACAAGACTTCATTGAGGCGGTGCTGGCTAGTAGTAATAAGTACTAGCTTTATCACAGTTATCTTTGAATATTATGATCTTTGCTCCTAGTTGAATATACACTAGTGTCATTGAGTAGGTTTGAGCATAAGTAAACTTATTATAACTAAGCCATGTGCTCTGAACCGATAACCTGCACACAATGATTATTCACAGAGAATAGTATATATATATATATTGTTATGGAATAAGTGCTTAGTAACTTTATAATTTAAGTGCTAGTGGTTTTGACAGGCCTATAATTACATAATTTAGTTGATAACACACGACAATTTATACTTATTGAATATTATTGCAATAAGTATATAGAATTTAGGAGAAAATATACTTAAATAAATAAATATTTAGTTCTAAATAAATTGTTACCACAGTTAAGTTTCAATCATGTTTTGCCAAGGTCCAAAGTTCAAAGTGGTTATTCTGTACATAGGCAGTTAGTTTCAGTCACAATTAAAGCCTACTACTAGTGGTCTTATTTTTAGCAACTTCAGGTGGTGTTATTATGTATTATGCTATCTATAGGACATGCGTAATAATCTCGAAACATTACATCTATTTTCTTTTCAGTTCACTTGTGTCCATATATTTAGCAAAAGATGTTTACTGATTTCACGGTGTAATTTAGAAAATTATTTAGTAACATAATTTAAATTTTGGAATTAAATTTATTTTTGAGAATATTTAGTTGCCAAAATAGTGCTATATCTACAACTGCATAAGCATAAACCTTAAACCTACAAGTGATACCTTGGGATTTTTAAATGGATTAGGTATTTATTTAGTGTAGGGAGCCCTTGAGCTTGATGCGATGATATATGCAAGCTGGCTGGCAGCGGCTGGAAACAACAAACTAAAGATCAAGCTCAGTGGCGTGTCATAGGTGAGCCTATGTCCAGCAGTGGACAGAGATAGGCTGATGATGATGATGAGGTATTTATTGGCCATGATTGGAACTGACCACTGGAAATCAACTTTTGGCCAAATACTGTTCTCTTTTTACATCATGCTCCCCCAGAAACCCTATCGTCTATTTTGCTATTTATAAATGCATTTAATAATTGTAAGCAATATGTACTGAATTAGTACATACTTAAACGTCTGTCTTCTGAACAGACTGGCTCTTAATAACATTATGCTAAAACGCTGAATTGATCGTTAAAGGATAATTTAATTAATTATCTATATTATTTCTAATATATGCTTGAGCTATGTCTGATTCGTCCAAACCCCAGTGTGCTACTCCTCATATTATAGGCGCAGGGTATGTATGAGCCTCATCACCTCCTCATCAATCATTCAAAGTCAAATGAGTCAACCAAAGACATGCATAATTCTGGCTGTCTTGAATTTTGCATGCTGCTGTACCTGTAATTGGTAGATGTCACCTCTTACCGTCAGGCGATTGTTGTGCTTGTCCTATTACCTAATATAATTTAGATTAAAAAACTCCTGGAATCTGCAGAATATTCAACTCCTCACCAACTTACAGCGGAGATGGCCTCATTGGAATGGTCTCAATGATAAGATACAAAGATTATTCAGGAGGTTGTGGGTGTGGGTTAGGAGTGGGCGTTATGTAGCATAGATCGTTTCCACAACGTTGTCACAGATCGACAATGCAAACGTTATGGACGAATTTCTTAACCGTCTATTTTTCAAAACTGTCTATTTAGACTTAGACTGTTGTTGCACTTGTTGCGGACCGTTGCGGCGGCAACGTCACGTCACACTTCGTTTGCAATATCGATAGAGGGAGAAAGGAATACTTTTTCTAGTGTCTACTACTGTTTGCAAGCCTTGCCAAGTTAAATAAATTTGGGTCGGACGGTAAGATGTAGATGTAAATTAATTAGTACGATTTGAAAAATAAACATTACAGACTTTCACATTGTACCTACCTAATACTACCTATACATAAATATCTATTTCGCAAAGCAAACACCATTTAATAGATGTATGCATTTAAGCAACTATCTATTAACATTGTTAAAATGTATACATCTATTAAACAATGGTTGCGAAATAGATCGTTGTGAAATAGATGGTTTTGGCAACGTTATTGTAATGCAGATAACGTTGCGTTATGTTTTATGAATAGCGCGTAACGACACACTACTAGTGTGGATGGCTTTAAATTTGGAATTTAAGTTATATTATAATGGGACATTGTATATTGGCTAGAAGGCAGCATGTTGCATCATATTATAATTTAAAGTACAAATAATATAGCCTTGACTGATAATCTAGTAACTATTCCGTAATATTTTATCTTATCTTTTTAAGCAAATATAGCCCACAGTGGGTAAAGTCTCCAAATAATACTATTTGCTACATTAAGATAAACAAAGTGGATGACAACCTTATCTCAGACTGTTATAAAAATGTTGATAAATAAATGATGATGCAGAAAAATTCTTAAAAAATTATATATAAGGTCAACTCGAGTAAGACCGGCATACTATATCATTAAGGGTAAGACCGACATTAAGTTAAATTATAGCTATTTTTTTCTCAATATAGTGTTGCTAGCGACATTTATTATACAAAATTAAACTAAACTATAATACTGTTGTATCGATACTGTCAATAAAAACTGCATAGCTACTCAAAAACTAAAGTTATTGCACGTAGACGATCTTGCCTTGTAGACGTTTTTCCCAATGTTGACCTTACCTACATTTAATTTATATGTTACTGTGCTCCATGTTTTTAATACCCATGGTTTTGTATGGGGTAAAACACCATTTGTGTTAACTCTTATTCTTATTCTCTTTTATGTACTATCTCATGGAAACAATTTAATACACTGGAATAGTTACATTTCCAATTTTTTCCGGTAGGCGTAGAGGTCATCAATTTGAAATATACATCAAATACTCCAATACTGAAGTCTCTTGCAGCTGTGATAAAATCAATCTTGTGAGTCAATGTGATCAAAAGATGACCAATTTATGTCATATATTTTAGCATATTTTGGTGATTTCACAAAGGAATCAAAATGTATAGGGTAATATCTGTCATAAAATTTGGCAAGAATCAAGACCTCACATTACCTCACATATAAAGGAAAATATCTCAAATTGTATCATAATCGAATATGTAGTTTATAACAAAAATAGCTAATTTACTATTACAGACATATTACGTATAATATGCGATTAGTGCAATAACCCTGTCTATGGGATCAACTGGCAAAGTTATGTTTGTCCAACAAGTTTATATGGAACTCTCGGTGGGTGGTACATTTATAGACTAATGTACTTAGATTAAAATTACACTTTGAAAGTACCCTTAAACTATATAAATATTATTCTAACAATCTCCATTTTAAATTATACTCTGCCCCGCCATTTTAGTGTAAAGAATGTAAAGAAAATGTAAAGAAGAATTTAAGCACAGTTCAGACTACGCTATACTTTTCTGCTATATAGTACAGCATTACAAGCTAAACGGCTCAAATATAGTGTAGCTTAGTGTGAATGTGTTCTAAATAAATGTATAAATATATGCTATAAGCTATTATTATAGCGTAGTCTGAAATGCGCTTAACAAAACTACTAAATTATACACACAGAGACCTTTGGATGGCAATAAACCTACATCTGATTTTTATTACAAAGATTTCAATTTCGATTTGAATTAAATCAATCAAACTCAATACTACAATTATGTTCTATCGATAAAGATTTAGTGGATTTTGGGATACTTTTCAGCATGCAAATGTGCAAATGCAGTTTTAAAACCCAAATTATTTTTACCAATAATAGTAGTGTTTTTTAAATCTTATAGGCTAGCGTTTGACCTCTATCTCACCTGTTGGTAAGTGATGATGCGGTTGAAGATGGTAAGCACGCTAGGCCTTGAAGGGAACTGGCTCTCAAGAATAGCTGCCGGAACACATCTGATGTTTGGCGACAGATTTTATAACTCGAGGTTGGTAGCTGGCCAGGCGGACACTAGATAGTGTCCTACCACCATACGGGGGTTTTTGGTTTCTTAACGATGTTATTACGATACGTATTTCCTTCACCGGCGGGCCGCTATGAGAAGCGCACATAAATTTTTCGATAGAAAAATCCGTTAGTGCACGGCTGGGTTTGAACTCGGTACTTCTGGCATCAAAGTCTACCACCAATCTACAAACAGATCATAATTCCTGCAATTGTCAACAGTTCCTGCTTATGAGAACATCAAGGTAGAAGTGGCAGGTGCCAAGAAGAATGTAGGCATCATTCAGCTGAACAGGCCTAAGTCTCTCAACGCCTTGTGCAAGCCCCTGTTTGTGGAGCTCGGGAGGGCTGTCAAAGACTTTGATGCTGATAATTCAATTGCTGCCATCATCATTACTGGTAAGAAATATTCTCATTAAAGCATATAATTTGACTATTATTTGTATACTATATTTCATGTGAAATAAACTCATTACATTTCCAAGAAAATTTCTTAAATCTTCAAAGATCTCAAAGCAATATGTTATCACCAGGCAATGAGAAGGCGTTCGCTGCTGGTGCCGATATCAAGGAGATGCAAAACAACACATACAGTGACAACCAGAAGGCCGGCTTCCTCGCCGAGTGGGAGGACATCTCTAACTGCGGGAAGCCTATCATCGCCGCTGTCAATGGATTCGCGGTAAGATATATTTACTTACCTACATCACTAGTTGCGTTAATAATTAATTAAGTTTAAAAACTAAAACAACCGACTTCCATGCCCCGCGAGTCAGTTTCAGTAGAAAGTTGGAGACGTTTATCGTCATATCTCTGGAGATACTTATCAGATCTCGATAAAATTACAATGGGACCACCTCGGAAACGAACCCTACCGATTAAAAAAGGAATCATTGAAATAGGATCACAATTGACGGACTAATCGCGTAACAAACACACACAAAAAAAAGCTATACAGACGAATTGAGAACCTCCTTCTTTTTGGGAAGTTGGTTGAAAAGTATCCCATCAATTCTTATGTAGAGTTTTGGCAGGAACTTGATAAAGTGTGTGTGCTCTCTTTGTATTTTATCCTGTTACTTGTGTTCTTCCGCAAGTTGATGATCAAATCAAATCAAAGTCAAAATATATTCATTGTTAATACTGTGTTGCATAATGTGTAAAAAATGTGGATTATTAAGAGGGAACGCGGGGTGCACTTTTCCATACAATGTATTCCCCCGTTTCCTCCCTGGAAAATGCTTCTAGAGCATAGTTTGTTTCTACAAAGAAATCAAGGTGTGCTGTAGCTACGCCCCCTATCATTTTCCTTTTTTGACCAACCAATTGCAAAAAGAAATATAAACCTTTTAAGAGCGAACGCGGGATGCACTTTTCCATACAAATGTATTACCCCGTTTTCTTCATGGAAAATGCTTCTAGAGCAAAATTTGTTTCTACAAAATATCAAGGTCTGCTGTAGCTATGCCCCCCTATCATTTGCTTTTTTTGACCAACCAATTGTAAAAATAAATATAAGCCTTTAATCTTCTCTTTAAGGTTTTTGAAGGGTCATATTTCTATTTGCATAGGTTGCAAATAGGTCGCATCCGAAGCGTGTAGCGCTCAGAGTAACAATTACTAAAGTATAGAGCGCGCCTATGAGCCCGCCTCCTTGCTGCGAGTTGTAAGCAGATGTGCTATAGCTACGTACATTGATTTATAGGTCTTGCGTAGGGATGCCTGCACACGCCCGCGCGCTTATCGATGAAGAGGGTGACACGTGACGATGAAAAATAAACATGTTGTATTATACATTGAGAGGAATGTGATATATATTCTGTAATAATTATTATCACCCCCGCTATCACATAATGTTAAATCCGTCTAAAAGTATGAAAAACTGACTATCTTGTGAAATGTAATGTTTCATTTTAGTTTCGTGTGTTTTCTTGTGTAGTTTTGGCAAGTTTGCACAGCGCATTTTATCATTTTTCCAGCAAAAAAAATTGTGACTGAACGCACTCCGCTCGAACTCAGAATGTGGACTGTTTGCGCTTGCCGGTGGACAGCGACGATGTTCTGACCCGTGCTTACTGTTAGCGCTCGAGTAGGCGCGCTCTATACTTTAGTAATTGTTACTCTGAGGTGTAGCGTATTTGAACGTTACCGACACGTTACCGACATTGTAATTAGGTTTAATCTCGCATATTTGCCATGAAAGAGTGAGCTTTCTGTACGTGGTACTATTAAGTATTCTGCGGTGGTTGTGAGTTAGCCATACTTTGTGACAGTATCTACGCTAGAGAAAAATTAAAGTTTAGCCAACCTTCAACTTTATCATTGGCGTAGTATTATTATCTGTTCTGTGTCATTGGTGAACTGTACCGTTTATTTTTGTCCTCTAGCTCGGCGGTGGTTGCGAATTGGCCATGCTTTGCGACATCATCTACGCTGGTGAGAAGGCCAAATTCGGCCAACCTGAGATCAACATTGGCACGATCCCTGGGGCAGGCGGCACCCAGCGTCTGCCGCGATACGTCGGCAAGTCGAAGGCGATGGAGATTGTACTCACTGGCAACTTTATAGACGCACAAGAAGCTGAGAAAATGGGTAAGATTGACTGACACAGCAGCACTTCTATCTAGAGTCTGTGCAAAAAGAGAACCGTCGTAGAAATTAAGGTCGCGTCGGTCGTCGGTGGTTTTATTTTACTGTTTTTGTTGCATTGACAACACCGCTGTCATTACTAGTACGACTAAAAATGTTTGATACTTGGTAGGTACCTACTCTAAGCATTATCGGGCGGTACTAGGTAGGTATGTACCTTCCTTCGTTACTTTTGAATGTTAGTTCATCGTAACGCCACGACGGTTCTCTTTTTGCACAGACTATATCACACCTGGCCCCCTAGACAAAATCCAATTTCTTCCCGCCTACCCAAGTTCAAAATGTATGGAAATAACATTTATTTTTCCGCAATATTGTTATAATTCCCATACATTTGGAAGTTGCGTTAGCCTGAATGTAAACAATGTTTTAATGTCACGATGCAATGTAAGATGGGAGGTGAATGTTTGTCTATAGGTGGAAAATGGCAGTGAGATGATATCCAATCCCCTATCTCAACCATAGTGGCAAACATTATTTCGATACTCGTTGATGCGGTTGGCGGCATGTTTTTGTTTGGTGGATGGTTGGGCAATTAAAAGCCTAAGGCATATTAGAGTTGTTGAATTTACGCTTCATGCCAGTCGTGTAGTGGAGAATGGTCGGCTTTGAAGCCAGAGGTACCGAGTTCAATCCCCTCCGTGCACCAATGGATTTTTCTATCGAAAAGTTTATGTGCGCTTTTCACAATGGCCCACTGGTGAAGGAAAAACATTTTTAAGAAAACTCCAACGCCCGCATGGTGGTAGGACACTCAAGTGTCCACCTGGCCCTCAAGTTAGAAAATCTGTTGCGAAAACATCTGTGTTCCAGCAGCTATCCTTGAGAGCCAGATCCCATTCTAGGGCCAATGTGGTGCAATCGTGGTAACATCCTCGGCCGCAACATCACCTAGCAACAGGTGAGATAGTGGTCAAACCCTAGCCTATATATATAAAAAACAATTGTGTTTTTGACGTGGAAATGTAATTCCACCCCAGGTCTAGTGAGCCGCGTGTTCCCAGTGGAGAAACTTCTAGAGGAGACAGTGAAGCTAGCTGAGAGGATCGGCACCCACTCGCCGCTGATCGTGAAGATGGCCAAACAATCCGTCAACCAAGCCTACGAGACCACACTGAAAAGCGGACTGCAGTTTGAGAAGTCCGTCTTTTACGGAACCTTCGCTACGGTATGTGTATACAGTATCCAGCGATCGATATTGCACTTCGTGATAACGTTCTACGAAGCTGAAACTAGCCGATTATCTTCCTCTTTAGCTCGATCGCATTATTTTTACTGCCGTTTACTGTGTACACACAGATTTTGTACAGTTAGTAAAAAAAAAATATCGATATGAATTTTACTTCACTACGTCGGCCATTTGCAAAAATTGACAATGTTATGTCAATAGAGTAAAATTTAGTTCCTAAGACTATATGTAGGGGGTGTCAAATGGAATCACGCAACAAATACAGAGTAGCATATCTAGCATACAGTAACTATTACAATGTCTATGACTGTACATATACATTATTAATTTCAAAAGCGATTATCAAATATTTGTTCTCTACCAACATTCGTGTTTTTCGGTGTGTGATGATCCAAAGGTGAAGCCTACTAGTAAACTATACATGAACCTACACATGAACAATACCTACGCTGACCCATGAATTCTCTATCTATGACAAAATGCAGTCTTATGTGAACTCTCTCTCAGACTACATAAAATAAGAAGTCAAAACCCCCACCACCGAAAATCGCACTAAGGCCGGTTATAACGGTCTTAAACATAGTGAGTGAGTGTTAGTGAGTGTTGCTGTGCAGTAAAAACTTTGTGATGATGTGATTCCATCCTGATTTTTATTTCTCGAAGATTGGTTTTTACACCCTATCACAACACAATTCAGCATTTTTAAAATTGCTAATTATTATAGCGTGACTTGTCCGGCGTTCTCCGTCTTAACTTCTTATCTTATTTGGTCTGAGATCTATCTTATATGAAGCAATTTGTTCAGTATAAAATTTAAGTTTCAAAATGGTTTTATTTATTTTACAGGCGGACCGCAAGGAAGGAATGACCGCGTTTGTTGAGAAAAGACCACCCACCTTCAAGAATGAATAGACTGCTGTATTTTAAATCATTTTATATATCCTTTAGATAGAAAACTGGTGCAATGTAGTTATATGTAAGCAAAAGTGGAATTATGTATTCAAGTTTAATATTTTATACCGGTTTTTACTGTTAATCATAATACTGTTTATTAAAAGAATTTATTTTTATCAAACATGATTTTTATTTAGTTATTAATTATTTTGAAAATTTTCAGCCTATACTATACTTACTACACTTATTATTATACTTATTATACTTACCTATACTTCACTTCGCGGCTTCATCGGAGTTAGAAACTTAAGAGTATCCTATGTATGTAAGCCTAATATTTTTTTCTATGGCTATATTGGCTATTCCTGTGCAAAATTTCCGCTAATACGGTTGAGCCGTTTCACATATGACCGAGTAAACAAACAAACAATATACATACTGACTTTCGTAATTAATTATATTTTTTAATATACACATACACACATACAATCACGCCTTTTTCCCGTTGGGGTAGGTAGAGACTACTTCTTTCCACATGCTACGATCCTGACATACCTCTTTCGCTTCTTCCACTTGCATGAGCGCCTTCATACATGCTCGCCGGTTATAGGTACTTAAGCCTAATTATATTTTTGTTGTAAAGTATGTAATCTTTTAACAAAAATAAGTAATCTAATACAAGTTGGTATATTTCCCATTTTATCTGGTAGGTTTATTGACCTACCAGTCATGAAATGAAATATATTATGCATAAGCAATTAGCATATTTTTAAGCTGCGTTGACTAAAAATGTGTTAATAATACCATGAAATTATGAATTAACTCTTTATTTCAAACTTGTGTTTGTCTTCTACGAGGTAATGTGTAATATAATAAGTAATAAATGTGGATTATTAACTATTAAAAACCGGTGAAAGTGTGAGAGTGTACGGAAACAGCACAATATTAAAAAATATGCTATTTGCGTTCACACCAAAATTCCACTGGAAATCTTCAGTAAAGTTTGTAAGTGTAACATCTTTACTGAGAGTATGACTTGGACTGGACTATGATTTTTTTTTTCCCAATCTTGGGATTTTGGCACCGCACGTTTGATGCATTTGCCAGAGTCTTGTTTTAATCTTGCTGGATAACTTGTGCATTGTTATAGTTATGTATTTTTGTGTATTTTGTGCACAAAAGCGGGGAAACGTTTAACGCGAAAAGTGTAAAAATCTAGTTAACGGAATTTGGAAAAGTTGTTCTAAGATAGTAAAATAGATCAGTACATAAAAATTAAAGAAAAATTGAGATATATTACAATATTTACAATATACACATTTAAATTCAGAACATTATATGTTACACACACTAAAATAATATTTACAATTTTATAGTAGTTATGACAAACAATAAAATCGGACAAAGTTCTATATAAATTATGGATTCATACATGTACAAGGAAAAGCTTTGATGATTGAGATATCAGTATGTCGTAAAAGGAGCTATGGTCAAATTTAGAGCAAGCAGAAAATAAGATCCCCATGGTTAAATTTATAAAGTTGGTAAATAAATAAAGGAGAAAGGGACAGTATTTCTGATGAGTAAGGCAGCACCGCTGTACCCATTAGATCTATCATCCCTTAAAGAAGAAAATTCGTGGATTTTTAAAGCGGAGCCTGTTAAGCAGGTCTCCGAGAGAGAAAATAAACAAGTATTGTACTTGTTTATTACATAAATTATTTCACTTTCTTAGGAACCACTTCGGCGGTTCCACTGCTTTGAAGGCTGCCATTTTTAATGGCTTTGTGTACATTAAACATTTCTATTATTGGGGCAACGTTGGTCGGTATATTTATTTTAGACTGTATCAGGGTTTCTACCAGAATCTGAATGATATCTGTAGTTGACATCATGGAAGGATCGTAATTTTTTGTATTTAACGCACATCCATTTTGTGGGGACGGCATATTATTATACTCATTAATGATCTTGTTGTGGGCCACTTGGTCGAAACCTTTAGTTAGTTTAGGTGCGGTACGTCGATTATTAAATACTGTTTTTCTGTAAGAGGTAAAAGGTGTTTTAGGTGTATTATTTGTTATGTAAGAAGATGGATGAGCGGTTTGAGTGTGAGGGACAGAATTTACTATATCAGCATAAGATTTAACGACAGGAGGAAGTAATTTAGCTGCTTCACCATAAGAAATACACTTTTCAGATATAGCAATTTTAATGTTTTTCTGTCTATTAAACTCTGGGCATGTTTTGCTAATGGCGTAATGAGAGCCAGAGCATAAACAGCATGACGCATTATCTTCATCACCATCACAAGTGTCACCTGAATGATCGTTTCCGCACTTATAACATCTAGGTTGAGCACGGCATTGCATTTTTGTGTGTCCAAAGCGGCAACATTTAAAACATTGGATAGTCGGATAAGTGTACAAATCAACTGGTAGAGAATTGTAGCAAATGAAATTTCTTTTGGGGAGAACTTGGCCATCAAAAGTAATAACTATTGTTTGTGTAGGCTTCCAAATCGGTGAACCATCGACTATGGTTTTGAAATTAATTCGCCTCACTTTCAATATTTTACCGCAACCGTCAGGTACTGAAATGTTTTCCATCACTTCTTCGGGTGACCACTCTGATGGGACACCACGAACGACACCCATTCGAGTCACATTGAATGAAGGAATAAACGCTTTGAATTTATTGGATGCTAAACTATTACTAGCTAAAAATGAGTTAGCATCGTTAAAGTCGGTAAATGCAAGCGAAATCCTATTCCTACCTATCCTTTTAACAGAACCATTCACGATGTTTTTAAAGGCATTGCGTTTGAGAAACTTGCCAAAGGAGACCGGGTGGAGAGTGGAACCGTCATCAGGCGAATTTGTTTCCTTTTGGACATGTACTACAAACGGAGCGCTATCATTGGACTGGTAAATTGAACGTGCTACAGGTGTATACACTTGAAGACCTGGACCATTGCTAGGTGTCGGGATAGATGCTAGTAAATCATTTTCCTGGGAAGTATTAGTAACTACATTAGTTTCGCTATCTGTGCTACCTATGCCGGTACTACAGCGACATCCCATTTTACCATCGATAGCTTGCGAATGTTTCCTTTTCTTTTTGTTACAATTTTTACATATTTTATGTAAGTGGCTCCTTTTACGACCACTACGTTGAGTATAAGACCCATCAGTTTCCATGCCCGATTCAGTAGATACCACATTTGTGGTGGGGATTGTAACAAAATTAATAGCCGGAGGGACAGTGCCCCCCGGGTCCATCAAGTCGGGCGGCTCGTTCATTTCAAAAAAATATTTAAAACTTACCTAGTCCGATAAAACTATATACTTAAAATATAATTTAAACATTCATTAACAATACAAACAGGTAATTGTAGCTTAACTGATCCTTTTTACTACTTAAAACAAATAATAAAAAATCGCCATTCATGGAAAAAAGACTCCCGCCTAATTCGACGTTTCCCGCGCTTTTTCTGGACTATGACTTCAACTTGACATGAATTGTGTCTTTGCACCGTGGAGGGAAAATTAAATGGAGAAGAATTTGGCGTATACCATGAAATAGCTTTAGAGATATAACCCGTGTAAAATGATGAACACGTGATACATATGCCAGCTATGAGATATAATTAACAACGTAATTTGGTCGGGTTATATATGACACCGGGTGAAAACCAATAGGCGCCGCTAAAGCTGGGGGCAGAGCTGGTGGCAAACAATAAAATAGCATACGCGAGAAGGATAAAAAAAATGTTGTCCGTCTCGCTCACTCATACTAGAGATTGTATAGTTTTATCCTTCTCATATTATTATTGTTATTTTAATGTCAGATTTTTATAATTATCCATCTACGCTTTGCACCTTGACACTGGCTAAACAGACTGATCGTGTGGAGCCATAATAAATCTAAAAAAAAGTAGTAAATTTCTGCAATCATCACTGACATTGGCAACTTAATGACAATTTGCCATTGCCAATGTCAGTCGAGTCGATCAAAATAGGGCCTATTAGTCCATTGAAATGTTAATATTTTTTTGCCTTAACATGCATTTGTCAGACGACGCAATTTTATTTTTATATGTTACGTTAGTTGCAGGATCAAAGTTGTAATGAATATAATTTGCAACTTTTTGTTGCAAATTAAGTTAATTAAGTGTTTAAAGTTTAAGTTGTTAGCAAGTAAAACATAAAAACCATCTGCACTCTTCCAAGCCTTAACCTTAGAGCCGACGCGCACTAGCGATGGGTCGTTAACGCAACTAGACCGTTGAATTAACCTCCGTCAACTAGTCGATTAACTAGTTGAATAGATCAACTAGTTGATGCTTTAACCACAGTCGATTTCGCAGTGCTCGTATGAATTCAACCGTTATCGAAGTATTGGTTCATTCAATCGTTTAAATCCAAATAGCGCTGTACGTTAATTGTATTTTAACTTTTTCAACAATAAATATATTTTGATTTTAAGTAGGTATGTTTTAGTTTTACATCATGACGTAAATTTCTGAGAAATTTAAATACTAAGTCTTTGCATATAGAGCTATTAATGTTACTAAATAAGTACATTTAATACCTGATTACCTACTTTTTTGAATAAAAAATACCTACGAAGTTGCAATTCCCTTTTCTAATATCGAATTTTGCCGTCTAATAACGTATGTTACCGTTCGAAATCAACCGTTCGTTGACGTCAACTGATACGTTTCTCTATACTCTTGAATTTTGCCGTCTATGGATTCAACTAGTTGATCGGTGAACGATTAACGGTCGAAACGTTGACAGTCGATGGACGGTTTATTTAACTAGTTCGTTTAATCAACGCCCATCTCTAACGCGCACTAGCAGCCAGGTCGCAGCGGCCAGCGAGATGCACACATGCAAGCAAAGCTGGCCGTTGCCACCTGGCCGCTAGTGCTCGCTTGCACCACTTACACTAAACTCCCCCCCCCCCCCCCCCCCCAGGCATCTAAAAATAAAATTGCTTCCTCTGACAAATGTAACATTTCAATGAACTTTTTAGCTTTACCAATCTCCTCCATTCCATTTATTTTATAAATAGATATATTGGTCAAGAAAAATAAAGTTATGTTGTTTGTTTTGTTCGTGAATTCAAATAAGTAACTCTCAACAGCTAAGCTAGCAGCCAGCAGCAATTTAGCACTAGCTAATCAGAGCGATCTGTTATACGTGAATTAGAACATACGAGCAAAATACCACATATTTAACATCTCATCTAATTTCCCCAATCCCCGTGAGCAATAGTGTTCAGTGATACTTATTCTGTAAAACTGTGTCAATGTTTTGGGACCATGTCTATCGAAATAGGCATATTATGCAAGAATTTGAGGATA
This sequence comes from Cabera pusaria, assembly GCA_954871355.1. Classification (NCBI taxonomy): domain Eukaryota; kingdom Metazoa; phylum Arthropoda; class Insecta; order Lepidoptera; family Geometridae; genus Cabera; species Cabera pusaria. The sequence continues at coordinate 24,894,574 of OX940890.1, forward strand.
TAGAAGTTCAGAAAACAAGTGTGTCTGTGTTCGTAGCATTATTTTACTTGGAAATGCTGTATGTGCTCGTCATGACCCTCTCAATTCTAAATAGATTAAATCAATTCATGCCATCGTGAACATTCGTTGTTTATATAAAAGTAAGTGTATCACTACTCATATAATAAGTATTGTTCAGTTCTCTATTTACAAGCCATATAGTGTAGGAATATCTATGTTAAATATTATATAGTCATCGTAAAGTATAGATTATACATTATACACTTATATAATAATATAATTAAGATTGTTTGTAAACTAAAACGACCAACTTCCATGAAATGTGAGTCAGTTTCAGTAGTAAGTTTGAAACATTTATCGTCATATCTCTGGAGATACTTATCAGATCTTGATGAAATTACAATGAGACCACCTTGGAGATGTACCCTACCGATTAAAAAAAGAATCATTCGAATCGGTTCACAATTGAAGGAGTAATCACGTAACATACGGACAAAAAATAAATTTAAAAAATACACAGACAAATTGAGAACCTCTTTCTATCTGTCTGTTGAAAATATAATTTACAACTATGATCATTCGTTTATTAATGTTATTCATAATAGAGGTGGGTCGTAATCGGTTTTTCACATAAATAGTTATACGTAGTTTCATGATTGCATGTAAGCAGTTTTAAAAATGCTTATTTTAGTAACCGGTTATTTCTACATAGCACACACATAGAGCTACTTCGAAAAACCGTTTTGTACGCATACTAAAATTGATGCTGTTAAATATCACAAAGATACGAAAGGTTCGCATTATTTCGGTAATACATTGTTTTTTTTATTCTATATTTCGTGAATAATGTTATTAGCTTGTACACAGTTAATCACAGCACATCGCCGCATAAAACTGTGTACGCGTAATCTAATAACCATTTTGCATTACGTTTTTGAGAAAAGCATCGTCTCTTATCACAAAACTGCTTACTTTTAATCTGCGAAACTTAACTAAACTTTAACCTAGCTTAACAATGATGACCAATGTGGTATTTGGAAGAAATTAACTTTCTTTGTATTTTAACCAGATCTGGTAGTCAAACATTTGATTTAAAGAGTGTATAGTCATATACTACCACAAAAAATTGTGTGTGAACTAATGTAATGCGTGTATGTTATGTACCGCGTGCGTTAGAAGTTATACTTCTGTGGCGTATGGAAAAAAAATAACTAAAATGCAGTAGTGATTAACGATAAATACTAAAATTAATCAAAAAGATTTTATTTAAATAAAAAAGGTTTTAATAACGTAAAAATATGACGTTAAATCCGACATATACAACTTGAACATAGTCATGCCACCTAGAACTAACTTCACGGTGTAGAATTTAGGTGTAGGTGTAGGCGCACGCATCGTAAAAATTCACTCTCATCATTTTTCTCTATCGCGCCAAAAGAAGTATAACTTCAAAAAGAGTGTGTAGTGTAATGATCGGCGATGACCTTTAGGCTGACCACACATGGTTGTTATTGTTTTATTATTTTATGATTGTTATCTTTAGACTGCCTAAGCCTGTAACCCAACATTTAGAGATGCTATTGTCTTCCCAGATAGTTATGGAGTCCCAGCTCTATAATGCTGCTAACTTAACGTTTTGAGCGACAAAGACACATATGTGACAAGCAATTGTGGGCCCTGTATCCCAACAATGTCTATAGAAGACAAAAACCGTACAGTACTGCACCGTTGGGTGTACAGGACACGGAAGTGTGTTTGTAGAGTGGCGCTCAAAGGTTAATGAAGATTCAATGCAGTTGGTTACCTTGAGCTACCCAAATTATATGTAAACAGAGCAATACAATTGTAGCTTAAGCACCTATTGCTTATATGATATTAACCAATGTGCGATCAGCCTAAAAAAGTTTTTGTATAGTAAATATCATATTATATGTTTTCAGACTTGTGCCATTACTACAATAAGGCTTATAAGGAATTAAAGATGATGCATATTAATATGCCGCCAGAAAGGCTGTTTCTGGAAAAAAGCAAAACAAATGTGTTTGTGGATATGATAGGATTGATGTCACATCAGTATGAAGGCATCCGATTTTTGTACACACACTACAAAAAGGTAAAACTACCAATACTATATTTTAAAGTTTTTTTTTATATATCATATAGGCTAACGTTTTACCACTATCTCCTCTGTTGGTAAGCGATGATGGGGTCGAAGATGGTAAGCACGCTTGGCCTAGAATGGGAACTGGCTCTCAAGGATAGCTGCCGGATCACATTAGATGTTTGGCGACAGATTTTCTACCTTGAGAGTGGTAGCCTGACACTAGATAGTGTCCTTCCACCATGCGGAGGCTGGGGGCTTCTTAACTATAGGTTTCCTACCCTGGCGGTCCACTGTGAAAAGTGCACATACATTTTTCGATAGAAAAATCCATTGGTGCACATCAGGGATTGAACTCAGTACCTCTGGCATCAAAGCTGACCATTCTCCCACTACACCACGGGGCCCTCAAACGAAGTACTTAATTAGTAAGTAAGATACCATTCCGTTCCACAGAATACTATATGTGGTCCATTCATGCTAGTTTCATAAAGCATGTGGAGAGTGTCAGTAAAATTAGAATATGGTCGGTGTTCAGGAGTGATACCGGCTTTACACTCGCGCTTCGTCCCTCGCCTCGTGGCTCGCTCGTCCCTCGTGCGAGGCTCGTGTTGATCGATGGTAAATGAGTTGCCTGTTTACACTCGCGTGCCGAGTTCAGTCGTCTTTGTAAACATCCACTCGCTTGCGACGCGAGGTCCTTTGACTCGTGCCCCAAAAACCGCTCCGGACGCGAGCGCCGTGAGTGACGAGGCGAAGGACGAAGCGAGCTACGAGCGTCTGTTCACACTCGCACCTCGCCCCTCGCCTCGCGGCTCGTACGCGAATGTATGAGAATCGACCAGAATTTTACACACCATGCGTTGTCTGTCTGTCAGTCAGTCAGTCAGTATGTAAGGCAAAGATTCTTATATTATTTATACTGTAATTAGTCTGCGTTTTATTTATTTATTGTGTTTCATTATTTCACAATTTTTTGGATAAAAATTGTCTGAAGTAATGAAAGATGCACTGGGTTGCGGATGCACGTAATAGTACGGTTGGCAGCCCTACATTAATCAGGGGAATTAAACATGTGTTTTAAGTGTGACGTTCGACGTCGAGATGAAAGCTGAATGGCTCAATAACTTTGTTTTTTTTTTTGTAAATTCAAAGCAATAAGTTATGTTTCTGTTATATCTATAATAATTATTACTGAGTATGATCTATTCAATGTTATTTGACGTGTGTAAGTGAAAATTTTTAATTTGCCCATATACTGAATAAATACTTTGACTTTTGACTTATAGTATTAGATAATACACACACAAACGGTTCATAAAACACATGCCCAGTAATTTCACGGGACCTTTAAAACAGAGAAACATTTCTTTATTGTTGAATAATTAAACATGTGGTACCACCCAAGCAGACTAGCAGAAGTCATTCCTATACCTAATCGTAGTATTATTACCTTTTCTATGACCTAATATAAAAGTTAGGTTCAAAGTTCTATCTCACTAGGCCTAGAGAATGGGAACGACTCTCGTGTCTGCTCTGACCGCGACGCGACGCGGCGCGAACTTATTGAGAGAGTAATACATAAAAAACAACTTTATTTACTACACCAAGAGATACATACACACACACACACGAAAAAGAGGTAACTTCCTCCTTTTGCGAAGTCAGTTGAAAACAGAACACATTGCCGGCTGATTTGTTTCTAGATAAATATATACACGCTTTTTTCCCGTTGGGGTAGGCAGAGACTGCTTATTTCCATATGCTACAATTTTGACATACCTCTTTCGCTTCTTCCAATTTCACAAGCGCCTTCATACTTACATGATTGCCGGTTATAGGTAATTTTGACTTGGCCTTTTTTGAAACGTCTCCGATCTTGTTTCTGTTTCTAAGTAGCTATAACTTGGCTCACATCAAGTCAAGAGTGCACAGGTATCTTCCAGGCAGGCTTGCTACACCCTCGATCTCATCGTCACTTTCCACCAGGTGAGATAGTGGGCAAATGCCTGTCTGCAATAAAAAATAATAACACTTTTCGAGAATCATCATCATCATAATTAGTCAGTGTCGGTCCACTGCTGGACATAGGCCTCTCCCAAGATACGCCACTGAGAGCCCGATCTGCGGCTCATTGGGAGGGATTTTCAAGAATACTCGCTGTGAAAAGTTGAAAAAGTTATGAATGTAACAACTCCTTACAATGTTTCAGGGGCAACCAGGTGTGATATTAAATGACCCACCGAGATATGGCAAGCGGGTCCAGATCGCGGCATTTATTGAAGCCATGAAGGCAGTGATCAAGACGGACTCATTGATAATTTGCCCCGATGACAAACAAGAAATGTGGAGTCGGAGGGTTAGGGAATGGACTTTTGGTCAACCAGGTAAGGATTTTGTTTTTAACCGACTTCACAAAAAATGAGGAGGTTCTCTATTCGTCGGATAATTTTTTTTTATCTATCTGTGTACCAAATTTCATTTAAATCGGTTCAGTAGTTTTGGCGTGAAAGTGAGACAGACAGACAGACAGAGTTACTTTCGCATTTATAATAATAGTAAGGATTTAAGATCGAATACTAAACGAAAAAAAAAACCGTCTTCACATGCCGTTATAGTCAAATTAGCCAGTTGTATTTGTCGTCAAGGTATACAAATGCATAAGTCGTCAAGGTATTGTTAGAGAGTCCAGAAATGAGACACCTTTCTTGTGGTTACAAATCACGTATTATTACAATTATTTATATCTTAGACGACACACGTCTACTCATCATCAGTGTATGCCTACCTTCCCCGCATCTTCCCCTCGCAGTGTCTCCAGATTATGCATGTGAAATTTCCCCAGATCGGGTTTTAATTTTCCCCAAAAAGATACCTTTTCCTACAATTTACAATTTCCCTAATTTATGTAAATTGTTAAACACAATCCAAAATTTCATCGTACCGACGGGACTTGAACCCGCAACCTCCGGAATAACATGTTCCGGTGCTTTGCCAATTAAGCCACGGTGCGAAGTATCGTTACGACGAAATTAGTGGATTGCATTTGTTAACCCAATTATGCATTGGTGGCGCCATCTATGACTACTTATTACGTAAGTTAATCATTCGGAAGAAATCATTACAGTTTTTCAAATCCGACGAGAGATGTTGCACTGCGTAAATCAAATATTATGTTTCTTTGAAGTGTTTCACACTTTATATTTTTGTAAATTGTTAAACACAATCCAAAATTTCATCGTACCGACGGGACTTGAACCCGCAACCTCCGGAATAACATGTTCCGGTGCTTTGCCAATTAAGCCACGGTGCGAAGTATCGTTACGACGAAATTAGTGGATTGCATTTGTTAACCCAATTATGCATTGGTGGCGCCATCTATGACTACTTATTACGTAAGTTAATCATTCGGAAGAAATCATTACAGTTTTTCAAATCCGACGAGAGATGTTGCACTGCGTAAATCAAATATTATGTTTCTTTGAAGTGTTTCACACTTTATATTTTTGTAAATTGTTAAACACAATCCAAAATTTCATCGTACCGACGGGACTTGAACCCGCAACCTCCGGAATAACATGTTCCGGTGCTTTGCCAATTAAGCCACGGTGCGAAGTATCGTTACGACGAAATTAGTGGATTGCATTTGTTAACCCAATTATGCATTGGTGGCGCCATCTATGACTACTTATTACGTAAGTTAATCATTCGGAAGAAATCATTACAGTTTTTCAAATCCGACGAGAGATGTTGCACTGCGTAAATCAAATATTATGTTTCTTTGAAGTGTTTCACACTTTATATTTTTGTAAATTGTTAAACACAATCCAAAATTTCATCGTACCGACGGGACTTGAACCCGCAACCTCCGGAATAACATGTTCCGGTTCTTTGCCAATTAAGCCACGGTGCGAAGTATCGTTACGACGAAATTAGTGGATTGCATTTGTTAACCCAATTATGCATTGGTGGCGCCATCTATGACTACTTATTACGTAAGTTAATCATTCGGAAGAAATCATTACAGTTTTTCAAATCCGACGAGAGATGTTGCACTGCGTAAATCAAATATTATGTTTCTTTGAAGTGTTTCACACTTTATATTTTTGTAAATTGTTAAACACAATCCAAAATTTCATCGTACCGACAGGACTTGAACCCGCAACCTCCGGAATAACATGTTCCGGTGCTTTGCCAATTAAGCCACGGTGCGAAGTATCGTTACGACGAAATTAGTGCATTGCATTTGTTAACCCAATTATGCATTGGTGGCGCCATCTATGACTACTTATTACGTAAGTTAATCATTCGGAAGAAATCATTACAGTTTTTCAAATCCGACGAGAGATGTTGCACTGCGTAAATCAAATATTATGTTTCTTTGAAGTGTTTCACACTTTATATTTTTGTAAATTGTTAAACACAATCCAAAATTTCATCGTACCGACGGGACTTGAACCCGCAACCTCCGGAATAACATGTTCCGGTGCTTTGCCAATTAAGCCACGGTGCGAAGTATCGTTACGACGAAATTAGTGGATTGCATTTGTTAACCCAATTATGCATTGGTGGCGCCATCTATGACTACTTATTACGTAAGTTAATCATTCGGAAGAAATCATTACAGTTTTTCAAATACGACGAAATTAGTGGATTGCATTTGTTAACCCAATTATGCATTCAAAGAAACATAATATTTGATTTACGCAGTGCAACATCTCTCGTCGGATTTGAAAAACTGTAATGATTTCTTCCGAATGATTAACTTACGTAATAAGTAGTCATAGATGGCGCCACCAATGCATAATTGGGTTAACAAATGCAATCCACTAATTTCGTCGTAACGATACTTCGCACCGTGGCTTAATTGGCAAAGCACCGGAACATGTTATTCCGGAGGTTGCGGGTTCAAGTCCCGTCGGTACGATGAAATTTTGGATTGTGTTTAACAATTTACAAAAATATAAAGTGTGAAACACTTCAAAGAAACATAATATTTGATTTACGCAGTGCAACATCTCTCGTCGGATTTGAAAAACTGTAATGATTTCTTCCGAATGATTAACTTACGTAATAAGTAGTCATAGATGGCGCCACCAATGCATAATTGGGTTAACAAATGCAATCCACTAATTTCGTCGTAACGATACTTCGCACCGTGGCTTAATTGGCAAAGCACCGGAACATGTTATTCCGGAGATTGCGGGTTCAAGTCCCGTCGGTACGATGAAATTTTGGATTGTGTTTAACAATTTACAAAAATATAAAGTGTGAAACACTTCAAAGAAACATAATATTTGATTTACGCAGTGCAACATCTCTCGTCGGATTTGAAAAACTGTAATGATTTCTTCCGAATGATTAACTTACGTAATAAGTAGTCATAGATGGCGCCACCAATGCATAATTGGGTTAACAAATGCAATCCACTAATTTCGTCGTAACGATACTTCGCACCGTGGCTTAATTGGCAAAGCACCGGAACATGTTATTCCGGAGGTTGCGGGTTCAAGTCCCGTCGGTACGATGAAATTTTGGATTGTGTTTAACAATTTACAAAAATATAAAGTGTGGAACACTTCAAAGAAACATAATATTTGATTTACGCAGTGCAACATCTCTCGTCGGATTTGAAAAACTGTAATGATTTCTTCCGAATGATTAACTTACGTAATAAGTAGTCATAGATGGCGCCACCAATGCATAATTGGGTTAACAAATGCAATCCACTAATTTCGTCGTAACGATACTTCGCACCGTGGCTTAATTGGCAAAGCACCGGAACATGTTATTCCGGAGGTTGCGGGTTCAAGTCCCGTCGGTACGATGAAATTTTGGATTGTGTTTAACAATTTACAAAAATATAAAGTGTGAAACACTTCAAAGAAACATAATATTCCCTAATTTAGTTATAAATATGAAAATACGGGACTTATCGCGCCTAAAACATTAATTTTATTTAACTCGACGAGTCGGCGGTCACGAGACGACTGAGTCGTCGAAGTTTAAAGTTTACAATTCCCCAATTTAATTTTTTTTCTATTTATGACATTTTAGTGCAAAAATTAATTTATGATTGATTGATATTATTACTAATTTGACATCCACTAATAATAAAACACAGTTTTCACCTATTTACTTTATGCAAAATAACTAAATATTAAAATATTCTAATATCTCCCATAATTCTTGAACGTCACATTGTTCTTCATTCACACTCTTCGAGACATTTTACATGAGAACTAATCTTATATTTTTTAATCTGTCCGTTCACAGAATGAGAAATTGTTTATCCCCAAACTTTCGCCAGAAAATAATGTGTTCCCCAAAATTTTCCCCACAGTTTTCATTTCCCCAAAAAAAATATTTTTCCCCAATATGGGAAAAAAAAACCCCAATCTGGAGACACTGTCCCCTCGTGGAGCGCTGGGATGACTACGGCGTAGCACTGACGTCATTGCGTAGCCGATGACATCATAGTGTAGCACCACAACACAAGGTTCTACCCATATCTTCAGTATTTCTCACAGTATGGAATGTGTTTGAGATGTTTATCTTTATATCTCCGGAGATAATTGTCATACCTCGATAAAATTTTAATGGTACCAATCGGGAGACAATCTCTCAAACGAAAAAAGACGGATTTGACAGAGGACTGAGGTAACAAATATTAAAAAAAAAAAACTGTCGAATTGAAAACCTCCTCCTTTTTTGTGAAGTCGGTAAAAATTTACATCCTTTTTAATAAATATTTTATTGTTTGTTTTTTTTTCTTCTATAGGCTACTATTAATTGTTTCTAAAGACAAATAAATCAACTCAACATTATTTTGTTTTAGAAATTATTGCTGTGGGCGCCCCTCACTTGTGTAGCCCTCCGGCCCGAAGCGTTTCCCCTTACCTAACACCGGCTATGGAGGCACAGGTAGAAGTTAGCAATATTCAGGTCAAGACAGACCAAAATTCCGGTAAGGCTGAGTTTTTTAAATTATTTTATATATGAATATACAGGATCAAATATTAAGTTTCTTTAAGAGTTTTATATTTTTATATTTTTTGTAAGTTGTTACACACAATCCAAAATGTCATCATACTGCCGGGATTAGAACACGCACCTGTGAAACATGCCCAGGTGCTCTGACCAACTAAGCCACGGTACGATTTAGTATTAGTTCAGCAGAAATACCGTGTACTATTTTTTATTCTGTGGCCGAATGATGCGCATATCAAAATATCGGAATATGCTTGTGTCTGGAGTGGGTTCACGTCAATGCAAGGGGTGGGGATCGAACTCACGACCTCTCGATCACCAGGCCGAAGACGCCTTAGCCTTTGGGCTATTGCGGCTTGTTGATGATGATGACTAGTTGCACCCCGCGGCTTTGCCTTTGCTTTGGTTATAAAAACCTTCTTCTCGAATCACACTATCTATTGCTGGAAACTGCATTAAAATCCATTGCTTAGTTTAAAAGATCTAAACATATAGACGCAGGAGCGACTTTGTTTATATTAGAGTCTGTGCAAAAAGAGAACCGTCATGACTTTACGATGAACTAATATTCAAAGGTAAGGAAGGAAGTAAGATATTATATAGTACCATCCGATAATGATAAGAGTAGGTACCTACCTAGGTAGTTAGTTTCTTAGTTTATGGCTTCTGTGGCTTTTTGTCACAATTCTGCCAATGTCCGTTCATGCTAGTTTCATAAAGCATGTGGAGAGTGTCGGTATCGACCAGAATTTTTTAGTCGTATTGGTAATGACAGAGCAATGTTGACAACGCAACAAAAACAGTAAATTGAGACCATCAACACGCGCGCCCTCAATTTCTACGACGGTTCTCTTTTTGCACAGACTCTATGTATAGATTGAGAGGATTTATTTATTTACCTTAATCAAAACTGTACAAGAAACAATTACCTACATTCGTTAAGGAATATTACAACTAAGTTATAATAGAACAATTTTAAATCATAAAAATCAGAATATAAATTAGTCAAAAATGTCATCAGTATTGGAATTGTGAAAATTAAATTATATTATAATGGTCAAACAAAGCAAATAATTGAATAAATAGTATTAAAAGTTTATGTGGTGTTTTGGCGGGAACGTGGAAAAGTGTGGGTATTCTTATTGTATTTTTTCTTAAAACTTGTGTTCTTCCGCGAGTTAATGTGTGAATAAATATGGATTATTAACCATTCAATGCCGGTGAATATGTATGAGTGTAGTAGGAAAACAGCACAATGTTGTAAAACATGCTATTTGCGTTCTCACCAAAATTCCACGGAAAATCTTCAGTAAAGTCCACATTTTTACTGAGGGTATCACTTGGACTAGACTTACCAACTTAATATAAAAGCATCTAGATGGAGCTGAAGTAGGTTCATAGGTTGCGACTTTAACTTGCCTGAAATGTGACTTTGACCCATCTTTATGACTTTAATTCACAAAAACTTGAAGAATTTTAATACATGACACTGGGTAAATACACTCATCGTAGGGAGCCATAATGAAACCAAAAAAAAGTTTATATGATTGTTCTAGGGACACCTCAAAAAAGGCCTAAATTAATAGTTAGTGCCCTGTCTCATCTGAAGCTAGTGAAGGACCGGACGTGGGGCATCGTGGTGGTGGATCTGGACTTCATTCCCAAGGAACTGCTGCGGTCGGGACTCAAGTCAGAGTTCAAGATATGGGTGACGGGAGTCGATGTAGTGGTGAGTCCCAACATTTTGTGGCTGAGATCGTATGCGTTATCAAACGACTTACAAAAAGGAGGAGGTGCTCAATTCGTCTATATGTATTTTTAACCGACTTCAAAAATAGGAGGAGGTTTCTCAATTCGACCGTATATATGTTTTTATTTTATGTTTGTTCGCGGATAATACTCTGTAAGACTATGGAACGTGTACTGAACCACAGGCTCCTGGCATACCTAGAAGTGAACGATCTCCTCAGTGACCGACAATACGGGTTTCGCCGAAACCGGTCTACTGGGGATCTTCTAGCGTATGCCACGCACATCTGGAGCGAAGCCATCGAGAACCACGGCGAGGCGCTGGCCGTCTCTCTTGACATCTCGAAGGCTTTCGACAGGGTTTGGCACGATAGCCTTATTAGCAAGCTTCCTTCATACGGCCTGCCCACTGGTTTATGTGTTTGGATAGCAGATTTCTTAAGGGATCGGTCGATTCGAGTGGTCATCGATGGCTGTTCTTCCGACCAATTCGCCATAAATGCCGGAGTCCCTCAAGGATCAGTACTCTCTGCAACACTTTTTCTGCTGCATATTAATGACCTGCTTAAACCCGGTATCTTTGGGTACGCAGATGACAGCACTATTGTAGAGAGTTATACATCCAACGCACGAACCAGTGCATTACAAATCCAGTCTCATAGAGAAGCGATGGTCGAACGCTTGAACTTTTCTTTGAAGGCAGTCTCTGATTGGGGCGATGCCAATCTGGTCAAGTTCAATGCTGCGAAAACCCAGGCGTGTCTTTTCTCCGCTATGTGTCCGTTCCGATAAGTAACAATCTCGAGCTTCTTGGCATCTCTTTGACACCAACTCTCAATTTCGGCTCTTATATTGAGTCTAGAGCCCAGCTAGCCTCAAAAAAGCTTGGCATTTTGGCTAAGGTGAGACGGTACTTCACACCGGGACAGTTGCTTGATCTTTACCAAGCACAAGTCCGGTCGTGTATGGAGTACTGTTCTCACCTTTGGGATGGTTCTGCTAAATACCAGCTGGAGACACTGGAAGCTATTGAGAGGAGAGCCAAAAAACTCATCAGCGATGACCTATTAGTAAGCAAGAGACTCCAGAGTCTCGCGCATCGCCGCAAAGTCGCTTGTTTATCGGTTTTCTATCGGATACATTTCGGAGAGTGTGCAATGGAACTGCATGATTTGATTCCACCATCCCCATTTTATAATCGGACATCCAGAGACACTAAAAGGCGCCACCGATTTATGGTGGATATACCATCTACCCGAACTAAGCGATTTGCTTCTTCGTTCATCATACGAACCGCTATGGAATGGAATACCCTGCCTGAGTCCGTGTTTCCGATTAAGTACAATATGGGGGTCTTCAAATCGCGAGTGAATAGGTATCTTCTGGGTAAGCACGCTACATCATCGATCGCATCATCACTTAACATCAGGTGAGATAGTGATCAAGTGCTACCCAGTTCGGTATAAAAAAAAAAAAAATAATAATAAAATAACTTCGTCGTTTATGAACCGATTTTGATTATTCTTTTTTTGTTGGAAAGGAGATATCTCAAGTGTGGTACCATGGTACTTTTATCGAGGTCTGATAAATATCTCCAGAGATATGGAGATAAACACCTCGAAATTGGTATTGAAAATTAATAGGGCGGCATTGAAGTCGGTTCTTTTTTAGTTTTTTAAACGATCTTATTTTGTATGTATGTTATGCGATTACTCCGTCAATTTTCAATTGTGATTATTTGTTTAATTGGTAGGGTACATTTCCAAGGTGGTCCCATTGTTAATTCATCGAGATCTGATAAGTATCTCCAGAGAAGAGATATGAATGAATACCTCAAACTTAGTAATAATGATTAAGATAGTTCAAAAACTAAAACAACTGACTTCCATGCCCCGCGAGTCAATTTCAGTAGCAAGTTTGAGATGTTTATCGTCATATCTCTGAAGATACTTATCAGATCTCGATGAAATTTCAATGCGACCACCTCGGAAATGTATCCTACCGATTAAAAAAAGAATCATTCGAATCGATTCACAATTGACGGAGTAATCGCGTAACATACATACAAAAAAAAACATACAGTCGAATTGAGAACCTCCTTCTTTTTGGAAGTCGGTTGAAAATGACCAGCGCGGCAATTATTTGATGAATATTTGTCTGCAATATTGAAACAGTGGTGCGTGTAGTAGTACGGTTGGCAACCCTACTATATCAGGGGAACACATTTTTAGTAGACTGACGACTACCATAACCATCAATCTTGCCTAATTCGAGAGCCTAGGGGGGTTAAATAAAAATTCTTGCACATTCATTGATTTACACCAGCAACGCTACAACACTGTTAAATATAGATTTTACGCTATTGTACATATATTGTTAATGCTTATGGGGAATCAATAGACTACCTACTCTAGTATTAAAATTATATATTCCAGAAAAACCTCCAAGATTTGGTGCTAATGTATAAGTGGTTATTCGAAAAGAAATTCGACATCGCACAATTCACACCGGCGAATGAGACTCCAAGAGCGGTTCTCGCAGCTTCGGTCAAACTTAGCGCCTTCACTGAAAACTTTGTTCTGAGGAGGAAGAATGTTGATATCGACAATATTTTAAATGTAAGTGTATTAGATTGATCAATAATTCAGAAGAATCTTATCAATAAAATTAGAAAATAACATTAATGCCGCAGATATATATGTACAATAGATAACGCAAGTATCACGATTTGTTTTGAAACTAAGCGTGCCAACACTGCCAACTTTTTAATACTTTCTGTGACGGCATAGCCGAAATTTAGTGACGGAAACAGTTGAAGAAATAAGTGCTTGCCTTTGGGGCTCGAAAGTTTTGGACTGTTGCAGCTAATTATCACGCAACGAGGCATTTTTATAGTTTTTCACGGCCATCCAGCTGCAAAAACAGATGCGCGCGGACTTTAAGTAGAGGCGGCCAACCCTGACGCTTGGTCGGGGTTCGGACAAGGGAAATACACGCATTTGCGTTATCTATTTTGTCTTTAATTGGTACTTAAAAATATATTCTTTCTTTTGCAAAAAGGAAGGTAATTATTTCTTTGTCCTGCCAATCTTGAGAAGTGATTTAAACGCACATCTCTTATATTCTATCTTAAAAACGCATTCTATCGCAAACACGCAAACGAAATCATGACAAAAATCAATTTTACCATATTTTCAGACGAACAGATCTACTGAAATGTTAGCGAAACATAAAATCAAACGTTCCAAACCAATATATGATGACGAGTCCGAAGTCTATAGCAAAGATGTTTCGAATAAAATTGAGGATATTAAAAACTTAGAGATAGCCGACAATCCTGTGAAAATCACAGAGGTAGATAATGGAGGAAAAGACCGTGAGATGCAAAGCCCCAATCAAAAAAAGAGAAGAATAGAAGAGAAAGAGCATGTAGATATGAAAATGGAACTAGAAGAGGTTGCCAATGATGCAGAGCAAGATATACCTGCAATGGATTGCGAAAGTCTCGATTACCAACTTAGGTATGAGAGTGACACGCAAGAGAACGACGACCCATATAGAGCACCCACTATAGAGAAAGGCATTGTGGATACGGAAGTCATATTACTCAATAATGTTAAGGCTAAAGATGACATAAATATGGACAATGCATGTACTAGTGTTAAGAAAGAACTGGGAGGTAACGTAAGTGATAGTAAGACTGATACAACTCTGACTGCTTTCGAGCAAAAGATCAAGGAAATGGAAGAACAGGCTCTGAAGAAATTCAAGGGATTGGACCACTTTTTCTGAAGGAATTGTTAAATAAGAATTATTTAATACATTATGGAAATGGAAGAACAGGCTCTGAAGAAATTTAAGGGATTGGATAAGTTTTTCTGAAGGAATTATTGAATAAAAATTATTTATTTGAAATATGTAAGAATTTCCATTTCCTTAATCTTTTGCTCGAACGCGGTCAGAGGTACGGATTCCTTACATATTTCAAATTAATAATTCTTATTCATTTATTATATTAAGGAAATGGATGAACAGGCTCTGAAGAAATTCAAGGAATTAGTAAGTTTTTCTGAAGGAATTATTGAATAAGAATTATTTATTTGAAATATGTAAGAATTTCCATTTCCTTAGTGTTTTGCTCGAACGCGGTCAGAGGTATATCAGTCTTATTGTCACTTACGTTACTTTGCAGTTCATTCTTATCACCACACCAGCTTACTTACTAAGGAAGCTTTTGTATTTGGATGTTGTTTTAAAAAGAGAAATGTATATTTTTAATAATTACTACCAAAAAATTAGCTTTATTTTGATGGTGACATCAAGGAGAAATTAGCTGCATAACTTACGGTGTTCCGGTAGCACACAGCGCTTGAGTATCAGACCATTCTAGGTCTATCATATGCACATTGTTCAACCACATCATCGCTTACTACCAGACGAGATAGGCTAGCGTTTGACCACTAGGTCATTTGAGCTAGTGGTCAAACGCTATCCTAGCCTAACAGATCAATTTTTAAATTACTACAGTCGCTAATATGTTTGGAACGCCATACGTTATGTATGAATTATTTTAATGTTAACTCGATTTTACATTGTTGGTCTTTCGTTTAACCTATATAAAACAAATCTGATATGTTTCTATGTTGCTGATCTCTACAGGTCAAATATTAAATGTTCAAAATCGCAAAGCATTATAAAGGTATAAGGTAATACAGTACAGATAAACATGCTACTAACAAAATATGCCTAATACATCGAGTTATCATCTAAAGAGCCACAATCTCTGAGCGACAACAGTCAAAAATCGTCCGAGCGTCTGTCCGTAATGTCATCGTAGTCATGATTTTTGAGCATACTAGAATTGAGCTCGCTTATTATGTACGCAAAGTACTATACGTGCTACAAAGCGGCTTTTGCTCATAAATGGCTTGCTTTTGTGCTAATGAAGAGCATGTCTATCTGTACCTTAAGTTTTTGTCTTGGGCATTGTTATAGCATAGTTTTCGGCCTGATTCAAAGATAACTGCATAGTTAACTGGTACGCTAGATGGCGTATTGCCGTGTTGCATGTTCTGCTATGAAGCACACCCCTGCATTAGGGTCTTTAGAACTAAATTTGAGACTATTGACGTAAATTTGACAGTTTTTGCAAATGGTCGATGTTGTGAACTTAAATTCATATCGATAAATTATCTATATTTTTGTTTACACGGTTAGTGTGAATACACATAATAGCCAGTGTCAAATTTGAGGTATTCGTCAATTCGTGGACTGGACTATGGCTTCAACTTTACAAATGTGAATGACTCAACTTAGATTTAAATTAACTAAAACTTGACCAATTTTTGTACTCGTGTATCGAATTATGAAACCAAAAAATATTGTTACAACTTATTGATATGAATTTTACTTCACAACGTCGCCGCGTCGTCCATTTGCAAAATCTGTCAATTTTGTGTCAAATTTAGTTCTAAACACCTTACGTAGGAGGTGCTTCAAAGTGAATCATCAATCAAAAACGCTATACCACATCTAGCGTGTTAGTTCTGTCCCCGAGTACAGGGAAATAGATATATAATCGTACTAAGTGTCTATATAACAAATGTGATCATTAGATTTTAATATATAAATTAATTTGTCTTCGCATTGATTGGTGTTGATCAATTATTAGAATGACAACAGATTGAATCTGTCACGCTGATGTTTTAATCTCGACGAGGGATGAATGAGTAGGGCCCAGTACCACCAGTTTCCAATTTGGTATAGTTTGTATTTACATCTAATTCTTCGATATGTCAACTTTTCTAGTTCGTTTACTACCTTTAGTTTAAATAACTATAACTTTAAAGTAAAGTCCAGATTATTAAATAGATGAAAATCGTGTAAGGCTTGAGATTGAAATATAATAAATAACGACTTGAAAAACCTAAAGAAGTACCAGGCTCACATAAGTTACCGAGAGGTTTTATATTCAATTTATAATTATTCTTAAGCCTTTTCTTCTTCTCCTTTGTTGTCGGGTCTTCTGCTTTTTTTTTCTTTCTGCTGCCTGAATTCCGCAATATTGTTGACCCAACTAGACAAGTATTTGATGAACTTGTTGGTTGAACATTCTGACTCCTGCAAACTTCCTATGTCTATGCGAGCGTCAAAGCGTAAGCCACACCCCACTCATAGGCGAAAAGGGATGTTTTTCTTCCGCTGCGGCAAACAATCTTGGCCAGTTTTCACCGACTTCAAAAAAAGGAGGAAGTTTCTCAATTAGACCGTATATATATTTTTTTTTCGTGTTTGTTCGTGGATAACTTCGTCGTTTATGAACCGATTTTGTTTTTTTTTTTTGTTGAAAAGGAGCTATTGAAGGATGGTACCATAGTTATTTTATCTCTGGAGATACCTATACCTAGTACCAGCTTGATCTCCATATCTGTGGAGATATGGAGATCAACACCTGAAGCGTGGTACTGAAAATTAATAGCGCGGCATTTGATGTCGGTTATTTTAGTTTTTTTAAACGATCTTACGTGGGATGAATTTTGTTGTATTTATCAAACCACGCCGACTTTTGGTTTATCGAACATGTGACAAGTTTTTTGTAGTATTTCATGTAGTAGGAGACTTGGTTTTAACAAACATTTTATCTCTCGTGCTCTTTTTATTTTAACTCGAGAGTCACACTTTTTGTTTTGCTCTCTTTAAACAAATAAGCCAAAGTCGCATATTACTACTCAGTGTTTGTACATAAAATGATGAAATTTAAATGTTTAATTTTAAGTGAGATATTATATACTAATTTGATGGTATGCGTTGGTAACGTTGGTAAATATATGTAGGACATGGTGACAGTTATAAACTATTTATTATAGCTATAAAATAAGGTTACATAAAATGTTATACTTATAAATTGTATAGTATATACTATGTATATTAGGTTTATTGATACATATACAGCTAATGGTCGATATTCATGAAATGAGCTGAGCGAAGATATTCAGTGTTGTTGAAAAAACTTCAGTTCTGTTCCTTTTTTTTTAGCATCGATAACTGTATAAGTAGTTACTATAGTAAAGATAATATAAGGTGTGGTTTTTTCATTCTCGCCATATTTGCATAGTCGATTGTAACGGGTACCCTTAATCACTTATTAATATTATTTAAGTTCTTCCGTTTATTAATATCCAGATATTTGTAAAAACAATTTTGTGATATCCAGAATAATCACCCAAGTAATATCAGAATAACCGCCACGTTCACCGCGCAGACGCACGCACACATACGTAAAAGTAGCGGTCACTGACCGCCAGGCGCCATGGCACAGCTGACCGCTGTCAGCTGGCAGTAATAATGAAATTTGGAATCCACCTATTAACATTTTAATTCGGTATTTACAGTTGACAATTTAAAAATTTACGTTACATTATTTCATTACGCACAACACGACCACTTAACCACACACACACACAAAATACGCGACAAACGCAAGCGCGTTGCCACGGTAACATAGTGACGTTGCAACTGCGCTGCGACACGACAAGTGACCGACTGACGAATATACGTGTTTCGCCGATGGACGGCCGGCTTTGAACTTAGCCGAAAAGCAAAAGTGCCGCTTTGCGAGTGTGCTTGTACTTCGGCCAAGAGCGAGTCGTTTTTAGGAAGGTTTTATTTTCAAGTAATTATTAATTTTCAAAATATTTTTTGAAATATATTTTTTTTACTGATTCGTGTTCTATACATGGAGCCTACCCCTGCAAATATGGCGGGAATGTTTACACACACCACACCTTGTATAGAGAGGACTGGGTGGAGTTGCGTCCTTGTCCTGCCTACACGCCTTCTCTAGACTTTACTCGAATGTGACTTGACTAGTAACTTCTAAACAAATCTAATTTGTGACACTGCCTAAATACATCACTATTCCTACTGATATCTTTTTTGAAGATATCCAAGCAAGCGGACCACCTTATGGGAAGGGGTCACTGCTGCAGAATACTCCTGCTACACTAGGGGAATTTCGCTTGCCTTCAGATAATATCTAGAGATCAGATAATCGCTGCATGTTTAATTGTAACGGAACATTTTCAGAAAAAGAAATATAAATTAACTTAACCTTGTAATTCACGTCAGCGCAAAATGTCAAAGTCACAATTTGAGTGAAAAACACCTGTGGTCGTTCCGGACCTTCGAACGAGTTGCAAAACAACCAAACAACCGTTCAAACAACAACATTTTGAGGACGTGAACGTAACCCGCTCAGTGCCCTTACGACTAGTGTGAACGGGCTGTTACAGTATGAGTTTTCATCGTAAACGCTTTTGACAGATCTCACATAGTTTTCGACTTCTGGCTCTCTGATTGGTTTAGTGAAGTGTGAAAACCGCCAAAGGTGTTGTACTGTTTTTAATACAATATTTGTTCGATGTTCGATATCGATTTTTGGTCTGAAGACTCGTGATAAGGGTACATACAGATTGCATGGATATCGGCCCATATTTTCTAATTATTAATGTTGTGTATATATATGGATTAAATATTATGTTTCTTCTAAGTGTTACACTTTATTTTTTTGTACATTGTTGTTAAATGGATTAAGTAACGTATTTAATAAAAACCAAACTAAATTAATTAGGTTGAATAAAAACAGTAAATAACTTTATAAGATCATTTAATATATTAATTTCCATAATAATTAAGTCACATTTCACTTTATATTTATTTATATATTAGAATAAAATCGTTGTCCTTATAAGCAAGCACATATTATATCAATAAATATTATATATTAAAACATTTTGAACTAGCAAAAGCATATTAACATATTTATATTTTTTTTGTACGTTTATTGTATAAATTACTTTCGAAGCTATCTATATACAAATACATGTAATAAAATACGTTTGATATTTAACAATACCGATAGAAGTAAGTACAAGGAATGTATTTCATTTACTTATAATATTTACATAAAATTAAAATGAGTACACCATTTCCGATGTTTGATTTGTGAACACGTTTCAAGGAAGAAAATGGTGTTACATAAACAATCTATGAAAATACAATTTTCAACGTTTTCAACGTGACTTTTGTTTTTGTTTCTTTTGCACAACCGTTTAGGAACGCAAGTCGATAGAGTACATAATATAAAATAAGTATATAGGCCTATGTCCAGCAATGGGCAGATATAGGCTGATGATTAAATAGAACCTCTATAAATTGTAGATACATTTACCGAAGATCACAAAATATAGAGGTATTTGTGACTTTTTTTGGAATGGGCAACTTTAAAGTTTTAACAGCTCAAAGGGCAAAAATGGGTAACTGCCCATTTTTGCCGTGGGTGATATTAAGGTAAGAAATACTAGTGCTACTTGAATCACATCTTAACTTAATATCAGGACTCCTAGAAAAAATCCAATTTCCTGTTTCCATTCACGCTAACGCAAGTTTAAAATGTATGGAAATTACATCTTAGTTGCGAAAACACATATGTCATTCCATACATTTTGAACTTGCGTGAATGGAAACAGAAAATTGGATTTTGTCTAGAAGCCCAGGGGTGGAAGTCTACATTGATAGCGATGCGTCCTGTCATCGCAAACTACTAGAAGGTAATGCAGCTAGACTGTTGTATATCTCCATCTCTTTTCTTATCTACGATTATTGGTCGGAATTCATCGCTATTCATGTAGACTACCGGCCCAGGTGAGACTGGTCAATCGCTTGCATATTGAGCATAAAAAATCCGTTTTCAATATTTTATTTATCTGCGGTTTATTTTACTAAAGATTAAATTTTAAAATTGTATAATATAACCAAGAATAGATGCAATATTGAAAACAACAGTAAGACAATGAGCCGTTTTCACTAAAAAAAAGTTCCATTACCTCGTTAGGTGGCTTTTGGCGCTACTGAGATCATTGTCAAAAGCGAATCTTATATTAGCCTATTATTTTTTTACGAAAATAAGTATCACGGCAATTTTTTAAAAGCTAATACTTTAAGAAATATTTTAGCTAGAAAGTAATTAACAAAGATTAGCATTGACGCTTGTGACAGTGACACGCATCAAAAGCCACCTAGCGAGTGTAATCAGAACTACTTTTTTAAATGAAAATGACGCAACGGCTCAAGGTAACAGGCGCAGTGCAGTGACGCAAAATTCTATCAATACAGTTTTGCGTGCCACAATTTCTGTTATAAAAAAAAATGCCATCCCTTTCCATCAAGCGATCCGCCTTGCTTGTCCTGTGAATATCTAATATCATAAGAAAGAGATGCTGCTACACAGTCGACATAGTTTCTCTCACACATTTCATTAATTCGTCACGATATAAGATGGTTTAGTACTCAAGCGCCGTAGAATCAAAAGTGCTAGTTTGAACCAAGATTTGATCTTTCTTCTTTACCTTAAAATATTTTTTTCTTTGAGCGTGTCTTTGTGAATAGTTTTTCTTAGCACGGAGATTGTTTAACCTGTAGACAGGGTGTTTGTTTAACCTGTACACAGCTACGAGTGTCCACTTACGCTAGGGGCTACAGTGCAGGTATTCGGCTACAAAAACGCGGAAGATCTTGTTTAGATTATCGATGGTGGAGAAGTCTAGAGCGTTGATGTTGTCAGCTGGCGTGTGCCATACAGATGGGAAAGGAGACGGGATTATGTGCAGGATGTCCACATCTGAAAATAAAGATTATTTGATTTAGAGTTCCAGCGAGTCATTTCAATTTGAAGTTTTAATAAAACATTTCGAAATATCAAAACAAACGTTCAAAGGCAAGTTGCTACCATAAAAAGATATGCGTGGTCATACATATAATAATATGCATTCAATAATATGCATACATAAATAAGATATATATATATATTTAATATCTTATAGGCTAGCTTTTGACCACTATCTCACTTGTTGGTAAGTAATGATGCGGTAGAAGATGGTAAGCACGCTAGGCCTAGAATGGGAACTGGCTCTCAAGGATAGCTGCCGGAACACATTAGATGTTGTGGCGCAGATATTCTAACTTGAGGGTGTTAGCTGGCCAGGCAGACACTAGATAGTGTCCTACCACCATGCGGGGGTTGTTGGTTTTTTAACGATGTTTTTCCTTCACCGGAGGGCCACTGTGAAAAGCGCACATAGAAAAATCTATTGGTGGATCAGCGGGGATTGAACTCGGTATCAAAGCAGACCGTTCTTCCGATTACGCCAGTGGGCCCTCAAAATATAGGGAATATACAGCAAAAACAAGTTTCTTTCGTCAAATTTGAACCAGAATATGGTTGCGCTCACGTCTAGTGCTTTCAGAGGGTGTTCAATGAAACGAAGCACAGCAGGTACAGGTACCGCAAAATTACGTAGTACTATTAATTATTCTGTGGCGAAATTTTGAATGATATTTTCGACATGGATCATGTCTCCCACCTGGGCAACGCTCCAGGACTCCCCCTACACGTTGAATTGATTACTTCCTCCTTTCCTTCGTCGGTTAAAAGTAAATTATGTTATTATTAGAATGTTGTTATTTTATTTTAATTGAACATGACCGCTAGAACTCACAAGAAATATAATGATTCAAAAATAAAATAACTTGTTAGCTAGATAATGTGTTCGTGGTTGTTAACCTATTTATTTTTATGCATTGAATTTTTTATTACTAGGATTTGTTGTATTTTAATTGTATTGTATTAACAAATTCGAATCTTTGTGATTTTTGTTTTGCTAAAATGTGTTCGCCATGTGGCGCGAACATGTATGTTACGTTATTTATTTATTATCAATACTAGATGTATGCATTGTCTTCATTTGTATGCACCGCGGATTTAAAAAAACAATGTTATTTTTTTAAATCCGTGGTGTGCACACTTATGTTTGTACAAACAAAGGACCTTTATATTTATGCCAATTGGTGCCAAGTTGCGGCATCATGTTAAGTACCAGCCTGTTAAAAAGATGGTTGACTGTTATGGACAAATTGAGAATTGTCCAGCGCTTTGTCTCACTGACATCTTTCAATTCCAAACAACCATGATATCATTCATAATACCTACACTATAAAGACATCATCACTTTAACATGATAATTTTTTTAATTTATTTTTTTAATGTCAAAGTTGACATACAAGCAAGCGGCCCACCTGATCGAAAGTGGTCACCGCCGCCTATAAACACCTGCAACACAAGTAGTATTGCACTTGCTTTGCCTACCTTTTGCATAGAGGACTCTTTTTTCCCCTCTCTTAAATCGCTGCATGTTGTACCGTAGCGGAAAAACCTCTGGTGGGAGATCGTTCCACATTTTGCAAGTCCGCGGAAGAAATGACCGCATAAAACGTACCGTATGCGATGTCCACGTGTCAATAATATGTGGATGAGCTCTCTCGCGGTGTCGAGAAGAACGATGATAAAAGCGAGATGGCGGGATTAGGTTAAAGATTTCATCAGAACATTCCCTGTTATAATATCGGTAGAAGAGGCTAAGTGAGCCAATATCTCGGCGTAACGCTAGTGGCTCTAACTTGTCAGTAAGTACAGGACTGTCAACAAGTCTAACGGCTCTTCGCTGTAGGGAGGCTTTCAAAAATGGTCAGTGTTCGTATTTAGCACTTTTTTTTGCCAATTTCAGTCCATTCCACTGCTGGATATATAGGCCTCTCCTATGGCACGCCACTGAGCTCGATTTTCAGCTATTCGTTCCCAACCGCTGCCAGTCAGCTTGCGTAATATCAACGCTCCATCTAGCTAGGAAGGCGTCCTACAATACGTTTGCCGAGTCGTGGTCTCCTGTCTGGAGTCTGGATGTCGGTTCTACGACAGATGTGATCAGCCCACTGCCATTTCAGCTTGCTGATCTCTGGTCTCTGACGGATGACTTCGTTTCGAATTCGATTCTTCAGGGAAACTCCAAGCATAGCCCTCTCCATAGCTCGCTGTCGTAGGTGTGCTATTTGGTAAATTGAAATAGGCTAGATGGAGCGATGATATACGCAAGCTGGCTGGCAGCAAACAATGAGCAGAAGATTGAGCTCAATGCCGTGCCAATAGGAGAGACCTAATAATTAAATAAGATTGTCAAAAAAAAACTAAAATAACCGATTTCAAATGCCGCGCTATTTATTTTCAGTACCATGTTTGAGGTGTTTATCTCCATATCTCTGGAGATACATATCAGATCTCGTTGAAATACAATAGAATAAATACTAAAAGATACTTCAGTACCACCCTTGAGATATCTCCTTTCCAACAAAAAAATAATCATCAAAATCGGTTCATAAACGACAAACTTATCCGCAAACAAACATTAAAAGAAACGAATTGAGAAACATTTTATTGAGTCTGCTAAAAATAGATATGCTATACCTACTGTATATTTTTATATTTTTGACTGTTACATAATACTGGATTGTAAGGATTTTAGCGCGTCATTATACTGCACCAGCTAGGTACCACAAAAACTAGCACTGTGTTTTACGGATCGCTGTTTTGTTCTTCAAGCATGTATATTTTACTAAGGTAGTTTGAATTTCTGTGAGATCTATTTTAAAAATCGGCGATGGAAAAACATCGTTAAGAACCCAACTACCCCCCGCATGGTGGTAGGACACTATCTAGTGTGACTAGTGTCCTCCTGGCCAGCTACCACCCTCAAGTTGGAAAATCTGTCGTCAAAACATCTAATGTGTTCCGGCAGCTATCCTTGAGAGCCAGTTCCCATTCTAAGCCTAATATGTGCTTACCATCTTTGACCGCATCATCACTTGCCAACAGGTGAAATAGTGGTCAAACCATAGCCTATAAGATATTAAAGAAACATTCTACACACTCAGTAAATAATACGATAGCTGCGAAGCTCTATGCACCAATATTGAGCGTTTAATTGACATAGGGTCAATTATAATCTTTTCTATGATAGGGTGCTAAAATCAACTTCCTTTGCATCGCTGTAGTACGTATTACTGTTAAGTATTCTGTGGCTGTAGGCGAATAAAAACAGCATCAAAAGTCAACAATCTGAAAACTACTTTTGCGAAGCAAGGTATTATACAAAATACCAAGAAATACCGACTTCTGATAATAAAATCTAAATGTTTACTACCTATCTTACCTAACCTTTATACATAATCCACCTATACCTATCTAAATACTTTTTAATCGATTTCTCAAAAGCAGTTACGTTTTCCTGCGTGTGGGGATTGCCCGGGTAGGTATATCCAAGGAATTCATCGCCTTTCCTCCAACATTCCAGGAATTCCAATTCCTATTTTGGAATTAAACACATTGCTATTTATTTCATGTAGACAAGTTAGTTAAGTTAGTTCCTACGTTTCTTCAGAACTCTGGCATCCGTTCACCGAATTTGGATAATTCTTGTAATTTTGTTCAACAGGGTAGATTAGATGATCTACCCGATTAGATGATTAGGTAGATAGCAAAATTTTAATCGCATAGGTAAATACATTTTAGTGTTGGCGAACTTTATTCTAAAGGTTACTGTATTATCAAATTACTGCATCGCGGTTAAATGCCATACAAAACGGTGACAGTAACATTCAAGGTCCATACTAATCCTTACTAATATTATAAGCGCGAAAGTTTGTATGTATGGATGTATGTTTGTTACTCTTTCACGCAAAAACTACAGAACCGATTGAGCTGAAATTTAGTATACAGATAGCCTAGATCCTGGATAACATATAGGGTACTTTTTATCCCAACATTCCGACAGGAGCGATGTCTAAGCGGGTAAAACCGCGGGGCACAGCTAGCTTAAAAGTTGTAATACTTTCAACAAGCAATCGCCACTCTAACAATCAAATGCTCAGTATCGAAGTGAAAGTCCTCAAGCTGCTAAATAAAACCGGTATTCAAGGAGACCGCTCAGAAGCCACGACCTTTGTTCCACTGTTAATCATTTTTACATATAGAAAATCCAGTCTGATCTATTATTATCAGTATTATCACATAATACTTACTGTATAAGCGTTTTACGAAAATGAATAAATCAATAGCGCGGCATTAGAAGTAGGTTGTTTTAGTTTTATAAACGATCTTATGTTTTTTTAATTCAAAGCGTTAATTAAAATGTATAATTTAAAGTACTTTAAAATAAAATCTATTCTGTATATAATGTACTTCTTATTGTACTATCTTTATGTACTTGTGTCAGGTGCTTTTTGTACATCGAACATCTGATTGTTATTTCCTGTATTTCCTGTTAAGTACAATCCGGGGGTCTTTAAATCGCGAGTGATCAAGTTACAGGTATCTTCTAGGCAAGCGTGCTACATCGTCGATCACATCATCACTTAACATCAGGTGAGCTAGTGATCAAACGCTTGCTTATCTTGTATACAATAAAGAAAATGAGAACATAAGTTACACAAATCCATAACAAAAACACGTATTATCTGTTCTGTGACAAAAATGCATACTACACAGTTGATTGACATATTGTAAAACTATGATACTATACTTAAGGCATGTTGCTTTGAAATGTTTAGAACGTTGAATAGCTAGGTAAGGTACTAAAAACTACTCGTCTGGGGTGGAAGTCTCTACTCTAAATTGATAGCGATGCGTCCTGTCATCGCAAACATCTAGTTACTAGTAGAAGGAGATGCAGCTAGACAGTTGTTATCTGCATCTCTTTTCGTATCGACGATAATCGGTCGAAATTCATCGCTATTCATGTAGAGACTATCGGCCCTGGTGTACCCACGTTGATCATTTAAATTCGTTCGGAGTTACTAGGACTAGCTACTTAATTGCGGAGTTTTTTTAACACCGCCATAATTGTGTTTGGTCATTAAAATTACGATCACGATTCTATGAGTGGATATGTTAAGGTCACTTCATTCGAGTACTACTGCATTAAATACAGTGATACACAAGTTTTGTATGGATACTACAGACTACTTGCTGTGACCCGCGGCTTCACCCGCGTTAAAAAGTATCGTATAGCCTAATCCATAGTACTGGCTACCCCTCTGCCAAATTTCAGCGAAATCGGTAGAGCCGTTTGACCGTCAAGACGTCATCATCATCATCAGCCGGTGTCAGTCCACTGCTGGACGTAGGCCTCTCCCAAGGTGCGCCACTGAGCCTGATCTTCGGCTCTTCTCTTCCAGTCACTGCCTATCGCTTTGCGTATGTCGTCGCTCCACCTGGTCACAGGACGTCCCACGCTACATTTGCCGATTCGCGGTCTCCACTCTAGGACAACTTTACCCCAACGGTTATCAGTCCTGCGGCAGATATGACCAGCCCCCTGCCACTTCAGTTTTCTAATCCGTTGAGCTATGTCGATAACTCAAGACGTCCCAAACAAATATACGACCTGACTTTCGCATTTATAATATTGGGGTTGGTGTTGGTCCCACCAGAAACAATTATTTAATTGATAGATTTATTTATTTTAAATTATTGTGCTGCCGGAACATCGTAAGGTTTTGGCAGCTGATTTTCTTCTTGATGGTGGTAAGCTACTTTTTAGTAGTGAGTCAAGCGGAACATTAATATAATGCTCCTACCAATTGTGGAAGTACATTTAAATTCACATAGAAACATCCATTGGTGCACGGCTCGGATTTGAACTGGCGACATCTGGGTTAGATATCAAGGTATACTTTACGCCACCGCACCGGGCCGTCAAAAATCATAGATTTAAAAAAAACTAATAAAACACGCTTGAACTAAACAGTAGACTTGCTGACTTGTACTTTGTTTGTATTTTTTTGCAAGCTATGTCAGCTATCTAGTTCTCTGCCGGGTTAAATAATTTTATCCTTTACAGAAACTCCAAGTTACGATAATAATCAGCAGAACGTTTTTGAGCTTAGCCGCGCGGCGTATATTTGATTCGAACATGGGCACACGTCATATCAGCCAGCAAAGTAGAATTATAGGGCATAGAATACGCGGGCAAAGCCGAGGAAAGAAGCTTGTAATATATTAAAATTATGTTCGTCGGAGTTTATAATTTGATTAAATAATTATTATTACATTAATAATATAATTTTGATAATGTATTTATCAATGTGTTTATACGTAATATGTTTGAAATATAATAAATATAGGCTATTAGGCTATACTTTGTTATTACTGTATTCCGTGGATTTTCAAAATGATTGCCCCTTTAGTAAACTGAGTAGAGTAATATACCCTGAGTAAATTGTTAAACACAATCCAAAATTTCATCGTACCGACGGAATAACAATTTACAAAAATATAAAGTGTGAAACACTTCAAAGAAACATAATATTTACTATAATATAATATAATAATATATATATATATATATATATATATATATAATATAATAATATAATATAATAGCTATAATATAATACTATAATTTCTGTAATATATACATAACAACTTGAGACCGTTAAATAATATCTGAGTAAGTATTATTTTAATATTTATTTTTCTTAAAACGAACTTTTATATTTGATATTATGTGCTTATCGCCACATAATATAAAAATCATACTAAATCAATCAAGTTTTTTTTAAATTGGTTAAGTACCTAATTAAAATTCAATGCGGAACTACACGTTTAATAGAGTAGTCATTAAATTATACTTAGATTTTTGTGCAGCAATTATTGTTCTTTAGCTTTTCCTAATTATGAAATTATAAACTGCCTCAAATTTAAAATTTTAAACTTCAACATCAATAGTTGAAATTGCTAATTATTGCCACTATAATAGATTCTCAATAAGAACACGTTTATATTAAAACCTGTGCACGTTCGCTTTTTTTTCAACCGACTTTCAAAAAGAAGGAGGTTCTCAATTCGTCTGTTTTTCTCTTTATAACCACCGACTTCTCAAAAAAGGAGGTTCTCCTCATAACTCCACTTTGACTTTTTTTTGTTTGTTAAATAACTCCTGATAACTCCATCATTTATTAACTTTTATTTTGTTGAGAAAGTATACTTCCGATTTGGTCCCATTGTAATTTTATGGAGATCTGATAAGTATCTCCAGAGATATGGAGATAAACACCTCAAACTTGTACTGATACTAGCGCGGCATTTGAAGTCGGCTTTTAGGGTTCCGTAGCCGAATGGCAAAAAACGGAACCCTTATAGATTCGTCATGTCTGTCTGTCTGTCCATCCGTATGTCACAGCCATTTTATTCCGAAACTGTTAGGACTACAGAATTGAAACTTGGTAGATAGATGTATTCTGTGAACCGCTTTCCGATTTTTATACAAAAATAAAAAGTATAAAAGTTAAAGGGGGAAGGGGGAATATATGGAACATCCCATACATGGAAATGAAACAAAACAATTTTTTTTATCTTCGAACCTATACCTGTGGGGTGTTTATGGATAGGTCTTTACCCCCCCCCCCCCCTCTAACGTTTAAAGTATGGGAGTGAAAAATCTAAAAAAATAAATGCTGTAGATCTCAATAAAAACTAATAACGAAAATTGGTTTGAACGAGATGCAGTCAGCAGTTTTTGAGATATGGCGACCGCAAAGATCATTTTGTAGTTGCGAAATAACATAGTTATAGAATACTTTACTGTGTTACGGAACCCTACGAGTGCGAGTTCGACTTGCACTTGGCCAGTTTATTTTAGTTTTGTAAACGATCTTAAATTATTTAATTATTATATTATTATCTAGGTGTTTTAAATACAGCCGAAGCTTACTACACTACTAATTAACAACAATTTAGCACTAGAGTCTGTGCAAAATGAGAAACGTCGTAGAAATTAAGGGTGCGCGTGCGTGTTGATGGTTCTAATTTACTGTTTTTATTGCGTTGAAAACATTGCATGTCATTGCCAATACGACTAAAAATTTTTGATACCTTAGTAGGTACCTACCTCTCTTATCATTATCGGGTGGTACTAGGTAGGTATATAGTATATACCTTCTTTTGTTACCTTCGAATGTTCATCGTAAATTTTAATAATGTTGATCGTATTAAAATAAGTTCATCGTAAAGCCACGACGGTTCTCTTTTTGCACAGACTCTACCCGAGTAAACTCAGATATCACGTCAAAACTTCAGATACTTTGAAAAGGGGCGTGTAATAGTATTTATGGCTGGCAACCCTACTCTAATATTTTTTTTTAATAGTCTGACGTCGACGATTGAATAACAGCTGACATATGTGCGTATATTTATATTCATACTGTCTAGATTCTGAATAAACGCTTTGAACTTTCAATCCCATATACAAAACACATAATTTAGTAATTTTGTTTTCAATGTGATCACCCATTTAGAACCAGTCAAAGATCATGCGTAAGATTCAGGACTAAGCCTACGGACGTGGGTGGGAAATAATGCAAATGCACTTCTTCTGATATAACGACACTCGTAGGTAACAATGACTATGTCGTGAGTGGCAATTATCGATTGGATCATGAGTAAGGGGCAGCGAATCATTCATCAGCGGCCGAATTATCTCAATGAAATGTGTATCTTTTTATGTAGTAAATAAACTTCTATATTGTGTCACGCGGCTTTTCGCTGCGCCGCGCAGTGCAGCGCGACGCCGCGCGGCGCAGCCTGAAGCCGCCGAATTGACTCAATGAAATGTTTATCTTTTTTTGTAGCAAATAAAAGTTCATTTTTGTATCACACTCCTATAAAGTGCGCACCGCATCTCGTCACGTCGCGGTCAGAGCTGACCCTAACTTCTTCTCATATAAGGTCGACGTACCTAGGTAACAATTACTCTGCCGCGAGTGACAATGAAAGCTTAAGTGATGAACAATACTCCCTTCTTAGTTCTTCTCATGTAGGTAACAATGACCCTGCCAGGAGAGACAATGGAAGCTTGGATAATAAATAATACTCACTTCTTCTCATACAAGGACCCAGGCAGATAGGTAACAATTACTCTGCCGCGAGTGACAATGAAAGCTGATGTGATGAATAATACTCCCTTCTTCTCATGTAGGTAACAATTACCCTGCCAGGAGTGACAATGAAAGCTTGGATGATGTATACTACTCACTTCTTCTCATACAAGGCAGGTAGGTAACAATGACCCTGCCGTAAGTGACACAATGAATGCTTGAATAATGAATTATACTTACTTCTCCTCATAAATGGTATGTGGTCATCTTCTATGGCGGCGCCCGAACTTCTCAACCTGAAGTACGTCTGTTCTGCTTTACCCCTGTCGAGAAAACATACAATAAGAAAGGAGAAAGAGAAATGTAACTCGGGCATAGACTTCACCACAGCGGCGAGGAAATGTGCGTCGAAGGTCAACGATGGATTTTAATGCTGGGTACACACCGGGCGAATGGACGAGAGGCAACATTGAATAGAAGTAGACAGAGCTATATGCCAGCATACATTATGTCATCTGCCATTCTCCATTAGTTCGCTCTCGTACGCATAGTCTGGACCCGGCGTAAAATCTACACCGACAATTTAGGTCCCTTTTGTGTGAACTAGCGACCTAAACGCCGAGCCAGCGCAATGTCAACGCGCTGTTGTATGACTTATAGAGTAAGAGGTAAGAATGCTGTCAAAATTGGCGAGCGAGATGCGAGTAGTCTGCTTAGAGAATTGCAGGGATATTCACAGTAATTCGAAAGACAATTTGGATTCGGAATTTGACTCTCCTCGATCTTATCTTTGAATTCTGCGACCAAATAGCTCACGGATTAGTAATAACTAAAAATGAGGGTTTCAAATTCAAATGCATCCGGTTTAATATAGAACTCCTATCCCTATGCTGGTCTTAGTCCGCGCAATCACTGCACTGACTAAACTGTTTACGCAGCGCCTTGCAGTCTTGAAATTAAATTAATTGTATATTCTAGTTCAGACACATTAAAAAACGTACTAGACGTGCAAAACAAACATTATCTATCTTTATATTTGGCTGATTGATTAACTTGAGAAGCATGTCAGCTGATCCCAAATATGATTGGTGTACCACAAACCGAAAGTACATTATCAGCCAATTTTCGTCCACTGCTGGCCTCTCCTTATCCTTATCGAAACGATCATATCGAACCGAAAGTTAGGTAACGTGAAAGTTGTAGGTAATCGTTAAAATGCGTATAATATTGTTATAAAACATATAACTACATATTATACATACATAAACAACATTATTATATAAATTCGAAAGTAAATTAAATAATTTTTTTATTTAAGTCTACAAATTGGTCTTGGTATATAGCAATAGAGTTCCAGATTATGATTTTAATGCAGTATGGAAAGTTCCTTAGCTGACCTCTGTACCCATCACTCTTCGAGCATTTACCAATGGAGGTGTTAACACAAGGCGTACCCCTCTGCTGGCCATATAGCCATTTTTGGCCATATAAGCGTGCGTAACTACGCTGTATTTTTAATACTGTGTGCGTGTTTCAAGCTAGTGTGTGGGACTGGTAAAGTGAGTGATTTGTGTGTGTGCAATGCGTGTTTACCTCGTCCCCCGTAAGTATCGGCAAAAAATGTTTGCGGATTACATCGTTAACATCTCCATTGGTAAATGCTCGAAGCCATCACTAGGTCTCCTAGGAGCCTGTATTTTGGGTTACAGGGACCTTCTCTGGTCTTTAACCATTTGCAAATGTTTGTTACAATGTTAGAGTAAGTAGATAGTACGAAACTTTGAAATATTATTTAGTTCTTAGTTACTGTTTAATGTACTGATGGAATAAGTATTAATTTGTACCTATATTAGTTGTTTGTTTGTCATCGCTTCACGGTCTTCTACGAGGTTTTCTGTTTAAGTAGTTACAATATAAATAAAAAGGCTGTATACCTTTGTATACTTTGAGAAAATCGAAAATAGATTCCTTGAGTCTTCGTGCAATTTGAAATGTACAGATAACCGGTTTTCTTGTATATAAAATCGTACAATTTGTTACGCCGAGGTTAGGAAAATTATATAAATATAATAAAATAAGCACAGATATATGTACAATAGATAACGCAAGTATCACGATTTGTATTGAAACTAAGCGTGTCAACTTTTCTATACATTCTGTGACGGCACAGCCGAAATGTAGTGACGGAAAAAGTTATAAGAAATATGTCCTTGCCTTTGGGGGCTCGAAGTTTTTGGGCCATTGCAGTGAATATACGAGGCATTTTAAAAGTTTTCGCGGCCGTCCGGCTGCAAAACCAGACATGCGTAGACTTAAAGAAGAGGCGGCCAACCTGGACGAATGGTTGGGGTTTGACACGGGAAGTACACGTATTTGCGTTATCCGTTGTATATTATATATATCTGTGATAATAATTTTATTAGTACCAATAAGACCTTATTTCTAAATTACATATAGTTTTAAGTAGATATTTTTAAACATTTGTTGAACATATTATTTGTAAGGTACATTACATATTACTATTTATAAATATATTGTTATATGTAATGTACTTGATTAAATCGACAATTTATATAGTTGTGTAGTTACTATGTTTGAAAACGGGAATTAAAAGTGACTCACGCGATGTCGATGCTTTGCAAAGAAACCTTTATTTTTCAGGATTACGAGTGTGGGGCGCGTACATTCCCAAGTTTCTTTTCTCAAGTCTCCAAAGCGCCAAACATGAGTTTTAATAATCATCATCATCTTTACAGCCCGTAGGTATTCGTCCGCTGTTGGACATAGGCCTCTACTATGGCGCGCCACTGAGCTCGATCTTCAGCTCTTTGTTTCCAATCACTGCCAGCCAGCTTGCGTATATAATCGCTCCACCTAGCCGGAGGGCGCCCTACGCTTCGTTTACCGAGCCGTGGTATCCACTCTATGATAATAAAAAACCCGGTCAAGTGCGAGTTGGACTCGCCCACCGAGGCTTCCGTACCAACTCCAGTGACTTGACTATACAGTTAGTATCCTTATCTTTACATATTTGCATCATGATTTAATTTTTTTTCTAGCCATAACACAGTGCAATTTATCTCTCTCTCACTGACATGAGTCAGTTCGGACAAGGTTAAAAGAAAATCTTAACTTTACAGTTCGATCCTAAGACCGATGACTATTATAGACATTGTTAATGCAACAACCGCATATAATAAGTTTGTTATAGAAATTTTTTTTTTTGTTATTATACTACATATTTATAGTTTTTTGTAAATTGTTAAACACTATCCAAAATTTCATCGTCCCGTCGGTACGATAAAATTTTGGATTGTGTTTAACAATTTACAAAAAATATAAAATGTGTGTAACACTTCAAAGAAACATAATATTTATAGTTTTAGATTTTTTCCTAAATGTAAAAAAAGTTCTTGTTGCCAATTTCATGATTATAGGTCAACGGGAAGTAAGTACCCTTTAAGTTTTGATTCCGAATTCCGAAGAAATTTCTTGTCTGGCGTAGCGTACACATACATGCAAGACGTCTTCCCCAGTCTGTAGCCAGTGTAGCCACAATTCACGTAGGATACACGTGTACAAAATGGACTGGCGACAGCGTATATTATTGATTGCATACTTGTTCCATAGAAGAAAACGCTGTATTTGTAGGCGTCATTGGATACATCCATTAAATATGACAAGAATCAATGATGGGGCATATACGAAGTTGGTATCAGAACTACTTAAAGACGAACGAAAGTTTTTTAATTACTTCCGTATGTCAAAGACCACTTTTGACGAGCTGCTAGTACATTTGAATTCGTCATTATTTCGTCAAAATACGCAATTAAGTAAAGTTAAAGTATTTCCACACGTGCCACATAATATAGTCACACTATTGTCGTGTCCAGACAAGACGTCGTGCGTAGGCACGACATCGAGCCGACAAATCGACGTGTCTTGTCAGACATAAGAAAAAATATCTTGTTATGTGTATGGTCTCATATAACAATGAAGGCGACTGAATTTCTCATGTCTCATAAGACACAAGACACAAGAAAATATCTTAGAACTAGCTATGCCCGCGACTTCGTCCGCGTGGAATAGTGTCTATGGGTAGCATTAACTAATAAGACAAATACGTATCCCAACTACACCGCACCGCACCACACCACGCTAATCCCCCTTCTTGAACATAGTCATGCCACCTAGAACTAACTTCACGGTGTACAATGTGCGCGCGCATCGTACCACCTAGAACTAACTTCACGATGTTAAATTTAGGTGTCGGTGTGCGCGCGCATCGTAAAAATTCACTCTCATCATTTTTTTTCTATCGCGCCAAAAGAAGTATAACTTCAAAAATGTACCGCGAGGTACCAAACACAACAAATATTCATACGAAGTTTCGCCTTCTTAATAATGGTGTTGATATGTCAAAGATTCAAGTAACTTTCAAAAGGTCTTTGAAATAGTATTCCTCAAGGGTATCAGAATACTGAGGAGCGATATTGGTTAGACTCAAACAGATTTCAAGTTCTGTCAGTGAGGTGAAAACGAATCATATTGGGGACTAGCTGTGCCCCGCGGCTTCGCCTACGTTAAAAACAACTTTCATTTATTTTAATTTTTTTTCATAAGAACCATCTCCTGACGATAAAAAACACAACAAAAAAAGAATTAGCAAAATCGGTCCAGCCGTTCACGCGTGATGCCGTGACCAAGGGCAATTGGGATTCATTTTTATATAGAAGATTAAATATGTTGATTTGACGAGAGGCTCCTGCTATTGTTCTTACTCGATTCGTGTGAATTGCGTCATAGAGAGATATATCTTTATATCTTTATTGTCTGTTGTCTTTATTAAATTGTTTATTGTTCCACAACAATATTTGAGCAGCATATATGATTATGGACCAAAACGCAAGTCATAGCGTCAAACTTGTAACGTACTTGTAAATAATATTTTGATAAGAAATACGTTTATTAGAATTTTTGGCATGATCGGTACGGCATTAATATTTTTATAATTTATTTTAATTGATATGAATATAAATACTTACTAAGATTAGATAACAGACTTTGAGACCATCTAACCGATGTGCCACAAACAAGTTTAATTAGAAAGGTAATAAGTATATATTATGTTACTCTTCGGGCAACTGACCTAGCCTAGAACGGAGTTTGTCCCTTTCTTTTGTATGGACGACTTCTATATATATACTATACTACTACTATATATATATATATATAGTACAACTACTACTACTACAACTACTAGTATAACTATACTATTATATTTATATAGTATAAAACATATATAGCACTAGCAGGTTGTTAGACAAGGACACACTCCCACCCGGGTGCCTTTCGATTGGGCCGTTTTGTTCTACAAAACAATTACAATCTTATTGTTAGAGTATACGGATTAAATTGAATTTGTCAATACATCTGCAGTGCACCATCCTTTCATATTACGTCTATGGAATAATGCGATGGACGATTTTTTTTAGTTTCATTATGGCTCCAGACGATTAGTGTATTTAGCCATTGTCAACTATTAAAATTCTTCAAGATTTTGTGAATTCAAGTCATAGAGATGGTCAGTCACGTATCAAGTAAGGTTTCAAGTCAAAGTCTAGTCTAAGTCATACCCTCATTAAAGATGTGGATTTTACTGAAGATTTTCAGTGGAATTTTCGTAAGAACGCAAATAGCATTTTATTCAACATTGTTTTTCCAACACTCGCACACATTCACCGGCACTTAATGGTTAATAATCCACATTTATTTCACGTTAACTCGCGGAAGAACACAAGTTTTAGGAAGAAATAGAATGAGAGCACACTCACTTTTTCACGTTCCCGCCAAAACTCGAAGCACGATTTAGAGTTAGAGACTTGAAATAAGGAAAGTATATCCTTCTTAGTATATTTCACATTAACTCGCGGAAAAGTTTTAGGAAAAAATAGAATGAGAGCACTCACTTTTTCAACTTCCCGCCAAAACTCGAAGGACGATTTAGACCTCTAAAACAATGGATTAGGCACATTTGGTCACATTTCTTTTTATTGCGTTACGTAGGGTCACGACGGGTATGCGCCAGTAATCTAATACTATAAGAATCTTTGTAAATTGTTAAACACAATCCAAAATGTCATCGTACCGACGGGACTTGAACCCGCAACCTCCGGAATAACATGTTCCGGTGCTTTGCCAATTAAGCCACGGTGCGAAGTATCGTTACGACGAAATTAGTAGATTGCATTTGTTAACCCAATTATGCATTGGTGGCGCCATCTATGACTACTTATTAAGTAAGTTAATCATTCGGAAGAAATCATTACAGTTTTCAAATCCGACGAGAGATGTTGCACTGCGTAAATTAAATATTATGTTTCTTTTAAAGTGTTTCACACTCATATTTTTGTAAATTGTTAAACACAATCCAAAATGTCATCGTACCGACGGGACTTGAACCCGCAACCTCCGGAATAACATGTTCCGGTGCTTTGCCAATTAAGCCACGGTGCGAAGTATCGTTACGACGAAATTAGTAGATTGCATTTGTTAACCCAATTATGCATTGGTGGCGCCATCTATGACTACTTATTACGTAAGTTAATCATTCGGAAGAAATCATTACAGTTTTCAAATCCGACGAGAGATGTTGCACTGCGTAAATTAAATATTATGTTTCTTTTAAAGTGTTTCACACTCATATTTTTGTAAATTGTTAAACACAATCCAAAATGTCATCGTACCGACGGGACTTGAACATGACATTTTGGATTGTGTTTAACAATTTACAAAAATATGAGTGTGAAACACTTTAAAAGAAACATAATATTTAAGAATCTTTGTCCTGACATACTGACTGACTGACTTAGAGACAACGCACAACCTCTAGTCGCAGAGACTTGAAATATGGAAGGTATATGTGTCTTAGTACGTAAGGGTGTAAGGAAGGATTTTCCAAAATTCACCCCTTAAAGGAATGAAACGGGGGTTCAAAGTTTGTATGGAGAAACAATAGTCGATAGTATTCTTATTCGAACCTTCACACAAGTACTTCTGGAAATAAATAAGTAAATACGTGTTTCAGGCTTTTTCTAAGTTCCTCCCCTAAGACGGAGAAGTAGGGTAACACAGTCTTTTTTTATATCTTATAGGCTAGCGTTTAACCACTATCTCACCTGTTGGTAAGTGATGATGCGGTCGAAGATAGTAAACACGCTAGGTCTAGAATGGGAACTAGCGCTCAAGGATAGCTGCCGGAACACATTAGATGTTTGGCGACAGATTTTCAACTTGAGGGTGGTAGCTGGCCAGGCGGACACTAGATAGTGTCCTACGACCATGCGGGGTTTGTTGGTTTCTTAACGATGTATTGCTTCACCGGAGGGCCTCTGTGAGAAGCACACATACATTGTTCGATAGAAAATCCATTGGTGCACGGTGGGGTTTGAACTCGGTGCCACGGCATCAAAGCCGACCGTTCTCCCGATTACGCCACCGGGCCCTCAAAAGTCTGAACAATCAATATTGTTTCGGATAGCGGTAAAAATCCGCTGAGAAAGGATTTTCCGAAATTCACCCCTTAAGGGGATGAAACAGAGATTCAAAGTATGTATAGAGAAACAAGACTAGATAGTCTTTTTAGGGTTCCGTACCCATAGGGTAAAACGGGACCCTATTACTAAGACTCCGCTGTCCGTCTGTCTGTCTGTCTGTCTGTCCGTCTGTCACCAGGCTATAGCTCATTAACCGTGATAGTTGGACAGTTGACATTTTCACAGATGGTGTATTTCTGTTGCCGCCAGAAC
The DNA here is from genome assembly GCA_954871355.1 of Cabera pusaria. NCBI lineage: Eukaryota > Metazoa > Arthropoda > Insecta > Lepidoptera > Geometridae > Cabera > Cabera pusaria. Next base: position 24,933,043 of record OX940890.1, read on the forward strand.
AACAAATACCAAAAAACAAAATAAAGTTAAAAATTAATGGGGGTCCCCATACAAAAAACGTTTTTTTAAACGCTATCTCTCTAATTAGTTTCGGCAAAATGACATAGATGGCGCTAGTAAACGAGCCCCGTCTTTCTAGAACGCGACCAAACCAAATATTCTTGGTAATATCAATTAATAAAAAAATGTGAGGTTGAAACTCTGTTATGTTTCGTATTGTACGGAACCCTCCCTAAGTGTGCGATAAGAGGCGCGATGCTGACTCGCACTTGGCCAGTTTTATTTATTTGAAACTTAACATAAATTACTTCTGAAATTAATTGAGTGAATACGTATTTCAGAATTTTTCGAAATTCCACCCCTACGGGGATGAAATGGGGTAACAAAGTCTGGAAATCAATTTGGTTTTTCGGGTTTTATTAAAATAAATCCCTTACTCACGCGATAACTTGATAAAGGGGTGGACCGATTTGGCTCATTCTTTTTGATCTGTTTTTTTGATAGAAAAGTTTTAAAGTAAATGTAAGAAGTTTTTAACGCGGGCGAAGCAGAGGGGCACTTCTAGTATAATAATAAAGGAAGGTAATGTATACGTACTTAGAGTAGGCCTGCAGTTGGTTCAGCTCAGCCAGACGTTGCTCCGCGGCCGCCATTCTCACGTACCACTTCTCAGTGGAGGAGAAGTAGCTGTAGAACACCGGGTCAGACATGCCCAGCAGGTCCAGTAGTACCATCACGTCCTGTGCAACAACACACACCATTTTATTAACCTACTTCACAAAAAAGGAGGTTCTCAATTAGTCGGATTTTTTTTATGTACATGTTCACCGATTACTCGAAGATGTCTGAACCGATTTGAAATTATTTTTTTTGTTTGAAAGGATAGGATAGGAAGGTACTTCAATCATCCCATTTAAATTTCATCAGGATATTATTATGTTCAGTATATCCAGAGATATGGAGATAAACACCTCAAACTTGGTGCTGAAAATGACTGCAGCGGCATTTGAAGTCGGTGCTTTTAATTTTTAAACGATCTTAAATTATCTTTGGTAGTGATACGCTCGCCTCATAAAACTCAGAACGTTGATATATGGTGATATTATATATAATGGGTTAACAAGACTACGTAGTTTTGTGTCTGGGGTGGGTTCACGTCAATAGAGCAATGGGTGGGGATTGAAGATTGACGACTCAATCGCCAGGCCGACACGCCTTAGCCATTGGGCAATTGCAACTTACCTATATATAAACGTTCTGAGTTTTATATCAGGCGAGCGTCCCCAACTCAGCTAAATATGCCTGGTGTGTCTGGGGTGTTTTTTTTTTTTTTTTAATTTATGGGTTTACGTCCATAGTGTAAAATGTAGGGTTGCCAACAGTATTACACGCACCCCTATGATGGCTGATGTCTTATTGACGCACGGTCGCACATAATATGGGTACATCGCACTACCGTTGCAAAAGTGGAAATTGTGTAAGTAGTTTATGAATTGCAGTAGACGTAATATTATAACAATGTTAAATTGTTTATTAGTATCTACCCACATGTTTTATAACCACATTATGAGCAGTTTAACGATTACAACTCTCACATTACCTAACATTCAGTTTGTGCTATGCCAACTATATTTCATAGCCCCATCTAGGGGGGGCAAACCGGGGCACCCGCCCCGGGCGGTAGTTTCAGGGGACGCCAAAATCATAATATAGTATAGATAAAAATAAAAAGACTTGCTTCACAATGCACCTAGCATACAGAAGCCTGATTGGCCCCACCCCACAGTAACTAGTAAGAAACAGTTGCTTCACAGGCCCACAACTTAGGTGAATGATTAATGGTTCTTATTGTCCCATTCACAAAAAATACCAAGCATTATTTATATATATGTGAGATTTTTTAAGTAATTTATCTTAAACGCTGGAGAGAGCGGCGCCACTATCAAGTTTCTGCCCTGGTTCTAAAAAAATGTGGATCCGGGGCTGATATTTCGGATCAGCTAACATGCTTGTCAAGTCTTCATACAAAGCGAAACTAATTCAAAACGTGTAACGTGCCGGCACATGAGTAAAGAAATTACTCATGTGGTGACGGTGCGCCGCAAAGGGATATCGCCAACATGCGTGGGGAGGTCAAACTAGGGGTAGGTATATCTCTCTGGCATAGTGACGTCAAACCACCCACTCTCCACTGAAGGTTTATTATAAACATCCCACGCGGTTGTTTTTGCGTGGTCGGTGGTGTCGACTTCGTAAACGTCACGATATGTTTAAGGAAAAATGTGATATTTTGCATTTAGGATTTTTTCGCTGGAAAGTTATTTTTTATTACACGTTTGAGATAAAGCAAGCTTAACGCTCCCCTGATGACAAGCGATGACAATTATCTACCATTTAAAGACGCTGTGGCACCAAGTCGCGGGCAACAGCTAGTATAATATATTTGAACATTTCCAAAAGACCGGGCGTTTACGACCCGAGAAATGTAATAACTAATAATACTGAAACACACAGTTACATGTATGGTTGGTTTTAACCTACTTTATTATATATTTTTTAATATTCTGTCGTAAACGATTGGATTACAGCTGAATGGTTCATTACTTTTGTTTTTTTTCTAATTCATAGCGTTAAAATAGGGAGTATGCATAATTTTTTTTAATATGTTTATTTCACTGAATACATCCATTTAACACAGTAAAAAAATTAAATAATACTGAAAGTGTTCAAATTAAGCTACAAAATATAGTTTTAGCATTGAAAAAATATGAGGTATCTAAAACGCTGCCAAATTTTCGCGCGCCTTTGTGACGTCACAGAGCACAACACAGTCTCCACATATTAAATATTTTTAATAGAAATACTACGTATTCGTACTACAGTGCATACTATTTCTATCAAAAAGATTTAATCTGTGGCGACCGTGTTGTGCACTGTGACGTCACTTTCTAATTGACAAGTGGTGATGTGTTTAGCAAATTTAAATTTCCCATGCTTTTTTTGCATTTTTTATATAATATTTTAACACATGTAAGACTATTTTATTTACAAAAAAATGTTTAACATACAACACCAGAACAATAACGATCCGAAAATAAATGATTTCAAGTAAATTTTTACCACATGCATATTCCCTATTCTGCTTATGCTATGTTTACTTGATAATTGGTTATGATTTATTTTATGATTTATGATTTTGACCTGTATATGTGCGTATATTAATACTGCCTACATACTGAATAAATGCTTTGATTCTTTGAATAATTATACCCCACATCCAAAAGTTTCATAACCTACTACTACTCATTTCATACATAATACCCACACAAATAATAGTATATTTATTAACATAACGCAATAGTCAAAACAATTTAAATAACAGGCCAAGTGCGTGTCGGGCCACGCGCAGTGTAGGGTTCCGTAGTAGCCTTTTATTCAATGCAAGTCTTTACCCGTTATAAACAAGCAACTAGGTACTCCGTCTTTGTCACTTTAAAGGATTTATTCTAAGGATTTTGTATTTGGTACAAAATTATCCTACACCCAAGATCAACGATCATTACTGCTAAACTAATAAAGTTATCTCAACCGCTATAATTTTCCTTTAAAGTTCATGAAATGCGCTATTATCAAGAATTTTTCCAGATTTTTCAAGCCAGCAGTTTAGCTTTTAGAGGGGGGGGGGGGACGCCCTACTGGAACAAAAATTTGCACTTTAAACTGTAATATTTCGTAAATGGAGCATTCAATCGAAAAATAGTATTATCAACCCCGAAGTCATTTTGAAAGACCTATTCAACGATACCCCACACGATGGGGTAGACGATGAAAAAAAAATTCATCCCCACTTCTCATATAGGGGAGCTACCCTTTAAATTTATTTCAGCACTTTGTCGGCGTCATTTATTTACATACCCCCACAAAATTACAGCTTTCTAGTATTAACGGTCTCTTAGCAAAACCTCGGACAGACAGACAGACGGACATGACGAAACTATAAGGGTTCCTTGTCAGGATTACGGAACCCTAAAAACTAATTAAACAAAAATATTAACTATGACTAATAATTAAATAATTAAAATAAAACACATATTATACCCACACTACATATTTAATACAATACAATAATTATTTATCATTCATTTACATTTTAGAGATTATGGTGTTGAGAAAATCAATCGGAAACACCTCCAGTAAGTAGGTATGCCTAAGATAGAACATGAACTGCGGTAACCTTACCCAACTCTAGATAACTTTTTATTGCGAACTCTTGACACGCACACTATTTCGTAACAGAAACAACATATTGATAAAGAGAATAATGCGTTGTTTATTTAGATGCCTATTTATACTAGTTGTAGACCCACATAAATATTAATAATAATATTTATATAAATTTACATACTAAATAATAATATAATATAAATTAAATATTAATAATCAGGGCGAGCGAAGCGAGCCCTAACACTATCCCACAACCTGAGCACTTTTGTGGTACACTTTACTGAAAAACTATCACGCCTCTTGATTTGTGCTTTAACATAGTAATTTAAATTCACATGTAGATGTGTTATCAGTAAAAAAAAATCAATTTATTAACATTAAAAATAGCCGGCCAAGTGCGTGTCGGGCCACGCGCAATGTAGGGTTCCGTAGTAGCCTGTTATTCAATGCAAGTCGTTTACCCGTTATAAACAAGCAACTAGGTACTTCGTCATTGCACTTTAAAGGATGGATTTATTCTAAGGATTATGTATTTGGTAAAAAATTATTCAGCACCCAAGTTCAACGACTATTACTGCTAAACTAATAAAGTTATCTTAACCGCTATAGTGTTCCTTTAAATTTCATGAAATTCACTATTATCACGAATTTTTCCAGATTTTTCAAGCCAGCAGTTTGGCTTTTAGAGGGGGGGGGACGACCGTTAGAAGATCAAAGAATTAACTTCGCTGCAAACATAATGTTTGGTTACTAACGCCATCTGTTGGAAATCTAAAGAAATTAAATTACATCTGTCTTCCGAATGACGTCTGGTATCAGTGTACCCTTTATGGCAGATAGCTGCCATTTAGGCAGATTTAGGACCTACATTTTAACTCTGGCTGATTTTTTTAAATATCTTCTAGGCTAGCGTTTGACCACTATCTCACCTGTTGTTAAGTGATGATGCGGATTACGCTAAAGATTCAAAAAAAGTGCAGATTTCAAGGATCTTTATGAATTTTAAAATATAAATAGAATTTTGTCAATTTTCCTTTTTCTATTTAAAGTACTAGCATCTGCCCGCGGCTTCGCTCGCGCCCACTTTATTAAGACTTTTTTATGACTTTTTATGACCTTGACAGTTTTATGACTGCATAACTTTTAGTCATTAGAGAGGACTCCAAGGTCGAACTTGATATCCTCTATTGTAAAAGTCATTAATCATTATGGTTAGGCTATACCAAGTTTTGCTGTTTAAGTGTTTGCCAAAATAAAAGTGTCCCATGCCCTACTATGCTCTACTGAATATCTTTGTACATAGTTTCAGCTGAATTGGCCAATTCATTGATCTGATAAGACGTCACACATTTACAAAATTTAATAAAAAAATCTCGCGATCAGACTTGTCTGCCAGAAAAAAAGTATACAATATCCTTGTATATTCTATAGACTATATTTGTATATGATTTTAGCTGAATCGGTTAAGCCGTTTATCAAATATGACGTCACACATTTACAAAATTCAATAAAAAAATCTTGATATCCAGACTTTTCTGCCAGAAAAAAAAATCCTATGTCCTTGTATGTTCTATTTACTATCTTTGCACAAAGTTTTAGCTGAATCGGTTAGCTGTTTAGCTGATAAGAAGTCACACATTTCCAAAGTTCAATAAACAAATCTGGACATACAGACTCGATTATATAAAAAATAGTATACTTTGATCTTTTGTGCCTTATTGACTATCTTCATACTAAATTTCAGCTTAATTAGTAAAGCAGTTTGGCCGATAAGAGGCCACACGCTTACAAAATCCAATAAAAAAAATATTGTCACCCAAACTCGACTGCCAACAAAAAAAGTATTCTATGTCCTTCTTTGTCTTATTGACTGTCTTTATACAATATTTCAGATGAATCGGTCCAGCCGTTTATCCTAGAAGAGATCTAATATTTACAAAATTCAACAAAAAAATCTGGTAACCTAGACTCGACAGCCAGAAAAAAAGTATCCTAAATCCCATTTTGCCCTTTGAACTGTCTTTATACAACATTTCAGCCAAATCGGTCAAGCCGTCAAGAAGTCCCAAACAAATAAACAAACTGACTTTCGCATTTATAACATTGATGTTGGTCTCTAAGACCAGCGGATAAGGCTGCACGTTAATATATCAGTCAGTTAATTATACAACTGCGTAAGGGATAATTTTGGAAAAACTGTGAAACATGTGTCTTATAGTTTTAATTGAAGAGTATGTGTACACATTTTCAAGTCCATTGACCCAGGTAATAAGATGTTTCACAAAAAAATCAACTTTTCATTTCATCCACATAGGGGTGGAATTTCGAAAAACCCTTTCTTAGTGGATAGCTGCAATTTACAAAGATAACACTCTCTTTATGTGTCTAACACCAGCGGATTAGGCTGTACGTTGATATATCAGTCAGTCTGTCAGTCAGACCATTAATGCGTAAGGGATGATTTTCGAAAAACTCTGATACATGTGTCTAACAATTTTCAAGATAATATAGCAACCGGACCCAGAGAATAAAAATAAACTGGCCAAGTGCAAGTCGGACTTGCACTCGTAGGGTTCCGTACCACACTACAGTATTTTATAAGATCGAGCAAAAAATACCACGATCATTTTTCGCCAGCAAAAAATAATAATTAATTAACATTTTATTTCTTATAACGCCATCTAACGTCTAACAAAGGTGTTAGGGATCGACATTTGAATATAACGCCATCTATGGGACGTTTACCTAACTAAGCGTTCATAGATGGCGTGAAATGCCGAAAAAAACACGTTTCTTGTATGGGGACCCTCTATTATTTTTATCTTTCTTCTGTTTTTAGTATTTGTTGTTATAGCGGCAACAGAAATACATCATCTGTGAAAATTTGAACTGTCTAACTATCACGGTTAATGAGATACAGCCTAGTGACAGACGGACAGACAGACAGACAGACAGACAGACGGACAGCGGAGTCTTAGTATAGGGCAATAGGTAAGTTTATAGGGTCCCGTTTTACCCTTTGGGTACGGAACCCTAACAATCACAGAAAATGTAACCTTACATCGTACTCTCTAAGGGGTAGAATTTCGAAAATCGATGTCTTAGTGGATACTTGCACTTCACAAAGAACACACCTTCCAAATATCATCTCTAGAACCAGTGGTTTAGACATTGCGTTGATATATCAGGCAGTTATTCAGTCAGCCAGAAAAACACATGGGTGATCATTTTTTAAAAACTGTGATACCCGTAACTCACCATTTTAATTAAAGAGTATGTGTACCAATTTCAGAGACAATTGACCCAGAGAATAAAAAGTCTCATAGAAAGTTCGACCCTCCATTTTACCCATTTAAGGGTGGAATTTCGAAAATCTATTTCTTAGTGAATACTTGCACTTCACAGAGAATACACCTTCCAAATATTATGTCTCTAGGACCAGTGGTTTAGGCCGTACGTTCATATATCAGGCAGTCATTTAGTCAGTCATAAAAACGCGTGGGGGATGATTTTTGAAAAACTGTGATACCCGTTACTCACTATTTTAATTAAAGAGTATGAGTACCAATTTTCGAGACAATTGACCCAAAGAGTTAAAAGTTTCATAGAAAGTTCAACCCTCCATTTCACCCACTTAGGGGTGGAATTTCGAAAAATCCTTTCTAAATTTGGAAAGTGTGTTCTTTATGAAGTGTAGGCATACACTTCATAAAGAACACACTTTCCAAATTTCATGTGTCTAGGACCAGCGGTTTCAGCTGTGCGTTGATATCTCAGTAAGTCAGTCAGTCAATCAGTCAGTCAGGACTTTGGATTTTATATATATAGATAACATTTTTATTATGCATTTATCTGGTTGGAAATTTGTAATAGTTTGAATGAGAAGGTAAACTTTATTTTTATGCATTATCTTATGCCATAATTCAATAATATGATGGCAAATTTTATGCATTTGTTGGAGTGGTTGGTGTTTTGGCAGATTTTATTGCCGTTGTCAGGCAGATTCGCCATTTAATATTTAAAAAAAGCTGCCTCAAAAATTATTACCAGGCAGAAAAACTACGCGAGCCCTCACATAGCTCGGCTTTTAGCTAGTAATATTATATACCAGTTGTAGACCCACATAAATATTAATAATTATAATATATTAATATTTATGTGGGTCTACCACTAGTATATAATATTATTATTAATAATTATAAATAATATTATTATTATATATTAATATTAATATTAAATTCTGGTAGTCCAGAATTTTGCATGCCGCTGTATCTGTAATAGATAGACGTCATCGCTTACCATCAAGTAAGCGTCGTGCTTGTCCTGTTACGTTTTACAATAAAAAAAACGATGCAGAGTTAACCCCTTCTCTATGCCGCATGAGAACGACAACAAAACCACATCAATGTCAGTCAAACGCATGTAAATAAACTGTCAAATGTATGAAAATTGTAGTTTTAGCGGAAGCCGCGGAAGTATCGTTATGTAGTATTATTAATCTGTTCTGTGGTATCGTTGTTATAATAGACGTAGGTAATATGACGTCATCAGAAACACTATCATTGATAGAGCGAATCAAGAGCGCAGACACGGTAATATTATTATACATAATTACCGAGGCGAAGATAAAAAAATGCATTTGCATTTACATACTTACTTAATTCTGGACTTTTTTAAATTTTTATTTAAATATCTATATATATAAAAGAAAGTCGTGTTAGTTACTACATTTATAACTTAAGAACGGCTAGACCAATTTTTATGATTTTTGTATTTTTGGAATTGTCTTTGTCAGGAATAGGATAATAAGTATTAAAAACAATGAATAATTGACCTAAAAAAAATATATAATAATAAATATTTTGCCAAAATGTTCCTGCAGTCTACTGAAGCTGCAGTACAAAAAAAAGATCTATGAAAAGGGGGGCGCGTCCGATGGAAGTCTATATTCGTCTAACTCGCTATTTCTTACTACATATCTCTTTCGTTTGGTTGACATAATACATGCCATCAAGTAGCATAATGTGAAGAAAAAGAAGTTTCATCTCTACTTAGTCTGTGGCTAGCATGTATTTCTACTTAGCCTGTGGTAGCGTGTTAATCGGCTTTTTCAAAATAATTATTTTATTGTTTTATTTTGTGTTTTACAATAAATAACCTAGGGTGGACTATACAAAGCATGCATTTAGCATGAATTTAAGGTGTTTGATTATTAACACCTTGCTTGTAAGTGATAATGAATCATAAATAGTGAAATATGCGGGTTAAGGACTGCAAAGACTTACTCTACTAAACGTCATTTTATGGTAAGATTTCCACTTTATGAAGCTCAGTTAGTAGAATATCTAAAAATAATAGCCGTTTACTGCTTCTTTAGGCCAAATATCTCAATATTTCATCAATTAACAATCTTTATAAACTCTTTGTGAAAAATAGTGCGAGGCGCATTGCGGTGCTTGTCGATATCGATAGTGTATATTATTATATAGTTATAATATGATCAGTGAAATTTCGCGAGATGTTATGACGATATTGTAATAGGGATAAACCATCAAAGTGATATTGAGTAATTTTAACCAACAATGTCCGCAAGCTCATACTCATCATCGGGTAATGATTTCGTCCTTCTGGTGATGAATACATCAAGACGAACTTCAAGCTACCGCAACTGGCACTATACCTAGACCCTTTCAGGCGTCCACTCATAACAATTTTACTTCTGCCCAGACAAAACTTATTATTCTGTTTTCATTAGGTCAATGACGCTGAATAGCTGATTTATGGTTGAATCTGGCTAAGTTTACGTAAAAGTTTAACATGTGATAATATGATAACTCGCGATCCCAGTTATATACTGAGGAAAGGAAGACTTTGCTGGTACACTATACATCAGGCTAGGTATGGCATGCACACTTTAAGTATTACTACACCCTTTTGTTACACCTTGTATAATTTACAGCCAGTGCTGGATTTAGAGGTCTGGAGGCCTTGGGGCAACATAGGAGTGGATGCTTCCTGGCCCCAAATTATTTTCATAATAAAATGAAGATAATTTTTCAGTTGAGTTTTCCAATAAATAATTTATTGTGAAACCAAGTAGTATAGATTCTTTTAATTATAACTAAAAATAATATAAATATACTCGGAAATAAGAATGATCTAAATTGAAATTTTAGCGTTAACGAACGAAACCTTTCGAGCTTTTTAGGGTTTGGTACCTCAAAAGGTTAAAAAAGGAACCCTTATAAGATCAATTTTTGTCCGTCTGTCCGTGTGTCTGTCTGTCTGTCCGTGTGATGATATTGAGATACTGAAGATGAAGAAGATACTGAAGATATTGAGGTCTATAGTCCCTATTAGGTGGATAAAAATCAAGGTCCTGAGGCAACACGATAAAAAGATATGGGCAAATTTAGATTTTCGCAAAACTTGTGAATACTAAAATTTACCTGAATTTTCAACTTCTTTTAATCTTCGGAAATTTTCCTTTACTTGTGCTGTAAGGCCTTGCTTTTAACTAAAATGTACAATTCTAGGTCAACTGGATGTACCCTATAGGTTTTGGGTCGAAAACCTATAGAGTACTTCCCGTTGACCTAGAATCAAAAATTTTGGCAAGAAGCAAGGTCTTATAGCACAAATAAAGGAAACATTCAAAAAAAATAAAAATGTTGTAAATTAAAGGGTGCTCCACATACATAGTTACGCCAATTAAGATAGGTCTCTGAGTTGTATGAGCGCTCATACAATTTAGAGGTCTAGCTTAATTGGTACCCATCAGAAGCCTCGATGAGCGAGTCCAACTCGACTTGGCCGGTTTTTTTAACCGAAATATCGTTGATGATTCAAATGTTTGATTTTTTTTTTACTGTAGGGTGTGTGTAGGCCCCGGGGCTGCTGTCTCGGTTGCCCTCCCCTAAATCCGGCCCTGTATACAGCAATGCCTCAGAAATTAGTGTTAAGCGATAAACTAATAAGTCAATATTACATTACAGGTATATCGTTATCTTAAGCTGCTGATGCCGATGCCGAATGAGCGAACACTACAGAGCATCATACTCCAAAAATAAAAAACATGATAAAATTTAATATTTTGTTTTACTGCCTATCATTTTCTCAAACTGGTTTTGTCTTAGTGGTGGAGTTGTTAAACCAAAATAGGAAAAATATAACTTTCACCAGGCCTGTCGCACTCCGCGCTGTAGCTATGAAACTACAAGTACCTCCGCGCACCCGCTAGGGTCCAAGTTCAGTCAGTTAAGTGTCACGCGCGCTCTCGTTCGGCCGCGCGCCTTACATGTACCTACCTCAATATTATATTCCTTGCTTCATATAGTAACTGTAAAGAATAACTATGTAAAAAGCAAAGAATGTCACACATAAAATGGTAGGTAGGTATAAATCAGCTGAGTTTCATGTTACAAGGGAATTCACGTAATGATCTTTAGGGAATTTCTATCGACATTACATCTTGCTTTATTTAATTAGTTCTAAGATAAATAAATAGGGTAGGTACCTACTAACGTTTACTTCAATTTTCCTTTTTTTCTTTCTTAATGATTTTGTCGTGTCATACGATAGTCAGATTTTTATAATCGGAGAGTTAATGTAATTAAAGTACTTATAGATCTCAGATCACTGAGATTCACTGAGATCTGATAAGTATCTCCAGAGATATGACGATAAACGTCTCAAACTTGCTACTGAAATTGACTCGCGGGGCATGGAAGTCGGTGTTTTAGTTTTTAATCTACTTCACAAAAACGGAGGAGGTTCTCAATTCGACGGTTTTTAGGGTTCCGTACCCAAAGGGTACCAACGGAACCCTATTACTGAGACTCCGCTGTCCGTCTGTCTGTCTGTCTGTCCGTCTGTCACCAAGCTGTATCTCATGAACCGTGATAGTTAGACAGTTGAAATTTTCACAGATGATGTATTTCTGTTGCCGCTATAACAACAAATACTAAAAACAGAATAAAGTTAAAGATAATAGAGGGTCCCCATACAAGAAACGTGTTTTTTTTCGGCATTTCACGCCATCTATGAACGCTTAGTTAGGTAAACGTCCCATAGATGGCGTTATATAGAAATGTCGATGCCTAACACCTTTGTTAGACGTTAGAAGGCGTTATAAGAAACGAAATGTTTATTAATTATTATTTTTTGCTGGCGAATAATGATAGTGGTATTTTTTGCTCGATCTTATAAAATACTGTAGTGTGGTACGGAACCCTACGAGTGCGAGTCCGACTTGCACTTGGCCAGTTTATTTTAATGTTTGTGACCTCAGAACTCTGTCAGATCTTAACCGATTTGAAATTGAAAATTCTTTTTTAGGGTTCCGTAGTCCTGATAAGGAACCCTTATATTTTCGTCATGTCCGTCTGTCTGTCTGTGTGTCTGTCTGTCTGTCCAAGGTTTTGCTAGGAGACCGTTAATACTAGAAAGCTGAAATTGTGTAGGTATGTGTGTATATCAATAACGCCGACAAAATGGTGAAATAAAATATTGGTTTTTTTTTTAAATATATTTTTTTAATTTTGATATTCAACTATTACAAAATAAAGTTTTCCTAGAATGAACAAAATACATAATTATTTTTGGTCGAAAAAGTGAGTCAGCTCCTACACTATTATAATGTTACAAGTCAAACAACCTACGATTCTAGGCAAGTGATACTATTGTCGCGTTATTTAACTTACGCAATCTAAAACTTTACTCAATTTTAATTGAACGTCACTTATTTTAGTTAAACTGTAGTACTTTTATCCTACCTCGACATTAAACATTAATGTAGTACTTATTATCAGTAATGTACTCATTACATTGTTCTACGAGTATTCTTCTACCAATTAAAGGCTTACAAGTTTTCTCATAACATTCAACCCTATAGTAAAGGCCGCGAGTTGACCGAGTTATTCAGACTCTCGCTGTGCGGACTTACGGTGCATTTTACTGTGCGCAACACGCGGTTCATAGTTACTATTAGTTGATACTGTGGCGCAAATTCAAGGTCGCACCCGAGGCGTGAAGCGCATTTTGAACGTTACTAGCGTTGTAACTAGGTTTAATCTCGCATTTTTGCTCTCAGGGAGTGCAACTTCTGTACTTGTACTATTCATTATTCTGTGCTTTCACAATCTAACCACTAAAACAAAATTAGTTAAGTACCAAATATAACGTTCTAAAGTATTGACCAAGCAACGGCAGTTCGATCGTTATCGATGTTTTTGCCGACACGGTACATCACTAGGTTTTTTTTTGTCATGTTGGTCAATTAGCAAAAGATTATGTCGCTGGTATTTTGGCTACTATAAAAGCCCAGTGTTTTGACATTTCGTTATTTGGTCAGTTTGCTCTATGGCAGTCCCGACTCTTCTTAACGTAGTGGTTATATTCTCTTTGTGTTCCTGGGTTTAAAAACTGCCGATTATTTGATGTTCACTTGTTTATCCCGCCGTATTTTGTTTTGTATAATTATAGCTCCACACGATTAGTGTATTTAGCCCGTGTCAAGTAGTAAATCATGAAAAAATACTTCAAGTTTTTGTGAATTCAAGTCATGTAGATTTTAAACATGTCAAATATTGTCAGTAATGATAATTGTTTGACATATTTATTGATTGTCAAATATGCGTGCGTTCAGAAATGTATGCTTACAAGCAACTTAAAAAAGTGTATATTTCCAAATACCATTTTTACCAATTTTTATTCTATATCTGGATTGCCATAATACATTAATAAACTTAATATCTCTTTTGTATTCATTTTTTACTTTTATAAAAGCCTAAAACAAGTTCTTCTAAGAGGTAACACGACATTTATTGTTTGCTAGGTGGTACGAAGTTCGCCGGGCCAGCTAGTGTTTTTAGGGTTCCGTAGCCGAATGGCAAAAAACGGAACCCTTATAGATTCGTCATGTCTGTCTGTCTGTCCGTCCGTATGTCACAGCCATTTTATTCCGAAACTGTTAGGACTACAGAATTGAAACTTGGTAGGTAGATGTATTCTGTGAACCGCTTTCCGATTTTTATACAAAAATAAAAAATATAAAAGTTTAAGGGGGGGGGGGGGGGGGGGCATTTCATACATGGAACAAAAACAACAAAAAAAAATGTTTCTTCAAAGCTATACGTGTCTATGGATAGGTCTTCAAAAATGACATTGAGGTTCCTAAATTTTTTTTTTCTCAAAGTCAATCATTTGAAAGATAGGCGCGTCTAAAGTGGTAAAATGTGTGTCCCCCCCCCCCGCCCCCCTCTAACTTTTATAGAAATATATGCTGTAGATCTCAATAAAAACTAACAACGAAAATTGGTTTGAACGAGATACAGTCAACAGTTTTAGAGATATGGCGACCGCAAAGATAACTTTATTTTTCATACAAATACTATGAAAAACAAAGTTAATTTTGTAGTTGCGAAAAATCATAGTTATGGAATACTTAACTGTTTTACGGAACCCTACGAGTGCGAGTACGACTTGCACTTGGCCAGTTTATATTAAACATATAATCTTCGTTCATCATGCGAACCGCCAGGGAATGGAATGCTTTGCCTGAGTCTGTATTTCCAGCTAAATATATAATATAGGGTCTTTAAATCACGAGTGAATAGGTATCTTTTGGGTAAGCGCTCTCCATCATTGACCGCATCATCACTTAACACCAGGTGAGATAGTGGTCAACTGCTGCCCAGTTCTATGTAAAATAACCGTAACTCGTGAGTTAATACGTTATTATGAAAACTTGTAAAAAATGTCACGCTTGTCGGGTCCTAGACTGTCCTATTGTAAACTCCCAGACAAATGACAATAAACTGAAGCAAGAAGATCGTTTAAAACATTTTACAACTGACTTTACATGCCGCGCGACAGTTATCAGTAGGCATCGATATGAATATACTTCGTACAATTAATGTATATATATATATATATATATATATGTATACGTGTCGAAACGTCGAAAATATTAACATCCAATCCAATAGCCCACATCCCGAACGCTATACGTCCCTGCAATACGCCACTTTTTGAGCAACTGTATTCAAAAAAATGTTCTTTTTTGTTTCACTATCTTAATCTGTCTGAGCTGGCCTTTAATCTCCATAATGTCAGGTGATACTTACCTATTATTCTAATATCAGACCGAGCGAGCGCGAAGCGCAGTTCAGTTTTAACAAAAATCGGATATTTGGCTGTTATCCTCTACAGCCCCCTGATTCTCAATCATTCGAAAACCTATTCGGATTCGGAATCTTTATTATTGATTTTGAATATTGATAAATCCGTGAGCTATTTTGTCACGGAAACCTCAAACTCATCAAAGTTTACCTACGATCGTACTTATGACTAGTATCTACCAATTATGGTTGAGGAGATACAGCCATATGAAGTGCGGACAGGCGGACCGGACAGACGGACGGACGGACGGACAGACGAACAGCGAAGTCTCAGTAATAGTATAGTTTTTGAGAAAATCGCGGACATACAAACATACATACGGGTCGAATACAGAACCTTATTTTTTGAAGTCAGTTAATAAAAACCAATGTGAATCGACTTATCAAGTTATTACCTCAAAAATCGCTGATAACTGATTAAAATTTAACATTTTCCGAGAAACCACTGTATTATAGATATAAATTATATTAATAAAAATAAACAGAATTTCTCTAAAGGAATTTAATGCACATTTGTTAGATAGTCTTATAGATTTAAAATCTTTTCGTAATCTAACATGTTTTATGCATTAAATGTTTGATAGCCTGTTTCTGATAATCTGTTGTTTTGGCAATCACCCTTATCTATCAACTATCGTTAAAATCATTCGTAACGTCAGTCGTAACGTGTCGTCCGGTTTTTGCCATTCGGCTACGGAACTGCGTATGTGGTGCAAACGTACAAACCTATACGTGTGGGGTATCTATGCATAGGTCTTTAAAAATTACATTAAGGTTCCTAAAATCGTTTTTTCTCAAAGTCAATCATTTGAAAGATATGCGCGTCTAAAAATGTGTGTGTGTCCCCCCCCCCCCTAGCTTTTAAAGTATGGGAGTGAAAATTCTAAAAAAATTATATATGCTGTAGGTCTCAATAAAAACTAACAACGAAAATTGGTTTGAACGAGATACAGTCAGAAGTTTTTGAGATATGGCGACCGCAAAGATAACTTTGTTTTTCATACAAACACTATGAAATGCAAAGTTAATTTTTTTATTGCGAAAAATCATAGTTATAGAATACTTTACTGTGTTACGGAACCCTACGAGTGCAAGTCCGACTTGCACTTGGCCAGTTTATTTTTACTATCGATGACAAACACAGTACATTATATTTTAATGTACTGTAGTATAAATCCGACTAATATAATAAATGCGAAATGTTTCTATGTATAGTTCAGATTTTAAGATTTTAATTACGAAGCATATTAATCATGGGAATGACATTTCTGTAGCGGAAACAAAAATGTCATTCCATACATTTAGAACTTGCGTTAGCGTGAATGGAAACAGGAAATTGGATTTTGTCTAGGGGCCCAGGTACGTCACGGAAAATATCGTTTACGTGACGCAGGATCTCATACATTGAGGCAATATCTTCTAATACTATAAGAATCTTTGTCCTGACATACTGACTGACTGACTAACTGACTGACAGACAACGCACAGCCTAAACCACTGGTCGTAGAGACTTGAAATTTGGAGGGTATATTTGACTTAGTACGTAAGGGTGTACTAAGAAAGGATTTTCCAAAATTCACCCCTTAAGGGGATGAAATGGGGGATCAAAGTTTGTGTGGAGAAACAAGATTAGATAGTCTTTTCTATCCGAAACTTCACACAAGTGCTTCAGTAAAAAATAAGTAAATACGTGTTTCAGTTTTTTTTTTAAATTCCACTACTTAGAGGGTGAAATGGGGTAATAAAGTCTGAAAATCAATATTGTTTCGGATTGCTCTGAAATTTAGAATGCAGATAGTTATTATGACGTAGGTATCCGCGCAGAAAGGATTTTCTAAAAAATCCTCCTGGGTACGGACCGGGGATTCAAAGTTTGTATGGCGAAACAAGATGAGATAGTCTGTTTTATTCGAAACTTTACACAAGTACTTCTATAAATAAGTAAATAAAGTACGTGTTGTAGGAATTTTCGAAATGGGGTAGGTAACAAAATCTGAAAATTTGGGTTTTTTGGGTTTTATAAATATGGATCTCGATTTGCCTTAGTCACGCGATAACATGTAAACGGGTGAACCAAGTTGGCTAATTCTTATTTGATGTCTTTAATGATAGAATCGTTTTTACAAAAGAACAGTTTTAAGTAATTAAAAGGAGTTTTTAACGCGGGCGAAGCCGCGGGGCACTTCTAGTCTTATATACAAGGAGTAGGATACAACATCCGTCAGCGCCATCTAGATGCTTTTATATTAAGTTAAGTTTGTATACGTGAGTATAGAAATAGATGGATGACTAGATGATTGTTACTCCTTCACGCAAAAACGGCTGAATGGATTTAGATTAAATTCAAATAGGATAGTTTAGTATATTAGCCTGGATTAACACGTAGGATACTTTATATAGTTACACGTAGGATTACTCGGTCGAACCCGCGGGGCGCTGCTTGTTAGTAAATAATCTGGGAATAACCTGGAACCGTGGAATTGAACATAATATTGCGGTCAGCACACGTTTAAAATATTTTGTGATAAAACAATTGTGTCTAAAATGTTTAAACAAAAGACAATCCTTTTTAGCAAACTTTCATTTTATTTCTAATTCTGAATGGTCTGATGTTGATGAATTAATGAAAACTAACTGGCCAATTTCTTTCTCTTAACTGACTCACACATTTACGCTAGATGGCGCGCATCGTATATAAAATCGGTAAATTACGAGTTTTTAGTAATTTTAATAATGTATTTATTTTTATTTCAGATACTGGACTAATATTTTACCTGATATTATGTGACAATGTGAGTGATCTAGAAAGTCTGGAACCGGAGGATGGTAGTCAGACCCAGACGAGGCACAGCACAGGACAACCCATATATGTCCAATCCTCATGGCGCAAGTGTCTTATTAACCCCTGCTGACTGGCTGACATCAAAATATTCAAAGACTAGCTGTGCCCGCGAATTCGTCCGCGTGGAATGTCTTTGTGTAGCATTTTTAAATATTTAGGCTAATTATTCCCCCTTCCCTCACTTCCCATCCCGCTCCCCCTTGCCCCTTCCCCTCACTTCCACCCTTCCTCCCCTCCCCCTTCCCCCTCACAAACTTTGAATGACATATTAGTTTATATCGAATCAACAGCCTAAAAAATAAGTTTCAAGCTTTTTAGCTCTAAAAATTACGATACTTCCATACAACTGATTTTGGCGTGAAAGTGACACAGACAGACAGACAGAGTTACTTTCGCATTTATAATATTAGTTAGGATATTGTATAGCTAAATAACTCACCATCCTCTTAAGATGATTTGCACCGTCTTTGTAAATCTCACTCTCCCACAATTTCGCTAGATGGCGTGCACCGTATATAGAATCGGTGTCGCTCCAGGTTTGGAAGGCCTCCTCTCCATCGAAGAAAATGAACATAAGGCTAAGTCGCTGGTTCTTCAATGGTTCAAGTTGTTGAGACATCACTTGTGCGAGGTTGATCAACATGGCACAAGGCACGGCCGAGTCTGTGGCAGCTGCAATTATGAAGCTATTGAATGCCTGAGTTGCTAAAAGGTAACTCACAGTGTTTGTAGATATATTTTATGACTATCTCACCTTCAGGGCTGTGCACAATCTTACAAAAACTAATTCGGATTAGGAATTATTATATTTAAAAAATCTGTGATTTTCATGAAAGCTTTCCACAACCTAATAGCTCCCAGATTCATCAATATTCAATATGACATATTCGAATGTATCAGATTTAAATTGAAATACCTGTGCTGGGCTACAATTCTGTAACTAAGCAAGCATGATCTCAAAGTGCTATTATAAAAAACTTTTCTCTTAATATACTTGATAGGCTAGCATTTGACCACACTCTCGCCTGGTGGTAAGCTATATTGTGGTTTTGAGTATGGTGAATACGCTAGGCCTAGAATAATTTGATTCTCAAGGGCTGTGTGCTGCCAGAACACTAAAAAGTACTTACCAGCAAAAACATGTTCCCTTGTATATTTACTGTCGTAATGACAAGCCATCACAAGATATCTGTCCGCATTGGGATTCAGTTTAGTTACAATATTCCTAAATTTCAAGTTTCCAAATATGGGTGTTTTGTCAATAAATTCATCTTCACATACATCCCAACCTAGGTCTTTAAACTCCTTGACTATGTAATCACCAACTTTCTTATGATTCGGCGTGCCCACCACTCTTGGTATTAGAATGTTGTCTAAAACTCTCCTGAAGCCAGTTGGGTCAGACAATGCAGCCAAGTCTTTCACATTCTGGTCAGTCAACTCTTGAGCTTCATGAAATTTCTAAAAACATACATATATTTATGATACTGAATAAATTTTGCAAGTTTAATTTTTTTTTTTATGGCAAAAGGTAACAGGACAATCGCGACACTCTCCAGATGGTAAGCGATGACGTCTACCTATAACAGATACAGCGGCATGCAAAATTCTGAACTGCTAGAATTTTGCATGTCACTGCACTGCACCTGTTACCTTGAGACATAAAGATGTTGAGTCTCACATGCCCTGTAATTTCACTGGACATTACTGGATATTATTTAATACTGGCTGATACTCAGACTTCATTGCAATTTTATTGTAACTACTGGACATCCTACTTATTCAATTCAATTACTTTATTTCATATAAGTACACAAGGTACACTTATGAATGTCAATAATATCATACAAACAAACAATAATATAAAATATAAAAATATAAACATCGATTAAGTAACAAATAAACAATAGTTGTCAAGTAAAATAATTATAATAATCAATGATCTTGCCATGATTTTCTGTCCGCAAGGAAATCGTCAATTTCATAATATGCTTTATCCATGAGTAAACGTTTTATAGTGTTTTTAAATTGATTTTCACAAAGATTAACTATATGATCAGGTAAATATTGTAAAACCTCACACAGTTGTTGTACAAACGACATATTTACCTTAGTTAATCTAGTCTTAGATACAACTATCTTATTTTCATGTTAGTATCTTAAATTTTATAAGGGTGAAATTTTGTGAGTGTGTAAATATGTTTTTTACCTCTTCATGCTAAAACTATTCAAACAGTTAGGCTAAAATTTGATATGTAGATAGCCTAGACTCTAGAACACACTGGGTACTTTTTATCTTGATATTCCAACGGTGACGGTGTCTATGCGGGTAAAACTGCGGGGCACAGCTAGCATACTAAATAAGATCTTTGATAATTTACAGTATCTCATTTAGCCATTTCTATTCTTGTCTTACAGTTTTATCTGCACCATCTTTTATATTTACAGTTATGTGTAAAGTAGTGACTTAGTAAATTATTTTTACATATGGTGAATATGTTCAATTTTACTGTAAAATTATCATAATTTTTTTATACCTAATCATTACCAACATAAAAAGTTATCTTGAACTAACAAATTAATAAATCTTAATAACACTGAAAACAAACTGGACATTTTTTTAAATTATTCTTACTGATATTTCAATAGTTATTCTGGAAAAATAGTGTTATATAAGTATAAAAGTTATATAAATTATACTTACTTTTTCCTGATAGAACTTTAGAGCTTTTCCACCAGATTTGGCTCCAGTTTTAGTGTTTACAAAAGCGAAGCACAGGCTGGCTAATGTAAGATAGATTATTGTTTTATCCATCTTTTTATTTAATAAAATGATCAAACACTACGTAATTATTTAGATATACTGAAAAGTACCGAGACAATGTATCGAGGAGTTACTTTTCTATTTTTTAAACACTTATTAATTATTTAACAATATGGACTGAAAATTACTACACAACAAATACTATCCGCGACCAAGTTATATTTCAACACTTCCACTTTTTAACACAGAACACTATTACTCACTGCTTTTTAATCCTACTAGTCGACTGTCCAACCATTCATATTATCATGGTTTGTTTGTAAACTACGGAACTTCGGAAACGGGAAAGAACACTTGTTTGTTTGTAGACCTTGCAGTCTACTCAACGAACTCGTCAATCGTCGTCTTTCAGTTTCCTATTTTAATATTTTAAATTCTATTCTACCAATCCAACTAACGGCAACTACTACCAAGTAAGTACCACCACAGAGTACCGACCTTGTATAATACTGGAACCAAGGTAAGGTAAGGTACTCAACTAAACTGTCAAGTGTCTGACAGTCTGCTGGGTTGCGTTCATGTCCTCTATAGATGTTATTTCAGTTGTATGGTTGTTTTGCTTGCAACTCGCTCGAAGATCCGGAACGACCGCGGATTGCTTTTCACTCAGATTGTTTTGACATTTTGTGCAGACTCAAATTTCAAGGTTATGTTCATTTAATTTTATTTTGTGAATATTTTCCGTTTCTTTTTACGATAAATGTCTCGTTATGACACGTCTCGGTTTCAACAATACAATTTTCTTCCCAAGTTCCCATTATCTGTAACAAAATAACAGTTTTCCCCTCCATATTAACTGTCACAACCACAGTTTTACAATCATAATAGTCACAAACGTCAGAGCGTTTTTAGGGTTCCACAGCCGAATTGCAAAAAACTTTAGATTCGTTTAGATTAGTCATGTCTGTGTGTAAGTCCGTCCGTATTTCAAAGCCATTTTATTCCGAAACTATTAAAACTACACAGTTGAAAGTTGGTAGGTAGATGTATTCTGTGAACCGCTTTACAATTTTTGTACAAAAATAAAAGTTAAGGAGGGCTCCCCATACATAGAACGGAAACTAATAAAAAAAAATCATCAATCCTATACGTGCGTGTCTATAGATAGGTCTTTAAAAGTTACATTCAGATTCCTAAAACCATTTTATCTCAAGGTCAATCATTCTATCTAAATCTAAAAAATTAAAAAAAAAACCTACGCTGTAGATCTCAATAAACACTTTTAACGAAAATCGGTTTGAACGATATATAATCAGCAGTTTTTTTAAATATAGCAACCGCAAATAGTTATTGTATTGTATACTATGTTACTGTGCGGGTATTCAATAAAGAGTATTTCTATTCTATTATATTCTTTAAATTTTATGCTGGCGAAAAATTATAGTCATAAAATACTCTATTGTGTTACGGAACCCTACGAGTGTGAGTCCGTCTTGCACTTAGCCAGTTTATTTAACCATTGAATTTGCTGATTAAAAAGCTGGAGTGAAATAACCGAGGTCGTGAACGACACGGTTGCTCTAACTAACCGAGTGTGACACTCCGAGGTCGTGTACGGGGTTAGATTAGAGCGTTTGGGTGTATCCGGGTGTAGGTCGCGAACGCAGCCCTGTGAGAAGTAAGAAATGTCAAATGTGTCACTAGTGCTGCCAGATGGAATAGAAAAATATAAGTGTATAACAAGCATTTGCTCTTCGAAAGTGCGTTAAATTCGCGTATATAAGTTAGGTTTTAGATACCCATCTGTTAATCTGTGTTTTAGATTTATTGACACTGACTTCTGGAAAAACCCCTCTCCCCTCCCCCTCCGGTGGGAACACTTGACTCAAACAAACGGATTTTTAAATCGAAACATTATTTTACCTACTTTTCTAGTACTGATAGCCCCTGACTGAGTTAAGCCTCGAACACACAGACAGATATTACAGACGGACAAACATGTCAAAACTATAAGAGTCCTTTATTAGCAAAACTTAAGCGCCGGCTTTACGAGCAAGCGTTTAATGACTACGACAAGTTTCTAAAATTCAGGTAAGGTACAATATCATACTATGTTCTTTTAATGTGAACGTACCGGCTTTTGTTCGCGTGTATTTACTTCGGATATGCTCCGACCAGGTTTTAACATAGTACGTAGGTCTTCGTCTGGGAGCGGCTAGGATGGCGGCAACGCACGTCTTATTGCCCGCGCTTCCCGGCGCAACTCACTACTCTACTCACTACTATGATCTTTTACTTTATCCTTACAATTTATTGTTTTAGTTTAATTGTTATTTCTAAAATATTTTTCTCTTCATATAATTTAAAATATTATTGTAAAATTATGACGTGTAAACCTGTTTACCAATAAATGAGTAGGTATATGAGTATATATTATTAACTACGGAACCCTACAAACATCACACATTCGATTCGACCGCAAAAGTTTGTGAGTGAGTGGGTTAGTATTTGCGTTACACCTTCACGCTTAGGCACTAAGTTTCACCGACAACGATTGGCGAGAAGTGAGTTGAACTGGTAACTCTACTCCGTTCGCCGAGAATGTCTCATAGGGAAATCAGGGACTGCACGTCATTGGTCGCAGATAACGAAAATAAGACGCGTGCACGCTGCGAGTAAATGTCAGTTTCATAGATGAAAGTATATAAACGGGAAGTCAGTTTTATCTGTCAGTTGTGTGGGGCGGACGTATCGTTGCGAAAAATTTGAGATGCATTTTGAATGGTCTTACTTACTGGCTTCAAAAATACATCTGGTGAGTTTTACATCATATTTATTATATTTGTATTTTTATATTGTCATATTAGTACCTAGCGAGCGTCCCGCACTCAAGATCCTGAAGAAGGCCTCCGGATGAGGCCGAAACATATGTCGATCGCTATATCGACATCGCGTAAGTCACGTTAAATTCCCGTTTTTAAATCTATAAATATTAGTACCTATCTATTTATTTGTACCTGAGGTCTTATACCAGGATTCGGGAAAAGATCTGTCATTGTCACCTATTGTTGGTTAACTAAGAATTGAATTTTAGAAAATTTTGTCAGGTAAACAACATTAATCAATAATTTATCAATAATTATGTATTAATATAAAACATGGTAAATATCCCGTGAGTAGTTCTAATAATTATGTATTGTTCTCCAACTGGTAAAAAAACGCCTAATTATCACACACATAGGAAGTATGAACGGTTTAGTTGAAGAATGGTTATTAGTCTTTGAATCGAAATAGGATGTAAACTACCACAAAGACTTGAACGTGAATATGTCCAAAGTATGATTTTCTGACATAATACTTGACAAAGTACCAGAAAATTCAGAAATTTTAGTATTTTTATCTAGAAGGTATTGAATGAATCAGGTAAACAACTAAATTTGTTCAGGCATTCAAAAATTATGGCGGAATAAAACAAAATCACATACATACATGAATTCTGAAAACATTACACTCCTTATTGTGCAGCCGGGTAATTAAAAGTTTGTAGCAATATAAACGCGGCCTAACATTTGAAAAAAATGATCACACCCCCTGACCTATCACGGTCACTCAAGGTGCTAGTGCCGTCCTTTTTACTTTCATACAATTGTGCAAGACAGAGCGCCCTATATTAGACATTCTTGGCGATCAGAGTATAGACATAGAAAAGATAATAATACTACGTATAGAAACGAAACGAGTTGTCGAGCAGCGAGAAGCGAGTGTGTCTGTGTAGTTCCGGTAGTTTTGTCGCTGGAGTGAGTGAGTGTGACGGGCGGTTACTCGCACCACTCGCAGTTGTGTCGCAGTGGAATGACCGCTGGTTGCTCTCTCAGCGAGTGTTGTGTCTGTCAAGCTAGCATCACTCAGCGAATACTATATTTAACAGCTCTTGTCGCTGCGACTAGCTAGTGGAGACATATAGAAAGAAAATGGTCAATAGTTGGTCACTTCCTCATGGATGCAGGGCCAAGTGCCTTAAACGGCTATATAAATCATACTAGGTACAATTGCTAAATCTAGCTAAATTAGGACTCATTTGGCAGCACTGATTGAGATGATAGAGTGAGCCAGACTAGCACAGATTATATACAATTTCGTAAAATATAGGGGAGAACTACAAAATATCGGCACTTTACATTACATTTACTATAGTAAAATAATTCCACTAGACTCGCTAGGTGCTTCTTGGTGCAAACCATAGAGAAATAATATACATACATATAGATACTATAGCCCGGCAATCTCGTGCGCGACCGTCCCGCGGGGTGACAGACGGTGGCGGCGACGAGGTTGCCGGGCTATAGTGACTGTATTGGTTTTGAAGTGTGTTTATTTTTTTTATAAAAATGAATTATTGTTTAATATTTTTTTTAAGAAAAATGGGTTGTTGAACATTATCTCAAAGGCTGTGTGCTGCCGGAACACCGCAAGGTTAGGGCGGCAGATTTTTTCCTTGATGGTGGTAAGCTACCTTCTGCGCAGAAAAGATAATAGTCCTCCTTCTGGTAAAAAGTACTGTACATAGTGGTGGGACTTCTACTAGTCCGCCAGGGGCGGTACCACTTTGCCAAATAATTTTCATCCGTGAAATAGAAATGTTTTTCTGTTGAAATGGCAAGATGTCCAGTGAAATCACAGGGCATGTGAGACTTAACATCTTTATGTCTCAAGGTAACAGGTGCAGTGCAGCGGCATGCAACATTCTGGCAGTCCAGAATTTTGCATGCCGCTTTATAGGTAGACGTCATCGCTTACCATTAGGCGAGCGTTGTGCTTGTCCTTATATATTATATATTTTTGACATTTCTATTTTAATTTTATGTGTATTGTTTACTTGTGAATGTGAATTTGTAATAAATTAATTGTGATAATTAATGGATTAATCTATCTAATACTATAAGAATCTTTGTCCTGACATACTGGCTGACTCACTGACAGACAACGCACAGCCTAAACCGCTGGTCGTAGAGACTTGAAATTTGGAGGGTATATTTGTCTTAGTACGTAAGGGTGTACTAGGAAAGGATTTTCCAAAATTCACCCCTTAAGGGGATGAAATGGGGGTTCAACGTTTGTATGGAGAAACAAGATTAGATAGTCTTTTCTATCCGAAACTTCACATAAGTGCTTCAGTAAGAAAATAAGTAAATACGTGTTTCAGGTTTTTTTGCAATTCCACCCCTAAGAGGGTGCAATCGGGTAACAAAGTGTGAAAATCAATATTGTTTCGGATTGCGCTGAAATTTGACATGCAGATAGTTGTTACGACGTTAGTTAGGTACCTCTGATAACCGGCGACCTTTCACTTAGAAGTTAAGCCATCTATCACCGGAGTCTCCTTCAGTACAGTCATGTCTGAAGGTATGACTTGGATAAGACTATAACTTGTCTTTGACTTGAATTTACGATTTGAATCTACGAAAACTTGAAATATTCAAATACTTTGATACTGGTTACACTAATCGTGTCGAGCCATAGTGAAACTTATTTGGCTCGCTAAAAAAAACTAATGAGCCTAAACACACACCAATTTGCCAAAACGATTTGCATACCTTTTCAGCTGACCAACGTGTGAGAAAATTATGATTACTTTAGTGTTCTTAGTTTTGATTCATGAAAATCCGTTCGGCCGTTTGAAGTAATATGAACTTTTTCTGGACGATGACGATATGAAATCAACTTTTATAGTTCTGATCAATTTGAAATTCGGTATTCTCTTAATTCAACGATATTGTAAGAACATGGTAGCGTGGACCTGATGCTGGGACATCTCCTGGAATCTGCATAATACTCAACTCCTCACCAACTTACAGCAGTAATGTTGTGTTTGGAATCATTGGAATGATTTCAATGAATAGATAATAAATAAATAGATAGTGAATAAATCTGTCAGAGGTAGTTTTAAATTTTGAATATAAGTATTATTGATGTGATGATAGTTTTAGCAGTATCCCAAGTCTTACTACTGTTCTGGAGTCACATTTTGGTGACGTAACTAAACATTTTAACGTCGTACACATCAATGCACAGAGTATCCCAGCTCATTATACAGAGATGCAGGTGTCTCTTGAGCATAAAAATATACATGCCATCTTAGTGTCGGAGTCATGGCTTAAGCCTTGCCTTCCCACATCTCTCTATTCTCTTCCTGGCTTTCGACTACTTCGTAACGATCGCGTTGGCAGTGGTGGTGGTGGCGTTGCAATATATCTACGTATGCACATTCCTTTCTCTATTCTAGATATGTCAGCGCAACCACCTCCTGCTAATGCTGGCGGACATCTCTTTGTTGAGGTCACTCTGTCTCATGCTAAGCTTTTACTCGGCCTTTATTACTGTCCATCTCTTCGTATTGATTACTTCGCATCTTTTGAGACTCTTTTAGAAAACTTCGCTCCTTCATATGATCATACCATTCTCATGGGTGATTTCAATACGTGTCTTATCAAAAACGATTACCGTTCTCTTAAATTTAAATCGATCGCTAGAGCTAGCAATCTAAATAGTCTTCCTTCTGATGCTACACACGACTTTCCAAATTCCTTGCCCTCACTTCTCGACTTAATTCTTGTCTCTTCTACAGACCGTGTCGCTAAACATGGTCAATGTGCGGCGGATGGTTTCTCTTACCATGACCTAATCTTTGTTTCCTACAAAATTAGGCCACCGAAAGCCAAGCCTACTATACGTTTGCAGCGCAGTTTTGGTAATATGAATTTGGAACAGTTGAAAAAAGACGCCAATGACATAGATTGGACAGATGTAATTGATGCAAGCACAATAGATCTTAAGGTTGATATATTTAATAGTTGCCTGTTAAAACTTTTTGATGTTCACGCTCCATTAAGTTCAATAAAAATTAAACATCTCCCTGCTCCTTGGCTACTCCTACAAATGAAATCAAAATTTTAATGCATAAAAAGTCTGTAGCCAAGACCAAATTTAAGCTACGACCTAATGACGTTAGTAAGAAAAAATATACAGACTCTCGTAATCACTGCAACAAGGTGTGTAGGAATGCTCAACGCTAGCAAATTCACAACTCTGTCGATAATGATGATCCGTCCAAAGTATGGAAATTTCTTCGCTCGCTAGGAGTTGGAAAACAAAGTCAAGATAATTTACCTAAAAACTTAAACATTAATTTACTTAATCAGCATTTTTTCACTTCAAATAATTTAGACGCTTCTATTAAAGCATCAACTTTGGACAATCTTTTTTCTATTCCAACTCCTAACTATACTCCTTTTGTTTTTCGTGAATTTACTGTCAGTGATGTTAAGAGAAGCATTACCTCCATTGCGTCAAATGCAGTCGGCATTGATAACATTAGTTGCAATATGATCATGCCCGTTCTCGACGAAATCCTTCCTGTCCTAGGGTATATCCTTAATGAGTCCATCAAAACTGGTAGCTTTCCAGCTTTGTGGAAAGATGCGCAAATCATCCCTCTTCAAGTCCAACCCATCATCCTTTTCCGACCTTCGACCCATATCTATCTTATCTTTCCTTTCCAAAGTCCTCGAGCGTCTGGTCCATCAGCAGCTCTCTCTTTTCCTTAACACTAACAACCTCCTTAATCCCTTTCAATCAGGTTTTCGTCCCGGTCACAGTATAGTGTCTGCTCTGGTCAAAATTACCGATGATATCAAACATTGAATGGATAATGGTCTTGTGACTGTGTTATAACTGCTAGATTTCAGTAACGCATTTAACAACGTCGATTTTGACCTTCTCCTAGGTATCCTTCGCTCTCTTAACATATCTCCTGTAGTAATTTCCTGGTTTCGTAGTTACCTGCTCGGTCGTCGGCAGCGTATCCGTGTTGATGATTCCTTTTCTACATGGTGTACTACGTCTGCAGGCGTACCTCAGGGCGGCGTTCTATCTCCTCTTCTTTTTGCTATTTTCATAAATTCTATTTCATGTCGTCTTTCTTCTTCCTACCACCTCTATGCCGATGATTTACAAATTTATAGACAACTAGCTGTACCCGCGACTTCGTCCGCGTGGAATAGTGTCTTTGGGTAGCATTTTTCATTATTTAGGCTAACACATGCGTATCCCACCAACACCGCACCGTACCTGTACCTACCCCTCTCTATTCCCCTCCCTTCCCCTGCCCTCTCTCTTCCCCCCACTCCCTCCCTCTTCCCCCCACTCCCTCCCCCTCCTCTTCCCCTCACTTTACTCTCCTTCTCCCCTTTCCCCTCCCCTCCCCATTCCTCTCACTTCCCTCTCCCCTCCCCTTTCACCCCACTTCCCCTCCCCTCCCCCCCTTCCCCCTCCGCCTTTCCTCTCACAAACTTTGAATGTCATATATATTTATATCAAATCAACAGCCTAAAAAATAAATTTCAAGCTTCTAGCTCTAAAAATGACGATATTTCCATACAACTTTTCATCCCCCCTTTCAACCCCTTACAACCCTATTTTCGCATTAAAAAGTAGTCTATGTCCTTTCTCAGGCTCTAGACTATCTGTGTACCAAATTTCATTTAAATCGGTTCAGTGGTTTTGGCGTGAAAGTGAAACAGACAGACAGACAGAGTTACTTTCGCATTTATATATAAAGTTAGGATCACCACTCACCGAACTAAATGAATCTATTGTGCACACCAACACAGACTTGCAGCACATTCTTGAGTGGAGCAAATGTTACGGAATCAACGTCAACCCATTAAAGACGCAAATTATTGTAATTGGCAGTTCTCGAATGGTCTCAAAAATCGACTGGTTCCGCCTTCCGCAGTTTATATTCGATGGTACTCACATTCCAATAAGTGAATCTGTCAAAAATCTTGGGGTACTTTTGGATAGGAAACTTTCCTGGGTGCCTCAATTAGCGGAAGTCAGTCGAAAACTTTTCGCTTCTGCAGGCTCTCTTCGTAGGTTACGTAACCTCCTCCCAATTTCAACCAAAACTGCACTTGCAAACTCTATCCTACACCCCATTCTTGATTATGCCGACACCTGCTATCTGGATGTGACTGAGGAACAGCTCGATAAGCTTGAGCGTCTCCAAAACTTGTGTATTCGGTTTGTGTTCGGATTACGCAAGTTTGACCACATTTCTGAATACCGCAAAAAGTTACAATGGGTACCCATTCGTCTTCGTAGAAATGGTCATATCCTTTCCCTTTTATATTCTGTCCTTTTTATCCCATCTACTCCTCTCTACCTTAAAGAGCGCTTTCAGTTCCTACATCTCTCTAATCCCTTAACTCTTCGTTCCTCAGAAAACCTTCAGTTACTTATTCCTCTACACTCCTCACGGTTCTACGACAAATCCTTGTCCTTTACAGTGCATGCTGCCCGGTTATGGAATGAGCTACCTGTAGATATCAGACGTGCTAAATCTCTCTTGCAATTTAAATCTATAGTTAAAAAGCACTATTTGTCCCAAACATGCTAATTCTACTGATCACACTTTGTTATAGACTTCAATGTATTCAGCTATGTGCATGTATTTATTTGTATTTATACAAATAAATACATACTTTATAAATTTATAAAGTATTTATGTATTCAATAAATTATAAAAAATATATGGGTATGTTTATGTAATATATGTATATATATATATTATATAATTTATATGTATTTGTATGTATGTCCATATATGTCTATTTAGTATTTTACTTATAATAATAAATAAATATTTTATTGCAGTTTTCAGTTAACATAAATAATCGCCATCGCCAACTCCCTTTGTTTTTTGTTACTACTCCACACTTGGTTGTCTGGAAGAGATCGCTCTATGCGATAAGACCGCCGATTGTATCACCGAATTAGGTTGTTATGTCTAGATATTAAGGTTCTTTCTGGTATAAAATAAAGAGATTATCTATCTATCTATCCATCTATTATTTACCAATGCAAAAGTTATAAGCTAAAATTAGTTTAAGTGTACGTAAAACTTGCATAGATTGGGCTAAAAGAGGAAAAATACAGGCCTTTTTACAGTAGCTAAAATTTATTAAAAAATAATAACTGTCTAGCTAATCTAAATCCTAAACATAACAACTTGAGAATAATATTGTCGTATCATAGATAGGAAGTATATTTTTGAGTAGGAGCAGTAGAAGTATACCTATATACAAGGATGAGTGCGATGGAGACAGCGGACGACACGGCAAGCCGCTGCGCCGGTATCGATAGATACTATGTAGTACTATTAAGTATTCTGTGTAGATAGTACCTATACTTAGGCTAGTGTTACAGAATAATACTAAAGCCCTGATCGTCTCTTAGAGCAGAATGAAGTTATTTTATCTGTTAGGTAACTATAATAGACGCGATGAAACACATCAAATTACTTAATTCAAGACGTAGATATGGCTAAGAGTAGACATTGTGTTGCTTGCTCAGAGTAAAAATTAATAAAGTACTTTAGTAATTGTTACTCTGAGGTTGCTGGAGTATCGTGTGTGCTATATTAGCGGTCTTAGATACTAGCGAGAGCTTTCGGAGACATAATATGGCTGATCATGGAGCTAAGCTTAAGTAAACCTTTTGATAAACCTTTGATTTTGCCAATGAGTGAACGTATTGTTCACACAGTATCAAGAATGGGCGTGTCAGTCTGTATGTCTGTATGTTTCCGGACAGTGCGTCGCAGGCGGTACTGCGTGAGCAGCAGCCTCGCCTGTCCGCCCACGTGGACGGAGAGCGCGCGGCGCGGGTACACGCGGCTCGAGAACACCACCTCGCCCTCCCCCAGGAACACCTCCACGGAGCTGCGGTCCACGAACATGCGCCAGTAGAGCCCGTTCTGCGGCGACCAGGGCGCGCGCCGCTCGCCGTCCGCGCCGCCGCGGTCCACGGACGCGTAGTGCGCCTCCGCCGAGTACGCCACCGTGTACCGGCCGCTCTCCGCCCACTCGAGCGACACGGCCGCGTCGCTCATTGCCGACGACGCGTTCACCACCAGCTCGAAGGTGCGCAGGCCCGCGTAGAACGCCTCCCCCGGGCTGTACCAGGCCGCCTCCATCGTCTCGACGCGCAGCGCCAGCGTCTCTCGCGCCGGCGGCGTCAGCAGCCGCCCGCCGCTCCCCACGCGCATCTCGCGCACCAGCGACATCGTGCCCCCGAACCCGTCGAACTCGTCCGTCTCCGGCAGCTCGTCCGGCCGCGCGGCCAGCAGGCCGACTAGCAGCCGGCGTCCATCCGCCGCCGCCGCGCTCTTCGCCGACCGGAAGTCGTGGCCGAAGTCGAGCTCCGCGAACGTGGCCCCCGATATCTCGAGGTCGTCGAACTGCACGTGCCGGTGGTCGAAGTCGCCGATCACGTAGCCGGTCTGCCGTTCGTTGCGGAACCTGTGACCGACACGGGTGACGCCGCGCGCCGTCAGGTAGAGCACGTCGGCGCCGCCCGCGTCGAACAGATCGGGGTTCTCCCATAGGCCGCCGAGGTCGCCGTACGAGCGCGCCAGCGTGCGGTTGTACCGCCAGCTGTAGAGGTCGCGCGAGGAGTGCAGCATCAGCACGCCGCGGCCGGCTGCCGAGCCGCCCGTCACCATGTTCCACTGGCGGTCAGCGCGCCACACGGCGGGGTTGCGCAGCTCGACGCCAGCCCGCGACGTCAGCACTGGGTTGTACAGGTACTTTTGGAAGGTGATGCCGTCGGCGCTGATGGCGACGTTCTGCGTGAGCCCCGCGGGCGCCTCGCCCGTGTAGTACAGCACGAGGTAGTCGTTGTGGAGGACGGCGGAGCCGGCGCGGCAGCCGCGGCGGTCGTAGGGGTCGCGCGGCGACAGCGCGGGCGGGTAGTGCGCCCAGGTGAGCAGGTCGGAGCTGACCACGTGCCCCCACTGCGACCGGCCCCAGCCGCCGTCGGCCGGGTAGTGCTGGTAGAACAGGTGGTAGAGGTCGTGGAACCGCACGAAGGCGGCCGGCTCGCCGAGCCAGCCGGAGGGCGCGGTCACGTGGTACCGCGGCTCGAACCTCCGCCGCAGCGCGGCGAGAGTCACCGCGGCGCACAACAACGCAGCCAACACCATCAGATAACGCATCTTGCTTGGTGCTCGGTGCTCGGCTCGGTACTGAATACTGACAGATCGCCTCCCTCGCCTTCTACAGAACCTCTTGTAACGGGGGGTGACCGCATCCCGTTTGTAAACATCCTATTGTGTCAGAAGAAAACGGATAGTTTAGGAACCGTTGCGTGAGCAATAGGTAACTATTGTTATTGATGGCTGTTTATATTACATGTATAATAGATAATAATAATCGATTGATTGATAGTACAACTGATGTAGTATCTTGTAATTTGTGATAGTACTATATTGACCACATAAGGGTACCAATCAGAACGATCTACCTGTGATGCTTACGCTTAAAGAAGCCTACTGTAAAGTCACACTCATAAGTAGGTAAGCAGCTCAGAATACAGTAAAAACCATAAACCCCGTCCAGCCGTATTTTCAAGGCGCAACGCTCTGTGTCCAAAAACTGATCCGAAAATCCGTACGCTCATCCATTCTAACCCGTGTTATGACTAAATTTTGTGCCCGTGTAAAGTTTAACAGGTGGGAAAGGCACAAGATAGCTTTAAAAAATTAATAAGACAGTTTTAAAACTAAAACAACAGACCTCCATGCCGCGTGATTCCGTTTCAGTTGCAAGTTTGAGACGTTTACCAAAATATCTCTAGAGATACTTATCAGATCGCGATGAAATTACAATGGTACCAACCTTGGGTGGGATATCTTCTTTCTAACAAAAAATAATCATCAAAATCGGTTCATAAACGACGAAGTTATCCGCGAACACACATAAAAATATATATATCCAAACTAATATTATAAAAACGTTTATAACTCTGTCTGTTTGTTACCTAATCACGCATAAACGGACGATCCGATCTTACTGAAATTTAACAAGGAGATACTATACAGCATGAGGATGAACATAGGTTACTAAATTCTTGGTGAACGTGAACGAAGTCGCGGGTATCAGCTAGTGTAAGTATATGTCGACGCACCACCACATTTAATAAAATCATACTTGATACTTATATTTCATTGACTAGGTATAGCTAACAATGAATTATTAACGATGGCTCAGATTTTGTTTTAATTTTTGCAATTTATTAAATAAATTACCTTTTACCTAAATTTAAATAAGGATTTTAAATACCAATTTTTGTGAAATCATTTCATCAACAATTCATTTACCAATCTAAGATTGCAATGACTTTGTAAATTGTAATTAGATTTACAAACAACAAGCAAGGCGTTCTTTACGGTTTCGCGATTGGCAATCTACACTAATATTATAAAGAGAGAACATTTGTATTTTTGTATTGATTTGGCTCAAAAAGTACTGGGCCGATTTTAAAAATTCTTTCACTATTATATAGAATGGACTTTCAGAATGAAAATAGGCTATATATTATTCAGTTTTAAACATAGGTACATTCGTGGAGACCTATTTTGCAACCTAAGTCGACAATAAAACGGTCGAGAAATCACGTTTTTTACGAACGCTGCTCAATCGAAAATAGATGGCAGAACTATGGAAGAGTTGTACAACTTAATAAGACCTATAAAAAAGTCCGCGACAGCATATACTCGTATCTATCTCGTAAGGTTAACTGAATGTAACCATTTCAATCTTTATTTTTTTTATAAAAATCATTTAGTACGTAATTTCCAAGGCTACTTTCTAATAATATTAATTAATCCTTATCCTTATTAATCCTTATCCAAATAATTATGTTATTTACCTTGGCCACATATTATAGATTAAAATTGTCCTTTATAGTATATGTATAATTTTAATGAAAACATTAGAAGGTATCACAGACTTAAAATTACACGCAGCGCAAATTAATAAAATAATTGAAGCGAAACCACAGAGTAGGCAATAGTTACTCCGTAAACATTATTGTTGGCTTAGCTATTCTGTAGATCACCACCGAAATAAATCAATTTGATGTCAATATAGTCTGATCTATTGTATAAAAAAATAATGATCTATTGTATATAATACTGAAATTCAAAATTTAAAACCTCCCCGACTGATATAGGTATGTATAAAAACATTCCACTGAGCCCAAACACGACATCTTAGCTGTAAGTTGGTGAGGAGTTAAGTATTCTGCAGATTCCAGGAGATGTCCCACAGCAACAGTTTAATGCTTCCATGTTCTTACAATATCGTTGTAAAGAGGATACTGAATTTCGAATTGATCAGACCTATGAAAGTCGATTTTATAGCGCCATCAACTAGAAAAAATAAACTGGCCAATTGCAAGTCGGACTTGCACTCGTAGGGTTCCGATTCCGTACCACATTAAATCGAGCAATAAATGCTGAAAGAAATCACGTTTCTTGTTATAAATCTATCTAGCTAGGTTTTCATTTTCAGAAAATGTTGTTTTATCCCTGTTTTCAGGTAATGAAAAACTCCTACAATGTAATTAGAATATGAAGGTAAATTACGCCAAAGCTACAATCGTTACGATAGCTCAGTGTGAGATCGATAGGATGGCGATCAGAAGGACCCCGGTTCGAGTCCAGACGAGATCATTAATTTTTCAAGTTTGTTCTTTTGTAAGAAGACCGGAAGAACTGAACTAAGAAGATTGGTAGCCAAATAATAACATAAAACACGATTTACCAAAAAAAAAATTGTGAGCAAAGGTCGGTCATCCAGATATTATTATATTATATTACCGTGTCCATTCCAAACAATAATTATAACAGGAGCCGCGTGCTTATTCAGTACAACACCATCTTACGAACACTATTGCTAACTAAGTGAAAGTTAACACATAGGTAATTAATATAATTAATACAGTCAATCATTCATAGATGGCGTTATAGTAAAATGCCGAATAACACGTTTCATGTATGGAGACCCCCTTAATTTTTAACTTTATTCAGTTTTTAGTATTTGTTGTTATAGCGGCAACAAAAATACATCATCTGTGAAAATTTCAACGGTCTAATTAAATACATAGGTAATTAATATAATTAATACAGTCAAACGTTCATAGATGGCGTTGTAGTAAAATGTCGAAAAAACACGTTTCTTGTATGGGGACCCCGTTTAATTTTTAACTTTATTCTGTTTTTAGTATTTGTTGTTATAGCGGCAACAGAAATACATCATCTGTGAAAATTTCAATTGTCTAACTATCACGGTTCATGAGATACAGCCTGGTGACAGAAGGACAGACAGACAGACAGACAGACGGACAGCAGTCTCAGTAATAGGGTTCCGTTGGTACCCTTTGGGTTCGGAACCCTAAAAACAACGGGTTGCACTCCGGGAGTGCCGGCAGAAGTGAAAACTTGAACATTAACATTGTGCATTTGGTCTACTCTTCTACCGTCTTACGAACTTTCGATCAAGTCACGTGTCCTTACGCAAGTTTAACATTTTTTACCCATCCCAAAAAAAAATCTACGCTTCCTCCGTCTTACGAATTTTCGATCAGGTCACGTGTCCTGACGCGATGTCCTGACACGAGCTTAAAATGTTTTACCCATCCTAAAAATGTTCACAAGCCGCTAAAGAAGTTTTTCACTTCAAAAACCGGCCAAGTGTGAGTCGGACTCGCACACGAAGGGTAAGGTACGGAACCCTTCTATCTATAAAAATGGCAAAAAAATTATGCCTGTTGTTTGGGAGCCCCTTTAAATATTTATTTTATTCTGCTTTATAGTTTTTGATGTTATAGCGGCAACAGAAATACATACATTATCAGTGAAAATGTCAAGTGTCTAACTATCACAGTTCATGAGATACAGCCTGGTGACAGACGGACGGACAGTGGAGTCTCATTAATAGGGTCCCATTTTTTACCTTTAGGGTACGGAACCCTAAAATGCTCAAAGTTATAAATCATCTCAACGGATTTTCATGATTTTAATCATATTTCATGAGCCAAAAAATTATATTTCATGAGCCAAAAACACTCGATGAAGACATCTATCAAACAAAAAAATCAATAAAAAAATATCAATAAAAAAATCTAAATCGGTTTAGCCGTTTGGGTGCCATGATGCCACAGACAGACACGAGTAGACACACACGTTAATCTTACAACACCCCTTCTTTTTGCGTGGAGGGGGTGAACATGCTAGGCCTCGAATGGTCCGACTCTCGAGAGCTGTGCTGTCGGAACACCATAAGATTACGATTAGTCCAGTAGTACCAACGACCTACAGGTCAGAATCAAGGTAATTATGATTTACGCCAAAAGGCCGTCAAATATCAATAAATATTATAAACATACTCCCTCACCTCACCGCTCTGTCTGTCTGTCAGTCTGTTCGCAATAAACTCAAAAGCTACTCAACGGATTTCCATGCGGTTCTCACCAATAGCCAGAGTGATTTACATAATCTGTGCCTGTAGTTATAAGAAGTCGTCGAGATAAGTCAATGCGTCGTAATACTATTGTTGATATATTAAAAACGGCTCCGCTGATTTCGTTAAAATTCAAATGAGACCACCTGGGAAGAGTAACCCTTTGAAACAAAAAAAGAATTTTTCAAATCGGTTTAGGCATCTTCGAGTAATCGGTGAACATACATAAAAAAAAGGTTCCGACGAATTGAGAACCTCCTCCTTTTTTGTGAAGTCGGTTAAAAAGGGACTAATGATCTTGAGAGTATCGGAAGGCGCATTGCTTGTGTTACTTATTATGTTTAAATTTAGAAATAATAATTATATTATTTATTACTGCTTGGAAAATGTTCATAAATACTTTAAAATTGAAATATGATTTTGGAAATCGTTTTAACTAATTTATATATGTATATATGAGGGCCCGGTGGCGTAATCGGGAGAACGGTCGGCTTTGATGCCAGAGGTACCAAGTTCAAACCCCGCCGTGCACCAATGGATTTTTACATCGAAAAATGTATGTGCGCTTTACACAGTGGCCCTCCGGTTAAGGGAACACATTGTTAAGAAACCAACAACCTCCGCATGGTGGTAGGACACTATCTAGTGTCCGCCTCGCCAGCTACCACCTTCAAGTTAGAAAATCTGTCGCCAAACATCTAATGTGTTCCGGCAGCTATCCTTGAGAGCCAGTTCCCATTCTAGGCCTAGCGTGCTACCATCTTCTACCGCATCATCAGTCATCACTAACCAACAGGTGAGATAGTGGTCAAACGCTGTAAGATATTAAACAAGATCGTTTAAAAAACTGAAATTACCGACTTCAAATGCCGCGCTATTTTCAATACCAAGTTTGAGGTGTTTATCTCCATATCTCTGGAGATACCAATCAGATCTTGATGAAATTACTATGGTACCACATCTGGAATATCTCCTGTCAATAATAATAATATATAAATATATTGTAGAAAATTATTATATATATATACTAGCTGACCCGGCAAACGTTGTTTTGCCATATAAATAATTTCCTATTTAAAAATGATTAAATTACTAAAATGGCTATTAAAAAATAAGGGTTGATCGTAGAAGGGTGAAAATTGAGGATTGTATGTATTTTTGTATGTTGTATCATAAAAAAATAGAAATTAAAATTTTGTCTAAAAAATAAAATAAAAAATTTAGGGGTGGACTACCCCTAACATTTAGGGGGATGAAAAATAGATGTTGGCCGATTCTCATAGATACCGGATAAGCACAAAAAAAATCATCAAAATCGGTCAAGCCGTTTCGGAGGAGTATGGCAACGAAAACTGTGACACGAGAATTTTATATATTAGAAGATATGTAAATATATATATGTATATATATATATATAAATATAATAATTTTCTACTTTAGAAGAGGCCTGACACGGCTTCAGTGTTTTGAAGAGCTAACATCTGTGTTCAGTGATGAAGCCCCATGTCTGCAGACTGTCGAACGCTGGTATTTAGAATTCCAGCGTGGATATACTAGTGTTAGTGACAAATCTCACCAAGGACGCCCAAAATCCGCCTTCACTGAAGATAACATCATTGAGACAACTAATTCTCGAAGATCGTCATGTGACGTATCGAGAGATAGAGGCTCTATTAGGCGTCTCAGGGACAACCATTCAGATCTTGCATGAAACGCTTGGTGTGAGAAAGCTAGTTTGCCGTTGGATACCGCATCTGCTTTCCGACGATCACAAGGCGGCCCGCGTCAGATGGTGTAAGAAAACTCTGCAAAGGTTCAACCGAGGAGAGTCAAATCACGTCTACAACATCATCAGTTGTGACGAATCTTCGATCTATGCCTACGATCCTGATTCCAAACAGCAATCTACAATCTGGGTCTTTCAAGATGAGCCAAAGCCGACTAAAGTGGTTCTTTCTCGAAGCACTTCAAAGAAGATAGTGGCCACGTTCGTTGGAAAATCCGGTAATGTTGCGACTATTGCACTTGAAGATCGTAGAACGGTTATCGCAGAGTGGTATACCACAGTTAGTTTACCACAAGTCATCGCCGAACTACTGTGTACGCCCAGCAAAAAGTATCGCCTTTAGAATTGAATGATGCAGATAATTAGTGCCATATATCGTGTAAATGTGCCCGAAATTTTAAATTTGTGTCTCCAACGGCTTCGGAGTTATTTAGGAAAAACGGATTCTGCTGCACGAACGTTCGCCCAGCAAAACTTTTTTTAAAAGATGGGTCGAGCTGTATATTAAATATGCAAAAAGGTAGCTTAAATACGATTATAAATGTGCCGTGAAAGCCAAATTTGTGCCTCTTAAGATTCCAGAGATATTTAGTTTTTTGCTTGGCGAACGTTTGGGCGATTGCTATATATCGGAAACGGCTGAACGCACAGTTATGTTTTTTTGTATACAGATAAAGTAAATTTGTGCATATTTGTGCCCGAATTTTCAATAACATGACTAGCATGGTTCAGGAGCTATTATTTTATTTAATAGAAAATGGAAAAATGTTCTGGCTCTCGAACAAGATCAAGGACTTGGCGTTACTGCCATCTGGTACCCGTTATATATTCTCACGATCCTGTAAAGTTTCGCCGGCCTACTACATAATACATATCATTGGCGAGTTCTTAACGATTTTGTCTTTTTTTTGAGGTTATCTTGAGTGAAATTACTTAGAATACGAAAACACTAGTTTTCTGTGAGCTGGCTTATTACACGCTTCTACAAATATTTAGAGCGCTATTTTAAGAATACGTATGCAAAAATCAAGTATTTATATCCGCCGTTCGTGCAGCAGAATCCGTTTTTCCTAAATAACTCCGAAGTCGTTGGAGGCACAAATTTAAAATTTCGGGCACATTTACACGATATAAGGCACTAATTATCTGCATCATTCAATTCTTGAAAAGGCGATACTTTTTGCTGGGCGAACGCACACCTTTTACGTAGTTTTTATTCACAGAGTGATCTGTGAATAATAACATTTTGAATCTGGAACAAGTACGAAATACGAATTATGTACAAATAACAAATACAACTTGCTGAAAGTGTCTAGCTGGCTAAATGGCGGTATACCATAGAAGCTATATAATAAATTAAAAATAAAAATCCCGCCATTTTTAATTATATTTTCTTTTGTTTTCATTTTGTTCCACACGATTAGTGTATTCAGCCAGAATAACGTATAAAAATGATTCAAGTTTTTGTAAATTCAAGTCATAATGTTGAGTCAAAGTCACATTTCTGATCAAGTTGAAGACACAGTCTAGTCCTTGGACTAAGACTTGTATGGGTAAGACTTGTCTTATCACTATTAAAGATGTGAACTTTACGGAAGATTTTCAGTGCAATTTTGGTGAGAACACAAATTTGATTATTAAATGTATCGTGAGGATTAGGTACACATAATGCTATTATTAAGAACGGTTGTACACTCACGGGTTTTTTTATCGGAATCAGTTACGTGCCGAAGCTCGTTGCGCGAGGAGCTTGCGGTAGACGTGGCTCCCAGAAGAAGGACACCAAACGTGTCCGAAACTGGTCGGAGCAATTCCGATAAAAAAACCCGTGAGTGTACAACCGTTCTTAATAATAACATTATGAGAACACAAATAGCATGTTTTTTAAGATTATGCTGTTTCCCTACACACACATTCACCGGCACTAAATGGTTAATAATCCAGACTTATTGCACATTAAAAATAACATGACAAATATAAATAGGTACTATAAGTACGTACTACTATTTATTTTCTCGCAGTCAATGGTAAAAAGAAGATTACACGACTCGTGAATAAAAAATTTAATCTCAGTCCTTGTATCCCTCGCTTCGCTCAGGATTCTAATCTAGAATCCTTCGCTACTCTCGGGATCCAACTTAGTCCCTCGAATTAAATTGCCATTTTATTCACTTGTTGTATAATCTACTATTGTTGATTGTAGGTATCTTATTTACTTTATATCACTAACTAATATTAAAAAAGCGAATACCTACTTATCAGTTTTCTTCAGGCGATCACGACAATATATCTACGAGATCGCGGGACGTAATAATTCTATTTACTTTATATCACTAACTAATATTAAAAAAGCGAATACCTACTTATCAGTTTTCTTCAGGCGATCACGACAATATATCTACGAGATCGCGGGACGTAATAATTCCGTAATCTTACTTTGTGCAGATTAACCTAACTACGGACGTACCACCCAGTGGACACCTATTGTTGTATCACCAACGCGCGAAACACATAGGCGCAATGGGGTATTTATAATATCAGCCTTGAGCGGCTACTTCAGTTTGGACCAAATGCTAGACCCGTACACACGCACTATTTTAATTGTTCAAAAAACGAAAAAGCCGTTAAATATGCCGAATTACGCTATAAAGTGGTGTAGGAAATCCAGTAAATCATTAAATTTTACAAAGGACAACGTTTCTGTTCACCGATAAGTAAAATTCAATTCATTATTAACAATTTGTAAATAAAATTCATAGTTCAACATATACTGGTCACAGATGCCCTGTGTATCAGTCTATCCCTTTCCTACAACGGCATCTTTATATCTTTTGTACTCGCTCCGCCCTTGTACGCAGCGGTACTTGTGATGTTTTTCTGTTGTTTTGTGAAAGTTATCGACAATGATTACTGATAGATAATGAAAATGCTCAATTCAACTATGTTATATGTATATATATGTTGTTAATCCAAATTATCCTACTGATGTACTTAATAAACGCGAAAGCTGGAATGTTTGTTTGTTTTGCTATTCAATCACGCCAGATAAGTACATAAATAAAGGTCAAGTGGATAAATACATTTTAAGTTACTTGATACGTGATACTGATGCGTGTGAATAACCAATTTAGTGGTAAGAAACCAGTTAGAATTTAGTGTGTAAGCAAGCAAACGAACATTTTTAGAGTTCCGTACCTCAAAAGGAAAAAAGGAACCCTTATAAGATCACTTTGTTGTCCGTCTGTCTGTCTATCTGTCCTTCCGTCTGTCCGTCTCTATCATTATACCTTTACACTTCTACACACTTCTCACACACGCTATATTTCATATGACTGATGAAATTATCGATAATGACGAGGTAGTGTCACGTTGTCCCAGCACTAAGCATGATTTATTGCTATGAGTCAAATTGAAGTTGTCCAATCACAGTGCTGTAAAACCTATAACCCCCCCGCAAAATATTTCGCTCGCGAAATAGTTCATAGTTTTTCTCATGCGGAGTCCACTGGGTGATACGTCCGTGAACCTAACCTACCTATTTATGGTACAATCTTCGAACAAATCAAACCTCAAAGGAAAGCTTGATAACTGCATTTTCGAGCCTCAAAGGAAAGCTAGATAACTGCCTTGGTATAGTAGGATATTTTGAATTGCATTGTGTATATCATTTATTAAGAACGTCTACATCTACACTTAGCATGAAAATAGAACTTTATCTTAATTCAACTTTTATCGGACACTAGCTGTACCCTGCGGTTTTACCCGCGTAGACATCGTTCCCGTGGGAATATCGGGATCCAGGGTCTAGACTATCTACATAGGTACCAAATTTCAGCTCAATCGGTTGTGTAGTGTTAGCGTGAAGAAGTAACATACATATTTATTTACACACTCACAAACTTTCGCCTTTCTAATATTAATAGGATTTTGAAGTCCTTTTTCTTTGTCTTTTTTCTCGTCTTTCTATGTCGTTTTATCTAATGAAGTGTACCAAAATACAATGTTTCCAAGCTCAGCTGGGTCTTGTAATACTACTTTTTTAACTATTATAAAATAGCCTCACATGTGTATTTACACAAATAACATGTTTTTGATCCAAAGTCAGATAGTTAGAGTACTAGTTTTTAATGAATCTATACAGATATTGATACCAGAGAAAACTCTATAAGACGAAATAAAAATACTGTATGAGGCTGCCCCAAGGCCTGTATGAGAGTGCCCCGCATGTGGGGTACATTCATACATATTTCTTTATTTTTTACTTTTATAAAAAGCCTCACATGTGTATTTACACAATTTACATGTTTTTGATACAAAGTCAGATAGAGTACTAGTTTTTAATGCATCTACACAGATATTGATAACAGAGAAAATTCTATAAGACGAAATAAAAAAACCTGTATGAGGCTGCCGCACCTTCCCTTACTTAATATTTAGCACACTAGGCTAAATAAAGATAGTTTAAAAACTTAAACAACTGACTTCCATGCCCCGCGAGTCAAATTCAGAAGAAGTTTGAGACGTTTATAGTCATATCTCTGGAGATGCTTATCAGATCTCGATAAAATTTAAAAGGAACCACCTCGGAAAAGTACCCTACCGATTAAAAAAAGAATCATTCGAATCGGCACAATTGACGGAGTAATCGCGTGATATACATTTAAAAAAAACATACAGACGAATTGAGAACCTCCTTCTTTTTGGAAGTCGGTTGAAAATAAGTCCACATATTCTGCCCTATCGAGTGTGCAAAACTTTATCTACTACAAGCACTAATACTTGTAGGTGCTCGTGTTGTTTTTGGTTAAAGGAGTTTACAGTCTCATCTTCAGTCTCGACTCAGAATCTGAATTGTCGTTGAGCTGTTTTTGTAAAAATTTCGCGTTAGCTTCGCTGGTGCCAAAGTATGCATTATATTAATTTTTAGAGCTCTAAGAATTTAATACATTTTAATCCCTTTACAAGTCGCATCTTTCGCGCTCAAAATGTGTTTATTTTTTTCTCAACTTCAACATTCTCTTAAAAATACGATAATTTATCACCACAAGATGAAAATCATAATCAGCCGGTGTCAGTCCACAGCTGGACGTAGGCCTCTCCCAAGATACGCCATAACGC
The DNA here is from genome assembly GCA_954871355.1 of Cabera pusaria. Lineage (NCBI taxonomy): Eukaryota > Metazoa > Arthropoda > Insecta > Lepidoptera > Geometridae > Cabera > Cabera pusaria. Next base: position 24,977,321 of record OX940890.1, read on the forward strand.
CACTGAGCCTGATCTTCGGTTCTTCTTTTCCAGTCACTGCCCACCGCTTTGCGTATATCGTCACTCCACCTGCTCACAGGACGTCCTACGCTACGTTTGCCGATTCGCGGTCTCCACTCTAGGACAAGTCTTCCCCAACGGTTATCAGTCCTGCGGCAGATATGACCAGCCCACTGCCACTTCAGTTTGCTAATCCGTTGAGCTATGTCGATCACTTTAGTTCTCTGGCGAATTACTTCGTTCCGGATTCGATTCCGCAGAGAAACACAAGATTAACTTAACTCCTCTTACACTCCTTCTACAATAATTAAAACAATTTTCTTTCAATAACAACAGTTATTTATTTGTTAAATGATGTGTAAATAAACTATAGGTATTGCATTATACAATACTTAATAAAATAAACTCTAGAAAATATAAATCATCGTATATATCTATTCCAGCAATAATCAGAGAAATCGCACGAGGTCTTTAAATAACCCGCTTACTATAAAAAGTACTTAAAAGATAAATTATAATTTATATTCACAGTATTAGAAAAAAATATACAGTCAGCAAGAAGTTTGGCAATTTACGCATAAACTTTTATTACCGATGAATTCCACGGATTTGCAAAACTGTACAGAACACATATTGAACGGCATTTCGAGATTTTGCACTGAGATTTAAAAATTGAGCTTCACATTATTCTAATAAATTGGTTCTTTTAAGTAAAAACTAATCATACTAACTCTGTACTTATATTAGTGAAATTAATTGCACAATAACCTATACACACTAAAAATAATAATACATAATACACTTAATAATACATTTAACTCTAAAGTCTTAGTAAGGTTTTTTTTAAACAGGTCCAAGAAAAAAATAGGGTTCTTGGGTAAAAGGGCTATTAAAATACGAACGCCTTATTCACTCGCGAAACAAAAATCTGCGACTGTCTGAAAACGCAATTAAGTGAGGATTTAACTAAACTTAGATAAAAGTTACTAGTTACTAGAGTAATACGTCATTTGTTTAAAGAATAACCATTTTTTTTTGCGTATCCAATTATTTACTCTAGAGTAACTCTTATCCGAGTTTGGTTAAAACCGCAATAAGAAGGATAAGTCATAAGAAAAATAGCATTAATCAATATGATGTCACTGTCAAAATCATCAAAGCGAATCTTTGTTTATTATTTACAAAGACCTTGTACTATTTAACTCGACTGCGAACTAAACCGCAAAACCGACCCTAATGAAAGCGACCTTGAAGGGAGTTCGTTCCTTTCTTTTGAATTGACAACATATATAATAGGTTGGGGAAAAAGTCTTTTCGCATTTTTTAAGAAAATTCAAAACATTTTCTAATATAGTTTATTTACATTTAACTAAAGTATGTAGGTACCATTTTGTTCGATAAGTTTTTGCCATCTTGTAGGTAGGGACATGATCCCATTGCTATAGAAATTTTGGGGCTTCTGATCAAAAAACCGCGACAAGTAGTTTTGGCAGTCCTCTCGTGATGTTAACCTGACACTGCCTAAAGAATTACGAAGAGACCGAAACAGGTGGAAATCTGAAGGTGCAAGGTCAGGACTATACGGCGGATGCATAATCACCTCCCAGCCCAACTCTCTTATTTTTGCTGAGTGGCTAAAGATGTGTGAGGTCTAGAGTTATCATGATGAAATCCACGCCTCTTCTGTTGATTAATTCCGGCCGCTTTCTCTCAACTTCTTGCTTTAATCTCATCAGTTGTTCACAGTAGAGTTCGGTATCGATGGTCCTGCCTGGTGGTAACAGCTCATAATGAATAATGCCCTTCCAATCCCACCACACACAGCATCAATGAGTACACGGTTCATTAGGTTTCTTTCAGTAAGGTCGTGAGGTACCCAAATATCGAGCTTTTTTGTGTACCCAGTTTTTTTCAAATGCGCCAAAACTGTTTTGTGGTCCATTCCCAGTTCTTCAGCGACGTCGTAACTACTGATATGCCGAACTTACTCCACTTTTTCAAAAATGGCATCCATTTTATCCGTAATAGGGCGGACCAGAGCGAGGTGCATCTTTGACATAAAAATTTCCGGATTGAAAACGCTTAAACCAACTTTGCAGTGTCTGTGAGAGTAGCTCTCACAGACACTGCACTAGGTATATAATCATCGCAATTTTTTTTCGCGGCTTGCGTTGCATTTTTACCTTTTTTGTAGTAAAATTTTAAAATGTATCGAATTTCTTCATTAGATTCTCATTCAAAATTTAAACTTCTAATAATACCAAAACCAGCCAGATACAAATAGTATAGTCAAAGAGATTTTATTACAAGTGCATACTTACTATAATGCGAAAAGATTTTTTCCCCAACCTAATATATATATATATATATATATATATACAGGGTGTTTGGTCCATCGTTTGCCAAATTGAAATAGCTGATAGAAGAGGTCATTACCCCTCTTTCCTTACCTCCCCTAGCCGGTTTTAACCTCAACATATTTTAGATATCGATTTAGAGTTATTTTTGAAAGAAAAAACCAATATTTATCATGAACACTTGAATTAAAAAAAAATCTTCCATGAGTCTTCATAATTATGTTTTATTTTAAAGTGTAATTATAAGGAGCATCAATGAAATTCATAATAGCTCACGAAGAACGTCAACTTTTTTGTCAACGTCAACTAATTGGCTGAGAGACAGGGAAAATTTAAAGATATTGTCAACTTCACAGTACAATAAAAAAAAGAGAGAGAAAGTTCTTCCATTTACTGAATAAATGCCTTACTTTATCCTCTTTCTATTGGTATACAACATGTTATAAAAAGCCCCGAATCTATCAGCTATTTCAATTTGGCAAACGATGGACCAAACACCCTGTATATATATATATATATACTAGCAGCCCGCCCCGGCTTCGCACGGGTAGAACATATATGCCTACAAAATTTGCATCAGTTTGTTGCATCGAATATAAAATATGAACATATTTAACAACCATCGTCATATTTCATCCAATTAACACAAAACCTTAACGAATTATGCACCTAAACCTTCCTCATAAACACTCTGGCTATTGGTGAAAACCGCATGATAATCCGTTCAGTAGCTATTGAGATTAATGCGAACAGACAGACAGACGCAGTGATGAACTTTGTTTTATAATACTTACGTATTGATATTGGACGGCCCTTTGGCGTAAAGGATAGTTACCCTGATTCTGACCCGACAGTCGTTGGTTCTAATCCTAGCTATATACCTACCAATGAAAGTTTTATGTGCATTCATGAATCATGAGTTTTCGTACAGTGGTAGTGGAATCATTAAATCTACCAAAAAGTAGCTTACCACCAAGGAGTACATCTGCCGCCGTAACCTTACGGCGTTCCCCGACGCAAAATGTAGGGGTAATATACGTTTAACGTGTGTATCTGTGTGTCTGTCTGTAGCAACTTAGCACCTAACCGGATGAACCGATTTTGTTTTTATTATTGATAGTTTTTTTTTGTTTGATAGATGTCTTTATCGAGAGTTTTCTTAGCTTTGATTCATGAAAATTCGTTCAATCGTTATAAAATTATGAGCTTTTTTCTAGTTAATTGCGCTATGAAATCAACTTTCATAGGTCTGATCAATTCGAAAATCTTCTTCTTCAATGATATTGTAAGAACATGGAAGCCTCCTGGACTCTACAGAATACTCAAATCCTCACCAACTTACAGCTCAGATTTTAAATGTCGTGATTAGAGTCATTGGCAAAAGCTATTATACATAGATCAGTCGGGGTGGTTTAAAATATTATATTATATTATTATATATATAGATGAATATTATTTTATACAATAGATCATATTATTATACTATATTGACTTCAAATTGATTGTGATCGGTGAGGATCTACAGCATAGCTAAGCTTATAATTATATTTTCGTAGTAACTATGACCTAATCTGTGGTTTCACTGCAAATATTTTATTAATTTTGCGATGCGTGTTTGTGAAATTCGCGATATTTTCTAGAGTTTTCATTTGAATTATATACTGTAAAGGACAATTTTAATCTATAATATGTGGCCAAGCTAATTAACGTAATTATTTGGATAAGGATTAATACTATATACTTGAAAATAGCCTTGGAAGTTATGTAATATTTTGTAACAAACATTTTAAGATTAAAATGGTTACTGTGAGTCAACCTTAAGAGATAGACATATGCTGTCGCGGACTTTTTTGTAGGTCTTATTAAGTTGTACAACTCTTCCATAGAAAATATTCTTCTATCTATTTTCAATTAAGCAGCGTTCGTAAGAAACGTGTTTTTTCGACCGTTTATTTGCCGACTTAGGTTGCAAATTAGGTCTCCACGAATGTACCTTTGATTTAAACGGGATAATATATAGCCTATTTTCATTCCGAAAGTCCATTCTATGTATTAGTGAAAGAATTTTTTAAATCGGTTCAGTAGTTTTTGAGCTTACTCATTACAAACATACAAAAATACAAATGTTCTCTCTTTATAATATTAGTATAGATATATATATATATATATATATATGTGTGTGTAAATATATATATATAGAACAAATATAGCACTAGCAGGTTGTTAGACAAGGACACACTCCCATCCAGTTTCGTTTGGGCCGTTTTGTTGGTTGTACAAAGCAATTAAAACCTTATGTTTAGAGCCTACGGACCAAACTGAATTTGTTAAAACATCTGCAGTGCACCATATTTTTATATTAAGTCTATGATTATTTAATGAGAGTCTATACTTGTATTTACAAAGGTAACAAAGGTCGACGATTAAAGAGGAATAGACAATCCAAAACTTATTAAACAAAAGAGGTTTGACTTATTTATTCAGTAGACAGTGATAGATCACTGCTTTCATTTTCTGAGCCATCTGTTAAATCCCCAGGAACTAATATATATTTTTTAAGAAAACACTTCATTAGTCGGCAAATTTTAAAGATAACTAAAACTCAAACTTAAATAATAGGGCGAATATATTTAGATACCCTTTGAGCCGAGAAGTCCAATTTTTCCAAACATATGTTTTAATTGGACAGTCCTATATACATTACATTTAGTTAAAATCTTTATCGTTTTAATAAAATTACAATAATAAATTAATGCTTAACAAATTAACAATTATATTATGCTTGCAACATATAGAGACTATAAAATCAATGTAAATGTCGTTGCAGTGTTCTTACAATAGGCATGACGACATTATACAAAAATCGAAGATTTAATGGTTTTAGGGGAAAATACATATTAAAACAATTTAAAACGCTAGTTTAGTTTTATAAAAAAAAATTTGATAATTAAGAATTTCAATAAAAACATTAAAATACTGCGATCGGCCATTTTGATTGAAACACCAATCACAGCGCATGACGTCACGCTTAGGTCCTCTTATATCAGGTTTTCTTGAAAATGTTATTAAATTTTGGAAAAGCCATGTCACAGATTATATAATAGTTACAACGTTAAGTATGTCATTAACCTATGCGTGACGTCACAGCCGCCGCCATGACACATGTGAGCTGTTTTCGCGCGCTATTTAAAAAATGTTTGAAAAATTGCTTTAATTTTCGTTAAACTTTATTACTGAAATAAAGGTTTTTTCGTGAATAGTAAATGTGTTCCCACATTACGGAAGAGCATTTCAAAATCTTTCGTCACGCCTATTCATATGAATTAAGGCGCATTAAATATCAAAATATGTACCACTATGGCTTATATACGTCTAAATGGAATGTTTTAATAGGGAATATGCATGATTTTTTAAAATATTTTTAATTCACTGATTACATCCATTTAACACAGTTAAAAAATGAAATAATACTGAGTGTTCAAATAAAGCTAAAAAAAATAGTTTTAGCATTGAAAAAAATGAGGTATCTAAAACGCTGACAAATTTTCGCGCGCCTTTGTGACGTCACAGTGCACCACACGGTCTCCACAGATTAAATCTTTTTATTAGAAATAGTACGTATTCGTACAACAGTGCATAGTATTTCTATGAAAAAGATTTAATCTGTGGAGACCGTGTGGTGCCCTGTGACGTCACTTTCTAATTGACAAGTGGTGATGTGTTTTGCAAATTAAAACTTCCCACGCTTTTTTTGCATTTTTCATATAATATTTTAACACATTTAAGAGTATTTTATTTATAAAAAAATGTTTAACAAACAACACCAGAACAATAATGATTCGAAAATAAATGATTTCAAGTAAATGTATACTACATGCATATTCCCTATTATGTTTGACTAAGTATATTATTTGAAGTAAATTTCATAAATAACTATATGTATATATAAATAACAAATATACAACAAAAACCTACTAAATAAATTTATATTCGAGACTTGATATGTGTAAATTGAGTCTTTTAATACATTAAAATTATAAATATACATGACAAATTATTTAAAGTCAATTTCTTATCTTAAATAAGTATAATATGCTTAGCAAAGGTAAAATTAATTAGTTTATTTATATTCGAGACCTTATTGTAATATTGAATATTCAAAAATTAACAGCAATAATTATAAACGTGTCCCAAATTTTGAATATTCGTTAACTATATAGGCTGGGTTGCGTTCACGTCCTCTGGAAGTGGTTGTTTGTTTTGCAACTCGCTCGAAGGTTCGGAACGACCACGGGTGTTTTTCACTCATATTTTGACTTTGGTATTTTTCGCTGACTCGAATTTCGAGGTTATGTTCATTTATTTTTCTTTTTCTAAATATTTTCCGTTAATTTTTTACCATTAATGTTTTGTCATGTCACGGAGACTTGAGTCCGAGAGGTCTTGTCTTGACGATGCAAATTTCTTTCCATTCACTTAATCTGTAATAAAAATTACAGCTACACCTGCCAAATTAAGTGTCGCAAACGTCAGAGCGTTTGTTAACCATCGAAATTGATGGTTAAAAATTTGCAACTGGAGTGTAACAACCGAGGTCGTTAACGACAAAGTTGCGCTAACCGATTGTGACATTCTGAAGTCGTGAACACGGTTAGAGCGTTTGGTTACACTCCGGGTGTAGGACTTGAACGCACCCTTATTTAACTCCATTTCATTCTTATCAGTCACTGTCAAACTTTGTGATAAGCCCACAGCTCTCAAAGTTACCCGCTGCCGGCCCCCTCAAGAACTTTGACAGTTGATAATTAAATGAATATAATGAAATATTGGCGGGGCGCAGCTACACGGGCTCTTTAGCTGCACCTGTCATTTCGTGCATTTCAATCACTGCCAAATACTTATACTAAACAAATGTTGAATATTAAATAGGTAATAGAATATATTTTGAATAGGTATATATAATATACCTGTTTTACGTGTACAGTGGTATGTTTCTATACATTAAATTATAATTATTATATATTTAATAAACATGAATTTAACAAAAATATTGTAGACTATTTCTTACTACAAATAACTTTTTTTTTTATGAAACGACATTTTTAATTGAGTTTTTTTACAATTACTACGAACTATGATACTCTGATTTCTTTTTATCTTTCGCACCCATAGTATTGGAACGTATAGTTATTTAAATAATAATAATTTAATAAAAAATTCACAAGCAACCGTCATTATGGAAGTTGCAATAAATGTATTAATAAATAATACAAGTTAAGAAAACACAAATACTTATATTAAAAAATGTATAACACATCGGTTCTGGCGCAAATAATGACGCAACTTTTGTCGGTTTCATCAAATGTTTCCATGGAAACCGCGTTATACATCATCGCAATTCGCCATAACGTATCGTACAACAAACCAACAACAAGAAATGAAATTTGGCGGGAATTTAGATTGCCTTATGTCATATATAAGATGCTGATAGATGTTTTAAACTACGTTATCAAAATACTCTACTGTGTTACGGAACCCTACGAGTGCGAGTCCGACTTGCACTTGCCCCGTTTTCTTTTTTACCTTTTTTGTGATATAATGTAATAGGACAAGCACGACGCTCGCCTGATGGTAAGCGATGATGTCTACCTATTACAGATACAAATATTATGTTTCTTTGAAGTGTTTCACACTTTATATTTTTGTAAATTGTTAAACACAATCCAAAATTTCATCGTACCGACGGGACTTGAACCCGCAACCTCCGGAATAACATGTTCCGGCGCTTTGCCAATTAAGCTACGGTGCGAAGTATCGTTACGACGAAATTAGTGGATTGCATTTGTTAACCCAATTATGCATTGGTGGCGCCATCTATGACTACTTATTACGTAAGTTAATCATTCGGAAAAAATCATTACAGTTATCAAATCCGACGAGAGATGTTGCACTGCGTAAATCAAATATTATGTTTCTTTGAAGTGTTTCACACTTTATATTTTTGTAAATTGTTAAACACAATCCAAAATTTCATCGTACCGACGGGACTTGAACCCGCAACCTCCGGAATAACATGTTCCGGTGTTTTGCCAATTAAGCCACGGTGCGAAGTATCGTTACGACAAAATTAGTGGATTGCATTTGTTAACCCATGTATAGATATAGCAGCTATAAATATAGATACAGCAGCATGCAAAATTCTGGACTGCCAGAATTTTGCATGGCATTTGCATTTTGAGGTAGGGCATGTGTCACTTTTGCTAGTTGGCTGGCAGTTCTCGCTACGCGATCGGAATATCCGTCACGGGGATGGAGGTATCGCTAAATACCATAGACGTAATATAAATTGACTGCGCAAAACTGCCCTGATGAGACTAACCTAGAAAGGAGTTTGTCCCTTTCTTTTGTATGGACTACTTATATATATACTATACATATAGTATACAACATATATAGGACTAGCAGGTTGTTAGACAAGGACACACTGCCACCCGGGTGTCTCTCAGTTGGGCCGTTTTGTTCTACAAAGCAATTACAACCTTATTGTTCAAGCATGCGGATTAAATTGAACTTGTCAAAACATCTGCAGTGCACCATCCTTTTATATGACGTCTATGCTTTTGCTAGCTGGCTGACAGTTCCCCGCTACGCGATCGGAATATACGTCACAGGGACGGAGGTAAAGATCTACTACAATAACATGGTCCGCCCCTCCAAAATTCAAAACGTTTGAAAGTATTTACAACGCACCACCACGCATGTGTGCGTAACTGGTACTGCCGGCCTGCTACTGAAGACGAATAATTACAACTATAGTAGGGTCAATTTAATAGATCACATTTGACACTTAATCAAAATTAAACAACGTGACCTTGTAATGAAGGGCACATAAAATTATTAATTATTTCAAAGTCAGAACTGCATAATTACTTGACATTTTTCAGCTACAAATACATATGTATTCTAATAATTACAAAAGAAAGCGTTTTTACGATTTACTTTGGCTAATAATTCATTTTAAACATAATAAACAATTTTAGTTCTAAAAAACTAAACGTCAGTACAAGGTTACGTCAGTGACCACTTTTTCTTTAAAAGCACTAGGGATGCTACCCCTAAAAATCAAAAGATTTATCAGTCGATAGGTTGAATCGAATGCAATGATTACTTGTGAAGGATGTTTGACTATAAAAATAACTACACTGTGATTTTAATTAACACATGATATTATTCTTTGACTAAAAATACAAAAATAATTGAATAGGAACTAAAATCATTAATAATTTGGGTTAAAAAACTAACGATAAACTACTAAACGGTAGATCCATAGGTACATTTGAATATGTTTCATTGGGACATTTTTTATGGAGCTACATTCTTATCTATAAATACATATAAAATCGTTTAATTATGTATAAATTCCGATTTGTATAATTTGTATCAACGTGTCTTATCAATTTCATATTAACGCAAAACAAACAAATAAATAACACTGAATATTGTAAATACTAATTGTATTTCTCGTTTAGAGCTTCCGGAAAATTGGTTATTTCGAATAACATCACACTAACATCATTCTTGTTTGTGTTGATGCGTATCGATTCATCAATTGAATCGATGTTTTGAAGCAAGTCACCTTACTATGAAGCTAAGACTGACAGATGTCAAATGTGATCTATTAAATCGATCCTACTATACATATAAACTCTTTCGTAAGGATGTGACTACACACATTAAAACAGTAATTAGGAGGGTCCCCTCGATGTTATCTCTTACTCGATGTTATCGTAGTAAATCTCTATCGCTAAATACCTACTGGGCTGAAATGTAGTGGGGTTAGCTTAAGATGAGGATGTTTGTTCCGAGGCGGCGTGTATGTGCGTCCACAGTTTGGAGAGTCGAGCGTGCGCCGCGGCCGGCACGCCGAGCGCTGCGGCCGCGCGACGCACGCCCTGACGACCGTATGCCAAACAGACGCTGCTCTCCTAAAATTTATTTATTTATTTGGTCAACCTATAATAGTTACATTCTTACATTCTTATAAAACTAGCGTAACACAATATTTTAATGCACTATTTGTTAAGGTAAGCACCGCATGCTTTAACAAAATATATTATTAGTAATTATGTAAAATAACATGCAAAATTAAATAAAACAAAATCAGAGTAAAAGTTTTTGTTGTGTCAAAGTGTTTTTGAAAGTATGGAGTGTATCCCCAAAGCATCAATGAATTTACATTTCTCATTAATTAGGTTACACAGAGTTCTAGCTACAGGAGAGTTCGAACCTAGTACTGTTCTACGAAATGGAGGAGCAAACGGAGTTAGTGGTTTTCGAGGGTACAGGTATTTCGAGGGTATAAGGTACTCTTAATTTAAACTTAGATAGGATATCAGAACAGTCGATGTCATAATTAATAAACTCGCCAAGTGCAAGTCGGACTCGCACTCGTAGGGTTCCGTACTACACTACAGTATTTTATAAGATCGAGCAAAAAATACCACTATCATTTTTCGCCGGCAAAAAATAATAATTAATAGACATTTCGTTTCTTATAACGCCATCTAACGTCTAAACAAAGGTGTAAGGGATCGACATTTCAATATAACGCCATCTATGGGACGTTTACCTAACTAAGCGTTCATAGATGGCGTGAAATGCCGAAAAAAACACGTTTCTTGTATGGGGACCCTCTATTATCTTTAACTTTATTCAGTTTTTAGTATTTGTTGTTATAGCGGCAACAGAAATACATCATCTGTGAAAATTTCAACTGTCTAACTATCACGGTTCATAAGATACAGCTTGGTGACAGACGGACAGAGAGACAGACAGACAGACAGACGGACAGCGGAGTCTCAGTAATAGGGTTCCGTTGGTACCCTTTGGGTACGGAACCCTAAAAAGCTTGTATAGAAATATTAGATCTAGATTTGTTCTGCGATTGGAAAGTGGTGTTAAATGAAAATAAGACAATCTACTATTATATGAAGGTAAAGACTTTCACCCATATGCATAGTCAGTTCCTCAAGATTTCCTCCACTCGACCTTAGTCGAGGTCACCTCAAGGAATTCTTGAAAACATCCTTGAAATCAGTATGTTCAGTTACGTCTTCACCCTCCAGTGAGGAACCTCCAGTAAGGTCGAGTCGAGGTTGAGTGAAGGAATTACGTCATTAATTTATTTATTACATTAATATGTTATATATTAAAACTTGAAATAACCTTAGAAATAACTTTGAAAGCGCTGATAACAAGTTTTGAGGAGACCTTAAGGTAGATCGCGACGTACCTTGAGTTTGACAGTTCATTACTCGACTCGACTGAGGAATTTGCTCAAGTCGAGGATTTTTTTTCTTTCTGCATACCGACTTTATCCTTGAGGTTGAGTTTGAGACAAATCACATTCGAGTGGAGGAAATCTTGAGGAACCGACTATGCATATGGGTGTTAAGTCTTGCCAACGGTGCCATAAAAAAAAATACAATATTTATTTATTGACGTAAGGTCAATTTGGGTTAGACCGGCATACTCTATTATTAAGGGTAAGACCGTCATTAAGAACGAACGCGGGGTGTACTTTTCCATACAAATGTATTACCCCGTTTTATACCTGGATAATGCTTCTAGAGCAAAATTTGTTTCTACAAAGAAATAACATCCAGAGATACTAAAAGGCCCCACCGATTTATGGTGGATATACCGTCTACCCGAACGAAGCGATTTGCTTTTTCGTTCATCATACGAACCGCCAAGGAATGGAATACACTGCCTGAGTCTGTGTTTCCGGTTAAGTACAATATGGGGTCTTCAAATCGCGAGTGAATAGGTATCTTCTGGGTAAGCTAAGCACGCTCCATCATCGATTGCATCATCACTTAACATCAGGTGAGATAGTGATCAAGTGCTACCCAGTTAAACCAGTAAAAATAAAACCGGCTAAGTCGAGTTGAACTCGATCACCGAGGCTTCCGTACCAACCAATTAAGCTAGACCTCTAAATTGTATGAGCGCTCATATAACTCAGAGGTCTACCTTAATTGGCGCTAACTATGTATGTATGGGGACACCCTTTAATTTTTTATTTTTTATTTTTTGGAATTTTCCTTAATTTGTGCTGAAGACCTTGCTTCTTGCCGAATTTCATGATTCTAGGTCAACGGTAAGTACCCTATAGGTTTTTGACCCAAAACTATATATAGGGTACTTCCGGTTTACCTAGAATTGTCAATTTTGGTAATAAGCAAGGTCTTAGAGCACAAGTAAAGGAAAAATTCCGAAAAATAAAAAAATTGTAAATTAAGGTACAATTAATAAGTTTAGTACTAACAAGTTTTTGCGAATATCTAAATTTGCCCATATCTTTTTATTGTGTTGACTCAAGACCTTGATTTTTATACACCCAATAGGACTATAAACCTCAGTATCAGGTATAAATCTCAACTTGCTAGGTCCACCCGTTCCTGAGAAAATCAGTGGTGACACACGGACAGACAGACGGACAGACAGACAGACAGACGGACAAGAAAGCGATCTTATAAGGGTTCCTTCTATACCTTTTGAGGTACGGAACCCTAAAAATCAAGGTCTGCTAGAGCTACGCCCTATAATTGCTATTTTATTTGCTTTTAGACCAACAAATTGCAAAAAGAAATATAAGCATTCTAATCTCCTCTTTAAATTCTTCAAGTCTCATATTTCTATTTGCAATTGTTCGGTAAAAAAAAAGAAAATGATACGGGCGTAACTACAGCAGACCTCGATTTTTTGTAGAAACAAATTTTTCTCCAGAAGCATTTTCCAGGGAGGAAACGGCGAAATACATTTGTATGGAAAAGTGCACCCCGCGTTTCCTCTTAAGGCCGACGCAGATACAGCGGATCACAGCGCAGTGCATTTTTCACCGTTTAAATATCAAGGTCAAGGACGCGGCCTGCCAGAGGTTATTTTGTATGGAATAAAATTACATATAGATAAAAGTTCAAAACCTTCCTGCAGCCGCATCCTTGACACGCCTGCGTTATCTGTCGCGGCCTACAGCTGTTTGATTCTGCCGCCGCCATCTTGCTCCTCAGCAAGTAGTAAACAGGTTTTTTTTAAAAATATTTTATAGGCTAGCTTTTGACCACTATCTCACCTGTTGGTAAGTGATGATGCAGTCGGAGATGGTAAGCACGCTAGGCCTAGAATGGGAACTGGCTCTTAAGGATAGCTTCCGGAACACATTAGATGTTTGGTGACAGATTTTCTAACTTGAGGGTGGTAGCTGGCCAGGTGGACACTAGATATGTCCTACCACCATGCTGGGATTGTTGGTTTCTTAACGATGTTTTCTTTCACCGGAGGGCCACTGTGAGAAGCGCACATAAATTGTTCGATAGAAAAATCCATTGGAGCACGGTGGTTTGAACTCGGTACCACGGCATCAAAGCCGACCGTTCTCCCGATGACGCCACCAGGCCTTCAAAGTAGGTGTAGTGGTAGGATAGGATACAATGTATAGAGTTTAATATTCTCACGTGATTAGCAGCTCGCAAGGCGTACACATGCCGTCGTCTGAGGTTGTCATCGCGTCGCGCGGCTGCCGCGCGTTCCGCGTGCAAACCGCGTCTCAGCCGCGCGGCTAAGCCGCAAGCCGCGCCCGCAGCCGCCAGGCCTAAAGCCACGGCTTCTTCTGCGCCCCACGCTTCCGAGCCTATATCTGCGTTTGATGCCACGCTGGAATAGAATAGAATAGAAATAATTTATTTTCACTTTTCAAATTTCATTCAATAACAGAATAAGAATAAGATAGTTTAAAAAGTAAAACAACCGCGCATTAACCATTAAGTACCGTCGAATGCGTGCGACTGTAGGGAAACAGCACAATGTTGAAAAACATGCTATTTGCGTTCTCACCTAAATTTCACTGAAAATCTTCAGTAAAGTCCACATCTTTTACTGAGTGTATGACTTGCACTAGACTTCGACCTGAAATGTGACTTCGATACTACTTTATGACTTGAAATACAAAAACTCGAAGAATTTTAATACTTGACACTGGCTGAATATACTGATCGTGTGGAGCCATAATGAAACAAAAAAAATGTAGTATATTTACAGCGCGGCGGCGGCGAGGTCGCGGCGCGCGGCGGCGACGCGCGGCGGGTCGCGCGCGGTGCCGGCCGACAGGGCAGTCAGCGCGGCTCCCAGCTCCCTCATATCTTCTACCTCGGCACAGCAACGCTGTTCCACTGAAATTATAACATACAACACTTTATATTGTTACTTCGACCTATTGTGTATCAGAAAATTCGAGAAAAAGGCGCCGTGACTAATTGGGATCATAAAAACAGGCAGTCATACAATTAACATGCTACGCCTGGTACACCGACGAAATCCCAGTCGTCGGGCAGGCACAGCTCGCACTATACGCGGACGATGCAGCTTTCTACGTCGCATCAAAGAACCCGAACCACGCTTTAAAGAAGATCCAAACAACACTAGATGCTCTACCGGACTGACTACAACGATGGAGACTCTCAGTAAATGTAGCGAAGACCCAGGCGATATGCATCGGAAGGAAAAACCAGCCGAGAAACCCGACCCGACACTAATGGGAATCGTCATCAATTGGAATACAAGCGTCCGCTAGCTGGGAGTAGAGATTGATAGACGCCTCACCTTTGGTAAACACACGGATTACGTCATATCGAAAACAAAAGGAGCACGCGCTCGCCTAGCTTCTTCCAGATTACCGACAAGGACAAAGATAATGGTCTACAAGACCTATGTGAGATCCCGTCTCACATATGCCGCCCCCGTTTGGAACCCCCTTCTGAGTGGGCGAAACAGAAGTCGACTCCAATCGCAAGAAAACCTCACCCTCAGGAGGATAGTAGGGGCGCCACGTTATGTGAGGAACGACACCATAAGGCGCGACATCAAGCACGTAAACTTACATGAGTTCATCCGAAGCCTTTCAAAGAAAATGTTCGCACGAGCAGATAGATCCCCCTACGAACATATCCGCGGGATTGCCCCGCTACATGCGAGACCGCCAGAGCAGACAGGAAGGACAGCAGCCTTCATGAAACCTTATCTAAGAGAACTTTTAGAAGAAAACAACGACACCGCAGACAAGTACAACAACGTTAGTGACGCTGAAGAAGTAAGGAGAGACCCGCCGGAGGCCGCTGCCGTGGCTGCTGATTGGTCCGCTGGGCTTCCCCGAACGGGGATCAACCTGGCGCGGCTTGATCGCGCCGGCAACTAGTGGTCACCGCGGGTAACCCTTCTGAACACCAAGGTGTAATAACACAAATAAACAGCCGCGCCCATCGTAATGGGCGAAGAAGAAGCCAGGGGAAAAGGGCAACGCCCTGACCCCCTCTCCTTGTACCAGAAAGGTGCAAGCGGTCACCAGACGTTGTGATCAGTCATTCTTTGGAAGCGACATTGTAAACATCTCATCGTCAGTGCGAAAACTGACCAAGTGATTGTGAAGTGTGCAATGTGCATAAGTAATTGTTAAGTGCGAACAGTGAATAAGTGATTGTGAATTACCAACGACCTCAGTGCGTGTCAACAGATATTTGATCAATGTGTAAGATGATTTGGACGACTATTCTGGAATATTGTGCTAACCTAGTGTTGTGGAAATAAACTTAAATTACATCGGATTGGCATATTTATACCACCCGCTAGTAACAATATGTATAAGCGGGAACCTCACGGGCAGCGGATGCGGTAGAAAGTTAGAAACTCTCAAACGAAGAAAACATGCTGCCATTGGTGATATCTGCATATTTCTTCCGTTTGGGGTCGAAACAAAGGGGTTTGTGGGGTCGAGATACCCGGGGTTTTGTAAGGGAGTTCTCACTCATGACCATAGACTGTTTTAATTTTTCATTAATTGGTAGGGTATATTTCCATTGTGGTCCCATTGTAATTTCATTGAGATATGAAGAGTAGGTATCTCCAGAGAAATGGAGATAAACACCTCAAACTTGGCACTGATGACTGACTAGCGCGGCATTTGAAGTCGGTTTTTTCGTTTTGTAAACGTACCAATGGCAAAGTTTATGCCATTCCTGACGATTTTATCGGAGTTGGTTAAATTAGTAATTTACGCAAAAAAAAATTAAATACAAATTAAATGGTTTTCATTTGAATATCATTATCATTATCAGCCTATCTCTATCCACAGCTGGACATAGGCCTCACCTATGGCACGCCACTGAGCTCGATTATCAGCTCTTCGTTTCCAACCGCTGACAGTGAGTATATCATCGCTCCACCCAGCTGGAGGGCGTCCTACATTACGTTTACCGAATATAAATAAACATAATCACCTCTTTCAAAAATCTGCTCGAGACGTCCCAAGCCGAGCTGTATTAAGCGAAGCTGCTCTTGGTCGCTTTGAAAACTGGCTTCCAATTCTTCGATCGATGCATCGTCCTCCTTCAATGTAAAAACATTTAATCACTCGATCTATACAATACAAGAACTCTTTATTGATCCTAATTCCTAATATATCGACCGCATCATCACTTACCAATAAGTGAGATAGTGGTCAAACGCTAGCCTATAAGATATAAAAAAAATAAGAACACCAAATAAAATGCGAAAGTCAAGTTTGTTTAAGTATTTGTTTGTTTGGGACTTCTTCACTGTCAAACGGCTGGTCTAAATTAACTGAAATTTTGCACAGTGATAACCAGTACAATGGATTAGGCTATAGCTATATATATGTACTAGAAGTGCCCGGCGGCTTCGCCCGCATTAAAAACTTCTTTTATTTACTTAAAACAAATAACTATCTGCATTTTGAAAAAGTCTGAAACTCGTATTTACTTACAGAAGTACTTGTGTTAAATGTCGAATAAAATGACTACCCAAACTTTGAACCCTCGCTTCATCCCCTTGAAGAGTGAATTTTGAAAAATTCTTTCTTAGCGGATACCTAAGTCAAAATAACTATCTGCATGCCAAATTTCAGCGCAATCCGAAACAATATCGATTTCAAACATTGTTACCCCACTTCACCCTTTTAGGGGTGGAATTTCGAAAGAGCCAGAAACACGTATTTACTTACTTAAGTACTCGTTTCGAATAGAAAATACTATGATAATCTTGTTTCTCCATACAAACTTTGAACACCCGTTTCATCCCCTTCAGGGGAACATTTTGGAAAATCCTTTCTCCTAGGGCACTTACGTCATAATAACTATCTGCATGCCAAATTTTAGCGCAATCCGAAACAATATTGATTTTCACACTTTGTTACCCCATTTCACCCTCTTAGGGGTGTAATTAAAAAAACCTGAAACACGTATTTACTTATTTTTTTACTTGAGTACTTGTATGAAGTTTCGAATAGAAAATACTATCTAATCTTGTCTCTCCATAAAAACTTTGAACCCCCATTTCATCCCCTTAAGGGGTGAATTTTGGAAAATCCTTTCTTAGTACACCCCTACGTACTAAGACCAATATACCCTCCAAATTTCAAGTCTCTACCACCAGCGGTTTAGGCTGTACGTTGTCTGTCAGTCAGTCAGTACGTCAGGACAAAGACTCTTAATAGTATTAGATATATATATATTAACGCGGGCGAAGCCGTGGGGAACAGCTATAATATTATAAAGGCTATAGCGTTAATATTATATACATAAAGGCGAAAGTTCGTGTTTATGATTGTTACTCCTTCACGCTAAACCTACTCAACCGATTGAGCTTAAATTTGGGATGTAGATAGTCTAGACCCTGGGATAACACATAGGGTACTTTTTATCCAGATATTTCCAAGGGAACTATGTCTACGCGGGTTAACCGCGGGGCACAGCTAGTTACTAAATAAGAAATAACGAAATATACGAATGTTTCAACACGGTTTGAGGTGTTTATTATCTCTACATATATCTCCAGAGATACTCAGCAGATCTTGACGATCAACGAGATATACTCTAGTTACGAAATAAATATTAATTCAAATTAGTTCACAATTCGCAGTGAAATCACGGCACATACATAATAATATATAATATATATATATACATAATATAGATAAATTCATAACTTTCTACTTTTTGGATGATTTTTTTTATAGTAGATAAGCGAACGTTTGACCACTATCTCACCTGATGTTAAGTGAAGATGTGATCGACGATGTAGCACGCTTGCCTAGAAGATACCTAGATGGTTAAAAAATAAACTGGCCAACTGCAAGTCGGACTCGCACTCGTAGGGTTCCGTAAAACACTACAGTATTTTATAAAATCGAGAAAAAAACACCACTATCATTTTTTGCCAGCAAAAAATAATAATTAATAAATATTTTATTTCTCATAACGCCATCTAACGTCTATCAACAAAACGCCATCTATGGACGTTTACCTAACCGTTCATAGACGGCGTTATATTGAAATGCCGAAAAAAACACGTTTCTTGTATGGGGACCTCCTATTATTTTAAACTTAATCTGTTTTTAGTATTTGTTGTTATAGCGGCAACAGAAATACATCATCTGTGAAAATTTCAACTGACTAACTATTACGGTTCATGAGATACAGCCTGGTGACAGACGGACGGACAGACAGACAGACAGACAGACAGACAGACAGACAGCGGAGTCTCAGTAATAGGGTTCCGTTGGTACCCTTTGGGTTCGGAACCCTAAAAAGTAGAAGAGGCTCATAAAGTTCTAAAGTATCAAGTAAGTATATTTAGTATCGGCACAGAATACTTAATAGTACGTATCGGGAAAATTCCCGGTATCCAGTCTCGAGGAAGATAATTTTGCTTGACTTACCATTACTAGAATGTTGTCCATATCAGGGAAAGCTTGCAAGGAAGTAGACAACAATTCAGAATCGCATGATAACGGCAGTAACTTTAGATAGATAGTTGCGTTACAACGATTGGACTAAAGTCAGCTAACCTGCGCCTGATCTCACTGCCGTCTTTTGATTCTAGACGAGCAGGAGTCCATCCTAGATAGCATCGTCACTTAACATCAAGTAAGATAGTGGGCGTCGCGATCTTGCTGCGTAAACTCCCGAGGAAGTGCATCGGACATTAACGAAACCTAGTTTTTTTTTAAATTTTTTTTTATTGCATATAGGCAAGCATTTGACCACTATCTCACTTGGTGGAAAGTGACGATGTGATCGAGGGTGTAGCACGCTTGCCTAGAAGATACCTGTTCACTCTTAACTCGACTTGAAGAGACCCAAGTTATAGCTACTCGGAAACAAGTCAGCCGGCATCGTGTTCCATTTCTTTGCGGTTCGGATTAAATCGAAACAATCGACAACAAACAATAGAGTGAGTGTAATGGTCGGTAGTTTATAATCATGATTTAAACTCATTCGGAACATGATTTGTACTGCAATTAGTCTGCGTTTTATTTATCTATTATGTTTCATTATTTCACAATTTTTTGGATAAAAATTGTCTGAAGTACTGAAACATGCACTGGGTTGCGGGTGCACGTAATGGTACGGTTGGCAACCCTACATTAATAAGGGGAATTAAACATGTGTTTTAAGTGTGACGTTCGACGTCTAGATGAAAGCTGAATGGCTCAATACCTTTGTTTTTTTTTTTGTAAATTCAAAGCGTTATGTTTCTGTTATATCTATATTTTTTGTTGAATATGATCTATTTAATGTTATTTGACGTGTGTAAGTGCTAATTTTTAATTTGCCCATATACTGAATAAATGCTTTGACTTTGACTTTGACTTCGATAACTATAAATCTAAGATGTGTGAACTGGTAGTCAAGTGCTTGTCTGTATTTAAAAAAAAACTCCGCCACATCTATTTAGCCCGAGAAATTCTTGTTCTCAGTGAGACCGACTCGTCACGTCACGTGACAACCATGCTCAGAACGTAATTCCAAATATATTCTCTTAGTCTTAAACCAGCATCCGATTGTTTCACTACTGCCTATTAGGCCACTCTCTATACACCGCCAGTTGTGATCCCAACAATAGGCGTGACGAAAGATTTTGAAATACTCTTCCGTAATGTGGGAACACATTTACTATTCACGAAAAAAACCTAAATTTCAGTAATTAACTTAAGTTTAACGAAGTTTAAAGCAATTTTTCTAATATTTTTTCAATAATGCGCAAAAACAGCTCACATGTGTCATGGCGTCGGCTGTGGCGTCACGCATATTTTAATGACATACTTAACGTAATAATAATTATTATATAATCTGTAACAATGAATACACATGGGTTTTCCAAAATGTAGTATCATCTACAAGAAAACCTCATAAGAGGACATAGGCGTGACGTCATGCGCTATGATTGGTGTTTCAATCAAAATGGCCGATTGCAGTATTTTAATGTTTTATTTTATTGAAAATCTTAATAATCTCAATTTTTTATATAAAAAAAAACTAGTGTTTTAAATTTTTTTAATATATATTTTCCCCTAAAATCATCAAATCTTCGATTTTTTGATACTGTCGTCATGCCTATTCAAACTCGTCATGTCTCTCAGAGCCACATATCACGTCAGTACCACGTGACAACCCTGCTTGGTACGTTATGTACCGCCAGTTTTAATCCCGCCAGTTCAAACTCGTCATGTCTTTTAGAGTAAAATTATCAAGTCAGTGTGACGTGACAGCCTTGCTCGGTACATACCGTCAGTTGAGATCCCGCCAGTTCAAACTCGTCATGTCTTGGCGCAGCCAGCTTGAGCCGCGGCTCGCAGAGGAACGCTCGCACGTCAGCGTCGTGCGCTAGCACTGGGTGACACGCGACCAGTGTCAGCCAGCGCTGCAGCGCTGCACGACGTCGACGCAGGAACGCCGCGCTGCCACCGCCTACCACCACGCGTTTTGGCGGTAGACGGCATACTGCCCTACACATACATAAAACATGTGGTATTACAAATACCAAATTCTAAAAACTGCCAAATTCATAAGTACCTTATTCAGGAAATTATTGTTACGAAACTGTTTGATTGAAAGAGTTAGCAAACAAACAAATGTACAAACTGATTTGTAACTGTATGTAAATGAGAACAATTTTAATTAAAAAAATATTTTTTTTACTTTTTTGCATAATTGAGACACGCACAACCACATAAACAAATTCGTTGATATTTATAATATTAGCAGGATGTAGATAATAGATTCATATGGTAGGGATCAGTCATTCACAACCCATTTTAAGATTTTAATTCATTATGAATTAATTAAATAAACAGTTTAATATCATACAAATAAAATTGTAAAGCACAAGTTAATAAGTGATAACTGAACACAGTATCAACAGTATCAACTTACCGATAAGGGTATTTAGCAGATAAAACATCATACAACTGAGCAAACTCGTTGTATCGCCGAGTCACTGTTGTTCCATGCCGTCTAGAACTGACATAGTATTCACAATGCTTTAGGATCAAACCCTTTCTTTCCGGCACCAGATCTACATTAATCACATCTGTCACTTCTAATTCTTCATAAGTCACAGTCTCTATATTTGACATTCTGGAAGTTGAAACGAGTTATTCATTTTCAAGATTTCAAAGATATAAAGTCACTTCAGGTGGGAGAAGCATTATATCGATATTTCGCCATCAAGGAGAAAATCTGCTGCATATTACCTTTGAGTATTTTGGTAGCACACAGCCCTTGAGATTAAGACCGTTCTAGGCTTAGTGTGTTCAACATTCTCAACCACATCATCGCTTACCATCAGGCAAGATAGTGGTCATACACTAGCCTATTAGATTTTATGTAAGCGTCCCGAGAGGGAGGACATTAAAATTTAAGAATGTTTTGTAGTTACAACGGTTAACACATTGAGGGACTTCATGGTCTCATTGAATTACCTCAATGACACAGTACTAACTGTCATACATTGCCTATAGGCGTAGTGACACATATACATGTTTATGCCGTAAGGCATCCTGTTTGAACAATTTGAACGTTAAGCTGTGATGGTATCGTGGTGTGAGTTACACTCGCAGTGACAGTACAAACTGTTGTTTTATGAATTAGTATGGAAAATTCAACACCGTTGGCCGTACTGGCAAGAATAAATAAGAATTTATTGAACTCATACGCTTATAGATATACTTTCCCTCGTCATGTTAAGAAACCTTATGGTCCCGTCATAAGAATCAACTTATTTATTGAAACTAATTAAAACAGAACACAAACCTTTTCTTAAATTAATGTAAAGTAGTAACTTGTAGCAGTAGCAAAATTCACATTTCAGTAGATTAAATTAGCGTTTAGTAAAGCTTTAGCTATTTCAAGGTCTTGATATGTATCAACTTCTAAACTCTCAAGTGATGTCACTTCCAAAGTTGTGCAGCTGAAAACATACACTTCATTTTAATGATTTAGTAAAAAACTTTGTTGGTTATTGAAATTGGTTACCAAAATATTTATCCTAAGTATTCACTATGTTATGAATGTAGTTAATTATATTTAAAACTGGAACTTAATGCGACTCATACAATGTAGATGTAGTTATAAAGATAGTTTTGAGCTAAATCAATTACGTATATAATCATATGACTATCCAATGCCAAGACTTTATCCAATTTAAACAACTAAGTGATTCTAACCAGTCTTCTAAACAGGCTAGCACCAAACATCATGTTGGAATTCAGAACCAGTTAGCGACATGTCTTTATCTAGTGGGTGTTTTGAACTACGGCCAGAGCCTACAACCAGTGATCACCTATTTAGAACAACCCAGAGACCACGCGTAGGATTAACACTTAGTCTATATGCAGTCAGCCAGCAATGAGCCTCCTGAGGATGACAACCCCCTAGGAGGAAAAGTCTAGTGGTAACGGTAAATAGCGATGTGGCGAGGTTATGGTAGGTTTGAGGTTTGACCTATATATAGCTCGAGATTTCGTTTTATATCTGATAGGCTAGCTTCTGACCACTGTCTCGCTTGGTGGTAAGCGACGATGTGATCGAAGATGATGAACACACAAGGCTTGGAATGGTCCGACTCGCAAGGTCTATGTGCTGACGAAAAGGTTATGGCGGCAGATTTTCTCCTTATTGGTGGTAAGCTACTTTTCGGTCGCTACTTATAAGGAACATTGATATAATTCTCCTACGACCTACAAGAATCATCATTATCAGCCGGTATCAGTCCACTGCTGGACGTAGGCCTCCCCCAAGACACGTCACTGAGCCCGATCTAAGACTCTTTGTTTCCAGTCACTGCCCACCAAGAATACTCGAGATTAATAGTGTAGATAGAAAAGAAGTAGTCTTACTCAACCAAAGAGAATATAACCACTACGTTAAGAAGAGTCGGGACTCCCATAGAGCAAACTGACCAAATAGCGAAATGTCAAAACGAGAAGTAACGACGTCAAAGTAAGAAATAGTGAGTGAGACGAATATAGACTTCCATCGGACGCGCCCCCCTTTTCATTAGTTTTCATAGATCTTTTTTTTTGTACTGCAGTTTAGAGTCGGGACTCCCATAGAGCAAACTGACCAAATAGCGAAATGTCAAAACGAGAAGTAACGACGTCAAAGTAAGAAATAGTGAGTGAGACGAATATAGACTTCCATCGGACGCGCCCCCCTTTTCATTAGTTTTCATAGATCTTTTTTTTTGTACTGCAGTTTCGGTAGACTGTTACTCAACTTGTCAGTCGTCACTTGATTCACAGGTCACAGGGTATTCAATACATTTCAATTTTCAAATAATAAGTTACTGTTTACTTACTTACTTTTAAGTCAGTTTATACTATTTTCTCGACATACAATTCACTTTATACGAACGTAATGTTTTTTGTATTAAAAAGGTCCACATAAAATAACAAAATAAAAACAAATTTACATTAATTTACTGTACAAACCTAGATTATAATTTGGATTATAATCCATCATCCTAGCATACATTACACGACTTGACTCATGACATAAATTATGACAGTCACACAGACTGACAGTCATGACTGACACTGACAATGACAGCCAGATTGACAAATAAAGCACAGCTACGATACCATTCTACCGTAGATGGGAGGTACTTCTCTCAGTTCTCTCTTTTATTTCTCTACACGGATTCTACCAATACGACGAGACGAGAGAGTTCAAATCATTGTCGTGAACCCACTCCAGACACAAGCATATTTAGCTTAGATGGACGGGTTAACAAGAATACTAGTAATGTGCAACCCACATTGCGAGTAATATTTTTTTTTTTAATAAAAAAAAAAAAAAATACTTAAAGAGAATATAATACACGGGTCATACCCTCGGATCGGAATTTTGGCGGGAACGTGGAAAAGTGTCTGTGCTCTCATTGTATTTTTTCCTAAAACTTGTGGTCTTCCGCGAGTTAATATTTAATAAATGTGGATTATTAGCCATTAACTGCCGGTGAATGTGTGCGAGTGCAGGGAAACAGCACAATGTTGAAAAGCATGCTATTTTGGTGGAATTTTGGTGACAACGCATTGTCACCAAAATTCCACTGAAAATCTTCAGTAAAGTCACTAACACTGGCTAAATACACTAATCGTGTGGTATAACTGTGGCGTAACTGATATAATATTATATTCAGGACTACTTTTGCCGGTTGTGATAGATATATTCGTAACTTATCTGACAGAGTTTTGACAACTTTTGTATGTCATCTCTTAGATAACTGTCACTTAACATATCTGTCACTTTATCAGGAATCGGTGAAAATGGCCCTCTCAGAGATGTAGAGACACCTCGAACATAGGTACCTACCCTACTACTGATGAAAATGACCCGCTTAAATATTACATACTAATAATCTTCTAATAATACACAACTTACTTGTCATTTTGAAATTTTCCTTTCGTCAGTAAATGCCTGCGCGCTATATAAAATGATCCTGTTTCCAATAACTCTCCGTCCCAACTTTGTCTACGTGGTCTTTGGTCAATGTTAAAATTTAAGGGGTAAAGGCGACCATTGTTGTAATGCCATCGCAGTTTGAAACTTCTAGAACAAACATTTTAGCTGAAATTCCTACAATAAATATCTAATGAGCTGACAGCATTTCGGTTCAGCATTTGGTACTACCATCGCAAATATTATCGCATAGTTACGCGATGCAGGATCTCATATTGAAATTTTACATTATTGAAACAATATTTACAAGGAGAAATCAGCTTCAGCGCCATCTAGATACTTTTATATGAAATTAACTTCGAGTATGGATCGATTTGTTTTCGCATATCTTACAAATCGTTTATAGCCTGGATTAGGTAACACATAGCATACTTTTTAACGCGGGCAAAGCCACGGTGCACAGCAAGTAAACATATAAACGTAGGTTGATAGGTAGGTACAGAGATGTGATCGTCCTTATTTTACAAGCGGATCCTCTGATAAAAAAGATTTAAGTACCTAACAATGTGAAACTTTGGGCCAGTATTACCGGTGCCTGATAAAAGTTCCAAATATATCTTTTTTTTATACTTTATAGGCTAGCCTTTGACCACTATCTCACCTGTTGGTAAGTGATGATGCGGTCGAAGATGGTAAGCACGCTAGGCCTAGAATGGGAACTGGCTCTCAACTCAAGGATGGCTGCCGGAACACATTAGATGTTTTGGTGACAGTTTTTCTAACTTGAGGGTGGTAGCTGGCCAGGCGGACACTAGATAGTATCCTACCACCATGCGGGGGTTGTTGGTTTCTTAACGATGTTTTCCTTCACCGGAGGGCCACTGTGAAAAGCGCACATACATTTTTCGATAGAAAAATCTATTGGTGCACGGCGGTTTGAACTCGGTACCACGGCATCAAAGCCGACCGTTCTCCCGATTACGCCACCGGGCCCTCATCCGGCTCATCCGGTTCATCACCGGTATCTGGCAGATGATGCCATATAAAAGCAGTCAAAAATCTGTCAGATAAGTTTTTACTAGAGCTATCAGGCACTGGTGTGTATATTCACACCTGCGATCGCCAACCCGCCTGCCCAGCGTGGCGATTAGGGCATATTCCTCTCAATGAGCGGAAGATCGAGCTGACACTGGCTAATTATGATGATGATGAAGCTACCCGTTTCAAAAAGTTTCAACGTGCTTGAATTTAGAAGAGAACTTCTAAATTCAAGCACGTTGAAGTAATCCTTCACGGGGGCTATTCACGAAAGGTTGTAAGAAAGGCATGCCTTATACAATTTTACATTAATGCAAGTAGGTAGGTACATAAGCGACCTGTAAGGCTATTCTGTAAGCTAGTTACCGCATCTCGCAAGCGGAATCCGCGGTGAGATTTGAATTTCGTATTAGCACAGAATAATTAATAGTATTAGGTACGAAATTCAAAATGAAATACGATTGTAATACGGTTGAATTTAGTGATACGAAATTCAAATCTCACCGCTTGCGAGATGCGTAAACTAGCTTACAGTATAGCCCTACTGTACGTAACTAGCCACTGCCAGCTTTGAGTATTTTCAAAGCTAGCGAGTGATCAGAAATATTCAAAAGTTTAGAAACTTACCTAGTTACCGAAAAAACACAATCATAGGCAATCGGCTGATTAATCTTTCTCAAAGCTTCCCGCAGAGACTCTGGGTGTATGAAAGGAGATGTAGCTTGTAGAAGGACTAGAACTTGAATGTTAGGTTTATGAGCTAGGAACTCGAGGGCACCCCATATAGATGGGGCCCAATCTGACGCAGTTATACGGCTACGTCGAAACACCCACGCGTTGCCTAAAATAATGATGTTTTAAATAATTATTAAGATTAAAAACGAAAACAACCGACTTCCATGCCCCGCGAGTCAATTTTAGTAGCAAGCTCGTCATATCTCTGGATATACTTATCAGATCTCGATGAAATTACAATCGGACCACCTAGCCCCAGATCTACAATTTTTTCGAACCGGGGCAGAAACTTGATAGTGGCGCCCCTCTCTCCAGCATTTGAGATAAATTACTTAATAATCTCACGTAATATAAAATAATGGTTGGTAATTTTTGTGAATCGGACAATTTTTTTAACTATAATATATATATATTATTATTTTGGCGCCCTCTGAAACTGCCGCTCGGGGCGGATGCCCCGGGTTGCCCCCCCCCCCTCCCCTCCTCCCCTAGATCCAGGGCTGGGACCACCTCGGAAATTTATCCTACCAATAAAAAAATAATCGGTTCACAATTGACGGAGTAATCGCGTAACATACCTACATACAAAAAAAAACAGAGCATACAGACGAATTGAGAACCTCTTTCTTTTTGGAAGTCGGTTGTAAACTATGAATTGCCGTGTGAGTAGGTAAATGTTCAGAATTGCCGTGTGAGTAGGTAAATGTTCAGAATTGCCGTGTGAGTAGGTAAATGTTCAGAATTGCCGTGTGAGTAGGTAAATGTTCAGAATTGCCGTGTGAGTAGGTAAATGTTCAGAATTGCCGTGTGAGTAGGTAAATGTTCAGAATTGCCGTGTGAGTAGGTAAATGTTCAGATCTTGGCTATTTAAAGAATCCCTTATCTGGTTTATCACCAGGCACTGGGACTGGTGAATGGTGATTGACATAATTATGACAGGCCCGGTAATTTATTTAGGATTCCGTAGCCGAATGGCAAAAAACCTTAGAGTATAAAAAAACGGAACCCTTGACGTCTGTCTGTTCGCGCTACTCGTCTACAATCGCATTTTTCAACCAATTTTATTTATATTTTATTTTATTGCCGACTTGTATTTGCATTTAAACAAATAGCCGCTATTGCATGGTTATAAGAGGGTTTTGAGGTTTACAGTTTCCTGTTCTCCCAGAACCACTAATGAAGGTAAGAATATTTTCCCGGTTTACAGGTTTAACTTTGAGATTGCTTCTCTTTGAAATAAGAAGAGCACGACATCTGTCAAGCCTGGCTACTTGAAGATACATATAATTACATACCTACTTTGTAGACAAACTTACATCGAAGGGCCTCTAAAGCAATCAAGGGGTGGTCTGTTGATACTGTTATATCGAAGAGACCGGCCTTTTGAGCGATTGCTACTGAATTATGCAACAATGTCACTCCTCCAAGATTTTCGAGATTCTTCAAACGCACTCCTTTTGATCCACCTCTAGCGAGGATCAAGCCAGCGGTGGTCTCCCCGTGGATCAAACGGATATAACTGGTAAACGAAAAAAACATGTTGAATTCACTATTCCAAACCATAATATCTACCTATTCCGAGAGCGCAAGCGTTGTATTACTATCTTTTCTATGGCGCAAGGGTAGCGGGCGCGAAATTTCAGTGTCCAGGGAAAATTAACTACCTATGTTACGATACGGCTCAATACCAGACTTCTACAAGCACCTACAGTAAGTAACGAGTTCCTGAGAATATTGTCCAAGATTTTTTATTTGGGATGTAGCTGAACAGAAAATCCTGAACAATATTCTAAAAGAGCATGCGCAGTTCTCAAGGATAGCTGCCGAAATACATAAGATGTTGCGACAGATTTTTCAACTTGAGGGTGATAGCTGCCAGGCCGCTAGCAGCTAGCTAGCAGGATCAGTGTTTTTTAACGTGTGGGTCGCGACCCCCTAGCGGTCGCGAAGCCTCTATAAGGAGGTCACGGGGGGTCGCGAAGCCTAAGTAAAAGAAAAAACAAAGTTTGAAAATATACTTTTATAGAAAATATAAGAGAATTTGTAGGTGTTGTTATTGAGACGCTTATAATATTTGTTTCAGAAGAAAAATATGTAATTTGTTTCCTGTAGGCCACACGAGCGAAGCCGCGGGCAGAATCTAGCAATATAACTAAATACAGATTATAAACAGTGCAAGAAGGAGCTTGCGAAATTTTTTTACATACTAAGGGGTTCGCATCATGAAAACGCGGCGGTTGAAAAACACTGCCATAGATGAATAACAACACAGGCGGACATTAGACAGTATTCTACCACCATACAAAATCCTAATCCTTATGAGTTAGGTATAGTATACAGCCCAATATCTGAAACTCCGACCTAAATACCTAGTGTTGCCTACATCGGGCGGTCCGCTCCAAACAAAAATCCATTTATCTCCCTCCTTCAGCTACGCCATTGATGATTTTTTTTGCATGTTTACGAGTATATACCAAAGAGTAACATAATATATACTGACTAAGAGTTGCCTTTCAAGGAGGTTTTTAATATCACGCATAAAGCGCCTCTGGTGCTTGATGCAGGAAGCTTACTATGCATGTGTGCGTGGATTAGACACACACACACACACACACATATACACTCTCTCATATACGCTCCCTCGCACACATACACACGCACAATTGCAGCTATATTTATAATACTTTATTTTTATGGATTTTTTTTGTTGGTGTTATTTAGATTTTCTATGTGACATGTATTATCAAATACGTAATATTTTATAGTATGATATATTTTAAATAATGGTTACAAAAAATACATACCTCCTACCTACATATATGAAATCATCTCAAAACTATTAACTATAAATGTATATATAGTTAATTTATTTGTGAGATAAATACAGACACCTGGCTAAAATAGTATTTAATTACATAAACATTGAAATATCAGATATTTCTGTAACAATGAAACAAAGTTACTTTTCATTATCTTTTTACTTTAAACACTTAGAAAATATGTACATTATGTAAAAACATATAAAACTATTAAAAAAAAATATCTTATCAACATTTCAGTAACTACAACAATTTTCCGAGCACACAACTTTAGTATTATGCATACTATTTTATACTTACCAGGTAATATTATCAATATTAGCTGGTAATATAGTAATATAAAATAGTATGTATAATAATGTATATACCTAAAATAACAATCCCATAAACTGTTAACATCGATCGCATCGTCACTTAACATCAGGTGAGATAGTGGTCAAACGCTTACCTATCTGGGAATATTAAAAAAAAAATAACAAGTTTTTACACATTTCATAAGTTCTATACAATTTTCTACAAGTGTTTACACATTATTTCATAAGTTATTTACAATTTTGTACACGTTTTTACACATTATTTGGCAAGTTTCTAATTTTTTTTCATGTATTTACAAAAAAAAATTCAAAATTATATTTTAGCACTTAGTCTGCTTGACTACATAATGAATTTGTTGATTATGGATGGTTGAGCGATGCAATGAGGGAGGAGCTTTTACTTATTTTCTGTTTTTGTAGTTTTTATGTTTTGTGTAATATTGGCGAGCAGCAATTTTAGTTGTGTCATCATCACCACTGTAACAAATTTTTCCCGTTAAAATTCTATTAATTGATTTGCACCAACTAAATATTAGGACATTTTATGATGTGTTAATGAATAATGATTTGAATTTGTTTTGATGAATCGAACATTTTTGAAGATGTATTATAGGTATAGGTATTGTTGGAAGGCTTCTTGTTATTTCTTGCTGTAGTACAGTAGTTATGATCCAAAAGTGCTGACTCGGCACTTATGTGGCTCCTTTCACCTGAAAATAAATAATAAGTGAATGATGAGTATCATGGAACACACTAAACAATAATGTCGGAAATCAAGTCGACTTCCCAGTCTGAGCTTTACTTGCGTGCGTCCTTAGTATATGTACCTATACGTTTATATTTGTATATTTTATATTACTTAGCATATGTACCCATTATGTACGCACTCATTGATTTGATAATTACGATTGTTAAAAAACTATATATCTATAATAATATTATACAGAGAGAACATTTGTAATTTTGTATCTTTGACTCTTGTATTTTTAACCGACTTCAAAAAGGACGTTTCTCATTTCAACCGTGTATCTTTATGTATAATGTGTATAATTCTTTCTTTATATATATAATTCTACTGTACGAGTGTATGTCACTGAACTCCTCCTAATGGGCTGGACCGATTTAGATGAATTTTGGTATGTGTGTTTGAATTAGTCCGTAGATGATTTAGATTCAGAATTGGACCCGATAGGTGGCGCTGCGATCGGGCAGGACAATGTCTGCCGGATCCGCTAGTATAGTTATGTATATGTTTGTTCGCGAATAACATCATCGATTATGAACCGATTTTGACGATTCTTTTAGGAAAGAAGATATCCCAAGAGTAGTACCATAGTAATTTCATCAAGATCTGATAATTATATCCAGAGATATGGAGATAAACACCTCAAACTTGGTAATAATGATGTGGTCAAGGATGGTGAACACGCTAGGCCTGGAATGGTCCGACTATCGGAAGTTGTACTGCGGTGGTAAATTATGTGATTTGTTAAGGTTTTGTGTAAATCGGTTAAAAAATGACGATGATTGTTGAAGACATTAATTCATATTCATCGTAACAAACTGATTCAAAGATGCAGACATAGTTATGCTCTAACCGTGCGAAGCCGGAGCGGCTCGCTAGTAACTATACAATGTATGTTATTTATAATTTAATAAGTTTAAAAGAAATTACCGAAAAAGCGAAAGTGAACTCTAATTAATAAGGTTCCGTTGGTAGCCTTTGAGTACGGAACCCTAAATACAGATTAATTGAGAAACTCTTCATTTTGGAAGTTGGTTAAAAAGTGAAATAATTACCAGATATAGCGGATCCCAAAGGTCCAGAGCTCGAGCCAGGTGCATCGTCAGCTGAGTAACTCGTGTTGGAAATGTGCCCTTAAAGATTATAAATGGGTCAATTCATTCAATTCAATTTTAACATATAAATGGGTAACTTAAATACTTTGATTGACTTCTTGTTTTTCTTGTGCATTGCCACCCATTGGGTAATTTTTACCTATTCGTAGGCTTAGACCTTCACCTGAGCGATATATATATATATATATATATATATATTGGCCAAGTGCAAGTTGGACTTGCACTCGTAGAGTTCCGTACCAAAATACAATCACTACATAGGTATTATATAATTTAAGATTTTTTACAAAACGAAAAAAACAGACTTCACATCCCGCTATAGTGAAAATATCCACTAGTCATAATCATGTTGTCAAGGTATCAAATTTGTTTATATTGTTTATCTCCATATCCCCGGAGATAATTGTCATAACTCGATAACATTTAAATGGAACCAAACGGGAGGTATAATCTCCCGAATTTTTTTTTTTCAAAAATCGTTCCTGATTTGACGGAGTTTTGAGGTAACAAACAAAAAAAAACAGTCGACTTGAGAACATCCTCCTTTTTTGTGAAGTCGGTTTAAAGAAAAACAGTTGAATTGAGAACCTCATCCTCCTTTTGTGATGTCGGTAAAAAGCAACATCCCCCCCCCTCCCCCGGGTCTGTCTGTCTGTTCACAAATTACTCAAAAACTACTGAACGGATTTTCATGCTATTTTGAAAGACAGCTGCATCATCAGCTGTACAGCAGTACCTCGTGTTGAGAATGTGCCCTTAAAGTTTATACATGGGTCAATTCATTCAATTCAATTTTAATATATAAATGGGTAACTTGACTCATTTGATTGACTTCTTGTTTTCTTGTTCATTGCTACTCAATGGGTAAGGCCACCCTGTTCGTAGGCTTAGACCTTTATCTGCCCTACACATGATCCCTGCGTGGTGCAAAATGATTGTCCTAAATCACCCACCGGACAAACATTTGTCGCCAGTCAGTCACCAAGTTCTGGCGTGATATATTTAACGGTGGTTAGGTAGTTGTTAGTAACTGTTTTATTAAAATAACTGAGCGTTACACATGAAATTTATGAATAGTATATTTGACTTACCTGGCAAAAGAAAAGTCGGTACTGCTAAAACATTTAACCGATTGCAACGATTTTTAAAATTGGTTTCAAAATGTTCGTCGCAAATCCTTTTTTTTTTATAATATTCATAATCAGCCGGTGAATCTAACTTTCCACCCGGTACACATTTAACCCATGATCGGAAACGTTCGGGATATTTTTGTGGCTCCGGAAATCTATGCAACACATCTGGAATAAATATAGGAGTTCATCATAGGTATGACTAATACCAAATAATATCTATTATTATTTAGCTGAACCAACAAACGTTGCTCTATATAAGCTGAAGTCACAAAGTCGCCACATTCTAAGTCGAGTCGATCTGGGCTAAATCATTTTATTAAAACTTGTATGATACTAATGTAAGGGTCTAGTAGTAATTGAAGAGGTATGTGTACTTACTTGTTTTATTACAGCACAATAGGCAGTAAAATGGCGTGATTTCTTATTTTTAGGAAAGAAATAACTATAATTCACATTTATTTTCTTTCAGAAAAATATAATTAGTGATATCATAATTTTTCGTAAATTCCCACAAAAACTCTATGACATAATGCGTTGACGTGACATACTTTTTATAATTATCTAGACCAAAGAGTATTTATTGTACGAAATAATTACTAAAATATGTAATATAAGCAAATATAAGTTTTTAAAATTTAGTAATTTTTTATACAACTATTTTGCATTAAAATAAAAATAAATAAATAATAATTTATTTAAATGTCACTGTAGAGTCATCTACCGAATAAAAAGTGAACGAGAGTGTCACCTATCTGTCACATTTGTTTGGTACCGCTCGTAAGATGCCGCAGCTTCGATTCAAGAACTGTCAAATGTTTTAAGTGTCACCCCCCTGGTATATACACACTTCACATTCTTGAAATCTTACTTCACCAGTTTCACTACACAATATAAAACAAAGTCCCCCGCCGCGTCTGTCTATCTGTTCGCGATAAACAACGCTACTTAACAGATTTTCTTGCGATTTTCATTAAACAGTGTGATTCTTGAGGAAGTTTAGGTGTATCTATAATTCATTAAGGTATTGTATAAATTGGTTGAAATATGACGATTTTGTTGATGCTGATGCAAAAAAAATGTAGGCTTAGGTACCTATATGCTCTACCAGTGCGAAGCCGGGGCGGGTCGCTTCTGTCGCTAGCAGTGTAACAGAACTGATTTCGAGCTCTACGATTTATTGAGATTGGTTCAGGTTTATGCGGTAATATTTCGAATTTATATTGATTTTAATGATTTACTATGTTTATATTCAAAAGAATTCATAAATAGGATCGTTCTCATTTAGTATTTAATTAAATATTTGGGTCAAACAAAACAACGCTTGGCACTATATAGGTCTTATAGATTTAAAAACGGGAATTTAACGTGACTTACGCGATGTCGATATAGTGATCGACGTATAAGTTTAAAATGAACGTGAGTTTTTATAATAAAACTATATAGGTCAGGTGCGAAGCCACTTTGTAGAGTTAAAAAAATGCTAGATGACATGAACTGCCAGTGTCAGGAGGGACTGTCACTTGAGGGCAAGGGAAGAATTATTGTTTGTTGAGAAAGAGGATTTATTTAGTTATTTCTTTGTTTATGGCGCCTTTAAAGATTTGTCGCGTAAAATAGTGAAAAAGAGGATTTATGCCGCTAAAATGGAGGAGACTTCACTTTTGGCGACGAGGCTTGGGGTCACTTTTTTGTACTAGGAGGAAAAATGAGGAAGATGTTACTGGACATATAGTGTTATTTTAAAGTTTTATGTGCTAAAAAGTGTCAAAATTGTGGAAAAAACGGAGCAGTAAGAAGCCAGGGAATCAGAGAGTATCCTTTTATCTATTAATAAGAAAGCTGCATTGTGAGCTTTTCCAATAACATGAGAAGACTGTGTCTGAACTCTCACTGTGACGCGTTAGATTAACTATTTAAATGCATATTGTAATGGGATAGTGCCCAATTACAAGCGGTACTACGGTTCAATATAGTATTAGGCGTGAGGCTCAGCTACAAAACAAGAAGCAGGCTTGCCAGTTACTTGCTGATGGTATACAGAAATGTGGTGTCTTGTCCATCTAGAGACCACATCACTATGAATGCATGTGATGCGCTGGGTTTCATTGCTTCAGACAAGATATGCCTGAAACTTGTAAAATGGGGTTAATGCTTTCAAGCTCCAATAATTGTTTGGACAGAACACTGATGGTTCATGATGCCTTTTCAACCGACTTCCAAAAGGAAGGAGGTTCTCAGTTCGTCTGTATGTTTTTTGTGTGTATTTTGAACGATTGCTTCGTCGGTTGTGAACATCCGAAACTTGCTGCTGAAACTGAATCGCGGGGCATGGAGGCCGGCTGTCTTGGTTTTTAAACTATCCTAATTATTATTATTATTATAAGATCTAAATTTAAAAAAAGAAAATCATAATTAACTGACTTTCTATTGGTTGGTATTAACCAATAAATTTAAGAAGATACAATTACAAAGTAAAAATAATACATTTTATCTCCTTGTAGATAGTTTTCTCACTAAATATTACACTTTGAAATTATGGTCAAGTGTATGAGGAAACTAGCTGGCTTTCAAAACTACATTATGACATCTAGTATTTGAAATCTTAGTTTACTTAAATTGTATAGTTGTGGTTGATCGCTATTAAATTATTTCAATTTAGTGAAATCAGATTTGATTGAGTATATAAGTACATGTAAAATATTATATGCATCACAGGAAGATTATCATGATACTTGCCTGTATTAACTAAAGGCAGTATTAAGATCGACGCCACAATATGTGGTTGTTGATATGAATGTTTAGAGTGAAAATGAAAATGAGATACCTGGGTGATGAACCATGAGTCTTAAATAGTACAATGGTATACAGTAATAGCCAGGAGCAATTTAGCTAGAATACATCAAGCAGTCTTGCCATTTATTTAATAAATCTTGTTCCTTGAATGTCAGAATTGAACAAACAGTGGGAACAAATTTCTGCACTAAGATGTTTCTGTGATGATGTGAGTTTTCATCTGATTAAATTAGATTCTATCTAAACCAGTGGCAAACTTATATGACTGATTTTTGACAACTTTTATATCAAGAGAAATGATTAAAAGATAGATTTTTAAATATTTATAAAGAGAACTATAAGAAATATAATTTCTATAGATCTCTTATTATTATCAGATCTAAATTTAACAATAAAAATCATATAATCAGTTAATTGCATGTAAAATAAATAAGTACATTATTGTAGCCATCGCTAATTATTAGATATTCTGAAATGGTGGTTTAGTGCAAGACGGTCACCCAGGAACTTAATTGTAGGATTTTGTATTTGATTTATCGTTCCATTTTAATATGACCAATCAAGAAGATGCCTAATTGAAAAGGAACTAGAAATTAGATTTGTAAGGATTTTTAGGAATGGTTACACAGGAAGATTATTAAGGAAGCTAGCTACATCCCGTGTCTTTGCTCACGTTGAGACAAATATATTATAACATTTTGTCCAAATCGGTCCGGTCATGATTATGAGAAAATAATAGACGAGTTAATGTACGGCCTGAATTGGTGAATACATTTGTAATTTTGGTGTTGATTTTTAAGTGTTTTTTGAACCAACCTGATATAAACTTTTCATACTTGAGATAGATTGGAGGAGGCATTCATTCGTTTAAAATAATTATGATTTATTTCAGAGCATAAATTGTTTATGTGTAGGTACGTGTACATTGATAATAATTTTCATTTATCAACTGTGTAATCTGATGTTGTTGATGGTGTTGATGTTGCAATTCTCTTGAGAAAACATAAATTTGTTTATAATTTTAATAATTAATATATTTCAGAGCATTAATTGCTTATGTGTACGTGAATGATGATAATAATTTTCATATACCAACTTTGCACCTGATGTTGTGAGATGATGTTTAAGTATCTACGTTGTATATTTAAAATGTAATCTCGTGAGATTATTCACCTTTTCGATCATATTTGGCAGTTTGTTACAATTATAAGAGGTAGTGACCCTATGGATCACTAACAAGCAGAATCAACAGTTCAAGATTTCAGTACTTCCTAAATTGGTTGATTTTTCATCATTAATTAAAATAATTTATTGGAATTATCGTATTAGAGTGGAGACCTCGAATCGGTAGGTGTGGCGTGGGACGCCCTGTGACCAGGGGTGGAGCGACAACGTTCGCGAAGCGATGGGCGGTGACTGGAAACAAGGAGCCGAGGATCGGACTCGGTGGCGTGACTTGGGAGAGACATATGTCCAGTAGTCTGATACTGGCTGATTATGATGATGATTATGATGATTGGAATTATCTATTGTGAAAACGTTTCACTTATTATTTCATTCGAGGTTTATTTATATATTGCTATGGGAAACATAGAGATTTTGATTCTTACTGAGGGTAGCAGCCGTAGGATATTCGTACGCTGAAAAGAATAGTCAGAGATACACGTTTATCACCGACATAAATAATCATGCATCAATATTTTAATATAATTTTATGTACCTGCATCACCGAAGTAATTTGGTGAAAAATATTAATTTATTATTTATGTTCGAGATTTTGTTTCCTACGGGACGTGAATATTATGTCACATTGACTTACCTGATATCACCGACATAAATAACCGTACATCAGCATCTTTAAATTCAACGTACCTAATTCATTGGAATGACTTAGTGAGACGGATTCACTTGCTATAATTATGTACGAGATTTTGTTTCCTACGGGACATATGTGCTAATTGAAGCTGCTCATATGGCGTGGATTCGCCTATTATCTGTTCGTGATTTATTTTCCCTGCGGGGGTCGTGGAAGTTTCTGTCACACTACGGGTGGCCCAACCCTGGGGAGACTTGTAAGCTGAAAGAATAGCCAGAGTCTCTTCTAGTTCGTGACATAGACAACCACGCAACGTGTCTTCAAATTTACATATTCTGCAGAATAATTAAGTGAGAAAAGAATCACTTTTACTACATGTTCGAGAATTACCTTCCCTGAGGGGACCGTGAGATTCTGTGTTATGCTACGGGTGGCCCAACCCTGGGGAGACTTGTAAGCTGAAAGAATAGCCAGAGTCTCTTCTAGCATTTAACATAGATGACCACGCAACGATATCATCACCAACTACGACAATAAAGTGATCTTGGACCGCTGGGTCTTTCCGGAATAGAGAAATAATTTAACTAAAATGCTGGCGAACCTAGCTTACTGGGTTGCTTCAGTAATTATTATTTTTTTTTTTTTTATACCGAACTGGGTAGCACTTGATCACTATCTCACCTGATGTTAAGTGATGATGCGATCGATGATGTAGCGTGCTTACCCAGAAGATACCTATTCACTCGCGATTTGAAGACCCCCATATTGTACTTAATCGGAAACACGGACTCAGGCAGGGTATTCCATACCTTAGCGGTTCGTATGATGAACGAAGAAGCAAATCGCTTCGTTCGGGTAGATGGTATATCCACCATAAATCGGTGGCGCCTTTTAGTGTCTCTGGATGTCCGATTATAAAATGGGGATGGTGGAATCAAATCATGCAGTTCCATTGCACACTCTCCGAAATGTATCCGATAGCAAACCGATAAACAAGCGACTTTGCGGCGATGCGCGAGACTCTGGAGTCTCTTGCTTACTAATAGGTCATCGCTGATGAGTTTTTTGGCTCTCCTCTCAATAGCTTCCAGTGTCTCCAGCTGGTATTTAGCAGAACCATCCCAAAGGTGAGAACAGTACTCCATACACGACCGGACTTGTGCTTGGTAAAGATTAAGCAACTGTCCCGGTGTGAAGTACCGTCTCACCTTAGCCAAAATGCCAAGCTTTTTTGAGGCTAGCTGGGCTCTAGACTCAATATAAGAGCCGAAATTGAGAGTTGGTGTCAAAGAGATGCCAAGAAGCTCGAGATTGTTACTTATCGGAACGGACACATCCCGGAAAGTAGGAGCCAGTAGAAATGGGCTCCGTTTAGCGGAGAAAAGACACGCCTGGGTTTTCGCAGCATTGAACTTGACCAGATTGGCATCGCCCCAATCAGAGACTGCCTTCAAAGAAAAGTTCAAACGTTCGACCATCGCTTCTCTATGAGACTGGATTTGTAATGCACTGGTTCGTGCGTTGGATGTATAACTCTCTACAACAGTGCTGTCATCTGCGTACCCAAAGATACCGGGTTTAAGCAGGTCATTAATATGCAGCAGAAAAAGTGTTGCTGAGAGTACTGATCCTTGAGGGACTCCGGCATTTATGGCCAATTGGTCGGAAGAACAGCCATCGATGACCACTCGAATCGACCGATCCCTTAAGAAATCTGCTATCCAAACACATAAACCAGTGGGCAGGCCGTATGAAGGAAGCTTGCTAATAAGGCTATCGTGCCAAACCCTGTCGAAAGCCTTCGAGATGTCAAGAGAGACGGCCAGCGCCTCGCCGTGGTTCTCGATGGCTTCGCTCCAGATGTGCGTGGCATACGCTAGAAGATCCCCAGTAGACCGGTTTCGGCGAAACCCGTATTGTCGGTCACTGAGGAGATCGTTCACTTCTAGGTATGCCAGGAGCCTGTGGTTCAGTACACGTTCCATAGTCTTACAGAGTATGGAAGTGTCTGAGATAGGCCTGTAATTGACAGGGTCTGCACGACTACCCTTTTTCGGCACGAGTTGCACGTTTGCTTGCTTCCAGGACTTAGGCACTTGACCAGTCGTCATAGACAAGCGAAAGAGGCGTGTCAAAATAGGAGCCAACTCAGGCGCACACGTCCTCAAGACTACAGCTGGTATACCGTCTGGACCACTAGCTTTGTTCACGTCTAGATTGCGCAACGCTTTGCGTACTTCAGTCTGACGAATGCGGATTTCCGACATAAATGTCCCGCAAGTCGGCAGACTAGAAGGTACAGCATTGCCAGCATCTAAACGTGAAGACTCCGCAAACAGAGTAACAAATAAATTCGCTTTCTCTTCAGCCGAGTGTGCTAGTGATCCATCGGGTTTCAGTAGTGGAGGCAGTGAGGGACGGCAGAAGTTCTCTTCGATCGACTTCGCCAGGGACCAGAACGCTTTGCTACCCGAGGGGTAAGAAGCAAGTTTGTTCCCCGTTCGGCGTATGTGATCGAAGCGAGCCTTCTTGAGAGCCTTTTTGAAGGACTTGGCGGCTAAGTTAAAGGCTTTCTTCTTTTCGCGTACATCTCTAGTCTTGCGGGTTCGAGCATCAGCCCAGGCTAAGTAAGCTTCATGTTTTGATGCTTCTGCATCTCTACATTTGGCATTAAACCATGGACGAGCTTTGCTTGACACCGGAACGTCAGAAAATGGTATGAAATACTCCATACCCTGACGTAACACTTCTGTCACAGCATCCGCGCAAGCTGAGGGATCGCTCGAAGAAAAACATACCTGCCGCCAAGGATAAGACGCGAAAAAACAACGCATCTCATCCCAATCTGCTGACCTGTATCGCCACACCCGCCGGGTGCCTTTTTGGCTGGGATCGGGCAGGGAGTAGACGGATACAGACTTCACCAGACAGTGGTCGGAGCTACCTAAGGGTGATGAAACCGACACCGAGTAGCGGTCTGGTTCTGTTGTCAGCAGAAGGTCCAAGCAATTGGCTGTATGGCCATCAACGTCCGGTATCCTTGTTGCTCCCTGGACCAACTGAGTGAGGTCTAGCGTTAAAGCAAGCTTTCGCATCTCTCGACCAGCGTGGTCAGTGTTCTGGTATGGGTATAGCCAGTCTTGATGATGGGCGTTGAAATCCCCCAGAAGCATTAATTGAGCAGAAGGATACCTCTGTTGGGCCACATCAGCCGCCTCACTGAGGTGGTTTGTGAGCCTGTTTGTCTCCTCGTCTCCGCTGTGCGAACGGTAGACACTAGCATAAAGAATTTTCTCTATGCCAGTGTCCACCAAAATCCACATGACGGAAAGTTGAGGGTCTTCAAGGTTGCGGAGACGCCGATAGCAAATGTCATCGCGGGCATACATACAAACTCCCGCCCTCGCCCTAAAGTTATGCTCTAGAACATAGCCTGGGTAGGCAAGGTACGCCGCGTCAGCTGGACATTTGATCTGCGTCTCCGTGAGGAACAGAATATGCGGTTTTTCGGTCTCAAGGTGGTGGTGGACCGAGAGGATATTGGAGTGCAAGCCTCGAATGTTTGAGAGGTGCACTTGAAGGGAGAGGACGTGCTTCCGCTGTATAACCTTTATTCTGTTTCTGCCTTTCATTTTGTGGGGAGTGAAGTTAGGTAAGGGAAACGGAAGTGGAAACGAGGCGCTAATTACCAACCCGTGATACATATTAGGTCTTTTCACCTATTGGGAACCAATCCTGGAGACCGCGGGGACGCCCGAGCCCCCCCAGAGGTGTCCATCGGGTCCTCTCGTCTTCTCTTCTTCTTCTCTACGTCTTCTTATCTTCATTAACCACAATATTAACTTCAATTAACCTGGCTCGTTGAGTCATTCCTTTGTTGGAAATATACTTTGCGGTTCAGGATAGGTTTTAGTATAGAAGGAGTTGGATAGACCCAGTATGGGTTAGTAGGATTGATAGGATAGGTTGATAGGGGATAGATAGGAAATTCGATAGTAGGTAGTGTAGGCAGGGTAGCTCAGATACTACTCACTCTTAAGAAACTAGAGTGAGTAATATCTACATGAAACAGGTGGTGATGGATGTTGTGCTCGATTAATAGACAGAGACCTTTTAACCATCCAAGGCAACTCTGTCGAGCAAGCGAATGTTCCCAAGCTAAACTAAGCTGGAGTGGATGAGTATGTACTATTCTCTTTGATAAAAGGTTATGCCCTCTCACTTTTAGTTGTGACTCAGTACTGACATACAAATTAAAACGTCAAATTTAATTAAATTGCATACATCTTGTACTACTGACTTTTGACTTACTGTAGACATCACCATGAGGCTTAACCTCGTTTCTGGTTGATGATTCGATAATGAAATGCAGGTAATATTTCTAGGCTTGCTAAACCTCATTTCTCGTCGATACTTCGATTATGAAATATAGGTCATGTCTTCTCATGCGCAGTGGTGGTCCCCCATGGATGGTTGATTGATAC
Source organism: Cabera pusaria (assembly GCA_954871355.1). Classification (NCBI taxonomy): domain Eukaryota; kingdom Metazoa; phylum Arthropoda; class Insecta; order Lepidoptera; family Geometridae; genus Cabera; species Cabera pusaria. Next base: position 25,019,487 of record OX940890.1, read on the forward strand.
TAGATCAAGTAGGGGCTAACCAAGTAATTCAGGATGAATGCCATAGCTCGGTAGCGAATGGACGGCGCGCCGATCCAACCATCCATGGTACATGCTGTGTAAAAAACACCCCAAAGACTATTCCCCCTTTAAAAGTATTAAATCAGACATATTTTCATATATACGTGTATTTATTTATCACACTTTTGTTCTCCTCTCTTTTGTTATTGTACATACTAAAATATTTATAATAAATCTTATTTCCATGATCAATAACTTTGTCTATAAAAATATCAAAGAAATTGGCAAAGAAAGATCATCAAATTAAAATCTATCGAAGTCCCAAAGAAAGACCGAGAAATAAATATAATTAAGAATGCAAGGTGTGAATGTAAGAGATTATCCAGAGAATATACTATGATGATGATATTGTTATGGTTATTTCTAAAATGTAATATTATTAGGATCAATAGGTATAATGTCGACAAAGGTTGTAAAATATTACTCAATGTTCAGCTGTATTCTATAATGTAGCGTTATAGTACTAATAGTAATAATACTAATAATATAAAAAAAAAAAAAAAAATCGCTTTAACTGACGGATGTGTCTTTTTACAAATTTATTTTTGATTTACTTTTATTGAACATATTTCCATAATCCACATTATTTGGCATCAACATATTCACAACAATATTAACCCTGCACCTATTAGTGATTATTTTACCCCTGTTCTGTGAAAATCCGAAGGACATCGCTATTATTTAACTGTGATAGTAATGACACAATATGTCAATAGTGAAAATAGTGAAAAACCAACAAACAATACGAGATGAAAGTAAATAGAAGAAATGATAACTCGTTTGAAAGCACGTCGAGAACAAGCGGTACATAGCGCGCACCCACCACCTCCGCCCGTCGCATCATCTCCGAGCACATCGTCGGGAGACGAGTTTGCCACTCCCCCGGAGGGCAGCTCGTCGAGTGATGACGACGGGCCTACGCCGCCGCCGCCGCCACCACCATCTACGCGACGACGAGGACGGCCACCGCTACCGGCACGCTTGGGGCCTGTGGGGCATTCTGCTCCGCGCCCGGCCCTCGCTACCGGTGGTGTAGCGCGTCGCATGCGATGGACCCACTCTTTAAATGAGAACTGCATGCGCGCCTACTACGGGGCTACAGAGGGAGGAACTAACCTGACCGCGTACCGCGATAGGATACTACCTCTGTTTCAGGCCCTTGAACCAGCCGTCACCGTTACCGCACAACGACTATCGGATCAGGTGCGGGCCATCCAGCGGCTCAAGCTGTTGGACGACTCTGCGCTTGATCGGCTGCGTCTGGAGGCGTTACCTATTATTCCTACTACTTCTGCTTTAGCGCGGGACCCGCCCAGTGTGTCGTCAACGCAGGGGCCGACAGGCTCGGCTTCGACGTCTGCCCCGGCGGATGCCGCGCTAGATGCAGACGATTGTACGAATACTAACGTAAGTACCCAGACTAATGAGCATTTGAGGAGGGCTTTGGAAGACGCGATTTTGGAGTATCGCACTACTCCTGACTCTAGGCCGCGACTACCACGTTTGCCAATGAATAAAAGTAACCTGGCGTTAATGGGAGCCCTAAACGTTTTGCTAGTCCCATATATGCAGACTAGCGAAACATTAGTTGATACACACTCGATTCTTTACTGCGCGGCTATAGCGGCGTGTCGCGTTGTTCGCGTCAAGTTTCCGGATACTGACCGAATACCGCGACGCCCCGCTATCCTTGCGTGGCAAGAACGAATCGAGTGTCGCATCAATATGTTTAGGACTCTTATTGCGAAGTTGATCTGCTTCAGAGGGGGTAATCATCGCCCCCGAGTCATGCGTTTCGTGAATCAGGCCTTTGCTGGGACCGGGATTAGACCCCGGGACTACATGACTTGTGTCACGGAACGCATTGACTTTCTGAAGCAGAAAGTTTATGCATTGGCAAACCGTATTCGTCGCTATAGAGCGCGTGTAGATCGCTATTATCAAAATCGCCTCTTCCAAAGTGACCAAAGGAAGGTATACCGAGGTTGGGAAGGAACCAATCAACGTGTGAATGAGGAGCAGTGTCCGGATACTACTACCATGAATAACTTCTGGCGTAGTATCTGGTCGGTGCCCGTCGAACACACGGAGGGCGATTGGATGAGCGTCGTTGAGCGCGCGTGTGAGCCTATCGAATTCATGGGGGCTATTAGTATTAGCCCCGAAGACGTTAGTTGTGCGATCCGTACGGCCCAGAACTGGAAAAGTCCAGGACCGGACGGATTACACAACTTTTGGATAAATTGGATTCGATGCTCACACGACTGCTTAGCGGCGCAATTCCAACAAGCCCTCGAGATTGGTTCCTTGCCAACATTCATGACAACCGGTGTCACCTTCCTGCTCCACAAGTCCGGTAGTACCACGGAACCGAAGAACTATAGACCCATTACATGCTTGCCAACGCTGTACAAGCTTCTTACATCTATTCTGAGGTTTAAAATTAATTCGCACATTGTTGCGCACAATATTTTGGCCCCCTCTCAGAATGGATGTAAGGTTGGGTCCCGTGGTACTAAAGAGCTCCTCCTCATCGACACGGCCATTTGCCAACAAGTCCGGCGGAACAAAGGTGCTCTCTCCACCGCCTGGATTGACTACAAGAAGGCCTATGATTCAGTGCCTCATACCTGGCTGGAGAGGATCTTGGAGTTGTATAAAATTGATACAACTCTGAGGTCTTTTCTAGGTTCTTGTATGAGGCAGTGGACCACAGTCCTTCGTCAACCGGGTGGTTGGGACAGTCTCTCTGGTCCGCAGGACTTTATAAGGATTGAGCGAGGCATCTTCCAGGGTGACAGTCTGAGTCCGTTGTGGTTCTGTCTAGCCCTAAATCCTCTAAGCACATTATTAGAGGATTCAGGGCTAGGCTATCGGCTTAGGAGAGAGGGTGAAGTAATTTCACACTTGCTGTACATGGATGACCTCAAACTTTTTGCACCGAAGCGCCATGATTTGATGGAGTTATTGAAAGTCACTGAGACTTTCAGCAACGCCATCAACATGGAGTTCGGTGTAGATAAGTGCGCGGTCATGCACGTGCAGCGGGGGAAAGTTGTTAGTTCAATGAATTTACAACTTTCTGATACAATGACTTTCAGATCTCTCTCCGAAGCCGACACCTATAAATACCTTGGTATGTCTGAGTCATTGGGTATCGAGAGTGGGGGGATAAAACAGTCGGTAAAGGAACGTTTCTTCGGTCGCCTGACGAAAGTACTTAACAGTCTTTTGTCAGGAGGCAACAAGGTACGTGCCTTCAACGGCTGGGTTATGCCCCTACTTATATACACCTTTGGCATACTAAGGTGGACTCAGACTGAACTAGACGCCCTGGATAGAAAAGTTCGAAAGCAATTGACATCACATCGCATGCTTCACCCACGCTCGTCTGTTATGAGACTGTATATCCCACGGAAATGGGGTGGTCGAGGCTTTTTAAATGCCAAGACACTCCACAACCGTGAGGTATGCAGTCTCCGGGAATATTTCCTAAACAACGAGTGTGGGATGCATTGCGATGTGGTGTCAGTTGACAAGACTTTCACCCCTCTGTCCTTAGGCAAAGAGAACTGGCGCAAGCCTCAGGTGCTGAGCACCGAGGACCGCAAGGACGTATGGAAGAGCAAGGAGCTGCATGGCCGGTTCTATCGAGTCTTAACGGGACCCGATGTGGACCTGCTCGCGTCGGTGAACTGGCTACGATTCGGGGACCTCTTTGGGGAAACCGAAGGTTTTGTTTGTGCAATTGCGGACGAAGTTATCAAGACGAACAACTACCGGAAATATATTATGAAGGACGGTACGGTCGACATATGTCGGGCATGCCGCCGTCCCGGAGAGTCACTCAGACATATCATTTCCGGTTGTTCTCATCTTGCTAACTCCGAGTACTTGCACAGACATAACCTTGTAGCCAGGATCATCCACCAGCAACTTGCTCTTCAATACGGCCTTGTCGAGTCTGAGGTGCCGTACTATAAGTACGCACCTGCGCCAGTTCTTGAAAATGGTCATGCTTTGCTCTATTGGGACCGATCGGTTATCACGGACAGGACTATTGTCGCCAATAAACCTGATATCGTGATAGTCGACCGGTCCCAGCGGCGGGCAGTGTTAGTTGACATCACCATCCCGCATGACGAGAACCTCGTGAATGCTGAAAAGGACAAGATCAGCAAGTACCTTGACTTGTCTTTCGAGGTTACCGCCATGTGGGATGTTGATTCGACTAGCATTGTCCCAATAGTCGTTTCTGGGAACGGCCTAATAGCGAAGAGTCTTGACCAACATCTCAAGAGACTTTCGCTAGACGGCTGGATCAAGGGCCAGATACAGAAGGCGGTACTTCTTGACACGGCACGCATCGTCAGGAGGTTCCTCTCTCTGCAGCCCTAACCACCGGTAGCTTGGGCCCTGCCCCGCTGCTGGCGGCACTCTAGGTTTAGGTTTTTTTATAATATTGTTTATTTGTAATGATTTTTTTCTATTTTTGTTTGGATATCTTTATTGTAAAAAAACCTAAAACTAAGAAAGAAAATAAATAACGTGAATAATAATACAACACAAATTAGTCATAATAGTGTATTTGTACTAATGTAAAAAACTAAAAGTGTGTTTGTAATAATTTGTACAAATACACTATTATGACTATTAAAGTATAAGTAATAGTATTAGATAAATAATTGGTACTCAGAAATTCACTAGGTAACAGTTGTACCAAAAAGTACCAACAGTAATATTTAGGGTTACAAGTACTAATAATAATAGAATAACACAAATTAGTTCTAATAATAGCATATTTGCACTGGATAGTATTAGTTAGAGAAAATGGTGCAAACACTTTCATAAAAGTGAGGACATAAAAGGCAGTTTCCCGGCGCAGACCATTGAGTTAAACCATAGGCATAGAAAAGATAATAATACACCATAGATCTATGGCGCAGACAACCGATACCGATCCGTACTGGTACAACTTAATTTATTTTAAACGTAATTTATACTTGTAATTATTTAAAACGGCTTTACACTCACGGGTTAAGATGTCGAAATTACTCCGACACGTTTCTAATTCACGTAATGTATACTTTTTCTTATTTTTGTATACTTTTTGTACAATAATTTGTACAAATACACTATTATGACTATTAAAGTATAAGTAATAGTATTAGATAAATAATTGGTACTCAGAAATTCACTAGGTAACAGTTGTACCAAAAAGTACCAACAGTAATATTTAGGGTTACAAGTACTAATAATAATAGAATAACATAAATTAGTTCTAATAATAGCATATTTGCACTGGATAGTATTAGTTAGAGAAAATGGTGCAAACACTTTCACTAGGTAACAATTGCACCATAGGGTATAAAAAGCAACAGTATAGCACAAATAGTATTGTAGCAGTGGTTAGGATTACTTGTAACAATAGAACCTTTATTTCTTATATTAATTAGTCTTTAGTTGTTATATTAATTTGTTTTGAGATTCCCTGAAAAGAATTTAGGTTACATCAACGGTTCACAATGGGTCCTACCACTAACTAGACGATTACGAATGGCCAATATTTTATTCCAGTCCGATTAATATTCTAATATATTAATATTCCAGTATTTCAGTATCATTTATAAAGTAAACAAATAACTATCTACTAAAATAAATAAATAGGTTACTCACATTACTAGAAGGACAAATAAACACATTATAAAGCTTCAAGTAGATTTTTATGTTAGCACGATAAGTAATTCAATGTTTCCTAGTTGCTACGGACAGGATAACATTGTTACTGTAGCTGGTCCAATAAGACAACTTTATTTATTTGTATTTCCTGTTATCGGACCGAATAGGTCCACGTTAGGGTGAGGGCATAAAGAGGCAGGTTCCCGGCGCAGACAACCGGTACGGATCCGTACTGCTAAAATATTCCATTGTTTTTCATTATTTTCTGCAACCTGTTTCTTTATGTGCGAGCGCATATGATAACATTTGAATTTAATTATTTATTAATAGATCGCCAACATAATAGTCATCAAAAATCAAGAAAAAGTATACATTACGTGAATTAGAAACGTGTCGGAGTAATTTCGACATCTTAACCCGTGAGTGTAAAGCCGTTTTAAATAATTATAAGTATACATTACGTTTAAAATAAATTAAGTTGTACCAGTACGGATCTGTATCGGTTGTCTGCGCCATAGATCTATGGTGTATTATTATCTTTTCTATGCCTATGGTTTAACTCAATGGTCTGCGCCGGGAAACTGCCTTTTATGTCCTCACCCTTACGATTGTTGTGCAAGTAGGGTGAGCGTACCCACACCACAGAATAATAAATAGTACAAGTAGCCCACACTCAACACCTTGTCAGTCCCAAGCACAGGCTTCACTCTTAACGTAGTGAATCCTTGGTCTGTGGTCCAAAGCGTTCACGCCAACCGATACTTCAAAATTTATGGAAATGACATTTTTTTTTTCCACAACAAATGTCATTGTAATCACATTTTATAAAGTTACATTTGCCGTGATCGTTAACAGAAATTGTATTTTGTCTAGGACGGCCGGACACACTTCAAACCAATAAAGTAATATTTACAATTTGTTTTGGATACGAAAATAACGAAACAAATTTAAAGTGCAACCCCTATTTTTTTTTGTTATGCATCAATATCTGTTTTTTTGTGTAGGTCCTAAAGTTTTGTATTTATAGCACTTCTCACACTTGTATTTGCTGTTCCGTAGTTTCATGTCATTGTGTACCTACCTATAATTATTAAAATTCTAGCTAGCTGATACGGCGAACTTCGTACCACCAATTTTTAACCGACTTCAAAAAAAGGAGGACGTTTCTCAATTTGACCGTTTTTTAGGGTTCCGTAGTCCTCACAAGGAACCCTTATAGTTTCGTCATGTCCGTCTGTCTGTCTGTCCGAGGTTTTGCTAAGAGACCGTTAATACTAGAAAGCTGTAATTTTGTAAGGGTATGTATAAATTAGGTATACATAAATTACGCCGACAAAGTGCTGAAATAAAATTTTGAAAAATATTTTTTTTTAGCGTAGCTCCCCTATATGAGAAGTGAGGATGAATTTTTTTTTCATCGTCTACCCTATCGTGTCGGGTATCGTTGAATAGATCTTTTAAAATACTTAAGGGTTGCTAATACCATTTTTCGATTGAATGCTCCATTTACGAAACATTAAACTTTAAAGTGCAATTTTTTTTGTTCCAGTAGGGCGTCCCCCCTCCCCATCTAAAAGCTAAACTGCGGGCTTGAAAAATCTGGAAAAATTCATGATAATAGCGCATTTCATGAACTTTAAGGGAAAATTATAGCGGTCAAGATAACTTTATTAGTTTAGCAGTAATAGTCGTTGAATAATTTTTTGGTGTTTTGGTGTTGGATAATTTTGTACGAAATACAAAATCCTTTGAATAAATCCTTTAAAATGACAAAGACGGAGTACCTAGTTGCTTGTTTATAACGGGTAAAGACTTGCATTGAATAACAAGCTACTACGGAACCCTACACTGCGCGTGGCCCGACACGCACTTGGCCGGTTATTTTTTATAGTTAGTTTGTTCGCGGATAACTTCGTCGTTTAAGAACCGATTTTGATAATTATTTTTTTGTTGGAAAGGAGATATCTCAAGTGTGGTATGTACCATGGTAATTTTATCGAGGTCTGATAAGTATCTCCATATCTAACACATCAAAATTGGTACTAAAATTAATAGCGCGGCATTGAAGTCTGTTATTTTTAGTTTTTTAAACGATCTTATTCCATATTTTCTCACCGTCCAAACCTTCCCTAAACTACGACAAACATTTCAAAACTAAAATCAGTCAAATCGGCTCAGCCGTTCTCGAGTTTTAGCGAGAGAAACGAACAGCTATTGATTTTTTTTATATACATAGATTTTTCAAAATGTCTTGTCTTCAAAGCTTTGGCCTTTCTTACCCCGGGCTTTATTATAACTACAAAATAAAAAACCAGCTATAATTGAAACTTTTAATTTTCATTAAAAAAGTGAAAATGCATGCATACAGATTAAGAGCATATTTAGCTGTACCTTAATCCTAAAATAGAACCCTTTAAAAAAAAATTAACAAAATAAACATATGTTTTACTATAGCTGGATAGCTTCTTCTGCCTCATAACCAGCATTGTTTGGTTGTGGTCATTCCACGATATAAACAAACATGTGATTACTTACTCATCAAAAATGCTCTAAATGTGCGTACAGACTATGTAACATGTTATAGAACTTGTGTTTTATAACACGTCCACATCTCAGATTATCCTACCTTTTTCATTTTAGTCTGAGGTCCACATTATGTAACCTTGTTATCCAACATTTCTATATAAAACAATACTGTGCACATTAGAATAACAATGATATACAACAATTCTTCAGAGCTTAGTGAGTACACGTCACTAATATAACATTCTTGTACATATTAATAACATGTTTTATAACATTCCGAGTCCACTTTATTTTGAAACATGTTAAATAACAATATTGTTATGTTACATAGTCTGTACGCACCTTTAAGTAAAAAAAATCAAAGATATATTTCGTAAGTGTTACTTATAATACTTTTTTTTAAGAGAAGAGGCCAATTTTCAGCACTTGGACGGTTATTAAACCAAAACCACAGTTTTAAAATCCAAAACTATAATTTATCGTGATTGATTTTTGCATTACCAAGTATTAAATAATACGTAGAATCTACGAACAAAAAATACATGTTTTTTTATTCGTTATTCGATATATTATATATTATTTTTTTATTTAGAATTAATTCCTGCGTAACTAACTTCGCATTGTTATACGCAAAGCAGTGGGCAGTGACTGGAAAAGAAGAGCCGAAGATCGGGCTCTGTCATGCATCTTGGGAGAGGCCTACGTCCAGCAGTGGACTGACACCGGCTGATTATGATGATGATGATGAACTACATTGTAAAATGCAAAAATCAAGCACAGAATATCTCTAAGTTTATGATTGATTATGCAAATAACTGGCCGAGTGCTGAAAAGTGACAGACTTACTCGTAACATAACTCGACAAAATTCAACTAAATAGAAAGCTACATGAATTACAGCCGGAACAAGGCATCAATAACGTTGCAAATGCAGAATAATAAAAAAAAAACATGCTCAAAATAGTTATAACTATAATTAAATAATTAGTTCTCTGGAAAAATTGAAGCTGAAACTATAATGACGGTAACGAATGCATTATTACGATGTGATGCAGTTGAGCTGGCTCGATACGACCTCAGACCAAATAAGAAGTCAAGACGGAGACCCGCCGAACAACGCGCTGAGTCCGGTTAAAACTACGCCTCGCCGTGTACATACACAGTTACACGCACACACATATAACGAGACTAAGCCTTACCTTGTGAGGCGCGCAAAGTGTCACGCTATAATAATTTTCGCAATTTTAAAAGAAAAAAATGCCGAATTACGTTGTGAAAGGTTGTATAATCCAATCTTTGAGAAATAAACAGCAGGATGAAATCACATCACCACAAAGTTTTTACTGCACGGCAACACTTCACTTAGTACACAAAATTTTACGAAACCAGCCACAGTGCGTTGTTCGGCGGTGCGGGTCTTGACTTCTTAATCGGTCTGAGGATAGGAAGCAGTGCCGATGTATAGACGCGAGGCGATCACACGCGACGTCGCGGCGAGTATCCTAGCGGAGACAAGTGCGTGTAGGACGACACGTGCTCGTCGGCGCTGACACGACCCTTGCTCCGCCTGTTCGAGCCCGGCACACCTATTACACACACACGTATATACTCATAATTTCATCATAAGAAATAAGTTATTAAATTTATAATATCGTTTAAAAAACTAAATAAAACATTAAATTAAAAAATCAAAAAACCCGACTGCGCAAAAAGTGAAGTGTTAAAAAACGAACTGAAAAGAAAAAAACAAGTAAGTCTTGTAGTTTAGACTTCTGTTTAGGGATATCAAAAAACTGTACCATTTAAATTATTTCTTGGTCGATACACTCATAAAATAAATTATACATTGTTATATGGAATATAGAGACTTTAACAGTCGGGACACATTAATCCCCATTTAAGCCTAATGGCTTAAATGTGTCCCGACTGTTAAAGTCTCTATATTCCATATAACAATGTATAATTTATTTTATGAGTGTATCGACCAAGAAAGAATTTAAATGGTACAGTTTTTTGATATCCCTAAACAGAAGTCTAAACTACTAGACTTACTTGTTTTTTTCTTTTCAGTTCGTTTTTTAACACTTCACTTTTTGCGCAGTCGGGTTTTTTGATTTTTTAATTTAATGTTTTATTTTACACTTTTTAGTTATTTTCTAGAATAGAAATTGGTATATATACGTACCAATTTGCACATTTCAAATATATATATTGACGTTAGCGTTAATATTTTATTGTTTATGAAATGGGGCCAGCAGGATTCCAGTACTATTATATTTACTAATATGCTTACGCATTTTTTTGGCAAATATAAGGTTTTGTGCGTCTACACTACTAAGTATGTATTACAATGGGGGATTTAACAACAAATACTAAAAATAAAATAAAATAAAATATTAAAGGGGGTCTACATCACAGTGTGGTCTACATACAAGTAACGTGTATTTTTCGGCGTTTTGTGCTTGAACTTGTACACTAATAATAGATAGAGACTTGAAATCTTCACAAAATATGTATAACTATGACCGTTATTACAATTATGGAAAAAAGAACAAAAAACCGAAATGCGTAAAATAGATAGGGTATTGCTTTTTAAGCTTACTTAGGGTGTTACCACACCAATCGATCGATTGACGATCGATGCCCGATCGATTGTCGATCAATGCTTGATTGGTGGACGCTCCACTGATGTAGTAAGTATTAACTGTCAATCGAAGTCCATTGTCCTCATTCGATCATCGATCGATGGCGTCGATCGATTGGTGTGGTAACACCCTTACTTTACAGTTGTACTATTAAACGACTATACCAACAGGAAGAGGTTGTTTGTTACCTCAGAACTCCATCAATTCTTAACCGATTTGGAAAATTCTTTTTTTGTTTAAGTTAATATGATTTTCGTTTGGTCTCATTGTAATTTTATTCGGATCTGATAAGTAACTTCAGAGATAAGCACCGCAAACTTGTTACTGAAAGTGACTAACGCGGCATGTAAAATCGTTTTTTTTTTCGATTTGTACGATCATAAATTATTTGTTATAAATATGTTTTGAATCTCCATTTTAAGACCTTTAATACGATAACCCACTCGATAGGTATTGAAAAAAAAAATTTTTTTTGAATCCCTAATTTTGCCGTCTAAAATCCGCCATTTTGAATTTTTCAATTTTTTATGTTTTCGTTGACACTCGCGCTAGCATGGCGAATCTATTGACGTGCCAATTATCAAAATCGGCCCAAGCGTTTGGTCTTTAGTGTGCCACAAAGGAACAAACATACATACATATATAGACTGATAAACACATTACCTCTCCTTTGCGTCGCGCAGTCGGGTAAAAAAGAATCGACTTCAATGCCGCGTTATTAGTTTTCAGTATCATTATTATTATTTCATATAAAAAAAAAAACATATACGGTCGAATTAAGAATCCTCCTCCTTTTTTTGAAGTCGGTTGGTCGGTCCCCGCACACGGGCCACGGGCCACAACCACAAAACGCCGCCACCGGCATATTTCCTATAGTTTTCATACATTTTATCATGTAGCGTGTGGCGGCCACCGGCGTCACCGTGTGCGGCGAGTCCATATAAAATGTATGAAAACTATAGGAAATATGCCGGTGGCGGCTTGTGGCCGGTGGCCCGTGTGCGCTGAGGCTAAGGGTTAAAGGGTTTCCTAATACATACATCGTATACTCCAATTAAACCTCTGAGATATATGAGCGCTCATACAATTTAGAGGTCTAGCTTGCTTGGTACCTACTAATGTTGGTACGGTACGGAAGCCTCGGTGGGCGTGTCCAACTCGACTTGGCCGGTTTTATTTAAATTCAACTACACACTACTATGAGGTTTTCAAATGTGGTCCTATACAAGTGCTTCAAGACTGGCCTACTGACTACTTGCTCGACTACTGATTCTTCGCAAACTTCATGATTCTAGGTCAATGGGAAGTACCCTATAGGTTTTGATTCTCTTGTGAAATCGCAATACATATATGCGAAAATAATGCGACATAAACGCTCATATCTTTTGATCGCATTGACTTACAAAAGATTTGACCTAGACAAAAGAGTCTTAACAGACGGACAACAAAATGATCCAATAAGGGATCCTTTTTTTCATTTTAAGGTAGGTACATCCTACAAAACACTACACTACAGAACCCTAAAAAAAGTTCAACTACACTTGCTTAGTGGTTTTTGGTGCGAACCTACTGATAATGTCCATGTTTGTTTATTATATTTTATAGCAAAAATATTTAACTATTATTTATAAAAGCGAAGATCATAGACGATTACAAATGTTAGAACTAACTAACTAGTGTTGGATCACTATCACGCCTGGTGGTAAGTGATGATGCGGTCGAAGATGGTTAGCACGCTAGGCCTAGAATGGGAACTGGCTCTCAAGGATAGCTGCCAGAACACATTTTTAATAAGAAAACATTTTTTATATCTCTAAAGATCTTCATCAGATCTTGACAAAATGTATTAAAAACCACACCTGAGATTTACCCTACTAAAGAATAAATAAAATGGGTCATTTTCAGTGCCAACTTTGTGTGTAGTGTAAAAGACATTGCAGTGTAGTAGTAGTAAATATTCATAATCAAATGAAAAAAATTATTTGCTTCAGAATGTGTATATACCTATATTGGGTGTGCAAATCTTTTTCTTTTGTATTTTATTCCAAATCTCTGGGGATACTTAACAGATCTTGATGAATTGTATGATGCAAGGACCACTTTGAAGCAACAGTGTAGGTACCAAATTTTGAATAGATCAGGCCTGTAGCAGTAGCAGTCCATATCATTTCCTCATCAATTAGAAAAGAGGTGATCTTCAAACGGCTGAAGAGATTTACTTGAATTACAGCTAAGAATTGCACTCTATCAAGTCACCCACCGACGCCTTAACCGTCGAACGGGTTAGGATTAGGACGTCTAAGAACATTAGAACACTATCAAGTCACACACCGATGTCTTAACCGTCGAACAAAGAGGTCATGGTCAGGACGTCTAAGAACATTAGAACACTATCAAGTGACACACTGCATAGTTAGCCCCGATGAGTAATCATACCTTGAAAGGGTTCGTGCTACGATTACGAAGCTGCATTATTGGAGAGTATTCCAGTAGAACTAATTACCTATACTTATAATTAGTCAGAGTCACTGGACGAATATGTTGCCTGTTTCCTAAACTTATGGCGTATATCACTTCGACTCCACAAATTATTTGCCCTATTTATGAAAGGGCATAACATTTCTTGTCTTAAACTGTACAATGGCATAATTTTGTGGTACATTGGCACTCGATAATTTACATTGGGCACTTCGCCCAGTAGCGCATAAGCACCTAGTATTATCTCATCAGAAGTCAGTCTCACGTCGCTGTAGTACTCTTCCACATTGCCGTTGACCTGAGGAATCTCTCTCTTCTTTCTATTAGCTATCTGCAGTGTTTCCATTTTATTGGACATAAACATAAAACGATTTTGGCTCTTCGTTTCTGTAGTTGAGTTCATATATATAACTTTTATTTCCCTACGTATGTAATAGTCATCAAGCATATTTCGTATGCAAGTAATGTCATCATTATAATTATTATCATTATATCCTTCAGGAATTATTTCATCAGGATTTGTTAACATGAATGTGGTTTCATCCCATTTAGCCCCAGGGATAGAATTGTTATTAAAAAATTCTTTCCTGTATTCGAGTCGGGTGTCTTCGGACGACAACGATTCCACGGTTTGTCTCAAATTAGATGCGTTGATATTTTCTGGTCTGGGCACAAAATCATTGTTTTCATCATACACATCAGCAGACATTACCGGGTAATGTGTTACACCATGATGATAAATTACATCTATTGCATCAATGATCAATTTAATTGACTCCGGTAGTGCAATTTGCCGACTTTCTTTCAGTCTTTGGTATTTCCGAATATAGCAATAATCACTGCCAGGATATAGTTTAGTATCAATCAACGCCAAGCAACAACGATACATAGGTATCATGCCATTATCCACTTTCTGTATCAATGTATCCCTATAAGACGGCCTAAAACAGCATGCTCTGGCTAAATTACAAAATTCCACTACACCAATACCAATTCCGCGTGTAGTGATTGATATTAGTTGATAAGATGGAACTGACATTTTTATTTATATAATATTATTTTCTTTGTTTTTGGCTTTTGCGTTTATTTAATATGTAGATATATTTTATACTTTCAAGCAGTGTTGCCAACAATGCCAACGACGACGGGACTAATATCTAGATATTATTAAAGGTACGTATTTAGGTAAGGAAGGTACGTATTTACGTTACAAGGTTTTAAAACCTAGTTTATGCTTGCAAGTACGCCAACCAGGGTCCGACCTTAAAGACTTGCAAGACTTAAAAGTATTTTATTCAACAACTCACTCGTTAACTTGGAAGTCTTTTTTATATAACGCTATATTGCGCCTTTTTTATTATAAATAATAAGAGTCAATTTTCTATGCAAGTATTTTCAATTCCTACGCTTGGAAGTATTTCATTTTTATACACACTATATTCGCCTCTATTCTCTTAAGCACATGGATCAAATACCTATGCAAGTATTTCGGCTAGGCTCAGTCGCATCGGGCGCGCCCGTCTCATACGAAATACTTTGAAGGTTTTTGCAACTTGCAAGTCTTAAAAGTTTTTTTATTGTGAACGCTATATTGCGCCTTATACCAACTAAAATAAGGGTCAATTTTCTATGCAAGTATTTTTGATTCCTACACTTGGAAGTATTACATTTTTATACACACGATATTCGCCTCTATTATGTTAATGCATGTATTAAATTATAGTATTTTTGCCGGGCTCGATAAATACTTGAAAGTATTTTGAACCCTAGTTTTCACCCCTGGTAGTTGATGGTGGTCGTACTACGTAGCCCTCGTACTGGATTTATCAAGTACGACCCATCGCTACTGATATCGCCATTTTTCACAGCTCAGGTAGCCTAATGTAGCCGAATTTTAGATAATATAAATAATTGCGGTAGTCACTAACAGCAATACATGTACATTTCACTTTATTGCCTCCTAAATTTGGTTTCATAATTGCTAGGACAAATTCTGGGTAAACCCCGCCCCGTAACTAAACAACCAACCATACAAGACGAAACAATCACAACATAACCTCAAAAATTATAACCTTAAGCGAGGTTTAGACTAGCAATAAAACTTGCAGTACCCCGAGCACGAAAAACTTGCGAAAAAGTTTTCGTATCGTCATCGACTTGAACATGTATGAAATTTGTACAGCGCCCCTATCGTGCGTAAAAGTAACTAAATTTGGCTGCACGAACGATTTTGATTTGATTCGTATCGCAAACGTATCGTTACGTAAACGATACTTGAGATTTTATTAACAAAATGCGAGCATGAACTTAATTTTGACGCACGGTAATGTTAATTTCGAAGGCTGGCTATCGAGCATTTTTCGAATATTTCGAATATTTTTCACTTAGGATTTTCCGGTGAGAAAAGTTTCGAAACTTTTTTTAACTGCATAAAACATATTTTTTGCGTGTATTAAATGCAAATACCGCCCGCTATACCAACGTCGTTCTCTTTATTATCTTCTTGCTGCAAGTTTACTTGAAATTAAGGGAAAATAAAAACATAAAAACAACAAAAAATCTTTCCTCATAGTTAATCCTCCTTCGAGTTAATAAAACCTTCGTTCCAAGTTTACAAGTTTCATCATTGTCAGCGACCATATTTGATAATCAAACTTCAAATGCGACACTGTCACTATGTCATCCATCCATGTAAATAAATAAAATATACCAAGTGTGAGTCGGGTTTCCACTAAGGGTTCCGCACAACACAATGTAATAATAAATATACGAAACTCTTAATTCACCACAACACTCTTCAATTATATGAACACTATGGCTCAATGCATTTTGAAGAGCTCGATACGATTATGTTAGTAACGTCATCCTAATGTAAGTAGGGACGAGCCGTTGTGAACGAAATGAACGTCTTATTGAATGAATTATACGTTCAAAAATTAAATCGAATAGTGAACTTTTTATGACTTCTGGCTTAGCTATCTATTTATCGGAAATTATATTTAAAAAAGTACATTAACAGAATAAACATCTTCAAATACGGTATGAGTGATATTAAAATGCATTTTATTTGAAAAATAGAATAATTATTTTATTCTTTAAAAAATAAATATATCAGTTTATGAACGAAAGACATAGCGTCACCAAAGACATGTTTCTTTGGAGTTTGGGTTCCGTACTTCGAAAGGAAAACGACGGCGCGAGGGTTCCCCACACCACAGAATACTTAATAGTACTACGTACCCACACCTTGTTCATTTTATCAAGCGTTTCTTTGTCTTGTAACATTGTTCATAAGGTTTATAATGTCTTGTCATTTCTGATCGTCTTGGCGCGTCGCGTCGCTGCCTATTCAATATGCATTGAGCCATAGTGTTCATATAATTGAAGAGTGTTGTGGTGAATTAAGAGTTTCATATATTTATTATTACATTGTGTTGTGCGGAACCCTTAGTGGAAACCCGACTCACACTTGGTATATTTTATTTATTTAGATGGATGGATGACATAGTGACAGTGTCCAATTTGAAGTTTGATAATCAAATATGGTCGCTGACAACGATGAAACTTGTCAACTTGGAACGAAGGTTTTATTAACTCGAAGGAGGATTAACTATGAGGAAAGATTTTTTATGTTGTTTTTACGTTTTTATTTTCCCTTAATTTCAAGTAAACTTGCAGCAAGAAGATAATAAAGAGGACGACGTTGGTAAATCGGGCGGAATTTGCATTAAATACACGCAAAAAATATGTTTAATGCAGTTAAAAAAAGTTTCGAAACTTTTCTCACCGGAAAATCCTAAGTGAAAAAATATTCGTCTATGCTCGATAGCCAGCCTTCGAAATTTACATTACCGTACGTCAAAATTAAGTTCATGCTCGCATTTTGTTAATAAAATCTCAAGTATCGTTTACGTAACGATACGTTTGCGATACAAATCAAATCAAAATCGTTCGTGCTGCCGAATTTAGTTACTTTTACGCACGATAGGGGCGCTGTACAAATTTCATACATTTTCAAGTCGATGACGATACGAATACTTTTTCGCAAGTTTTTCGTGCTCGGGGTACAGGTGTGGCAAGCTAACTTCTGCAAGTTTTACAGCTTGCGGAACTTGCTACAAGTTATATGTGTATACAATATACAAATATTGCACGTAATGTAAAGGAAGCAGCAAGTACTCGCTCAAAAAATTGCAGGAAGAACTTGCTAGTCTAAACCTCGCTTTACAAAACAACCGTCACGTGACATGACATTGACACACTAAACTCTATTACCACATAGTGTGGCCATCATTATTTAATATCACATACAGACTGTAGGGTGACTATGATTTTTTTTAAAAGCAATTCATTTGCGATTCGGATAATTTAAATGGCTTGTCCTTGAAGTAGCCTAACAGGCGACCAGTCGCCTTTATGATTTTTTCGTCGCCGATTTTAGTCCTGAGTAGCCTAAATGGCGATAAATCGCCTACGTTGACCACACTGCTTTCAAGTATTCAAAGTACTAGATACTACACTTGTAAATTGTTAAGATAAACGAAACGACTCCTACAAAGTTACTAAAACTTAAAGTAACATAGAGTTAAACCAGGTATAGGTATAGGTCTATGCAAAGAGTAACATAATATATGGTCTATGTAAAGTAATACAATACCATACTATAGAGGAGTCAATTTGACACTTCATCAAAATTCAACAACGTAAACTTGTAATGAGGGGCACATAACATTATTAATTATTTCAAAGTCAGTACTGCATAATTACTTAACATTTTTCAGTTACAAATAAATATTTATTCTAATAATTACAAAAGAAAGCGTTTTTACGATTTACTTTGACTAATAATAATTAATTTTAAACATAATAAACAATTTTGTTCTAAAAAACTAAACGTCAGTACAAGGTTACGTCAGTGAACCCTTTTTCTTTATAAACACTAGGGATGCTACCCAAAAAATCAAAAGATTGATCAGTCGATAGGTTGAATCGAATGCAATGATTACTTGTGAAGAATGTTTGACTATAAAAATAAATACACTGTGATTGTTATTAACATACAATATTATTCTTTGACTAAAAAAATACAAAAATAATTGAATAGGAACTAAAATCAATAATAATTAGGGTTAAAAAACTAACGATAAACTACTAAACGTTAGATCCTTAGGTACATTTGAGTATGTTTTTAGGGTTCTGAACCCAAAGGGTACCAAAGGAACCCTATTACTGAGACTCCGCTGTCCGTCGTCTGTCTGTCTGTCTGTCTGTCTGTCTGTCTGTCCGTCTGTCACCAGGCTGTATCTCATAAACCGTGATAGATAGACGATTGAAATTTTCACAGATTATGTATTTCTGTTGCCGCTATAACAACAAATACTAAAAACAGATAATTTAAAGGGGGTCCCTATACAAAAAACGTGTTTTTACTATAGCGCCATCTATGTACGATTGTTTACCAGTGTTTCTCAACCTTTTTTATGACGCGACGCGACCCCCTTAGTATGAAAATAAATCGACCTACTTGCACTGTTTATAATTTGTATTTTGTTATATTTCTAGCTTCTACCCGTGGTTTCGTTCGTGTGGCCTACAGGAAACAAATTACATATTTTCTTTTAAACCAAAAATTATAAGCACTCTTTGTCAAAACTCCTACTTTACTCACTCTTAAATTAATATTTTCTTTTAAAGTATGTTTTCAAACATTGTTTTTTTTCTTTTACTGAGGCTTCACGACTCCTTTATAGAGACTTTGCGACCCCTCAGGGGTTCACGAGTGGCGCGACCCACACGTTGATAAACACTGGTTTTTTGGTGTTTTTCGGTTTTGTTACCAAATATATTCGGTTCAAGCATTTCTATTTTCTTGGCTCATGTAGCCAAGGTGTAGAACTAAAAGACAAAACTTCTTATATAAGACTTATGTTATATTATAAGTCAAAGAAAACATATTTACTTCTTAACCTATAGTTAGTAGGTATAGTCAACATTTATTTTAAGCCTTTAATCAACATTTAATTTAATTCTAGCAACAATATTTATTTTTAAACTTTAAATCAACATTTATTTTTAAACTTAAAATCAACATTTTTATAAACCTAAATTAAATCCATCCAAGTTCCTAATCTAACCAGCAGCGGCACGTAGCGCACATGCTAGAACTTGTTTACGCGGCAAAACAATGTAATGGTAAACCGAATAATTCAGCCGAATATCTGTTTCGGTAAAGGTTAAACCGAATAATATTCGGTATTCGTTAATTTGGTGAAACCACTATACGGCGCATCTCTAGTGTTAACGTTCACTTAATTGGCGTTAGAAGTTCGTTAGACATTCGTTAGATGGCGTTGTAGTAAATAAGCATGTTTAGTATTGACACGGTATTTATATTATCGATGTACTTTGTACTTTATTTTTCCGGCAAATTTTGTTTAATCGGAACCCTACTTGTGCGGGTCCGACTCGCACTTGGCCAGTTTATTTCTTTTATTGGGCCATTTACTATGGAGCTACATTCTTATCTATAAATACATATAAAATCGTTTAAATATGTACAATTTCCGATTTGTATAATTTGTTTGTATTAACGTGTCTTATCAATTTCATATTAACGCAAAAGAAACAAGTAAATAACACTGAATAATGTAAATACTTATTGTATTTCTCGTTTAGAGCTGCCGGAAAATTGGTTATTTCGAATAACATCAAACTAACATCATTCTTGTTTGTTGATGCGTATCGATTCATCAATTGAATCGATGTTTTTAAGCAAGTCACCTTACTATGAAGCTAAGACTGACAGATGTCAAACGTGATCTATTAAATTGACCCTACTTTAGTAGTATTGTATTCTCTTTGCTGTCTGTGGTTGGTAGTAGTGATGTTGCGATAGCGATATTCTATCGATAGTATCGTGATACTATTGTGACCTTGAAAATCAATCGTACTATCGAAACGTGACGATACTATCGATTATTAAAAATAAGTAATACTATTGCTCAAGATCAATAGTATCGATAGTATCACTACAAAAACTATCAATAGTATCGATGGTATTAATTTAGATAGTGTCGATACTATCGATAGTCGTGTCCTATCGATAGGCGAACATTTTACGACAGTATTACTTGACTACAATATGTCACGCGCTACCGTGTAATATTCGGGTGTAATATACTTTCATAACCATTAAACATGCCATATATTTCCGTCCCTGTGTTACCAGTTGTCGTTTTATTCCCAGTCAATAGTATCGAAATCACGTCGATAGTTACTGAACCAATAATATCGAAAGGCGTCGATAGGTCATACTTAGTATCGACTATTTTTTCCCGATGCTATCGATAGTATTGATAAAGTCCAATAGTATCGCCTAATTTTCTGTATCGATAGTATCGTCACGTTTCGATAGAACTACCGAACTATCGACTATTGCAACAACCGTGGATGGAGTATTAAGTGGATGTGGCATATAAGTATCAGTAATAATATGAGAAGGACAAAACTATACAATCACTAGTATGAGAGAGCGAGATGAACACCATTTTTAGGGTTCCGTACCTCAAATGGTAAAACAAGGAACCCCCTTATAAGATCACTTTCTTGTCCGTCTGTCTGTCTGTCCGTGTGTCACCATTAATTTTCTCAGGAACGGGTGGACCTAGCAAGTTGAAAATTATATCAGCTAGGCTATTCTGTAAGCTATCTCGACAGCGGAATCCGCGGTGAGATTCAAATTTCGTACTACGAAATTCAATCGTATCATTATCGTAATACGGTTGAGTTTCGTAGTACGAAATTCAAATCTCACCGCGGATTCCGCTGTCGAGATAGCTTACAGAATAGCCCTACAGTACCCCGAGCACGAAAAACTTGCGAAAAAGTATTCGTATCGTCATCGACTTGAAAATGTATGAAATTTGTACAGCGCCTCTATCGTGCGTAAAAGTAACTAAATTCGGCAGCACGAACGATTTTGATTTGATTCGTATCGCAAACGTATCGTTACGTAAACGATACTTGAGATTTTATTAACAAAATGCGAGCATGAACTTAATTTTGACGCACGGTAATGTTAATTTCGAAGGCTAGCTATCGAGCATAGTCGAATATTTTTTCACTTAGGATTTTCCGGTGAGAAAAGTTTCGAAACTTTTTTTAACTGCATAAAACATATTTTTTGCGTGTATTAAATGCAAATACCGCCCGCTTTACCAACGTCGTTCTCTTTATTATCTTCTTGCTGCAAGTTTACTTGAAATTAAGGGAAAATAAAAACATAAAAACAACATAAAACATCTTTTCTCATAGTTAATCGTCCTTCGAGTTAATAAAACCTTCGTTCCAAGTTGACAAGTTTCATCGTTGTCAGCGACCATATTTGATTATCAAACTTCAAATTCGACACTGTCACTATGTCATCCATCCATGTAAATAAATAAAATATACCAAGTGTGAGTCGGGTTTCCACTAAGGGTTCCGCACAACACAATGTAATAATAAATATATGAAACTCTTAATTCACCACATTTGTTCCGTTCCACATTGTTGTTCCGTTATCATATAACGAAAGGGGTCGGACAATAAAGTCGGGGTCCTTTCCACACTCGCTGTGTACACGAAGCAACAAAACGCAGTTGTCAAACCAACTGTCATGCGGCACTCATTCGTAAAACGTTGGAGCGAAAGCAACCGTTTGTTTTACCGCTAAAATCGGCCGTTGTGAAAAATCAGACATAAACCACAAAATATCCGTGCTCGGTGTCCGCGTTGGTCATATTTTGGCTTGATAGACCAAAATTACTCATCCTACCGTGCACGGTCACTAAGAAGCAAAAATCCCCTCAACACACCTAGGACGAGCTGAAGGTGGAAGGTCAACGAAGAGCAGACGCAGTCCAAGGTGAGTGCTCGCATTCTATTTTGCTGCTTCTGCCACTCTGAGTTGGTTGGAACATCGATTTATCTCGTATCGTTTTATCCCAGTGTAGTGTAAAAGCCACCACCTACTTCGGCTTTAGGTGCGTACGCTACATCTTTATGGTGCCGAAACCCGGGACTATCCACCTTTTGGGGGCATCAATCGCATCCCAATCATCGTATATGTGTATGGTATTTATGGCCAAATCGTAGGTAATTTATCTCTGAATAAGTAGGCAGGCACATATCGGTCAATTTTCAATTGAATCTCGCTTACCTACTGCATTCTCATAGTTATTTTATCATCACTGCATATTTTATATACCTAGAATACCTCGTATACCTCGTTCCTAAGTAATCACAATCGAAACAGGGATTTTATCTAAATCAGTTCACACGGATCGGAAGATATTGTATGTAAATATTAATCTTTATTTTTTTCATCAATCACTATTTTTATCGGTGCTTAATCTCAACAACGGCTTACAATTTTACATCAAAACTCATCAAATCGTATTCGTTAATCTTTGTAGTATACAAATAACAACAATAGTATACTCATATCATAATTCTAAATCATACTAAATTCAATTAAAATCACCACAAGCAAATTCGCATACTTCATTATTTTTAACATACAGGTAGACAAAACTCGTTACCAACACCCGCATTCATAAAATCGGTAACCGAGCGTACAGTCAATCTAACAAGTACCGCTTGCAAAGTTAAGATTCTCCATACATTAAGCGCAAAACTGTAAAACTTGTGTGGACTTTCGTACATTCTATTATATCGGTTTTTATTATTAGTTGTACCTGTACTTTAAATTTGTAATACATTTTTTTTTATATACCTAATCGAAGTGTGTTATCGTCCTAAAGTAACAACTTAATCGAACCATAATGTCGTTTCAAACTCGTAAAATGAGTTTAAAGAAAAAATCGAAGTCTATTGATGTTGAATATACTGTTAAGGATTTATCATCATTACGTAGAAAACGGACTATCGCTTATAACCGGTTAGCAAAGGCGTTAGAAATCGGCACTTTGTGTTTAAGTGATCTTTCGAAGCAGGACTTGTTTTTCTCTTACCATGAGGAGATAAAACAAATTGCATCAAATTTCCTTGCTGTGCATCTAGCTATTTTAGATCTTTCGGAGGATAGTGGGAGTGAGGGTGACACGATGCAAGAACGTTTCGATGAAATGTATTTTGAAACCTTATCCATTCATCGTAGGTTAATAAAAACCGATTCAAGTCACTCACAAAGCGGTTCGTCGTCAAATATTCGGCTACCTAAAATCGTACTACCGTCTTTCAGCGGTGATTTCAAGAAGTGGCCCGAATATTACGATACTTTTAATGCATTAATACACAACTCGACTTCTCTCACAGACACTGAGAAGTTTCATTACTTGATCTCGTCTCTGAGCGGCGATGCATTAACGGTAGTAAAGGCGTATCCTATGACGCGTGAACATTATCGCGACGCTTATCAATCGCTCGTTGCTCGGTACAAGTGTAAGCGGACCTTAGCTTTTACGTGTTGGAGAGACATTCTAGATATTGATTTTGAGTGCCATAATGCGAAGGAGTTTCAAAAATCGCTCGATTTTTTTGAGGAGAATCTAAGTATTTTGAAGACAATTAATTTGCCAGTCGCGAACTGGGACTTTGTTCTTGTTTATCATATATTGTCGAAACTCGACAACAAGGTTCGTCGCGACTTCGAGGAAAAGTACTCAGACGTCGAACTACCGTCGTACGATCAATTGAAAGGGTTCCTACGATCCAAATGCGAGGCTTTATTGCGAGATACTCATTTTTCCGAATCGATGAAATCGAAAAGGCCTTTGCTCAAGCATACACCAACGCCAAATCAAAATCAACCTCGGCGTGTTAACATGGCGCATGCTCTCGTCGCTGCGGCTGACCAACATGAACAACATAACAGTGTTGTCGGTAGTAGTCAACTCGGTCAATACATGAGCAAATGCTCATATTGTGACAAATCACATTCAATTCTATCTTGCCAAGATTTTCTGAACAAATCGGTTGAAGAACGCATGACTATAGCTCAAGATAAAAATTGGTGCTATAATTGTCTGAAGCCATCTCACCAATTAAACAACTGCAAATCTATTTTCACGTGCCGCACATGCAAACGTAGGCATCATACTTTGCTCCACCGCGACAAATCTATCAACGAACCTCATCACATCGGGTCGTCGTTGGTGTCAAGGTCGAATACAACCGTGCTGCTGGCGACCGCTATCGTGCAAGTTCAGGATGCTTCTGGCAATATGCAATCGTTTCGTGCGTTATTCGATACTGGTAGTCAAAGTAATTTTATAACCGAATCCGCTGTGAAACGTTTAAACTTATCACTTGCTACAGCTACCGCGAACATAAGTGGACTTGGAGAGGCGGTTGCGCCGATTCTCGGTGACGTCACCTGCTCCGTAGGTACCAAAGATCAGGTTCTGTATACACTCGACATGCATGTTATTTCAAAAATATGTGGCGATCAACCTATCGCGCATCTTAACACTTCTGGATGGTCACATATTGAGTCGTTGACGTTGGCCGACCCGGGTTTTGATATACCAGCCCCGATCGACCTTTTATTTGCTGCAGATGTTTTCGCTGAAGCTATTCAACATGAAAATATTAAAGGGGGTGCCAATCAACCTACCGCATTCAAATCAATCTTTGGTTGGCTTCTCCTAGGCAAGACGTGCCTATCGGCTAGTACTCTCGTGCACACGTCATCACTGTCATCAGACATCGATCATGAGCTAAACTCATTAGTCCAACGGTTTTGGGAATTCGATGCTTTACCAGACGTCGTAAAGTTAACCCCAGATGAATCCTTATGCGAAAACAAATTCGTAAGCGACCATACTCGCGATGACTCTGGGCGATATGTAGTTCAAATTCCATTCAAAAACGAATCAGAGCCATCTTTCAAGGGATCGCGCGAGATCGCTTTGAGACGATTTGCAACTGAACGTAGACTGTCACGTGACCCTGAGTTGCAATCGCAATACGCGGACTTTATGTCTGATTATATCGAAAGCGGACACATGACATTAGTCCCTGCTGATGAGATCGGTTTAGGAAAATATTACATTCCTCACCATTGTGTTTTACGCCCAGACTCTACAACAACGCGCCTTCGCGTTGTATTCGATGCTTCTGCAAAGGATCAAAATTCTCAGTCACTTAACGACACACAACTTATTGGTCCGAAATTGCAACCAAACATTATGAGCATACTACTGCGCTTTCGCGAACACAGCATCGTCTTCATGGCTGATACTCGCCAGATGTTCCGTCAAATTCTGATCGCGCCAGAGCATCGTGATTATCAGCGTATATTCTGGAGATTCTCTCCTAACGAGACCCTTCGTGAATACCGTCTCAATACAGTCACATATGGAATGGCGTCTTCTCCGTATCTCGCTTGCCGTACCTTGCGACAGCTCGCCGAAGACGAAGGACTTGATTATCCTCTTGCAAAGGATATCATTCTTAATGACGTTTACATTGATGATGTCGCTACTGGCTTTCCGTCGTTAGAACTCGCTCAAGAAGCTAAATCGCAAACGATTGCTCTGTTCAATCTCGGACGTTTCGAACTTCGTAAATGGATAAGTAATTCTCCTCAGCTCTTATCTGATCTACCCAGTGAAGACTGTCTCACCGGTTCTGTGTCGCTCGATAATACAGAATCTCAAATTTTAAAAGTTCTTGGCCTTAAATGGGATCCATCCTCAGACGCTTTCCTATTCGAAATCAGACCGTTGGACAGACTATGTACAAAACGTTCAATTTTGAGTGAAATCGCCCGAATTTTTGACCCGTTAGGATTTCTGACTCCTATCACAATTCAAGCGAAATGCTTAATCCAAAAGCTTTGGATGCTTGGTGTTGGTTGGGATCAAACACCGCCGACTGAAATCGTCAACACATGGAATACGTACCTCGATGAATTGTCATTACTGGCTCAACTTAGAATTCCCCGTCAGTTCACCTGTAAGGACGTTAAAGCATGCGAACTACATGGATTTTGTGACAGCTCCGAAGCGGCGCTGGGATCTACTTTTTACATGCGTGTTATCGACTCCGCGGGTAAGGTCCACGTGTTTTTTATCTGCTCAAAGGCTCGAGTCGCCCCCCTTAAACGAACATCTTTGCCGCGACTTGAACTTTGTGCTGCAGTATTGCTTGCAGATTTGTACAAGTTCATATGCGACACTTTTCTTTCTCGTATAAAAATCAATGCTATATTCTTTTGGTCAGATTCCACAGTTGTACTATCATGGTTACGCTCCCACTCCTCGCGCTGGGCAACTTTTGTTGCCAACCGGGTCAGCCATATACAAGAAATCACCCCTATCGAATGCTGGCACCACGTATCGTCTGGCGACAATCCTGCAGATATATGCTCGCGTGGCTTATTCCCGAGTGAGATTCTAAACAATTCCTTATGGTGGGCGGGACCAACGTGGTTGTCGGAGATGCGAGAATCTTGGCCTATACGTACGTCCTCGCTGTCAGAAGAAGATGAAATTATCGTAGCAAATGAAACTCGCAAATCCGTAGTATTAACATCTAATGAAATAGCGAATGTTGAACTCTCAACTATAGACAATCTCCTCAATCACTTCTCGTCGCTACAAAAGATCGTAAACATACTATCGTACATAAATCGCTTTATTCATAACAGTCGTAACGCAAATACGACCAACCGTTCTAATTTCATAAATAACGTAGAGCAACATCATTCGTTGATGCAAATTGTAAAACACGTACAAAGTACAGCGTTCTCCGAAGAAATTAGTAACCTCAAATCGAACAAATCTTTATCAAAGCCATTTCGAAAACTCAATCCGTTTATCGATACCCAAGGTATCCTCAGAGTGGGTGGCAGAATATCGCGATCTGGATTAGAATTCGAACAAAGACATCCAGCTTTCCTACCCTCTGATCATCAACTTACATCACTTATCATCGACTTCATTCATCGGAACTACTTGCATCCAGGTATCAACACTACTCATTTTCTGCTCTTGCAACAGTTTTGGATTGTATCGGCAAAACGCGCAATACGTCGTCAACTTGCTAGATGCATTCAATGTTATCGTACCAATCCGCAACCATTGCAGCCGTTTATGAGCGATTTGCCGTCGTTTCGCGTGAATCAAGTGAAGCCTTTCTCGATTGTAGGCGTGGATTTTGGAGGACCATTTCGCATTAAACTGGGTCCACATCGAGGAGCAAAAATTGACAAGGCATATCTGTGCCTCTTCGTCTGCCTTGCGACTAAGGCAGTTCATCTCGAGGTTGTTTCCACGCTTTCCACGGACGGATTTATCGCGGCGCTCAGGCGCTTCGTGGCACGTCGCGGTCGATGCAATGTCATTCATTCCGATTGCGGGACCAACTTTATTGGAGCTAGAAACCAATTATCACGTCACATGCAACAGGCTTCTTCTTTAGAAAAAATAGAATTTAAATTTAACTCTCCATCAGCCCCACACTTTGGAGGCGTTTGGGAAAGTCAAATCAAAGCATCTAAATCACATTTACTTCGCGTTGTTGGTGACCAAGTCCTAACATTCGAGGAACTTACTACGCTGTTCGTCCAAATCGAAGCCGTTTTGAATTCGAGACCCATATGCCCCATCAGTTCCGATCCAAACGACTTGGCTGTTTTAACGCCAGGGCATTTTCTTACCTTGGAGCCGCTAACTGTTGTCCCCGATGAAGATCTCTCAAATTGTAACATAAACCGGCTTCATCGGTGGCAGCTGATACAAGCGTTTCATCAGAATTTCTGGTCCAGATGGAAACACGAGTATCTAAACTCCCTCATGCAACGCGCGAAATGGACCAAACATTCTAAGCCTTTGAAAATTGGCTCGATGGTGATTATTAAGGATGATAATCGTGCACCACTTCAATGGCCTTTAGCCAGAGTAGTGGATCTCTTGCCCGGTTCTGATGGAATATCTCGGATTGCAGTAGTAAGAACAGCAAACGATCATGTCATTCAAAGACCGTTGGTGAAGTTGTGCCCTCTGCCAATCGAGGACTAACTTCAATCGTATATCAATTTCCATAATTCTTTATTAGCTTAGTATCATATTCATTCGTATCTATATCGTTTATTAATATCAAAGTCGTATTAATCAGTAACTATCAATATTTTGTAATTTTTTAATCTATAATTATCGTAATAAATATATTGATCATTTCAGCAATTGTGGATATTCACAGTATTGTGCTGTCCTATCATTTTTCGTATCACCCTTGTCCCCAATTTGATCGTTATTATTTGACCTGAAAATACCATAGGCATTTTGGTGGGCGGGATGTTCCGTTATCATATAACGAAAGGGGTCGGACAATAAAGTCGGGGTCCTTTCCACACTCGCTGTGTACACGAAGCAACAAAACGCAGTTGTCAAACCAACTGTCATGCGGCACTCATTCGTAAAACGTTGGAGCGAAAGCAACCGTTTGTTTTACCGCTAAAATCGGCCGTTGTGAAAAATCAGACATAAACCACAAAATATCCGTGCTCGGTGTCCGCGTTGGTCATATTTTGGCTTGATAGACCAAAATTACTCATCCTACCGTGCACGGTCACTAAGAAGCAAAAATCCCCTCAACACACCTAGGACGAGCTCAAGGTGGAAGGTCAACGAAGAGCAGACGCAGTCCAAGGTGAGTGCTCGCATTCTATTCTGCTGCTTCTGCCACTCTGAGTTGGTTGGAACATCGATTTATCTCGTATCGTTTTATCCCAGTGTAGTGTAAAAGCCACCACCTACTTCGGCTTTAGGTGCGTACGCTACACTCTTCATTATATGAACACTATGGCTCAATGCATATTGAATAGGCAGCGACGCGACGCGCCAAGACG
Organism: Cabera pusaria; assembly: GCA_954871355.1. NCBI lineage: Eukaryota > Metazoa > Arthropoda > Insecta > Lepidoptera > Geometridae > Cabera > Cabera pusaria. The sequence continues at coordinate 25,048,730 of OX940890.1, forward strand.
ATCAGAAATGACAAGACATTATAAACCTTATGAACAATGTTACAAGACAAAGAAACGCTTGATAGAATGAACGAGGTGTGGGTACGTAGTATTATTAAGTATTCTGTGATGTGGGGAAGCTTCGAGCCGTCGTTTTCCTTTCGAAATACGGAACCCAAACTCCAAAGAATCAAGTCATTGGTGACGCTATATCTTTCGTTCATAAACTGATATATATATTTTTAAAGGTATTAAATATTATTCTCTTTTTCAAATAAAATTCATTTTAATATCACTCATACCGTATTTGAAGATGTTTATTCTGTTAAAGTACTTTTTTAAATATAATTTCCGATAAATAGAAAGCTAAGCCAGAAGTAATAAAAAGTTCACTGTTCAATTTAATTTTTGAACGAATAATTCATTCAATAAGACGTTCATTTCATTCACAACGGCTCGTCCCAACTTACATTAGGATGACGCTACTAACATAATCGTATCGAGCTCTCGATAGCAGTCAGAGTGTGCTTCGTGCTGCCGCCTATCGTAACACTACGTTATTGTATAGTTGACTCGATATCTTTACGATACGAATTCGATGATTTTTCGTGCTCGGGGTACAGATACTGAGATCTTAAGTCCCTATGTGTCCTATAGGTGTATAAAAATCAAGGTCCTGGGTCAACACGATAAAAAGATAGGGGCAAATTTAGATTTTCGCGAAAACTTGTAGATACCAAAATTTACGTAATATTCAACTTTTTTTAATTTTTGGATATTTTCCTTCGCTTGTATTGTAATTTTTCCTTTATTTGTGCTATAAGACCTTGCTTGTGACCAAAATTGACAATTCTAGGTAAACCGGAAGTACCCTATACGTTTTGGGTCAAAAACCTATAGGGTACTTCCCGTTACCTAGAATCATAAAATTTGGCAAGAAGCAAGGTCTTATAGCACAAATAAAGGAAAAACTCCAAAATATAAAAATAGTTGATAATTAAAGGCTGTCCCCCATACATACATAAATTAGCCATTTAAGATAGGCCTCTGAGTTATATGAGCGCTCATACAATTTAGAGGTCTAGCTTAATTGGTACCTACCAACGTTGGTACGGAAGCCTCGGTGGGCGATTCCAACTCGACTTTGCCGGTTTTATTTACATCCTTCTCTGCGTATGCGATTAAACTGGTTCCAGCACTGTATGGAACCAAGTTCTAGTACACCCATTGGCTCTCACCCGCTGTCATGTATGACACGACCAAATTACGTTGTTCATTTTATCTTATAGTTGGCATATGTATCATGTGTTCATCATTTTAGTCGGGTTATATCTCTATAGCTATTTCATTCGCATACGCTAATGTTCTCTCTCTATATATACTTTGTCTATGGCAACAACGCTGTACTACATAAGAAGAGACGGGACTTACAACAAAAAAAAATTAGCCAAACCTCAAAACAGGGCAAAATATATAAGGCAATCTGACGAATGTATAACAATCAGTCTCGACGAAGCAATTAGCAAGCCCAGTGTTACCGACTTAATGAATGAAATTGTGATGTGCTGCCTAATATTAAAAATCTTTCGATATCGATAAATGACCTAATCAGATAATTCATAAAAAAATATATATCGACTTGTTTTGTTTTAGCACTACTAAAACAAAACTAGCGGCACAAGGTTCGGTTTATTGCAGTTTATGTGTTACTAGCAGCCCGCCCCGGCTTCGCACGGGTAGAACATATATGCCTACGAAATTTGCATCAGTTTGTTGCATCGAATATAAAATATGAACATATTTAATAATCATCGTCATATTTCATCCAATTTACACAAAACCTTAACGAATTATGGACCTAAACCTTCCTCATAAACACTCTGGCTATTGGTGAAAACCGCATGATAATCCGTTCAGTAGCTATTGAGATTATTGCGAACAGACATACAGACGCAGTGATGAACTTTGTTTTATAATACTTACGTAGTGATATTGGACGGCCCTTTGGCGTAAAGGATAGTTACCCTGATTCTGACCCGACGGTCGTTGGTTCTAATCCTAGCTATATACCTACCAATGAAAGTTTTATGTGCATTCATGAATCATGAGTTTTCGTACAGTGGTTGTGGGATCATTAAATCTACCAAAAAGTAGCTTACCATCAAGGAGGACATCTGCCGCCGTAACCTTACACCGTTCCCCGACGCAAAATGTAGGGGTAATATACGTTTAACGTGTGTATCTGTGTGTCTGTCTGTAGCATCTTAGCACCTAACCGGATGAACCGATTTTGTTTTTATTATTGATAGTATTTTTTTGTTTGATAGATGTCTTCATCGAGAGTTTTCTTAGCTTTGATTCATGAAAATTCGTTCAATCGTTGTAAAACTGTGAGCTTTTTTCTAGTTAAATTCGCTATGAAATCAACTTTCATAGATCTGATCAATTCGAAAATCTTCTTCTTCAACGATATTGTAAGAACATGGAAGCATTGACCTGATGCTGGGACATCTCCTGGACTCTACAGAATACTCAAATCCTCACCAACTTACAGCTCAGATTTTAAATGTCGTGTTTAGAGTCATTGGAATTATTTTAATGAAAAGATTATATATAGATCAGTCAGGGTGGCTTAAATTACTATATTATTATATATCGTGTGTGTGTATTATTGTATGTCGTGTTTAGAGTCATTGGAATTATTTTAATGAAAAGATTATATATAGATCAGTCGGAGTGGTTTAAAATAATATATTATATATATAGATCATTATTATTTTATACAATAGATCGTATTATTATACTATATTGACGTCAAATTGATTGTGATCGGTGGGTATCTACAGAAAAGCTAAGCTTATAATAATATTTTCGTAGTAACTATGACCTATTCTGTGGTTTCACTGCAAATATTTTATTAATTTTGCGATGCGTGTATGTGAAATCTTCTAGAGTTTTCATTTGAATTATATACTGTGAAGGACAATTTTAATCTATAATATGTGGCCAAGCTAATTAACGTAATTATTTGGATAAGGGTTAATACTATAAACTTGAAAATAGCCCTGGAAGTTATGTAATATATTTAACAAAAAAATAAAGATTAAAATGGTTACTGTGAGTCAACCTTAAGAGATAGACATATTCTGTTGCGCACTTTTTTGTAGGTCTTATTAAGTTGTACAACTTTTGCATAGAAAATATTCTTCTATCTATTTTCAATTAAGCAGCGTTCGTAAGAAACGTGTTTTTTCGACCGTTTTTTGCCGACTTAGGTTGCAAATTAGGTCTCCACGAATGTACCTTTGATTTAAACGGGATAATATATAGCCTATTTTCATTCCGAAAGTCCATTCTATGTATTAGTGAAAGAATTTTTTAAATCGGTTCTGTAGTTTTTGAGCCAAATCATTACAAACATACAAAAATACAAAAATACAAATGTTCTCTCTTTATAATATTAGTATAGATAATAAAAACGCCAGAAGTAAAACTTTATATTTTATTTACAAACATCTTTTTCTTTTTCCTCTCCTTTTTCTTTGTCTGTGTCTTTGTCTCACTATATAAAATAAATTATAGGTAGGTACCTGAAAATAAATAATAATATTTTAAATACATTTTATTATACATGACATTAAATTGTTTTTAAATAATGTTCAGATTTTTTTTTTAAGTTTTATTATGGCTCCACACGATTAGTGTATTTAGCCAGTGTCAAGTATTGAAATTCTTCAGGTTTTTATTAATTTTAGTCATAGAGATGGGTCAAAGTCACATTTCAGGTCAGTTTTCAAGTAAAAGTCTAGTCTAAGTCATACCTTCAGTAAAGATGTGGTGTTTACTGAAGATTTTCAGTGGAATTTTGGTGAGCAAATAGCATGTTTTACAACATTGTGCAGTTTCCCTACACTCGCACACAATCACCGGCACTTAATGGATAATATTCCACATTTATTACACAGTAACACGCGGAAGAACACAAGTTTTAGGAAAAAATACAATGATATCACACATACTTTTCCACGTTCCCGCCAAAACTCATAATGTTCAGATTTAAATCGTAATAAATAGGCGCATGCGTGAAATGATCTAATTTTACGGAAAATCACATAGACACAGAGAAAAAAACAAAACAAAATTTGACACTATCTCGTTGGTAACGTTCCCAAGCTCAGCTGCTAGCTAACAGTAAGAAGAAAAACCGGTCAAGTGCGAGTTAGACTCGCGTACCGAGGGTTGAGAGAGAAAAACTGGTCAAACTACTGGTTAAAGTACAAACTTAACTTTGTAGTTCGATTCATAGAAAATGTACTGCACCAACTACACATGATAAGTTTGTGATAATACATTTACATTTTTAGGGTTCCGTAGCCGAATGGCAAAAAACGGAACATTATAGATTCGTCATGTCTGTCTGTCTGTCTGTCCGTCCGTATGTCACAGCCATTTTATTCCGAAACTGTTAGGACTACAGAATTGAAACTTGGTAGGTAGATGTATTCTGTGAACCGCTTTCCGATTTTTATACAAAAATAAAAAAATATAAAAGTTTAAGAGGGGGCGGGGCATACCATACATAGAACTGAAACAAAAAAAATAATTCTTCAAACCTATACGTGTGGGGGTTTATGGATAGGTCTTCAAAAATGACATTGAGGTTCCTAAAATCATTTTTTCTCAAAGTCAATCATTTGAAAGATAGGCGCGTCTAAAGTGGTAAAATGTGTGTCCCCCCCTCTAACTTTTAAAGTATGGGAGTGAAAAATCTAAAAAAAATATATGCTGTAGATCTCAATAAAAACTAACAACGATAATTGGTTTGAACGAGATACAGTCAGCAGTTTTAGAGATATGGCGACCGCAAAGATAACTTTGTTTTTCATACAAACACTTTTTTGAAATTTTCTCTTTGTGTGTGCTGTAAGACCTTGATTTTAAGCAAACTTGACAATTCTAGGTCAACCGGAAGTACCCTATAGGTTTTGGGTCGAAAATCTATAGGGTACTTCCCGTTGACCTAGAATCATGAAATTTGGCAAGAAGCAAGTTCTTGAAGCACTTAGTATAGGAATAAATCTGAAAACCGTTAATATGCAGACAAAATAAACTGGCCAAGTGCAAGTCGGACTCGCACTCGTAGGGTTCCGTAACATAGTAAAGTATTCTATAACTTTGATTTTTCGCAACTACAAAATTAACTTTGTTTTTCATAAAGTTTGTATGAAAAACAAAGTTATCTTTGCGGTCGCCATATCTCTAAAACTGCTGACTGTATCTCGTTCAAACGAATTTTCGTTGATAGTTTTTATTGAGATCTACAGCATATATTTTTTTTAGGTTTTTCACTCCCATACTTTAAAAGTTAGAGGGGGGGGGGACACACATTTTACCACTTTAGGCGCGCCTATCTTTCAAATGATTGACTTTGAGAAAAAATGATTTTAGGAACCTCAATGTCATTTTTGAAGACCTATCTATAGACACGTATAGGTTTGAAGAATTTTTTTTTTGTTTTAGTTCTATGTATGGTATGCCCCCCCTTAAACTTTTATATTTTTTATTTTTGTATAAAAATCGGAAAGCGGTTCACAGAATACATCTACCTACCAAGTTTCAATTCTGTAATCCTAACAGTTTCGGAATAAAATGGCTGTGACATACGGACGGACAGACCAGACAGACAGACAGACATGACGAATCTATATGGGTTCCGTTTTTTGCCATTCGGCTACGGAACCCTAAAAATATAATTGTGATAAAAATCGATGGTATAACAAGGCCGTAATTTTAAAGTACGCCGAGAGAAAATAATGTTGCAGCCTATTTTGCGCGCACTTATCGAGGCACAAACCATCGTTCTTCGAATAGATGGGATTAAATAGTAGATTGTATAACAAAGGTGCAAAACAGTATTTTTCTGCGAGGCCGCTTTTTAAAATCCAGAGCGGATCGAAGGATTTTAGAGTAGAATCTCGAGCGTAGCGAAGGATTCTTAAGTAGAATCCAGAGCGTAGCGAGGGATTTAAAGTACGTTGGCCGAGAGAAAATATTTTTTTTATTTTATAATTGATAATTTATTTATAATTGATTTATATACACTCTGCTTTTCATCCCCCTCAATGAGAAAAGGAAATAGTTGAAAGTCTCATGTCCTGTCATGTAATGTCATTTAATGTAACTGTTACCGCCAGAATTAGCATTTAATAATATCAATGCATTTCATCGTTCTTTAGCTGTCACTTTCTTTCACATGGTAATACCGGCTAATTGAGCGATTTCCTATCTCATTTACCCCCGCCATATATTCATGTCCATCCACGTCGCACCGCGCGTATTGGAAGCAACGACGTCCTTCAAGAAACCAGTCTCAAGGATAAACCGCCGCAGAACGCACATCGGTGTGATTTATTTAATTGCATCACCGCAAGTACGTGAATTAGTGTTTTTTATACAAAGACTTCTTTATGGCGAATGTGGACGAGGACATTTGTAAGGATTCTGTGCTGCGCAGCCTGAACTACCCAGGTCGAGAAGAAGCTCCCGGACATTAGAAGGTGCGTGGATATTCCATTTTCCTTACCTAAATCGCTCTAGTTGTCCTGATATACCATGTAATGATTATTTATATTTGTAATCGGTGATATTAGCGAATAAAAGAAAAATACAGTCCACTTAAATTAATGACGCTATAAGACCTTCGGGTACATAAGGCCTCCCGCCAAAAAGCGGTTGAATATAAATTTTTGGCCGCTTCAGCTAGGCTATTCTGTAAGCTATCTCGACAGCGGAATCCGCGGTGAGATTTGAATTTCGTACTACGAAATTCTATCGAATCACGTTCGTAATACGGTTGAATTTCGTAATATGAAATTCAAAACTCACCGCGGATTCCGCTGTCGAGATAGCTTACAGAATAGCCTAGCAGTAACGAAATGTCATTTAATTTCACGAAATGTCATTTAATGTAACGAAAAAAACGAAATGTCATTTATGTCATGAAATCCTTATAATGTCATGAAATGTCATTTAATGCCATGAAATGACGGAATTTCATTGAACCTTCTTAGACAGGGCAAATCGTTTAAAAAACCTACCACCCTAGGGTGGAAAAGACTTATTTTGCGCGCACTTACCGATTAGCAGTGACTTTTATGGATGGAATGGCTGTTTCCTTTAACTGTTTTTTAGGGTTCCGTACCCAAAGGGTAAAACGGGACCCTATTACTAAGACTACGCTGTCCGTCTGTCTGTCTGTCTGTCTGTCTGTCTGTCTGTCTGTCTGTCTGTCCGTCTGTCACCAGGCTGTATCTCATGAACCATAATAGTGAGACAGTTGAAATTTTCACAGATTATGTATTTCTGTTGCCGCTATAACAACAAATACTAAAAACAAAATAAAGTTAAAAATTAAAGGGGGTCCCCATACAAAAAACGTGTATTTTGTATAGCGCCATCTGGTCAAGGTGTCATCTGCGTGTTAACAACCTCAGAGTAACTATTAAGTACTCATAGACATATACTACTAGACGGAACATCTCGAACTGGCATTGTCGAATACCGCGAGGAAGCTGGCTGGCATATTCTCGCTCACACGTAGCTCGGCACTCGAAACAACAGCACGCGCTTACGTTAAAAATTGCGTATCCGGAATGCCATCGTGTGTCCTCAGATACTGCAAAAACCAGTTAGAAAAAACAAACTGAGACGACGGAGTCACTTTTCACAATTAAGTTCAGATTTTCGAATTAAAACCCGCATACATAAAACGTTATTTTGTTCATTTGTAATAACACTTCACGACGCGACGCCATGTTTGCTGGCGCCATGTTCGTAGATTATGAAAACAGATGTGACATTATAGCGCTAAATGAAATTGCCTATTTTTAAATATTGAAGAAAATAGTTTGACATGTGTGTGTATACTGTATAATTATGACTGTGGTATCTTAGCTCCCAACCCAAGTGACTGGACCGGATTTTAATTTAGTTTTGTTTATTTTTTTTATTCATACTATTCTATGTAACCGACATAAAAAGAAGGAGGTTCTCAATTCGACTGTGTTTTTTGAATGTGTGTTACGTTACCGCATAACTCCGTAATTTATTAACCGATTTGGAAAAATCTTTTTTATTTGAATGCGTATTAAGTACTTACGGATTGGAGCCATCTATACTAATATTATAAAGAGAGAACATTTGTATTTTTGTATATTTGTATTTTTGTATGTTTGTAATGATTTGGCTCAAAAACTACTGAACCGATTTAAAAAATTATTTCACTAATACGTAGAATGGACTTTCGGAATGAAAAAAGGCTATATATAATTCCGTTTAAATCAAAGGTACATTCGTGGAGACCTAATTTGCAACCTAAGTCGGCAAAAAAACGGTCGAAAAAACACGTTTCTTACGAACGCTGCTTAATTGAAAATAGATAGAAGAATATTTTCTATGCAAAAGTTGTACAACTTAATAAGACCTACAAAAAAGTGCGCAACAGAATATGTCTATCTCTTAAGGTTGACTCACAGTAACCATTTTAATCTTTATTTTTTTGTTAAAAAATATTACATAACTTCCAGGGCTATTTTCAAGTTTATAGTATTAACCCTTATCCAAATAATTACGTTAATTAGCTTGGCCACATATTATAGATTAAAATTGTCCTTCACAGTATATAATTCAAATGAAAACTCTAGAAGATTTCACATACACGCATCGCAAAATTAATAAAATATTTGCAGTGAAACCACAGAATAGGTCATAGTTACTACGAAAATATTATTATAAGCTTAGCTTTTCTGTAGATACCCACCGATCACAATCAATTTGACGTCAATATAGTATAATAATACGATCTATTGTATAAAATAATAATGATCTATATATATAATATATTATTTTAAACCACTCCGACTGATCTATGTATAATCTTTTCATTAAAAATATTCCAATGACTCTAAACACGACATTTAAAATCTGAGCTGTAAGTTGGTGAGGATTTGAGAATTCTGTAGAGTCCAGGTCAATGCTTCCATGTTCTTACAATATCGTTGAAGAAGATTTTCGAATTGATTAGACCTATGAAAAATGATTAAAGCTCATAGTTTTAAAACGATTGAACGAATTTTGATGTGATTTGAATGTGAATGAAGACATCTATAAAAAAAACTATCAATAATAAAATCAAAATCGGTTCATCCGGTTGGGTGTTAAGATGCTACAGACAGACACACAGATACACACGTTAAACGTATATATCCTACTTTAAATCAAAATCGTTTCATCCGGTTGGGTGCTAAGATGCTACAGACAGACACACAGATACACACGTTAAACGTATAATACCCCTACTTTTGTGTCGGGGAACGCCGTAAGGTTACGGCAGCAGATGTTCCCCTTGGTGTTTAAGCTACTTTTCAACTGACTACCAAAAAGAAGGGAGTTCTCAATTCGTCTGTATGTTTCTTTTTTCTTTCTTTTTTTTGTGTGTGTATGTTACGCGATTACTCCGTCAATTGTGCACCGATTCGAATGATTATTTTTGTAATCGGTAGGGTACGTTTCCGGAATGGTCCCATTGTAATTTAATTGAGATGTGATAAGTATCTTCAGAGATATGACGATAAACGTCTCAAACTTGCTACTAAAACTGACTCGCGGGGCATTGAAGTCAGTTGTTTTAGTTTTTAAACTATCTTAATTATTGGCAGATTTAATGATCCCTCTACCTCTGTACAAAAACTCATAATTCATGAATGCACATAAAACTTTCATTGGTAGGTATATAGCTAGGATTAGAACCAACGACCATCGGGCCAGAATCAGGGTAACTATCCTTTACGCCAAAGGGCCGTCCAATATCACTACGTAAGTATTATAAAACAAAGTGCATCACTACGTCTGTCTGTCTGTTCGCAATAATCTCAATAGCTACTGAACGGATTATCATGCGGTTTTCACCAATAGCCACAGTGTTTATGAGGAAGGTTTAGGTGCATAATTCGTTAAGGTGTTGTGTAAATTGGTTGAAATATGACAATGGTTGTTAAATATGTTAATATTTTATATTCGATGCAACAAACTGATGCAAACTTTGTAGGCATATATGTTCTACCCGTGCGAAGCCGGGGCGGGCTGCTAGTTTTATATAATATCGTATTCTATCCTTTTCTCTTAATAAAAATACATTGGACGTTGTCGGTAAGGACGGTAAGGCTATATGTGTTTAATCTATAATTAGTCACAACCGGCGGCGGCAACCACTCCCCCGTGCCCCCGCGTGAATGATAACCGTTTGACAACATTTATTTGCTCGGGATGACAACTCTTTGTTTTACCCACAGACCTGCTACATATTAAACTCGATCGCGTACACCGGCCCTAATGAGAACGACCTTGAACGGTGTTTGTCCCTTTCTTTTGTATGGACAACTTACATATATATCATACATATAGTATAGAACATATATAGGACTATCAGGTTGTTAGAGAAGGACACACTCCCACCCTGGTGTCTCTCAATTGGGCCGTTTTGTTCTACAAAGCAATTACAACCTTATCGTTAAAGCATACGGATTAAATTGAATTTGACAAAACATCTGCAGTGCACCATCATTTTTAATACGTCTATGGTTTTATCGCAATGCTATTACTACTCTCAAAGTCAAAGTCAAAGTCAAAGCATTTATTCAGTATATGGGCAAATTAAAAATATGCACTTACACTCGTCAAATTACATTGAATAGATAATATTCAATAAAAAAAATTATAGATATAACAGAAACATAACTTATTGCTTTGAATTTACAAAAAAAATAACAAAGGTATTGAGCCATTCAGCTCTCATCTAGACTTCGAACGTCACACTTAAAACACATGTTTAAATAACTCTAGTGACTCTAGTAATAGTTACTCTGAGATCAACAACCGAACAACAACTTTGTGTTAATAATAGCGTTCGTTAGATGGCGTTAAAGTAAACAAGCACGCGATTCACAACTCTGTCATAGAAAAGATAATAATAATAGTACGTAACTCTGTTATGTTTCGTATTGTACTGTGTTTACAGGCATTAATATTTTTGTAGCCCTCCCTACGTTTGTGAGACGCAAGTCTGTCTCGCACTTGGCCAGTTTTATAAGAATACGTCGTATTATCCGTGTTTTCAGCCAATGAAAAACTGCTACAATATTATTAGAATACGAAGGTTAGTTTCGCCACTTTCTACAAGGCTAGCTCGATAAGAAAACAAAGCCGGTCACGAAACTAGAGGGGACTAGGTATATTATATTTTCTGTGCTAGAGGACCCCGATTCGAGTCCAAACAAGATATTCATTTTTTCGTTTTTTACAAGTTCCTTCTTTTATTATTGGGAGCCGAAGAATTGCAAAAAACACGATTTACAAAAAAATAACACCGAGCAAAGCATGGTGATACAGGTACCTACTGTCTAATAAAATAAATATTCATTACGAAGGTAATTTTGCGAAAATAGCGTCGCAACCATAACTCGTTAACATTTTATAAATGTTAAGTTTAAATGAAAAATATCTCGATGACCCAGCTTTGCTTGGTATTATATATATATATATTTTTTTTTGTTAAATAGAGTGTTTTTGCATATTTTTTTTTTGCTCCTAATAGTAGTTTTACTCACAAAAGAAAGAAAAGAACTTGATAAAAAAAAGAAAGTTAGTCACCTTATCTGGACTCGAACCAGGGACCTCTAAAGCGCCGTCCTATCGATCTTCCACCGAGCTATCATAACGTCTTAAAATACGCCGAAATTACCCTTTGTATTCTTATGATATATTAGCAGTTTTTCAATGCCTAAAAACACGGATGAAATGACGTTTTCTAAAAAAACTAGATCGATTTATTGCCCCCGAAACCCGCTGCATACTAAATATCATGTAAATCGTTGGAGCCGTTTCCGAGATCCCGATTATATACATATATAAACAAGGTTTTCTCGTTTAAAGGTACCTATTACCTATAATATTATAGATGTTTCGTGAAAATGTTGATGAAATTATTGTGGTGACGCTACATTCGCTAAACTACCTTCGAAAAGTACCTAAATAATAATAATTAGTTGCTCCTGCTTGTCGCTTGCTCGGGTAGCGGGGGGAGTAACGTCGAGTATGGGAGCGCGTATGGACGGGTTCGAGCAGAGGCTGCAAGTCGTCGAGGAGAGGGACGTAGCGACGGCCGCGCGCGGTAGTGCTGAAATAGTCGAACTGCAGCAGACGGTCGTTCAACTGAAACAAGAGTTGAACGAGCGAGACCAGCTAGGCTATTCTGTAAGCTATCTCGACAGCGAAATCCGCGGTGAGATTCGAATTTCGTACTACGAAATTCAATCGTATCACGTTCGTAATACGGTTGAATTTCGTAGTACGAAATTAAAATCTCACCGCGGATTCCGCTGTCGAGATAGCTTACAGAATAGCCTAGCAGGAGGCGTTGCTGTCGGACCTCGATATCGGGCATCTCCCGGAGGAGAAGGGGGAGAACACCGCGCATGTCGTCACAGTGCTTGCGGCCAAACTGGGCGTCACACTGGAGCAGCGCGACATTGTGTTCGTCGAGCGAGTGGGAGCGACTGAGTCGAGCACAGGCGGCGCCGACGACGGGCGAGCGGGCGGACGCACCCGCCGCGTGGTGGTGCGGCTGGCGCGCTGGGAGCTGCGCAATGAGCTGCTGCGTGCCGCGCGTGTGCGCCGCAACCTCACCTCCGCGGACGTGGGCCTCGCCGGGGCGCCGCGCAGGGTCTATGTGAACGAGCGACTGACGCGCGCTAACCGGCAGCTATTCCACAGGGTCAGAGAAGAATGTCGCAAGCGACAGTGGCGGTACTCGTGGACCAAGAGAGGACGCATTTTCGCGAGGCAGTTCGATGGCAAGCAGGTGCATACGATACGCTCGGATAAGGATTTCAACCGTGTTTTTGAGGGAGGAAATGTATATGTATATAGCTAGGATTAGAACCAACGACCGTCGGGTCTGAATCAGGGTAACTATCCTTTACGCCAAAGGGCCGTCCAATTTCACTACGTAAGTATTATAAAACAAATTCCATCACTGCGTCTGTCTGTCTGTTCGCAATAATCTCAATAGCTACTGAACGGATTATCATGCGGTTTTCACCAATAGCCAGTGTTTATGAGGAAGGTTTAGGTGCATAATTCGTTAAGGTTTTGTGTAAATTGGATGAAATATGACGATTATTGTTAAATATGTTCATATTTTATATTCGATGCAAACAAACTGATGCAAATGTTGTAGGCATATATTTTCTACCCGTGCGAAGCCGGGGCGGGCTGCTAGTTGTTGTTATTTTTAATAAATTAATTGCATTAATGTACATGTTGTGTTTGCCTCAAGTAGGTCAGACACATTTTATGTTCTTTCAATCATGTAAAATTATATGTATATGTGTTGTGACCAGTTTGGCGAACATAATAAAAAAAAATAAAAAAAAACTTTAATTTAAATGTTTACTGATGAAATAATTTTGGAACAAAATATTTGTATTATCTATAGTTAAATTTGTAAATTTTCAGTATTGTTTTCTTTAATAATTTGTTATCACTCATTGTTTTCTTTATTGTGTAACTAGGCACATAATAATAATTGAGAGAGCGTGGTTCTGAGTAGGATTCCGTGACATCGCTCTGGGTCCCAAGGGAAGACCAGCGTTGGTCATGCCCAGCATGAGCAACATAATGCTGAGTTGGGTCCTGTTTTGCAACAATGCTGTGTAATTTTTTTACTGTTACATTTTAATTTTTATGTTTCATATATAAATAAGTGTAACAGTTAAGTACTGATGATGTTTTGTTGCAAAATAAATGATTTTTCTTTCTTTCTTTCTTTCTTTCTTTCTTTCTTTCTTTCTTTCTTTCTTTCTTTCTTTCTTTCTTTCTAACGTAACATCACGCAGCGAGCCATAGCCGCGCGTATTCGCGCGAGCGTCGTCATGCTGTCCGGATGCGCTTCGAAACCCTGCCTAATAGTTTGCAATTTGCTACTTGAAATTTCGGTTATTTCTGGTTTAATAATAGAAACTTTGTAGTATTTAGGTGATATTATTTGCGTAACTAACTACGTAAGTTATTTAACTGTGCAATTTGCATAAATATAAATAATAGGTACCTACTAGTTAAATAAATACCGTCTTCTTATTAAAAATGCCGTGACCACCTTCGAGCTTCATCATCAGACCCTAGATCTAGGTGTAAAGTTCTCGTTATGACGAATCAATCGAGCCCAATCTCGGTGGGTTATGTTGTTTTATCGCAGAGATGCCGTGGCCAATCAATCGAGCCCAAACTCGGTGGGTTTACGTTATTTTATCACAGAGATGCCATGGCCACCTTCCGTCTCCATCATCAGACCAGCTCCATGGTACCATATCATTGTTGTCACCGAAGATTCATAAGTTCACCAAATTTGAGTCCGATCGGACATCGGGAAGTGGGTCTACTTTAGCTTCCAAGATTCCACCTGAACATACATAGTGACATACATACATACATATATTGCAAGTTAAATAAAAGCTTGTAATAAAATGTATTTAAGTAGGGCTCCCATACAACGGACATGTTTTTTTTTGCCGTTTTATAGATATTGGTACGGAACCCTTCGTGCGCGAGTCCGACTCGCACTTGGCAGGTTTATTAATATAATAGCTACTCTTAGTCCTAAAGATATATACAAAATTTGGATTAATTGCTGCAGTCTGTCTTGAAACAATTTTTTTTTCTGTTTTTTACAATTTTGCTATAGAAAAAAAAACAATTGAGTTTAAGATTTCAAACTTTCAAAAAATAGCTATTTTATTAATACCTACATAATATCGTGTAAATATCAATCAAATATCTTCCGGGGGCAGATTTTCTTAGCTTATACCCCTAGGGCCTTTCCAACCAAATAAATGCATAATAATAATGCTATACTTTAAATAGAAACAGAAAATTGTCAAAATTCTATTTATATTTGAAAATTCATATGACCCTTGAAATCTGCCACTTTTTGGAATCGTCAGCGTAATCCGCATCATCACTTAACAACAGGTGAGATAGTGGTCAAACGCTAGCCTAGAAGATATTTTAAAAAATCTGCCAGAGTTAAAATGTAGGTCCTAAAACTGCATAAATGGCAGATATCTGCCATAAATGGTACACTGATACTAGACGTCATTTGGATGACAGGTGTAAATTCTTTAGATTTCCAACAGATGGCGTTAGTAACTAAACATTATGTTCGCAGCGAAGTTAATTCTTTGATCTTCTAACGGTCCCCCCCCCCCTAAAAGCTAAAGTGCTGGCTTGAAAAATCTGGAAAAATTCGTGATATTAGTGCATTTCATGAAATTTAAAGGGAAACATAGCGGTTAAGATAACTTTATTAGTTTAGCAGTAATAGTTGTCGAACTTGGGTGCTGGATAATTTTGTACCAAATACATATATTATATTCCTTAGAATAAATCCTTTAAAGTGCAAAGACGAAGTACCTAGTTGTTTGTTTATAACGGGTAAAGACTTGCATTGAATAACAGGCTACTACGGAACCCTACACTGCGCGTGGCCCGACACGCACTTGGCCGGCTATTTTTAATGTTAATAAAATTATATATTTTTTTACTGATAACACATCTACATGTGAATTTAAATTACTATGTTAAAGCACAAATCAATAGGCGTGATAGTTTTTCAGTAAAGTGCACCACAAAAGTGCTCAAGTTGTGGGATAGTGTTAGGGCTCGCTTCGCTCGCCCTGATAACATGTTATGTTACATAGTCTGTACGCACGGTCATGTTATGTATTGTAGACTGTAGTATTGTATTCTCTTTGATGCCAAGCGCCAATGCTTTGCTCACGGCCTTTGCTAAACTTTGCTTTGCCAGCTTTGCCTACATGCCTACATTAAAGCCCCTGTACACCTTGGGCCAACTCATTGAGACAATACGTTTGCGTTTGCGATGTGTACCCTGTTCACACATTTGCGTCGCTCAATGTGCGCTGGCGCTTTAACAAAAATCCTCTGATGTGTGCATAAAAACCGTCACAATGTCATAGAAAAGATTATAATACAATGTGATTTGCCGGCCAACGCTCGCGCGAACAACCAACGTTCCGCCAAATAACCCTCTACACATTGGTACGTAGTATTATTATTTTTTCTATGGCGTTGGCTCAATGTGTACTGTACAGGGGCCTTCACAGGGCTTCGTTCACGTCCTCCGGGGAAGATTTTTTGGTTGTTTTGCAACTCGCTCGAAGGTCCTGAACCACAGATTACTATATGTATCAGATACAGATGCGACAGTGAACATGTCCGGAACGACCACGGATATTTTTCACTCAAATTGTGACTTTGACATTTTGCGCAGACTTGAATTTCGAGGTTATGTTCATTTATTTTTCTTGTTCTGAATATTTTCCGTTTGTTTTTACGATTAATGTCTCGTCATGTCACGTCTTGGTCTCGACAGTGCCAATTTCTTCCGATCCCCTTAATCTGTAAAAAAATTACAGCTTTTCCTGCCAAATTTACTGTCACATACGTCAGAGCGTTTTTTAACCATCGAATTTGATGGTTAAAAAGTTGCAACCGGAGTGAAACAACTAAGGTCGTGAACGACACAGTTGCTACAACCGAGTGCGACGCTCTGAGGTCGTGAACGAGGTTAGAGCGTTTGGCGGTACTCCGAGCGTAGGTTGTGAACGCAGCCCAGCCCAGTACATCCGTATTTAACGTGGTAGAGTGATTCAGTGTATTATTTAGTATATTTATCGCTAAGTAAAGTAGTTTTAATTTCTATTTACTCTTTGTTTGTCTAATACCCAGTTCACACCTGGTGATTCTAGTCGTTCAACTGGCTAGGGATGTACTTTAGATTCCAAGTACTTTTAATATCGATACTTTAGAATCGATACTTAGTAAGTACCGGTTATAAGTACTCGTTCCGTTAATCAATTATTTGTTTTGGAAGAAAATTAAGGCTGGCAATATACAGCGCTAATAGGTTTTCGAATGAAACTATTTGATTTGCTAATTAAGCGCGATTTAATCGATAAAAAATACCGATTGGGTATTTTTTGTAATTGGTATCGTACATCCCTAGGAAGTTGAACGACTAGAATCGCCTGGTCTGAACTCGGTAGTCGGTATAAGCCTGCCTGTGGTCCCGGTCGTCTAATACCAGGTTCAGACCAGGCGATTCTAGTCGTTCAACTTCCTAGGGATGTACGATACGAGTTACAAAAAATACCAATTCGATATTTATTATCGATTAAATCACGCTTGATTAGCAAATCAAATAGTTTTATTCGAAACCCTATTATCGCTGTATAATGCCAGCCTTAATGTTCTTTCAAAACAAATAATTGATTAACGAAACGAGTACTTATAACCGGTACTTACTAAGAATCGATTCTAAAGTATCGATACTAAAAGTACTTGGAATCGAAGGACAAGTACATCCCTAGCCAGTTGAACGACTAGAATCGCCTGGTGTGAACTCGGTATAAGCCTTATGTAATCTAATCAGTGATCTGAGTGATCTAAGCCATGCGTAGTCGTAGTCATATATTATGTTACTCTTTGGTCGTAGTCAGTCTACCGAAACTGCAGTACAAAAAAAAAGATCTATGAAAACTAATGAAAAGGGGGGCGCGTCCGATGGAAGTCTATATTCGTCTCACTCACTATTTCTTACTTTGACGTCGTTACTTCTCGTTTTGACATTTCGCTATTTGGTGAGTTTGCTCTATGGGAGTCCCGACTCTTCTTAACGTAGTGGTTATATTCTCTTTGGTCGTAGTATCATAGTAGTCTGTGATCTAAGCTGTTTTATAAATTATGTCGTCATTGAAAATATATCAAAATATAACAATCACCACACGTGGAATTGGTGTCGGTGTAGTGCAGTTTTGTAACTTAGCCAGAGAATTCTGTTGTTATGGGTCAGCTATGGGTAATTTGACGGAGAAACAGATAATAGATAATGGCATGATACCTATGTATCGTTGTTGCTTGGCGTTGATTGATACTAAACTATCATGTCATGGCAGTAATGTTTATTTTCCGGAATACCGAAGAAATGACGAATATACACGACAAATTGCACTACCGGAGCCAATAAAATTGATCATTGATGCAATAGATGTAATTGATCATCATGGTGTAACACATTACCCGGTAATGTCTGCTGATGTGTATGATGAAAACAATGATTTTGTGCCCAGACCAGAAAATGTCAACGCATCTAATTTGAGACAAACCGTAGAATCGTTGTCGTCCGAAGACACCCAACTCGAATACAGGAAAGATTTTTTTAATAACAATTCTATCCCTGGGGCTAAATGGGATGAAACCACATTCATGTTAACAAATCCTGATGAAATAATTCCTGAAGTATATAATGATAATAATTATAGAGATGACATTCGTTTGTATCTACAAAGTATTCAAAATAACCATTACATAACTAGGAAAATAAATTTGTTACATATGAACACGACTACCAAAACGAAGAGCCAAAATCGTTTTATGTTTATGTCCAATAAAATGGAAACACTGCAGATAGCTAATAGAAAGGAGGGAGAAATTCCGCAGGTTAAAGGCAATGTGAAAGAGTACTACAGCAAAGTAAAACTGACATCTGATGAGATAATACTAGGTGCTTTTGCCCTACTGGGCGAAGTGCCCATTGTAAATGATCGAGTGCCCATGTACCACAAAATTATGCCATTGTATAGTTTAAGACAAAGAATGGCATGCCCTTTCATAAATCATACAGATTATCGGCATAGTCATTTTATTATTAATAAGAAGTATTGGTAATTCTTCCGGAGGAATTGAAGCCAGTAAGGTTGAGACAGCGCAGTGCAGTATGGTGCAGACTTGTCACACTACTTATGCCGCTGCTCCCTCTCTTCCATTATTTGTTGCTCCAGGGACCTCCATGTCAACAGGTACCAACAATAATATCTAGTATATCATTCTTCCATACATGTGTAGGGAATGGCTATAGTCATGGACCTGCGTATTACAAAGACTATGTTTGTTTTAAAATTATTGTGAATTTGTAACATTATTAATGTTATAATAAATAAATAAAATAAATAAATTCATTTATTTCAGGCAATTACAACCCATATCAAAACATATACCTTATAGACTAACATACATATAAATACAATATTTTTAATGAATAAGACATGTTAGTTTTGCGACGTGTGACACATATTCGTGGTGTCAGGTAGTCGACCTCGAAAACGGCGAAATTTGACACCTCTCGGCCAGAATTCTTCCGCCAAGTACGTATTGAGGGATTTAACTGGAACTCGCAGCACAAAAGAGTTGAAGCTCACATTATGACGCGACTCCAGTTTTATGACCCTCAACGTCAAATTGGTCTTCACACGCACGTACTCGGACACCTCCTGCGCTGTGATGGCGTAGTGCACGCGTGACACGTACAGCAGCGTCGTCGGTGTTTCTAGACGCAGAAGGTGGTTTGGACCAGTTGGTGCGGTGCCGCACTTGTTCTGAACGGACGGCTTCTTCTTCTTTTCGACCTTTTTGAAGCCGTCGTCATTTCTTTTGTCCTCATGTCTAGGAGGAACGGACGTACCAACCTGTTGAGGTTCCATTCGACTCGTGACCCCCTCCTTGGTGGTTGCAATGGCGTAAGTACGTTGAGGGGTAGATTTATTTGCGTGAGACGTTTCATCTCCCGGAGCGGAGGAGCGGGCGGCGGCACGCAGGGCATCAGGTGGCGTGTTGACTACCGGTGACACATTCAACTTCACCGATTCAAAACTGTCAACGGACGCATTTTGCGCGCCGCGACGCGTGTTGATGTTCGCGTCGTCAGGTGACCTACATACTGAAGCGGTATTGCGTAATGCCATCACTTAGTTATATACCGGCTGTAATTCATGTACCTTTAGTAAAATGTTCTCAACCTAGGTTATGAGCGAGTCCGTCGCTCTTCCTCGAGAGTGAGGTCACGTGGTGAGGAGATCGCGTTGTTCACTAGAGAGTCTGAATAACTCGTTCACAGGCTCTCCTATAGGGTTGAGTGTTATGAGAAAACTTATTGAAGCCTTTAATTGGTAGAAGAATATTCTAAGGTAGAACCGTGGATGGAATATTAAGCGGATGTGGCATTTAAATAACAGTAATAATATGAGAAGGATAAAACTACACAAACACTGGTATGAGAGAACAACAATTTTTTATCCTTTACCTGCATATGCGATTAAACTGGCTCCAGCAATGTATGGAGCCAGTTTATAGTGCACCCATTGGCTCTCACTCGCTGTCATGCATAACCCAACCAAATTAAGTTGTTCATTTTAGTTTATAGCTGGCATATGTATCACATGTTCATCGTTTTAGTCGGGTTATATCTCTATAGCTATTTCATTCGCATTCACTAATGTCCTCTACATATTATATACTTTCTCTATGGGTAGAACATATATATCTGTGGGTAGAACAATGTAATGAGTACATTATTACTGATAGGAAGTACTACATTAATGTTTAATGTCGAGGTAGGATAAAAGGACTACAGTCACAGTTTTACAATGATACAGTTTGGAATCGAAGGTACTTGCACAGTGCAACGGCGGGGTACTCGTGGGGAGGCGGGCGGCGCGGACCGCGTCCCACAATCTCACTTAGTTTGTGGGATCGCGCGAGGGACGCCGTGAACGTGTTAATGCACGAGCGAGTTTTAGTTACGAGTCTTATTGGCGGAAACTTGTTCTGTGTATGTATGTTCCGACTGCAAAATACAACAAGGAAATTAATACGATTTAATGTATAATATTTATTTTATATAAATTAATAATACCCATACCTAGATATTTAGTAAAATTGAGTTGAGGTTAAAGAATGACATCAAGAAGCTTTTTGAAAAAAATTACTATCGGCATAATTTATATTTGGTATGAAGGCAATGATCTTCTATAGAAACTAAGGTTTGTAAGTACATACGCATCACGTTGCTACGATCTTTTATGAACATGAACCAGAGTCACAGTTTTACAATCACATAACAAATCATTAGCCGCGTCCAGACCGGCTGAGCGCGGCTCGGCGAGTCCCGCTCGCGAGCCAATAGTTCGGCCGGTGTGGACGGCGCTCGGGCTTGACCGGCTGAGCGCGGCTCGGCGAGTCCCGCTCGCGAGCCATACTTCGGCCGGTGTGGACGGCGCTCGGACTTCCTCGGGCACACGTTGGCTCGGCCGAGCGCTGCCGAGCCCCGAGCCATGCGGGTAGGCTCGGGTGCCACGGCTCGCGAGCAGGATACTCGCGAGCCGCGCTCAGCCGGTCTGGACGCGGCTAATAACAATTTTTTTCTCTTAATATTATCAGCTCGTAGATTTTTTTTACAACCCTTGTAAATTTGCGGCTGATAGCGTCAGTACTACCAACTCGGGCGGCGGTGTCGTCCAACATCAAAGGCGATTCTCAACTGTATGATTGTTAAACTGTGCTACAGTTATACTAAAATATGTTATGTTCAATTAAGATTGAGTTAAGTTTTAGATTGCGTAAGTTAAATAACGCGAAAAAATAGTGCTCACTTGCCTAGAATCGTAGGTTGTTTGTTGATATTAACGAAACGATAGGCAAGACGATAGAACCCACAAAAATTGACGTAATAAAAGTACAAAGCGAGAAAATTACTGATCCTGAGCAAATTTCTGAATCATTTAATGTTTTTTTCATTAATTTAGATGATAAAATTGACAATAATGCTAAAAAAATAATTATCCTTTAACGATTCCTAACAATGACAACACAATTTTCTCAACTCCCGTAGACTACACTGACACTTATAAAACAACTAACTCTATAAACAACACAAATTCGACTGGTTACGACGACTTAAATACAAAAATGCTAAAGGCGTGTTCCAAAATCTTAGCAGACCCTTTGCGTTTAGTAAGTTTTTGAGGTAAATTCACCAAGGAGTTGCTTGGCAAAGAAAGAGAATCGGACACAACATTCCAAGTGACACCTAGTACTCGTACTTGGTCTGTAGAGATTGAACTTACACTTACCTCTGTAATATCTTTTGCACACAGATTAGGTGGTATCATGGACAAGGCTTTGGGAGAATTTGACACCCAGGATCTCATCTCAAAACCGGCAGCCGAATTAATTGCAACAATGTCAGCACATAAATGTGCGGCTTCAGTTTCATTATCGCAACTACCCAAATAATCATCCATATATGTGTCGCTTATGATTGCAGCTGCTGCCTGAGGATACACCTTTTGGTGATCAATAGCATTTTTATTTTTAATATATAAAGCAGTGCAGGGTGATGATACTGCGCCAAATATCATCGAAGACATGCGATACTCTAATATCTCCTTACCATCTCGCCAAAAAAATCGTTGAGCATCTCTATCTTGCGGTCTAATCTTCACTTGAGGAAACATCTCCTTAATATCTGCTGAAAGGGCCACTCGTCCCTTCCTAAATCTCATCAAAATTGCCAGAAGAGGCTGAAGCAGATCCGGGCCCGGTAAAAGTAAAGAGTTCAAGCTTACCTCGTCACATTTAGCAGCAGCATCATGGACAACGCGGAGTTTTTTCTTCTTGGGATGTACCACTCCAAAATGTGGAAGATACCAAGTTATGCCAGTAGGTGATGGTTGGATATGAGAACATACCTCAGCGTAACCGTTGCTTAACATACCTTGTATGTTTTTTTTATAATCTTGTGCGTATTCTAAATCTTTGTTCAACTTGCGTTCCAAAGATCTAAAACGTGACAAAGCAAGGCCACGACTGTCTGGGACGTGATTTATGTTGTCCCGCCATAACAAACCTGTCTGAAAACGACCACAAGGTAGGCGTTGAGTGGTTTCATCCAACAACTTCAGAGCTCTTTCATCTTCTAGGGAACGGCAGTCTTTATTTTGAATTCCAATTGATTCTAACCTGTAATTTTCTTTTATAAGCTGGTCCAACGTACGGTCAACTGTTGTGGTCTCCTCAGTGATGTGGTTGACAAAGTCTATTGACTTTGATACGTTTGACGCAGAACCATACAAAACCCAACCTAATGGTGTTAAGACGGCAGCAGGTTGCGATGGAGTTCCACATCGCATCGCTTTCGAATACGAGAGATGCCAATTATCTATTCCTATTAAAAGTGTAGGTTTTGCATTTTCGTAACACAGAAAATCACGTATATCATTAAGATATTCACAATTTTTTACTAAATCTGAACGGGCCGATTGATTTGTAATTGCCAAATTTGAAATTGATCGCACGACTATCTCGTGAACATCTGTGCTATGATAACCTTTCACTTTAATTTTTACAAAACTTACGTTCATTTCCTTACTGAGACCACCGATACAATTAATCTGGAGAGACTCCTTGGGCCCCTCAGCACCAATGGAGTTTGCTACAGACTGATCAATAAACGATGCGGTGGCACCGTCGTCTAAAAGCGCAAACGTATCTAAGGTACCTTGAGGGCCACTGACAGTAACCGGAACAATCTTGAGCAATGGTCTCTGTCCTACTAGTTGAGAACAATGGGATACCACTGATACTACGGGTTCCTTCTTCAATTTGAGTTGTTCATTTGGTTGAACTATCTGATCCTCGAGCTCTTCAATGGACATGTGAGTTTCTGCCAATGGTCTGTGTAGTAATGTATTGTGACGACGATTATACTTACAGCCGTCCGTTTTGCATTTAATTTGACATACATTGTACCTATGCCCACCCTTCGACAAACACCGGTAACATACTTTGTTCTTAACTGCCCATTGCCAACGTTCATCTATAGATAGTGATAAAAACTTTTTGCATTGAACGACTTCGTGAGAGTCGTCCAAACAAAATCTACAAGTTTTTGACAACTTTGAAGGGTTAGCGTAATATATTTTATCTTTGGCAGGTTGCTTGGCAACGGAAATAAATTGATTTTTTATATTCGTTTCATGTGAATAATATAAACTAAATCTGATTAATTTATTTGATTCTGCATCCAAAAAATCTGCCAAAATTTCTAACTTAAACTTACTAGAGTCTTTTGATGCCGCATAGTCTGCCCACCTGTATCGCAATAAAGGCGTGAGCTTACCTAATATAGTTTGTGTGAGCTCTGGAGACGCCAAATATTCCGGCTGACGAAGCTCACGGATAATCTCCACACAATTCCGAATGCGGCATGCAAAAACGTTGAGATCACGAGCAGATTCGTTTAAAGATAACCTAGGAAGTGATCTTAAGATTGAGAGCTCATGAAGGATGATGAACTCTGGCTTACCAAACCGTGTCTCTAAGGAGCTCATCACAAGCCGTGGATGAACGGCAGTCATCAGAAGTGCAGAGACAGCTTCTTTAGCGGTGCCCTGCAACGCAGTGTCTAGTCGTGCCAAATTTTCATCAGGGCTAAAACTAGCTTCTGTTCGCGTAAACGTTTTCTTGAAACGCAGCCATTCAGAAGCACGGCCATCAAAAAAAGGAAGTCCTACACGCATTTATTCAGACAATGGAACCGCATTTGTTGGCGCCTCCAAGATCCTAGCTGACCTCTACGATTTTTCTGTGAACAGAGGCATACAATGGAAATTTATTTCACCATCTTCGCCTTTTATGGGTGGCTGTTGGGAACGTTTGGTGAGAAGTGTGAAGACTTCGTTAAAGGTCACATTAAAGGATCGAACTCCAAGACTGGAGGTTTTACACACATTGTTACTAGAAGTAGAGGCGATAATTAATTCACGACCTCTAACACACGTGGGAGTTGACGCAGACAGTGAAAAAGCTCTTACCCCTTTTAACTTCCTTATAGGAACTACAAGTAACGATCTGCAACTGCGCGAGTTTTCAGATGTGGACCTAAGCAGACGAGTGGATTGGCGAAAAGCGCAACGTCTAGCGGATCATTTTTGGCAGCGATGGGTCAGAGAGTATCTACCCCTGTTGATCCCGAGACAAACCGTATCGCCGCATCAACCAGTGGATATTGGAGATTTGGTGTTGATTGCAGATGGAAATCTTCCGCGCAACCATTGGCCTCTAGGTAGAGTTATTAAGAAATATCCAGGTAGGATAGATAATGTTACTCGAGTTGTTGATGTAGCCACAAAAGGGGGTGTGTTGCGTCGGCCTGTCAGAAAACTGGTTCGCCTTAATGTTTAAATGGTGCTCCACACCGCTCGGGGCCATGTTGGCGACCAGTTGATCAATATAGCCTTTTTGATGGATGTTCTATTTTTAATTTATATTTCTATGTTTTGTTAGCTTTGTTTTTTATATGTCAAAATTCTAGTGCAGTCTGCAATATACTTTTAATGGAATAACAGTGGTTTTTTTATTTTTTCTCATGATAAAAGCTCATCTAGCAGGCTCAAGATATTTTAAGGTGAGTTCTCAACATAAAATGGATGGAGAAATAAACCTATGTTATAAACTTATCAATCGCTCAAGGTATTTTCCCCTCTCGCTTAAAACAATCTATAGTAAAACCCCTGTTTAAAAAGATGCAAGAGACAATATGAATAACTATAGACCAATTACTTTGATCCCTATTATCTCTAAAATATTCGAAAAAATTATGCATAGAAAAATTTCCAACTTTCTTACAAAGAATAAAATATTAAAGCCTGAGCAATTCGGATTTAGAAGAAACATGTCCACTTTTTTGGCATGTTTCTCTCTAATAAAACATATCACTGATGCCCTAAATAAAAAAAAAATGTATCGTTTCAATCTTTCTAGACATGTCTAAAGCCTTTGACTTTGTGAATCATAAACTCCTCCTTTACAAAATGGAAAGGTACCTATGGCATACGAGGAAAGGCTGCGGAATGGCTGGAGAAAGCTATTTAAACGGACGTTCACAATGTGTAGAAATACCAACCTTTACAGGGAATCGTAAATTCATGTGCCGATCTACATACAAAAGAAACACACGTGGAGTTCCACAGGGCAGTATCCTGGGTCCTCTACTTTTTTTACTATACATAAATGATCTTCCTGACATATTGACTGACCACAAATGTGTATTATACGCCGACGACACAACCCTACTAATAGAAGGTAATAACGACATAATTAAATTTGAAAAAGACATCAACGACGCACTAAGTTCTGTAATTAACTGGTTAAAATATAATGATTTACGTATTAACATAAGCAAAACTAAAATAATTCAATTCCAAACATATAACAGTCGCCCGGATCACCTTAATATTACTTATGACAATGACAAACTAGAAATAGTTGACTCGGCAATTTTTCTAGGGTTAGTAATTGATAAGCATTGTAGTTGGAAAGGACATATAGGAAACCTTTGTAAGAAGATTGACCGATATGTGTACGTTCTTAACCGTCTGCGCAATATAGCAACAATGCAAGCGGCAATCAGTGCCTATCACGGTTACGTCTCATCATTGCTACGATATGGTTTGATAATCTGGGGTAACTCTGTAGACGCCATATTGGCGTTTAGAGCACAAAAAAGTGTATAAGATCACTATGTGCAGCCGATTATTTAGACAGCTGCAAACCTCTCTTTCAACGTCACAGTATATAGCCATTACCTTGACTCTATATTTTTGAATTATGTCTATTTGTCCATCGACATAATTCATTATTTGAGTTTCACAATGATGTTTGTAGTAGAAAGAACCATAGAAAGAAATTTAAATTATATATACCACAACAAAGAATCCAACTTTATAGTAAAAATGTATATTGTATGGCCATTAACTTATATAACAAGCTACCTGACATTTTAAAAAATATCTGTGTTCACAAATTTAAATCCATATTATTTAGACTTTTAATTGAAAAGTGTTATTATTCAGTCAATGAATTTATCAATGACAAATCTCTTATAAATTTTTTTAGTAATCAATAAATTTACCGTCCTGTCATTTTTTATATTTAAATATTTATTTGTTATTGATATGGTATCCCTAATTTGACTTTTACTTTTTTGACATTAACAATGAATCTGACTGACAGTGACATTTAATTAATTTAAAAAAAATATATGTTGTATTACCGCATTTCGTATTTAATTGTTACTGTATTAATTATTCAAATGGTCAATTTATTATGTATTAATATTAATGTAAATTGTGTTAATTGTATTCATAAATTGTTGTACACCTGCAAAGGTTGATTGTGCTGGTATTTTATTCATTTATAACATTATGTACCACAATCTGGCAAATAAATAAATTTTGATTTTGATTTTGATTTTTAACTTGTATCGTTATAAAAGTCTAGGACCTGACTCACTTTTTCGTAAAATTTATTATTTATTTTATTAATTGTAGGAAAACTTTAGTTTGTAATAGTTGAATCTCTAAATAAAAAATAATAGTTTAAAAAAACTAAATGAAACACGCTTTTTATAGAAAACCGAACTAAAAAAAACTGGCCAAGTGCAAGTCGGACTCGTAGGGTTCCGTAACACAGTAGAGTATTCTATAACTTTGATTTTTCGCAACTACAAAAATAACTTTGTTTTTCATAGTGTTTGTATGAAAAACAAAGTTATACTTGCGGTCGCTGTATCTCAATAACTGCTGACTGTTTCTCGTTCAAATTAATTTTCGTTGAAAGTTTTTATTGAGATCTACAGAATATATTTTTTCTAGATTTTTCACTCCCTTACTTTAGAAGTTAGAGGGGGGGGGGGGACACACATTTTACCACTTTAGACGCGCCTATCTTTGAAATGATTGACTTTGAGAAAAAATGATTTTAGAAACCTCAATGTCATTTTTAAAGACCTATCCATAAATACCCCACACGTATAGGTTTTACGAAAAAATTTTTTTTTCGTTCCATTTCCATGTCCCGTACATGGAACTGGAACGAAAAAAAATTTTTGATCCCTTAAACTTTTATATATTTTATTTTTGTATAAGAATCGGAAAGCGGTTCACAGAATACATCTACCTACCAAGTTTCAATTTTGTAGCCTTAATAGTTTCGGAATAAAATGGCTGTGACATACGGACGGACAGACAGACAGACAGACATGGCGAATCTATAAGGGTTCCGTTTTTTGCCATTCGGCTACGGAACCCTAATAGAAAATAAATTTAAATTAAGAATAGTGTTAAAAATTTCAATAAATATAAATTAATAATAGTGTGAATTAAAAAAAAATATTTAAAAAAAAGCGTGGGGTGCTTTTAAGATATTATCAAAATGATAATCACTCTACTCATATCTGTCAATAAAATATTTATAACTATTGACACCATGCACCTCACGCTTTTTTTTTAAATAAAATATATTTTTTTTATTCACTCTATTATTCATTTATATATATTGAAATTTTTAACACTATTCTTAATCTAAATTTATTAAAATTTATATTTTATTTTTTAGTTCGGTTTTCTATAAAAAGCGTATTTTTAAAGTTTTTGTAAACTATTATTCATTTTCTACTTTTTAGTTGAAAAATGGAATAATTTTTTATCAAATTAGTGTATTGTCATCGGTCCTCTATAAATCTACAAAGTTTGAACGAAATCTGGCCGTTTAAAGTGGGTCAAAATCGCGCCAAAAGAAGTCGGTTACAACTTACAAACATACAGGTGAAGTTAATAAAAAGCTAATATATATAAAAAAAATAAAAAAAAACAGGGGCCAAAAAGTGGTTATTTTTTTTTTTTACTATGGCGTACCTTTTCTTTAAAATAAATATTACATTATTATAGGGAAATATTATTAGGTATGAAAAAAATGTTTTTTGTTATTGGTCCAAAATTGTATCTTGGTAAAAAATTAAATTTAACATTTATTTTTTATTTTTCTATGAACTTATGATGTTATAAAGCTCTAATTTTTTTTTATAATAGCTATTATTAGTTCTAAAGATATATAAACATTGGTTTAATTGCTGCAGTATGTCTTGAATTATTTTTTTTCTGTTTTTTACATTTTACGTTTTAGAATAGAAACCTATTGAGTTAGAGATCTCAAAGATTCAGAAAATATATATTTTATTAGTACCTACATATCGTATAAATATTAATCAAATATCTTTCGAGGGCAGATTTACTTAGCATATACACCCCTACTTCCAACCAAATAAATGCATAATAAGAATGTTATACTTTAAATAGAAAAAACCATTAATTTACATAATACTAAATTCATAAATCACTTAAAATTGTATTCAAAAACTTTTAAAGTTGTTTGTCAGACAGCAAAATCATTGCATCTAAGTAGACAAATTAAGCATTAAATTAATACAGAAACTGGAAAAATTAAGCAGAGGGACGGTTAAATTATGTTAAAAGTTAATAATAAATTAACAATAAAAATTAATAGAAAATCTGTCACCAAACATCTAATGTGTTCCGGCAACCATCCTTGAAAACCAGTTCCCATTCTAGGCCTAGCGTGCTTACCATCTTCAACCGCATCATCACCAACAGGTGAGATAGTGGTCAAACGATAGCCTATAAAGTATTAAAAAAAAATCATAGATAATAATGATGTCGCTAACATATTTGTTGAGTTTTCTCACAAGTACCTATTATTACTACTCAGCCTTTAAACTCTTCCCCTAAGGATGCTTTTGTTTTACTATCAAAGTGTGTGAATGAATGAGATTCTATGTTTGAGTTCAGACAGACACAATATCAATTATCAAACCGTTTAAAATGCTCAATCAAAAGAAAACCACGGATCTGTGGGGTATGTCATCCAAAGTACTTATTTATTTTAATAATGTAATTAGCCCTTACTTAGCGTTTATTTTTAACAGATGCGTCGATGAAGGTGTCTTTCCTGATGTAATGAAAAAAACTAAATTAATTCCTCTATTCAAATCAGTGAACAAAAATGACCCTTCAAACTATAGACTAATCTCTATATTACCGGCGCTCAGTAAAGTTTTTGAAAAAGTTATATTAGACCAGCTTTTGGCACATTTTAATATTAATCATCTTTTAAATCACAAACAATATGGTTTCACTAATGGGCGTTCCACTACTGATGCTGGACTAGATCTTCTTAAACATATATTTGATGCCTGGGAGAAAGCACAAGATGCTATCGGCGATTTCTGTGACTTATCTAAAGCGTTTGATTGCGTCTGTCAAAAAACGGTAATTTGCAAATTAAAACACTACGGCGTTAACGGAAAAGAGCCTGCTGGTCTCATCCTACCTCTGTAATAGAATACAGATGGTTGAGGTCAATGGCGTCAGGTCATCTGGATCCCTCATAAAAATGGGAGTTCCGCAGGGATCGATCTTAGGACCATTTTTATTTCTAGTTTATATTCATTCATGTTTTGTTCGCGGATGATACATCCTTAATATTCAAAATAGATAGGATTGCGCCTAAATTTGACGATGTTAACGAATCAATCACAAAGGTTTTGAATTGGTTTACAACCAATAACTTATTACTGAACGCCAAAAAAACTAAATTTATTAAATTCTCGCTGCCAAATGTAAGAAAGGGTGTCATTAATAGCAGGATATTAATTAACGATGTACCACTAGAATTTGTTGAATCCGCTACATTCTTGGGCATCACCCTGGATTCAAAGCTACAATGGGGTTCTCAAATATTGGCTCTAGCAGGTAGATTAAGCTTCGCTGCATACGCAGTACGTAAAATTAGAAACTTGACTGACGAATCCACTGCTAGATTGGTTTACTTTAGCTACTTCCACAGTATAATGTCCTATGGCATTTTATTGTGGGGGAAAGCCGACGAAATCCAATCTATATTTGTTTTACAAAAAAGAGCTATTCGATCTAGCTATACCACTAGCAGCCCGCCCCGGCTTCGCACGGGTAGAACATATATGCCTACAAAATTTGCATCAGTTTGTTGCATCGAATATAAAATATGAACATATTTAACAACCATCGTCATATTTCATCCAATTTACACAAAACCTTAACGAATTATGCACCTAAACCTTCCTCATAAACACTGGCTATTGGTGAAAACCGCATGATAATCCGTTCAGTAGCTATTGAGATTATTGCGAACAGACAGACAGACGCAGTGATGAACTTTGTTTTATAATACTTACGTATTGATATTGGACGGCCCTTTGGCGTAAAGGATAGTTACCCTGATTCTGACCCGACGGTCGTTGGTTCTAATCCTAGCTATATACCTACCAATGAAAGTTTTATGTGCATTCATGAAGTAGTAGTTTTCGTACAGTGGTAGTGGAATCATTAAATCTACCAAAAAGTAGCTTACCACCAAGGAGTACATCTGCCGCCGTAACCTTACGGCGTTCCCCGACGCAAAATGTAGGGGTAATACACGTTTAACGTGTGTATCTGTGTGTCTGTCTGTAGCATCTTAGCACCTAACCGGATGAACCGATTTTGTTTTTATTATTGATAGTTTTTTTTTTGTTTGATAGATGTCTTCATCGAGAGTTTTCTTAGCTTTGATTCATGAAAATTCGTTTAATCGTTATAAAATTATGAGCTTTTTTCTAGTTAATTGCGCTATGAAATCAACTTTCATAGGTCTGATCAATTCTAAAATCTTCTTCTTCAACGATATTGTAAGAACATGAAGCCTCCTGGACTCTACAGAATACTCAAATCCTCACCAACTTACAGCTCAGATTTTAAATGTCGTGTTTAGAGTCATTGGAAAAAGCTATTATACATAGATCAGTCGGGGTGGTTTAAAATATTATATTATTATATATATATATAGATGAATATTATTTTATCCAATAGATCATATTATTATACTATATTGACTTCAAATTGATTGTGATCGGTGGGGATCTACAGCATAGCTAAGCTTATAATAATATTTTCGTAGTAACTATGACCTAATCTGTGGTTTCACTGCAAATATTTTATTAATTTTGCGATGCGTGTTGCGTGATGCGTGAAATTCGTGATATCTTCTAGAGTTTTCATTTGAATTATATACTGTAAAGGACAATTTTAATCTATAATATGTGGCCAAGCTATTTAACGTAATTATTTGGATAAGGATTAATACTATATACTTGAAAATAGCCTTGGAAGTTATGTAAAATTTTTTTACAAAAATTTTAAGATTAAAATGATTACTGTGAGTCAACCTTAAGAGATAGACATATGCTGTCGCGGATAGACTTTTTTGTAGGTCTTATTAAGTTGTACAACTCTTGCATAGAAAATATTCTTCTATCTATTTTCAATTAAGCAGCGTTCGTAAGAAACGTGTTTTTCGACCGTTTATTTGCCGACTTAGGTTGCAAATTAGGTCTTCACGAATGTACCTTTGATTTAAACGGGATAATATATAGCCTATTTTCATTCCGAAAGGCCATTCTATGTATTAGTGAAAGAATTTTTTAATCGGTTCAGTAGTTTTTTGAGCTTACTCATTACAAACATACAAAAATACAAATGTTCTCTCTTTATAATATTAGTATAGATGAAGTCACGAGAGTCACTTCGTGAAAAATTTAAGGAGATTACAATTCTCACAGTGGCATGTCAATATATATATGAAAATATTATGTATGTACGCAAAAATTTGAATGATTATGATAAGAGGTCCGATGTACATAATTTCAATACAAGACACAAAAATAGATAAATTTTACCTCAATTCAGGTTGTGGAAAGTTAGTGGTTCTTTTTAGGGTTCCGAACCCAAAGGGTACCAACGGAACCCTATTACTGAGACTTCGCTGTCCGTCTGTCTGTCTGTCTGTCCGTCTGTCACCAGGCTGTATCTCATGAACCGTGATAGTTAGACGGTTGACATTTTCACAGATGATGTATTTCTGTTGCCGCTATAACAACAAATACAAAGAACAGAACGAAGTTAAAAATTAAAGGGTTTAAAACAAAAAAAAACGTGTTTTTTACGATACGATACGATACGAAATTAATTCACCTCGACGCAGCTAGATGGCAGCACAGGAAAAATAAGCACGCGCAAGCGTTTCATTTGTTAAATTTGTGGGCCTCGGACTCGGTCTATTTGTTTACTTAGTTAAGGTTTATTTGCATAAATGTAGTGTACAGTATAGAATAATATATTTTCAATTTTAGTACTTAAAGAGCTTCAAATTTCAATTTCAAATCAATTAGCTAGAATCAGCAGAAAGTTAGTCGTACGAACACTCGGTCTTCCAGATATTTAATTATATTAATTACCTTTAAATTAATATTTACTTAGTTGGTGTTAGAAGTTCGTGGCGTTGGGACTTCGGAAATTCGGAAACCTCCGTGTGCGGGACAAAAGTCTGACTCGCACTTGGCCAGTTTTACTTGGGAAACTGTATACGATTTTATAATAAACTTCCTAAAGATATTGATCAACTGTCTATGAGCAGATTTAAAACCTTTGTAAAATCCAATTTAATGAAGAAATCGTACTATACATTAAATGACTATATGAATGACAAAATGCTTGGCCTGAATGCCCCAAGCTCCAAGATATAATATAAATTGTATGATAACATAATTATTTGTTGTAAATTTAAAAAAATATTTAATATGAATTAAAAAAAAAATTAATTAAAATAAGTGACAAGCCCCATAGAGTTTCTTGGTATTTCTTCTCTGATGGGATTACTTCCGAAACACCAGTAGATTCAACAGTCAATCAGTTTTCATCTTTTGTTTGCAGATCTAGGGTTGCCTGTTAAGACGGTATTATGCAGCTGATAGACGGACAATCAGTTCCATTCGGAATATGATTTGTACTGCAATTAGTCTGCGTTTTATTTATTTATTGTTTCATTATTTCACCATTTTTTGGATAAAAATTGTCTGAAGTACTGAAACATGCACTGGGTTGCGGGTGCACGTAATAGTACGGTTGGCAACCCTACATTAATCAGGGGAATTAAACATGTGTTTTAAGTGTGACGCTCGACGTCTACATGAAAGCTGAATGGCTTAATACCTTTGCTTTTTTTTTTTTGTAAATTCAAAGCAATAAGTTATGTTTCTGTTATATCTATAATATTTTTAATTGAATATGATCTGTTTAATGTAATTTGACGTGTGTAAGTGCAAATTTTTAATTTGCCCATATACTGAATAACTAACATAACTTTGACTTTCAGAAACAGAAAATTGTAAAATTTCTATTTATATTTCAACATTCATAAAAATCCTTGAAATCTGCCACTTTTTGGAATCGTCAGCTTTATCCGCATCATCACTTAACAACAGGTGAGTTAGTGGTCAAACGCTAGCCTATTAGATATTTTAAAAAAATCTGCAAAATTTAGGTCCTAAATCTGCCATAATCTCTGCCATAATGACAGATATAAATTCTTTAGATTTCCAATAGATGGCGTTAGTATCCAAACCTTATGTTAAACATTATGTTCGCAGCGAAGTTAATTCTTTGATCTTTTAAGGACCCCCCGCCCCTTTAAAAGCTAAACAGCTGGCTTGAAAAATCTGGAAAATATCGTGATAATAGTGCATTTCATGAACTTTAAAAGAAAAACTATAGCGGTTAAGATAACCTTATTAGTTTAGCAGTAATAGTTGTTGAACTTGGGTGTTGGATAATTTTGTACCAAATACATAATCCTTACAATAAATCCTTTAAAGTGCAAAGACGAAGTACCTAGTTGCTTGTTTATAACGGGTAACTTGCATTGAATAACAGGCTACTAAGGAAACCTACACTGCGCGTGGCCCGACACGCACTTGGCTGGTTATTTTTAATGTTAGTAAAATGATTTTTTTTTTTTTACTGATAACACATCTACATGTGAATTTAAATTACTATGTTAAAGCACAAATCAATAGGCGTGATAGTTTTTCAGTAAAGTGCACTACAAAAGTGCTCAGGTTGTGGGATAGTGTTAGGGCTCGTTTCGCTCGCCCTGATAATGATAATGAGATAGGTACAAGTAAGGCGCGCGGCCGGTCAAGAGCGCGCGTGACACTTTACTGACTGAACTTGTAGCCAGCTGGTTGGTGCGGAGGTAGGTACTTGTAGTTTCATAGCTACTGCGCGGAGTGCGACACAGGCCTGCCAGTACACGGACAGTAGGTAGCATCTATCTACTATCTATTCCCGTCGTTTTTTTAAGTCACATATTAACGAAATTCAAATTAAAAAAAACTTGACACTCAGATTTGATAGCCAAAGTTTATGCTGATCTGCTATAATCTATACTAATAATATAAAGAGAGAAGATTTGTATTTTTGTATGTTTGTAATGATTTGGCTCAAAAACTACTGGACGATTAAAAAAATTCTTTCATTAATATATAGAATAGACTTTCGGAATGAAAATAGGCTATATATTATCCCGTTTAAATCAAAGGTACATTCGTGGAGACCTAATAATTTGCAACCTAAGTCGACTAAAAAACGGTCTAAAAAACACGTTTCTTACGAACGCTCCTCAATTGAAAATAGATGGAAGAATATTTTATATGGAAGAGTTGTACAACTTAATAAGACCTACAAAAAAGTCCGCGACAGCATATGTCTATCTCTTAAGGTTGACTCACAGTAACCATTTTAATCGTTAATTTTTTGTTATAAAATATTACTTAACTTCCAAGGCTATTTTCAAGTATATAGTATTAATCCTTATCCAAATAATTATATCCGTTAATTAGCTTGGCCGCAAAGTATAGATTAAAATTGTCCTTTACAGTATATAATTCAAATGAAAACTCTAGAAGATATCACGGATTTCACATACACGCATCGCAAAATTAATAAAATATCTGCAGTGAAACCACAGATTAGGTCATAGTTACTAGGAAAATATTATTATAAGCTTAGCGATGCTGTAGATAGATCCCCACCGATTACAATCAATTTTAAGTCAATATAGTATAATAATATATTTTTATTGTATAATATAGTTATGATCTATATATAAACCACCCCGAAACGATTGAACGAATTTTCATGAATCAAAGCTAAGAACACTCTCGATGAAGACATCTATTAAACAAAAAAAAAAAATCAATAATAAAATCAAAATCGCTTCATCCGGTTGGGTGCTAAGATGCTACAGACAGACACAAATACACAAGTTAAACGTATAATACCCCTTCTTTGATCCCATGATTTGATTGATTTTGATTCAATAATCCCACTACCTCTGTACGAAAACCCATGATTCATGAATGCACTTAAAACTTTCATTGGTAGGTATATAGCTAGGATTAGAACCAACGACTGTCGGGTCAGAATCAGGGTAAGTATAATATTCTTTACGCCAAAGGGCCGTCCAATATCACTACGTAGGTATTATAAAACAAAGTCCATCACTGCGTCTGTTTGTCTGTTCGCAATAATCTCAATAGCTACTGAACGGATTATCATGCGGTTTTCACCAATAGCCAGAGTGTTTATGAGGAAGGTTTAGGTGCATAATTCGTTAAGGTTTTGTGTAAATTGGTTGAAATATGACGATGATTGTTAAATATGTTAATGTTTTATATTTGATGCAACAAACTGATGCAAATTTTGTAGGCATATATGTTCTACCCGTGCGAAGCTAAGTCGGGCTGCTAGTTAGATAATAATGACAAGACAGTGAAAATAAAAATATTATTTTTAATGTCCCAACGACCACCACTGGCGACCGTTGGTGCAAAAATTAATATTATGTCCTAACGTCCCCCACTTGTTACCGTGTTAGTGTGGGACGTTGGGACAAAAATAATAATTTGTACTAACGTCCCCCACTAGGGTACAGCAACAGGTTTTATAAAACTAGGCAACTGGTTTTATAAAACTAGTTGAAGCGCGTTCCGCATCATTTTCGAACTGTCATTGTGAGAGAACGAGCTCCGTGAAAAATGCTGAATTGTAATATTTATTGGTGCAAAAACAAACTCTGAGATTTTAACTGGTTAAAATGAAATCTCCAAGAGTATGGAATTTCCTTTCACCTGTTAGTCTACTTATTGACCATAGAGGTAAACCTAGGTCTATGTTATTTATCAATATTTTTACTTATCTTCTAATACTATAAGAATCTTTATCCTGACATACTGACTGACAGACAACGCACGCCTAAACCGCTGATCGTAGAGACTTTAAATTTGGAGGGTATATTTGTCTTAGTATGTGAAGGTGTACTAAGAAAGGATTTTCCAAAATTCACCCCTTTAGGGGATGAAACGGCGGTTCAGAGTTTGTATGGAGTTTGTATTGTAACGTCAATAAGACGGCTGAAAAGGTTTTTTTATGGCTAGATATCCACTGAATAAAGATCGGTAAGTAGAACGTTAGTTAAATTATCAGTCTTATTTTTATTTTTGGCCAAAAATATCAATATTATTTATGAAAGTATCGTTATCTCAAACATAACCTATTTGTTTCAGATGAATAGTGTGGTGCAACGACATATTTATGAATATCGATATTCGATACTTTTGGGTGAAAGTTACAGGCAAAGAGGACTTAGCATACATACCGATTAGGGCTTGGTATTCGAATATGCGCCTTATTTACTATTCAAATGAAGTTAACTGAAGTATTCGAATAAATCGAATAATAAAAACACATTAATTCCACGCATCTGTTTTGTGCACATGATAAAATACATTAAGATCGTTTAAAAAGCGAAAAAAACTGACTTCACATGCCGCGATAGTGAAAATACCCTGTAGTCATAATCATGTCGTCAAGGTATCAAATTTGTTTATATTGTTTATCTCCATATCTCCGGAGATAATTGTTAAATCTCGATAAAATTTGAATGGGACCAAAAGGGAGGTATAATCTCTCAAACAAAAAATAATTTTTCAAATCGGTTAAGATTTGACGGAGTTCTGAGGTAACAAAAAAATACAGTCGACTTGAGAACCTCGTCCTTTTTTGTGAAGTCTGTTAAAAGTACGGACCTGGTTGGTACGCCGGTGGCAACGGCTTCTACCTCGTCAATATCTGCGCAAGATCTAGCTACATATAACAATTCGTGTGGAGATGCCTCCATTCGGCTTTGACTCCATCGAAACCTGGTCAGCTAGGCTATTCTGTAAGCTATCTCGACAGCGGAAGCCGCGGTGAGATTTGAATTTCTTATTACGAAATTCAACCGTATTACAAACGTGATACGAATGAATTTCGTAGTACGAAATTCGAATCTCACTGCGGATTCCGCTGTCGAGATAGCTTACAGAATAGCCTAGCTGTTCTGGAATCTTTGCAGCGATGCCAAGTCAATTGGCGCCATTACCGCTTCCGCTACCAGGCCTCCCTCACTCGCCCATAGCTACTGCGATTTATACCTAAACTTTCGTCAACTCCGGCGGTACTATCTGCCAGTCGGTTGTCACTGCTCACGCGCGCGCAACGTATATTATTATTATAATGACGGGATAACTGCGCATTCGTATTCTATATAAGAAACGATTTAAGTTTTTCATAGCCATTTTGCGGGTTTGAAACAAAACAAGCATAATAAATATGTTTCATTTTTTTATGCTAACGATACTAAAATGACAAAACGGCGTAAAATTCATTTTCTCGACTTCAAATTCAACTCTTAGTTAGGAATTTTGATGTTATTTTGTGAGGTAAATAAAAAAGATGTCGTACATTTTTTTTTTATTTCATTGAGTCAACCCTTTATTGTATCAGGCGCGCGCCAGGTCATCGCGCGCTGACCGAAGTAATAACAACGCTAGTTCGAGCGCCTTAGACACATTTTTGCTTGTATTGTCTGAAATAAACGTTGGTATTGTGTTTTTGTAGGGGAGTGAAGTATCTGTTACGTAGTAACTATTATATAATCTGTGCCGCTACCATGGCATTCCAGCTAGGCTATTCTGTAAGCTATCTCAACAGCGGAATCCGCAGTGAGATTCGAATTTCTTATTGCGAAATTCAATCGTATCACGTTCGTAATACGGTTGAATTTCGTAGTACGAAATTCGAATCTCACTGCGGATTCCGCTGTCGAGATAGCTTACAGAATAGCCCTACAGGTCCAGCCAGGCTATTCTGTTAGCTAGTTTACGCATCTCGCAAGCGGAATCCGCGGTGAGTCGTACTAAGAAAATCAAATCGTAAAGCAATAGCAATACGGTTGAATTTCGTAACACGAAATTCAAATCTCACTGCGAAGTTCGCTTCGAGATTAGCTTACAGAATAGCCCTACTGAACCGGCAGACTGAACCTATTCCCATGCATCGTGGTGTGACACAAAGATGATGTTATATCCCCCAAATTGTTCACAAATGCTATGGAGGATATGTTCAAGACGCTAGACTGGGATAGACACGGAAATACAGCAAATACCTCTCATATTTGCGGACGACAT
This sequence comes from Cabera pusaria, assembly GCA_954871355.1. Lineage (NCBI taxonomy): Eukaryota > Metazoa > Arthropoda > Insecta > Lepidoptera > Geometridae > Cabera > Cabera pusaria. The sequence goes on from OX940890.1 coordinate 25,088,016, forward strand.
CGTCATCGTAGCAGAAATTCTGCAAGATCTACAACATATGCTGAATGGCCTAACTCATTCTTCTCAACGCATTGGTCTCCGGTTGAACTTGCATAGGACGAAGGTCATCTTCAATGAGCATGTACTAAGTCCGAAACCAATCGCAGTACAGGGCAGTATTCTCGAAATTGTTAAGGAGTATGCTTACCTCAGGCAAACTCTGCAGTAGGGAAATATCTACTTCGAGAAAGAAGCCAATAGAAGAATACAGCTGGGCTGGGCAGAATATGGGAAAATGCGTCGTAAAACACATCGCCAATTCCAAAAAGTCTAAAGATGAGAGTCTTCAATCGGTGCGTCTTACCCGTCATGACATACGGTGCTGAAACGTGGACACTCACGGTTGGTCTAGTCCACAAACTTAAAGTCACTTAGCGAACTAAAGGACAATCTATTCTCGGAGTTTCTTTGAAGGATCGAATCCTAAATGAGGTAACCCGACAAAGAACTAAAGTTATCGGACTTATGCTCAGCGGATTAGCAAACTGAAGTGGCAGTGGGCCGGCCATATTAGCCGAAGAACCGACAGCCGTTGGGGTACCTAAATAAGTTCTTGAGTGGAGATCGCGAAACGGCAAACGTAGTGTACATCGACGTCATAGCAATTGAAATCGACGGTAGTGTAGGACGCCCTCAGACTAGGTGGAGCGATGATCTTCGCAAGGCGGCTGGAAAGAGCTGAACGAGAGTAGCCGAAAATCGTGCTCAGTGGCGTGCAATTGGAGAGGCCTATGTCCAGCAGTTGTCTAATATAGGATGATGATGATGTGAAGATGGCATTTTTTGAAGCTGGGGTCCTAAGAATCTCTACTTGATGCATGCCTGTAGCTTGCTGCTTTCGATTCCCCCAACCAGTGTGGAGTCTGAGAGAGTATTCTCTATGTGCAGGTTAACGTTCAGCCATTGATCATTCAGCTATATCAGAAGCGCCTTAAATGATGACACATTTAATACTGTCATTCCACTTAGGTCAAACTTTCAGAGAATCAAGTAATATAACATGTAAAACGTAAGTTTTAAAAGCATTTAGTTCTAAAAAAAAAAGAGTGTGTACTTATGTACACGCGTTAGAAGTTATACTTCTGTGGCGTATGGAAAAAAAATAACTAAAATGCAGTAGCGATTAACGATAAATATTAAAATTCATCAAAGATTTTATTTAAATAAAAAAGGTTTTATGAACGTAAAAATATGACGTTAAATAACTTGAACTTTTGAACATAGTCATGCCACCTAGAACTAACTTCTCGGTGTAGAATTAAGGTCTCGGTGTGCGCGCGTATCGTAAAAATTCACTCTCATCATTTTTCTCTATCGCGCCAAAAGAAGTATAACCTCAAAAGTTTATATTTTGTGATTTAAAAAATTAAGAAGCAGTTTTTTTGCTGATTTCAAAGAAAATTGTTTAGTTTTTCTAAATAAAACAGTAGTTGATTAATCTTTTTTTGAAGTCAGTTTTTTTTTCTGTATAAATGCTGTTGTAAGGGTATGTGAGGCTTTCAGAAAACATCGAATATTGTGTTTAAGTAGGAAAAACATAGTATTTCCCTGATTATTCGAAATATTCGTTTTATTCGAATACTTCGAATAGTAGATATGGTACTATTCGAAATATTCGAATAGATAAAATGAACGAATATTCCAAGCCCTAATACCGATAGAAAAGCTACTTCAACTCAAATTTGTGTGCGGAAAGCATTTTAATGACAAAGACTACAAGAAGAATAAACCGGCCAAGTCAATCAATCAAAGCATTTATTCAGTATGCAGGCAGTATAAATATACGCACATATACACGTCAAAATCATAAATCATAAAATAAATCATAACCAATTATCAAGTAAATATAGCAAAAGCAGAATTTAACGCTTTGAATTAGAAAAAAAAAAACTAATGAACCATTCAGCTGTCATCCAATCGTTTACGTCAGAATATTAAAAAAAAATTAAAGTAGGTTAAAACCAACCATACATGTAACTGTGTGTTTCAGTACTTCAGACAATTTTTATATAAAAAAAGTGAAATAGTGAAACACAACATAGAGAAACGCATACCGATCACAGTACATATCATGATCCAAATGGAACTGATAGTCCGTCTGTCAGCTGCATAATATTGTTTAAATAAAAATAAAAATGGCAAGCCTAGAAAGAAAATCTGCGGACAAAAGGGGAAAACTGAATGGCTGTTGAATCTACCGGTGTTTCGGAAATACTCCCATCAGAGAAGAAACACCAAGAAACTCTATGGGGCTTGTCTTGTCATTTTATCTTTTTTTTAAAAATTAATTGTACATGTCAGCTTTAAAATTTTAACAATATATTAATAATTATAATACAATTTATATTTGTTCTTGGAACTTGGGGCATTCAGGCCATGCATTTTTGTCATCCATATAGTAACCTATTGTATAGTATGATTTTTTCATCAAATTGGATTTTACATAGATTTTAAATTTGCTCATAGGCAATTGATCAATATCTTTAGGTAGCTTATTGTAAAAGCGTACACAGTTCCCCATGAATGAACCACTAACTTTCTGCAGTCTGAAATTAGGTATAATTAATCTATTTTTATGTCTTGTATTAAAATTTACTTATTATAAAATTTAATTTTATTTATAAAACCTTTTCTTATAATCATTTATATTCTTGCGTATGAACAAAATATTTTCATAAATGTATTGACTTGCCACTGTTAGAATTTTAATTTCCTTAAATTTTTCACGAAGTGAATCTCGCGACCTCATACTATATATAGAGCGAATAGCTCGTTTCTGCAAAACAAATATTGATTGGATTTCAGCGGCTTTCCCCCACAATAAAATGCCATAAGACATTATACTGTGGAAGTAGCTGAAATAGACCAATCTTGCAGTGGCTTCGTCCGTTAAAAATCTAATTTTACGTACTGCGTATGCAGCGGAGCTTAACCTACCTGCTAGAACCGATATTTGAGAACCCCATTGAAGCTTTCAATCCAGGGTGATGCCCAAGAATGTTGTGGATTCAACAAGTTCTAATGGTTCATCATTTATTAATATACTTCTATTTAGGATACCCTTTTTTACATTTGGTAGAGAGAAATTAATACATTTAGTTTTTTACGTTTAACAATAAGTTATTGGTTGTAAACCAATTCAGAACCTGTGTTATTGATTTGTTTACATCGTCAAAGTTAGGTGTAGTCCTATCTATTTTGAATATCAAGGAAGTATCATCTGCGAACAAAACAATATCACATAGGTTCTGTACGAATGACGGTAAATCATTGATATAAACTAGAAATAAAAAAGGTCCTAGGATCGATCCCTGTGGGACTCCCATTTTTATGAGGGATCCAGATAACCTGACGCCATTTACTTCAACCATCTGTGTTCTATTACAGAGGTATGATGATACCAGATCAAGTGCCTTACCTTCAACACCGTAGTATTTTAATTTGTAAATTAGTGTTTCATGACAGACACAATCAAATGCTTTTGATAGGTCACAGAACACGCCAATAGACCTTCTCACCATCCAAGGCAACTCTGTTGTTCGAGCACGCGAATGTTTCCAAGCTAAATTAAGCTGGAGTGGATGAGTATGTAGGCTGTCTAACAGACATACATGTACTATTCTCTTTGATAAAAGTTTATATCCTCTTACTTTAGTTGTGACTCAGTACTGACATACAATTTAAGACGTCGTCAAATTTAATTAAATGAATTACTCTTGTACTACTGACTTTTGACTTACTGTAGACATCATCATGGGGCTTAACCTCGTTTCTGGTTGATGTTTCGATAATGAAATGCAGGTAATTTTGTTAAGCTACTAAACCTCATTTCTCGTCGATACTTCGATTATGAAATATAGGTCATGTCATCTCATGCGCAGTGGTGGTCCCCCATGGATGGTTGCTTGATACTAGATCAAGTAGGGGCTACCCAAGTAATTCAGGATGAATGCCATAGCTCGGTCTAAGACCTTACATTTAACTAAAATTAACAATTCTAAGTCAACCGGAAGTACCCTATAGGTTTTGGGTCGAAAACCTATAGGGTACTTTCCTTTGACCTAGAATCATGAAATTTGGCAAGAAGCTAGTTCTCATAGCACAAATAAAGGAAAAATTCAATAAATGAATAAAAGTTAAAAATCAAAGGGTGTCCCCATACATACATAGTTCACTCCAATCAAGATAGGCCTCTGAGTTATATGAGCGCTCATACAATTTAGAGGTCTCGCTTAATTGGTACCAACCAACGCTGGTACGGAAGTTTCGGTGGGCGAGTCCAACTCGACTTGGCCGGTATTATTATGCTATAATTATTTTATGCCATAATTCAATAATATGATGGCAAATTTTATGCATTTGTTGGAGTGGTTGGTGTTTTGGCAAATTTTTTGCCAGTGTCGGGCAGATTCGCAATTTAATATAAAAAAACTGCCTTCAATATTATTACCAGGCAGAAAAACTACGCGAGCCCTCACAAAGCTCGGCTTTTAGCTAGTTTTTATTAAAATTTTAATTTGAAACAAAAAAATACCAAAAACTAGGTGAGGTAAATATAAACATTTGAACTTCGCTACAATAGGGAATATGCATGTATTTTTTAAATATTTTTATTTCACTCATTACATCCATATAACACAAAAAAATAAAAAATACTGCTGGAATTAGTCTAATAATTTTTTAAATAAACATTTAAATATACAAATAAATTTGAGCAGTTTAAACGCCACCATTTCCCGGGCTCTTTGGTAGTGCATTGTGATGTCACGCACTTACGTCAGACACACGCCGCTTGAAGCAAACTAGCTTTTTTTGTTTAACTAAGACTCCGCGCGATTATTGTACTTAGCCAATGGCATGTTTTTATTTAATTATACAGTTTCTCTTATCTCGTACTCATTTTTATCTATATTAAATGGTTAGTAATATACATTTTTGCACAATAATACGCGGCAAACATAATATTTAGAAATAAATACAATAAGACCACACCATACATTTATTTTTATATTCCCGCGCTCAATGTTTCTATCACGTGGAGTAGTGCATAATGACGTCAACTTTCGATTCGACTAATGGTGATCTGTTTTACAAACTAAAATTTCCCTCGCTTAAATTGCATTTTTAATTTATTATTTTAAGCAAATAATATGGAATATAAAAAAAAAGGTTTTACATATAACTCCAGGACAACAAAGAATTGAAAAAAAATTATTTCAAATAAATCTGACCTTCATGCATATTCCCTATTATGCCGCGCAAATCTTTTGTTTTTAATTTTTTTTAATTCAAATTTGGAATCATTAATTAAAACCTACAAAATAAGCTTACATTAAAATATTTTAAAACCGGTCAGTATTTTATGAGTTTAAGAATTTTTTTCAAAATATCCCTAGATAGTGTTGATGTCTGTTTATACATCGGAAATGGGTCATACTTTTATTTGGTACCAACTTTGCATAACCATCAACATAGTTAGCCTACTTATACCACAGAAGATTATAGACCTTGGCCTAAGAGATCATTGATCTTGACTTCAAAGGTCATAAAGACTTAAATAACGCTGGCGAAGCCGCGCGTAACAGCTAGTTTACTAAAATAAAAACAATAAGTTATGTGGAATAATCGAAGTATAATAAGGGTAACGAGTGCATTATTGTGATGTGATACAGTTGAGCTGGCTCGATACGAAGCAGTGTCGATGTGAAGACGCGAGGCGATCACACGCGACGTCGCGGCGAGTATCCTAGCGGAGACAAGTGCGTGTAGGACGACACGTGCTCGTCGGCGCCGACACGACCCTTGCTCCGTCTGTTCGAGCCCGGCACACCTATAACACACACGTAATACACTCATAATTTCATCATAAAAAATCAGTAGTTATTAAATTAAAGCCGTAAATTTGAAGAACCAACTCCTTATGCCGTTGAGCCGTTTTTATTACAAAATACCGGTCAAGTGCGAGTTGGACTCGCGCATCGAGGCTTCCGTACGAATTAATTGTCAAACTAGGTTAAAGGACAAACTTAACTTTACAGATCGATCCATAGACTGGAAGCCATTGAGAGGAGAGACAAGAAGCTCATTGGTGATGATCTACTTGTAGGTAGGCACACACACCATATTAATATATAACTGTGTTGTGTTGTTAGCTTACGTACTACTTTCATATAACATTCTTATCAAGAGCCTTTTAAATTTAAATTGTCATTGTTTTGAAGGAATCGCACTGTTTTCGGAAATACAGACTATTCATAGTCTAGTTCCAAAAACAACCATTCCAACCTGTATACCGTTATTATTAGCCCTAGATAGTGTTTAAGCACCAGTTTTGTTATTATGTATGTAAAAGGCTTAAGAAAAATAAATTTTATTTTATTTTTTATTTTATTTTTTTAGTTTACAGAATAGCCTAGCTGTTCCACGGTGCGACTTGGTCTAGTGTGCGACAACTAGCAGAAAATGGATTCCGCTTGCCAGATGCGTAAACTAGCTTATAGAATAGCACTACAGAAGAACTGTATCTTCTGCAAACATGAGAATATCTGCATTTTGTAGTTTCATCTTGCAGAGCTCATTAATTTAAATAAAAAAGTGAAGGACCAAGAGTGCTACCTTGAGGTACCCCATATTTGCAGCCAGAACTATCACTTTCATGGATTCCGACTTTGACTTGTTGTTTTCTTCCTGCATGGTAGTTCCTAAACCAATCTAAGACACATTCTCTAGCACCAACACTTTCTAGGCGCGCCAAAAGTATCGGAATAGAGACGGTGTCGAAAGCTTGTTGCAGGTATAGAAATATTCCCACACACTTCTCACCATTTACCATGTACTTAGTAGCCACCAAAGTCGTAAGCTGGAGCATCATCGGTGGATTTTTTAATTCTGAAACCGTATTGATTTGTCGCTAGAATACAATTTTTTTCCGAATATGACATGAGTCTGTGGTAAGCAAATTTTTCTAGAATTTTTGAGATGGTAGTAAGTAGCGAAATAGGTCTATAATTAGATGGCAGCTGATCATCATCTGCTTTAAAAATAGGGCAAACCATCGCCCTTTTAAGATTTGTTGGAAATAAACCTGTCGAGAAGCTTAAATTGCACAGTAGGGCTATTCTGTAAGCTAGTTTACGCATCTCGCAAGCGGTGAGATTTTGCAAGATCCTTATCGGTTTTACCTAATTTATTTAATGTTTTATTAGCCAATTCTTCGCCTATATTAGTGATATATTTATTTACTTCATTGAGTGACTCGACTGGACTATTTTTAGGGTTCCGTACCTCAAAAGGTAAAAAAGGAACCGTTATAAGATCACTTTCTTGTCTGTCTGTCTGTCTGTCCGTGTGTCACCACTGATTTTCTCAGGAACGGGTGGACCTAGCAAGTTGAAATTTATACCTGATACTGAGGTCTATAGTCCCTATTGGATGTGTAAAAATCAAGGTCTTGAGTCAACATACTTAAAAACTAAAAAAGAACCGACTTCAATGCCGCGCTATTCATTTTCAGTACCAATTTTGAAATGTTTATCTCGATATCTCTGGAGATACTTATCAGACCTCGATAAAATTACCATGGTACTACACTTGGAATATCTCCTTTCGAACAAAAAAATAATAATCAAAATCGGTTCATAAACGACGAAGTTATCCGCGAACAAACATAAAAAAATATATATATATATATACGGTCGAATTGAGAAACCTCCTCATTTTTTTGAAGTCGGTTAAAAATAAAAAGATATGGGCAAATTTAGATTTTTGCGAAAACTTGTTAGTACCAAAATGTACCTTAATTTTCAACTTTTTAATTTTTCGGAATTTTTCTTTACTTATGCTCTAAGACCTTGCTTATGACCAAAATTGACAATTCTAGGTAAACCGGCAGTACCCTATAAGTTTTGGGCTCGAAAACCTATAGGGTACTTCCCGTTGATCTAGAATCATGAAATTTGGCAAGAAGCAAGGTCTTACAGCACAAATTAAGGAAACATTCCAAAAAATAAAAAGAAGTTGAAAATTAAAGGTGTCCCCATACATACATAGTTTGCGCCAATTAGATAGACCTATGAATTATATGAGCGCTGATACAATTTAGAGGTCTAGCTTAATTGGTAGGGACGGTAGTCTCGGTGGGCTAGTTCAACTCGACTTAGCCGGTTTTATTTATAAAAAGAAGTTTACTTGACTTATGTATTTTTACTGTCATTACATATTTCTTTAATTATGCTCCATATGTTTTTCATGTTACCCTGAGATTCTTTTAGTTTAAATCCTAACTAATATTATAAATGCGAAAGTAACTCTGTCTGTCTGTCTGTGTCACTTTCAAGCCAAAACCACTGAACCGATTTGAATGAAATTTGGTACACAGATAGTCTAGAGCCTGAGAAAGGACATAGGCTACTTTTTAATGCGCAAAAGGTTGTAAAGGGTTGAACAGGGGGATGAAAATTTGTATGGAAGTATCGCCATTTTTAGAGCTAGAAGCTTGAAACTTATTTTTTAGGCTGTTGATTCAATATAAATAAATATGATATTCAAAGTTTGTAAAAGTTTTACCCTCAAGGGTGTAAAAATAACAATAGGGAATAGGGGATGAAAGTTTGTATGGAAATATGTAAAGTTTTTGTGAATGTGTTACTGAATGAGGATATGGGAAAGGGGGAGGGGAGGGGGAAGTGGGGGTAAGGGGAGGGGCGTGGGGGAGGTGAGGAGAGGGGAGTGGGGGAAGAGGGAGGGATAGGGGGAGGGGGATTTGCGCGGCGTGGTACGGTGCAGTGTAGGTGAGATACGCATGTGTCATATTTGTAAAAGTAATCAGCCTAAATAATTAAAAATTCTAGCCAAAGACACTATTCCACGCGGACGAAGTCGCGGGTACAGCTAGTTAATAATAATTTTGCTTTAATGATTAAAATAGTTGTTTATTACGAGTTTCTATATTTAATAAATTGGTGTTTTACACTTCTTTTGTAACCGATTTCGAAATCTTATACATCTAATGACACTACTAGTGATGCAGGGTTTTATGGGTTTGTATTTGTTTGAAAATCGTTTTAGTGTAGTGTTATTTTATTTTCTATTGCGCTGCGTATACTTGAGCCTAATTTATCATCATTAATTTCATAGTAATCCGTTCATGTTAGTAAAGACAGTTCTTCTCTCAGCCTATTTATATATGTATATGGTTTGCGTTTAGCAATTTCACTGTCTTGGTGTACATAGGTAGATTTTTTTAAATACATAGTTACTATCGACTATGCAAATATGGCGAGAATGCAAAACCTCACCTTGTATAAGTGCTTCAAGACTTTCTAAATGCTTGAAATTGAACAATACTAAATCGGAATGGGTTCATCCGTTTGGGAGCTACAATACCACAGACCGACAGACATACAGCGTCAAGGCATATTGTATATTCTATGGCCAGGGTAGATGTTGGTCCTACCAGTAGATGGGGCGACGGTGGCTGCTCGCTCGGTGGCGGGCGCTGCGCTAGGTCGTCGGCCGCACGTCGACGCTCTGCTAGACCGCGCGGTGGAGCAAACGCTGTCCACTCCGAGCGCATCTAAAGCGCGCATGCGCTCCGCTATTTGTTCCTGCAATGTTCATTATCTATACTGTTACGCCGGAACGTTCGAAAGAACAGCCGTGGGAAAATAGACTAATCAGGGGCCATTAACCGACCACCGGACCGTCATAAAAAGTACCTTCCTGGTATTTCGAAGTATAAGTTTGAAACTTATTCTTAAGTTATTAGAGATCAAATTTGCATGTATGGTAAAAGTTGTTTACCTACATTAGATGTTTCAATGGAAAGTTTTTTCAACCGACTTCCAAAAAGAAGCAGGTTCTCAATTCGTCTGTATGTTTTTTTTTTGTGTGTATGTTTCGCGATTACTCCTTCAATTGTGAACCGATTCGAATTATTCTTCTTGTAATTTTTAGGGTACGTTTCCGAGGTGGTCCCATTGTAATTTCATCGAAATCTGATAAGTATCTCTAGAGATATGACGATAAACGTCTCAAACTTGCTACTGAAATTGGGGCATTGAAGTCGGTTGTTTTAGTTTTTAAACTATCTTAATTATGTTATTTAAAATTACCTATTGTATTTGTGTATAGTTTTTATTTAAGTAGATTCTAGCTGGTGTGTGTGCTGGTGGGTGTTCTAGCTAGTAATACTGTGGCAATATATAAGGCGTCGACCCGCGGTGTTGAGTCAGTCTCAATCATTCTTTGGAAGCGACATTGTAAACATCCGACCAAGTGATTTTAAAGTGTGATCAGTGAACGTGCTTGTGAAGTGCGAACAGTGAAATAAGTGATTGTGAATTACCAACGTCCTCAGTGTGTGTTAACGGACTTTTGATCATTGTGCAAGACGATTTGGACAACTACTGTGGAGCCTTGTGGTAACTAGTGTTTTGTGGAAATAAACGTACATCTCATCGGATTGTCATTTTTATACCACAACGTACGTAACAATACTAATATTATAAATAGGAATAATTTATAATGAGTTCAAATTTTAAGATGTTTGATGATCAGCAGGGCTAGCATGGCCTTATCCCCGGGGGAAAGTATTTCCCTATTTTCGCTACTGACAGGAGATCAACACAACAATTTAAACGCTTGGTGAAGTTTAACCCCGAGTTTTGATTTTGTTTCGTATTAAAAAGTTTAAAAAAAGAATTGATTAAAAGTCAGCGGGCGTCTATATGTCGAAAAACTTTACTTATAATTTGCCTTCTTCACCAAACAAAACACGGATAGGTGGAAAGACAAAATATAGTCCCCTAGCCCTGCAGGTGGCAGGCAAGTGCATCAGGTTCCAACATCGCGAATAATATCGTTTGCTCGATGCAGGCTCTTATTAAGCAATATTTACAAGAAGAGCTATTCAAAATACTCTAGCGCCATCTAGATTTTTTATCTAAAATAATATTATTAAGAGGGAAGTTTAGATTTTTTGTTTGTATCAATTTCACTAAAAACTACTGGATCGATTTCTAAAGTTCTTTCACTAATGGAAAGCTACCTCATCAGCGAGTAACATAGGCACAGAATAAATAATGGTACAAGTATCATAGGCTATAATTATGTAACTATAATTATCCCCGTATTCTCACGGGTACGGGTACTACGCGGGTGAAACCGCGAGGCGCTGCTGGTTAGTTATAATATTATTATATACATAGGTATAATATAGAGAGATGACCTGTACGATGTGACGATGCGGCTCAGCATGTCCCAGCCACTCCATCTCCGCGAGCCACTCGGCACGTTCGCGAATCTGTGTCACCACTGGAATAACAAAAATATTTAAACATGTTTTTTAGGGTTCCGTACCCAAAGGGTAAAACAGGACCCTATTATATTACTAAGACTCGGGTGTCCGTCTGTTTGTCTGTCTGTCTGTCTTTCTGTCTGTCTGTCCGTCTGTCACCAGGCTGTATCTCATGAACCATGATAGTTAGACAGTTGAAATTTTCACAGATGATGTATTTCTGTTGCCGCAATAACAACAAATACTAAAAATAGAATAAAGTTAAAAATACTAGAGGGTCCCCATACAAGAAACGTGTTTTTTTCGGCATTTCACGCCGTCTATGAACGCTTAGTTAGGTAAACGTCCCATAGATGGCGTTATATTGAAATATCGATCCCTAACAATTTTGTTAGACGTTAGATGGCGTTATAAGAAACTAGCAGCCCGCCCCGGCTTCGCACGGGTAGAACATATATGCCTACAAAATTTGCATCAGTTTGTTGCATCGAATATAAAATATTAACATATTTAACAACCATCGTCATATTTCAACCAATTTACACAAAACCTTAACGAATTATGCACCTAAACCTTCCTCATAAACACTCTGGCTATTGGTGAAAACCGCATGATAATCCGTTCAGTAGCTATTGAGATTATTGCGAACAGACAGACAGACGCAGTGATGAACTTTGTTTTATAATACTTACGTATTGATATTGATATTGGTATTGATATGACAGATGGACAGACAGACAGACGGACAGCGGAGTCTTAGTAATAGGGTCCCGTTTTACCCTTTGGGCACGGAACCCTAAAAACACGTTTTTTGTATGGGACCGCCTTTAATTTTTTACTTTATTTTGTTTTTAGTATTTGATTAAGCGGCAACAGAAATACACCATCTGTGAAAATGTCAACTGTCTAACTATCACGGTTAATGAGAAACAGCCTGGAGACAGACGGACAGACAGACAGACCGATGGACAGCCGGTAATAGGGTCCTGTTTTACCCTTTGGGTACGGAACCCTAAAAACATACTCAACATTTACTTTATGTTTTTCATGTACAGTTAACAATTCTAGTATGATCACTAGACATTGGATTATATGCATTTGCATGTTTGCATATGCAAATGCATAAAACTCTCTAATTCCGGAGTTAGTACATATTTTAGCCTTTTTCCCCGATCGTTAAGGAGCGGGAGGCATGTGTGACAATGACGCGTAAGCGCGAGCGCAGTGGCTGAACCACAGACTACTAAGGAGATACTACGTATGGCTGAACTGAATGACTGACAGTGCGGCTCGCGAGTCGCGCCGAGCGCGGCCCGATCACAGATCAAGTATATGTAGCTAGAGCTAGTTTACAAAGTTTTCCGCTAAGCGCTAGTGTGCTTGCCCGTCAGTTGATTGCGGCCTCAGTCAGTTGAGGTCGTTCTCGGCGTACAAATTGATACTGGGTGACAAACGTCATAAATTTGAGCTCGAAAATTTGGAAAAATGCTTAATTGTATATTGCCACAAGAACTATACTAAATTTTAAGAGAATTTCGCAGTTTTTGTACAATCTTTGATTAAAATATATAAAAATAATAAAGGTTTTTTGATTTTGTATTGTGCATATTTTAGGCATATTAGTCGTTTTTAGTGCATATTTCGGCCTTTTTTAGTGCATATTTGCATGCATATTTTGGCATTTTGTTAGTGCATATAATCCGATGTCTAATGATCACAATACAACAATATGCCAGGTTCAGTGTATTGGAGATGGCCTACGTCAAGAAGTGGACAGAAGCAGACATCGTGATGACGAAATTGCCATCTTGCCATAAATAAACAACATCAAAAATACCCGTAAATACCTACCTAACTTCCGTAAAATAGAAATGTTTCAGTTAGAAGTTCAAAGTGGCCAGAGAGATTGAGATTCACAAGGTAACGGTAAGGTAAGGTAACGGAACTGGCGCAGTGTTGTAACGCGCATAATTCAGTATCAGTTATAGGCAGACGTCGTCGCTTACTATCAGGAGAGCTGTTACCTCATAGTAAAGAACACGTACAATCGTTCCAAGTTTCCTTAGCGGTGGGCAGCGCAGCCGCGGGCTTGGCCCCAGTGCGGCGCGGCGGTAGCGCGGCGGGTTGCGGTGCCGCCTCAACGCCCGCCATGCTCGCCGCCAGCTCTTCCTTCAGACGTTCCCTGTCTTGGCCACGCTTCAACGGCCTGTAGCTGTTTGTTGATAATAGCGTTTGAGAAGAGAATGACGGCCTAGCAAGGCAGATAGGTTGCCTCCTAACCGGTAAGACGATAGTTCAAATCCTAGTCGTGCATCAATAGATTTTTATCGGGGCGAGCGAAGCAAGCCCTAACACTATTTGATTGACACACTTGATTTGTGCTTTAACATAGTAATTTAAATTCACATGTTAATGTGTTATCAGTAAAAAAAAATCATTTTATAAAAAAATGAAGATTAACAAGTTTGCTTCTAGGATAGAATTTTATTGTACTACTAGCGCCATCCGTTAGAAGATCAAAGAATTAACGTTGCTGCGAACATAATGTTTAGTTACTAACGCCATCTGTTGGAAATCTAAAGAATTTAGCTCTGTCAACCAAATGACTTCTGGTATCAGTGTGACCATTTGTAGCAGATTTCGGCCATTAAGGCAGATTTAGGACCTAAATTTTAACTCTTAATCTGCTTAAGCTGATGATTCTAAAAAGTGGCAGATTTCAAGGATCTTTATTAATTTTGAAATACAAATAGAATTTTGTCAATTTTCTGTTTCTATTTAACGTACAACATTTTTATGAAGCCAAATTTTTGTAAAAGTTTGAATGAGAAGGTAAATAAACTTTTTTTTGCCTTATGTTTATGCCTTATTTTATGCCTAATTCAATAATATGATGGCAACATTTTATGCATTTGTTGGAGTGGTTGGTGGTTTGGCAGATTTTTTTCCAATGTCGGGCAGATTCACCATTTAATATAAAAAACTGCCTTAAAAATTATTACCAGGCAGAAAAACTACGCGAGCCGTCACAAAGCGCGGTGGTAGTCTGCCTGACTTGCTACAACGGAGGAGCTTACCTTCATCAAGGAGAAAAATCTGTCGCCATAACTTTACGGTGTTGCGGCAGTATACAGCACTTGAAAGTCAGACCATTGACTAGGTCTCGCATGTTCTTGTTCACCATCCTCGACTACATCTCGCTCACCACCAGGCGAGATAGTGGAACGCTAGGCAATCAAATACATAGTGCACTCTCCATATTACATGCCTTGGTTGGTATGATACAGTTCAGTGTCGTTCTGGGATAGGGTACTTGTACTATTCATTATTCTGTGGGTAGGGGGAGAGCTCGGCCCATCCTGGACAGCAAAATTGTCAGTGCCATAAGGCAATTAGAAAAGATTAAGAAAAATAAAATTTAAGTCTATCATAATAGCTTTTCTGAAAACTGTTATTATTTTCACGTGACATTATCAGAAACTTAAAAGATGCCCCTTGTCATTAAGCAAACTCGAAAAATGCTTTTCACGTGTCATTTATTTATGAGAAATCTTTGCTGTATCTTGGTGAGGATTGATTATTCTGCATATTCCAGGAGATGTCCCAGCATCAGGTCAACGCTGCCAAGTTTTAACAATATCGTTGAAGTAAGAGTGTACCGCACTTTACATTGATCAGACCTAAGTATGAAATTTAATTGTATAGCGTCATTATCTAGAAAATACTCATAGTCTTCTAACGGCTGAACGGATTTTCATGGATCAAAGCTAAGAACACTCGATTATCACACCTATCAAACATACAACATAAATTAAAATCGGTTCATCTGCTTTTTTTTAAATGGTAAAAGGTATTAGGACAAGCAGGACGCTCGCCTGAAGGTAAGCGATGACGTCTACCTATTACAGATACAGCGGCATGCAAAATTCTGGCAGTCTAGAATTTTGCATGTCACTGCACTGCGCCTGTTACCTTGAGACATAAAGATGTTGAGTCCCACATGCCCTGTGATTTCACTTTGAGCGCTATTATGACACAGGCTGAAACACACATACAGATACACACGTCTAACTTATAACACCCCTACATTTTGGGTCGGGGGTTCATTCAAGCCTTTTGGCTGGATCGTGGCGCCACCACAGTGGCAAGGAGGAGTTCAGTGCTACACCTGTACGGAAGAATTATAAGATAGATTGGTACCTGTCGACATGAAGATCCCCAGAGCAGCGGATGGCGGAGAGAGAGCGGCGGCGCGAGGTGCGTGGACGTGCCCTAACGCGCGGCGGCGCTGCCGCGCAATGTGTCGAATCTGCGCCGCGCGCTGCCGACTCTACACCGCATGCTGCACTACGCTGTCTCAACTTCATTTCTAGCTTTGACTCCTCCAGAAGAACTAATTACAAACACTTATTATTAGTCTAGAGAGGATGGATGAAGGAAGATTGACGTAACAGATTTATGAGACGAGCGTGAGAGTGGGCCAGCTGGTAGAGGCCGAGCTAGGCGAACGTATCACGACCAGCTAGGCTATTCTGTAAGCTATCTCGATAGCGGAATCCGCGGTGAGATTCAAATTTCGTACTACGAAATTCAATCGTATTACGTTGGTATACGGTTGAATTTCGTAATACGTAATTTGAATCTCACCGTGGATTCCACTGTCGAGATAGCTTACAGAATAGCCTAGCTGATCGGAGACGTTTTAAAGAAAGGCCAAGTCAAGAGTACCTATAACCGGCTACCATGTATGAAGGCGCTCATGAAGTGTGCGTTCGCCCAGCAAAAAGTATCGGCTTTTCAAGAATTGAATGATGCAGATAATTAGTGCCTTATGTCGTGTAAATGTGCCCGATATTTTAAATTGTTGCCTCCGACGGCTGCGGAGTTATTTAAGAAAAACGGATTCTGCTGCACGAACGTTCGCCCAGCAAAACTTTTTTTAAAAGATGGGTCTAGCTGTATATTAAATATGCAAAAAGGTAGCTTAAATACGAGTATAAAAATGTGCCGTGAAAGCCAAATTTGTGCCTCTTAAGATTCCAGAGATATTTAGTTTTTTGCTGGGCGAACGTTTGGGCGATTCTTATATATCGGAAACGGCTGAACACACAGTTATGATTTATTGTATACAGATAAAGTAAATTTGTGCATATTTGTGCCCGAATTTCCAATAACATGACTAGCATGGTTCAGGAGCTATTATTTTATGTCCTAGAAAACAGAAAAATGTTCTGGCTCTCGAACGAACAAGACCAAGGACCTTCGCGTTAGTGCCGACTGGTACCCGTTATATATTCCCACGATCCTGTAAAGTTTCGCGTGTCTACTACATATATCATTGGCGAGTTCTTAACGATTTTGTCTTTTTTGAAATTATTTTGAGTGAAATTGTGATTATAAATTACCGACTATTATACTCACTAATAATTGTTGTCGACTGTCCGAAACTTAACAGGATAGTGGGAATATATAACAGGTACCAGTCGGCACTAATGCGAAGTCCTTGGTCTTATTCGTTCGAGAGCCAGAATATTTTTCCATTTTCTAGGAAATAAAATCATAGCTCCTGAACCATGCTAGTCATGTTATTGAAAATTCGGGCACAAATATGCACAAATTTACTTTATTTGTATACAAAAAATCATAACTATACGTTCAGCCGTTTCCGATATATAGCAATCGCCCAAACGTTCGCCCAGCAAAAAACTAAATATCTCTGGAATCTTAAGAGGCACAAATTTGGCTTTCACGGCACATTTATAATCGTAATTAAGCTACCTTTTTGCATATTTAATATACAGCTAGACCCATCTTTAAAAAAAAGTTTTGCTGGGCGAACGTTCGTGCAGCAGAATCCGTTTTTCTTAAATAACTCCGAAGCCGTTGGAGGCACAAATTTAAAATTTCGGGCACATTTACACGACATAAGGCACTAATTATCTGCATCATTCAATTCTTGAAAAGCCGATACCTTTTGCTGGGCGAACGCACACGCTCATGAAACTGTAAGAAGCGAAAGAGGTATGTCAGGACCGTAGCATGTGGAAAGATGTAGACTCTGCCTACCCTAACGGGAAAAAGGTTTGATTTTATGTATGTATTATTAGTCAAGTCCAGATTCATTGCACGAATGTATTGTGGTGTTTATTTTCTATTCTTCTGAGTCTTTGAAACGCGAAAACAAAATGTATTAGCATCGAACGTAAAAGGTAACTTGTGGGGGTACGTGCGGTAATATCTTGACTATCTTCTAGCCAAACTAGATGCTATATCTAGCGGTTGGGCCGTGATGACAACGCAACGTGCTAACTACTACGACTATGTCGAAGTTTAAAGAACTTGTTATTTGCTGGCCTGCAGAGTGCAGAGCGCTGGCGTATATTTTATAGTGGGGTACGCGAGATGAAATAATTTGTTAGAGGTGCGCAAGTAAAAATAATTGGGAATCACTGGTCTAGCCTAGACCATAAAGTGATTAGGCACCTACCAAATTCAGTTCATAGTTCGCTAGGTGTATCATGTAGCCACATTCATAGACCTATAAATTTTATGAGAAATAATGCTTATAAAGCATATCTTTTCATTTTTCCCACGATTTTTTGCAGCAGCCAGCCTCATCAAGCCATCAACTCTTGGCAGTTAGTCCGACTGGTTTTTCTGTAACTCTTCTTCCATTACGTATTATTACTTAAACGTAAGTACCTACTTAATAATATAATGCAAACTTTAAGTAGGGATAGATACTAATATTTCTTTGCAACAACAACAAAATAAATAAAACTGGCCAAGTGTGAGTCAGCATCGCGTCTCTTATCGCACACTTAGGGAGGGTTCCGTACAATACGCAACATAGAGTTTCAACCTCATATATTTAATTAATTGATATTACCGAGAATATTTGGTTTGGTCGCGATCTAGAAAGACAGGGCTCGTTTACTAGCGCCATCTATGTCATTTTGCCGAAACTAATTAGATAGGTGGCGTTTAAAAACACGTTTTTTGTATGGGGACCCCCTTTAATTTTTAACTTTATTTTGTTTTTAGTATTTGTTGTTTTAGCGGCAACAGAAATACACCATCTGTGAAAATTTCAACTGTCTAACTATCACGGTTAATGAGCTATAGCCTGGTGACAGACGGACAGACAGACAGATAGACAGACAGACAGACAGACAGACGGACAGCGGAGTCTTAGTAATAGGGTCCCGTTTTACCCTTTGGGTACGGAACCCTAAAAACACGTAGGTAGGTACTATTTACGAAACAGAATTAAAACAAAGCGCGCGCGTGGTTTTATTATTTGCACAGAAATATAATAACTTAGTAATATTCATATTTCTGTGTTTTTTGTAACTAGCTGTGCCCGCGACTTCGTCCGCGTAGAATAGTAGGCTAATTATTTTACACTAGCAGCCCGCCCCGGCTTCGCACGGGTAGAACATATATGCCTACAAAATTTGCATCAGTTTGTTGCATCGAATATAAAATATTAACATATTTAACAATCATCGTCATATTTCAACCAATTTACACAAAACCTTAACGAATTATGCACCTAAACCTTCCTCATAAACACTCTGGCTATTGGTGAAAACCGCAGGATAATCCGTTCAGTAGCTATTGAGATTATTGGAAACAGACAGACAGACGCAGTGATGGACTTTGTTTTTTACGTAGTGATATTGGACGGCCCTTTGGCGTAAAGGATAGTTACCCTGATTCTGACCCGACGGTCGTTGGTTCTAATCCTAGCTATATACCTACCAATGAAAGTTTTATGTGCATTCATGAATCATGAGTTTTCGTACAGTGGTAGTGGGATCATTAAATCTACCAAAAAGTAGCTTACTTGCCACCAAGGAGAACATCTGCCGCCGTAACCTTACGCGTTCCCCGACGCAAAATGTAGGGGTAATATACGTTTAACGTGTGTATCTGTGTGTCTGTCTGTAGCATCTTAGCACCTAACCGGATGAACCGATTTTGTTTTTATTATTGATAGTTTTTGTTTGATAGATGTCTTCATCAGGAGTTTTTTTTAGCTTTGATTCATGAAAATTCGTTCAATCGTTATAAAACTATGAGCTTTTTTCTAGTTAATTGCGCTATGAAATCAACTTTCATAGGTCTGATCAATTCCAAAATCTTCTTCTTCAACGATATTGTAAGAACATGGAAGCATTGACCTGATGCTGGGACATCTCCTAGACTCTACGGAATACTCAAATCCTCACCAACTTACAGCTCAGATTTTAAAAATCGTGTTTAGAGTCATTGGAATACTTTTAATGAAAAGATTATACATAGATCAGTCGGGGTGGTTTAAAATATTATATTATTATATATATAGATGAATATTATTTTATACAATAGATCATATTATTATACTATATTGACTTCAAATTGATTGTGATCGGTGGGGATCTACAGCATAGCTAAGCCTATAATAATATTTCGAAGTAACTATGACCTAATCTGTGGTTTCACTGCAAATATTTTATTCATTTTGCGATGCGTGTATGTGAAATTCGTGATATCTTCTAGAGTTTTCATTTGAATTATATACTGTAAAGGACAATTTTAATCTATAATATGTGGCCAAGCTAATTAACGTAATTATTTGGATAAGGATTAATACTATATACTTGAAAATAGCCTTGGAAGTTATGTAATATTTTTTAACAAAAAGTTTAAGATTAAAATTGTTACTGTGAGTCAACCTTAGGGGGCGTCTATAAATTACGTGAGGCGTTTTTTTTTAATTTTCTGTGCCTCCTTCCCCCCCCCTGGTGAGATGTCGTGAGATTTTATTCAACCCCCTCCTCCATCCCCCAATCTCACGTGAGATTTTTGAAAATATGGGTTTCTTACCTAAAAAAAACGCGTTGGATTGTTATTGTAAAAAAAAAAAGCTTCGTGCTTTTATTTACGACTAGTTAAGACTAGTATATCAATATTGCTGAGAGTTTAATAATAAGTGTCATAATTTTTTTTTGTTTTAATCAGAAAAAAAATTGCGTGATATTTGCCGAGACCCCCGCTCTCTCCAACGTAAGATTAGATGAGATTTGACTCGACCCCCTCCCCCCCTTAAACATCTCACGTAATTTATGGACGCCCCCTTAAGAGATAGACATATGCTGTCGCGGACTTTTTTGTAGGTCTTATTAAGTTGTACAACTCTTGCATAGAAAATATTCTTCTATCTATTTTCAATTAAGCAGCGTTCGTAAGAAACGTGTTTTTTCGACGGTTTTTTTGCCGACTTAGATTGCAAATTAGGTCTCCACGAATGTACCTTTGATTTAAACGGGATAATATATAGCCTATTTTCATTCCGAAAGTCCATTCTATGTATTAGTGAAAGATTTTTTTAAATCGGTTTAGTAGTTTTTGAGCCAAATCATTACAAACATACAAAAATACAAAAATACAAATGTTCTCTCTTTATAATATTAGTATAGAAATAAGACACATACGTATCCCACCTACACCGCGCCGTACCATGCCACGCTAATCCTTCCATCTCCTCTCCCCTCACTTACCCTCCCCTCCCACTTCCCTCACTTCCACATCCCCTCCCCCTTCCCCACACTTCCACATCCCTTCTTCCTTCCCCTCCCATTCCCCTTCCCTTCCCCTCACTTACCCTCCCCTCCCCCTCCTTCTTCTCCTTACTTCCACATCCCCTCCGCCTCCCCTTCTCCTCCACCTCCCGTCTACCTCACCTCCCCTCTCCCTCCACTTCCCCTACCCTCCCCTCTCCTTCCCCTCCCCTTACCCTTCCCTTCCTCTGACTTCCACATCCCCTCTACCTCCCCTTTATTATATTCTCTTTGGTACGGAACCCTTAAAATCACTGGTTGGTAGGCAGAAACTTACGTTTTAGAAATTGCTGGCGATCCATTGAAGAGTCCACGGTACGAGTATGAAATATTCCACCATGAGGTACATTTTTACTGGGCCAAACCACATTAACATTGCCTTCTGAATCTGGTTTCTCCATTTCAAATAAATACACAATGTGTACGTCTTTGTTCGTAACTGATTTATTTAGGAAATTACGTAGATGAGTACTATCGATGGAGTTTAGGCAGATTACTACTACAAATACAAGTTTGTTCTGTAATTACCGCACTAAGATGATAGGTACTCCGATAATAAAATACGACATACGACGACAAAAATAAAATATGTACCAAAATGGTTTATTGATTATTTAATTTAGTAGTTATAGATCATAGCCAGTAGTATTTATGTTTCTCTTTGGTTCATAGCCAGATTTGAGTTCCGTATAGTATTATTATATTCTCTTTTGTTCATAGAGTAAAGTAATTTAAACGGTAGTAGGTATAGCTCGATTTGTTCCGAGGGGTATAGTTTGGACGTATAGCACGGAGTACTTTTTTTATATTATACTGAAAGGGTATACTTAGTTACAATCACAGATCACTTTTATGTGTAGCAATACGAATAAATTGTTTAAATTCGTAGGTAGCTCGCTAGATACAATCAAAGGGAATAGTCACCATGATAGTTACAATCAAAACATTACCAACATATATTATTTCTGGTTACCATAGTAACCAAAAATGTTGAAGATGTTTATAATCAAAGAGTAACATAATAAATACTGACTTTTATAGTTGTGGCCAGTCCCGCGACACTGCATACGTAATTAAATAACTTAGAATTATGAACGTACTTTGTACCAAACCAACCAACACTGTAAAAAAATTTATAAGCATAATACCATAGATTATATAATAGTTACTACGTAAATAATACTTTCCGTTGTTAGGTTGGCTACACAGTGCCATCATAATTCAGGTATGTATCAACAATGTAGGGAAGTGCCAACTCTTATAACGTAGTAGAGTGATTCAGTACTCTGTGATTGTGGCTCTACATCGCGCTCTACACGATTTAGTACCACAGTATATTAGCCAGTGTCAAAATCATAATGATAGACATTTATAAAACTGTAATTGTCTTTGTTAGATGATTGTTGAAGACGTTAATTTATACTCGACGCAAAAAAAACTGATGCAAAAATGCAATGTAGGCATAATATGTACTCTACCCGTGCGAAGCCGGGTCGGGTCGGGTCGCTAGTATGAGAATAAAGCAAGTTTTTGTAGATACAAGTCCTAAAGTCCAGTTAAAGTCACGATCACGTCAAATTTAAGTCACAGTCTAGTCCGAGTCATACCCTCAGCCATCGACGTCAAAGTCACGATCACGTCAAATTTAAGTCACAGTCTAGTCTTACCCTCAGCCATCGACGTCAATGACGTCGATGCCCTCAGCAAAGATGTGGACTAACTTCTTATCTATCCTCCATGCTACATTATCACTAATATATACATTACATATCCGAGGTCTGTGTACTGGACTATGACATGAGCTTGACTTGATTGTCACTGATTTGACTTGTTGTTACTACAAAAACTTAAACATTTCTAATATTCTTTTTTCATTTATTTATTTTATATTTTTATTTTTTTTTTATTATAACGTTCTTTGACATTGGCTAAATACATTGATCCTGTGGAGTCTTATTTAAAACAAAAAAAAGTGGTATTTCCCGCCAAACCAAACGGAAATCAGTTTAATCCACAAGTTCAGTCAGGCTAAATTATCTGGACTACGAAAGCACTATAAAATCCCCTGATTAGCGCAAAAAAACACTTTTAAATATAAAAGCTAATTTTCACATAAGAGTGCAGCAGGTAAACAGTGCTATTCTATTAACTTCATAAAAGTAATGGTGGTATATAATATAAACTTGATACCTAATTTTGAAAAAATATTACAGGAATGGAGACCTCTGTAATTGAATCAACCTTAAAAAAAATTAAACAACAGGAACATGGAAAAGAAGCAAAATTGAAAGAAACACGCACATGTGAGTAGTTCGTATCTTAAATGTTTAAAATGGGTAGGTCTAGATATGTTGAAATTAAAATAAATTTTACAGTAAAAACTTTTTTAACACATGCTTTTTATAAAGACGTTTTTATGTGTAGTTTCTGTTATGTTCTAATAATGATAACAATACATATTACTACCCCAAATTCGACTGTCCTACCATTACGGAGTACCTGTCCAGCCAGGATATTCTGTAAGCTAGTTTACGCATCTCGCAAGCGGAATCCGCGGTGAATCGTACCTACTAATAAATTCAAATCGTAACACGATTGTAATACGGTTGAGTTTCGTAACTCGAAATTCATATCTCACTGCGAAGTTCGCTTCCGAGATTAGCTTACAAAATAGCCCTACAGCTCCCATAATCACAGTATACCGAATTTGAGTACAATTGAACGTCAAAAACTGGTTGCAATTTAGCTTCTAAGATTTGACCCACACAAACATACGTACGTAGTTACATAGGTACTAACACGGCAAGTTTTAATATAAGCTTGGTAGGTGGTAGGAGCATATAATATCAATGTTCCGCCAGATATGCTACCAAAAAGTAGTTTACCACATTCAAGGAATAAATCTGCCAAGTGCCACCACATAACCTTACACGCTATATGGTACATTACTTACCATTGGTAAGTTACTGGATGTGGGCACGGTGATGTGTAAAAAAATGTATGAAAGTTATCAGGGCGAGCGAAGCGAGCCCTAACACTATCCCACAACCTGAGCACTTTCGTGGTACACTTTACTGAAAAACTATCACGCCTATTGATTTGTGCTTTAACATAGTAATTTAAATTCACATGTAAATGTGTTATCAGTAAAAAAAATCATTTTATAAAAAAATGAAGATTAACAAGTTTGCTTCTAGGATAGAATTTTATTGTACTACTAGCGCCATCCGTTAGAAGATCAAAGAATTAACTTTGCTGCGAACATAATGTTTGGTTACTAACGCCATCTGTTGGAAATCTAAAGAATTTACCTCTGTCAACCAAATTACTTCTGGTATCAGTATGACCATTTGTAGCAGATTTCTGCCATTTAGGCAGATTTAGGACCTAAAGTTTAACTCTCAATCTGCTTAAGCTGATGATTCTAAAAAGTGGCAGATTTCAAGGATATTTATAAATATTGAAATACAAAAAGAATTTTGTAAATTTTCTGTTTCTATTTAACGTACAACATTTTTATGAAGCCAAACTTTTGTAAAAGTTTGAATGAGAAGGTAAATAAACTTTATGATTATGCCTTATTTTATGCCATAATTCAATAATATGATGGCAACATTTTATGCATTTGTTGGAGTGGTTGGTGGTTTGGCAGATTTTTTTCCAATGTCGGGCAGATTCATCATTTAATATAAAAAACTGCCTTAAAAATTATTACCAGGCAGAAAAACTACGCGAGCCCTCACAAAGCGCGGCTTTTAGCTAGTATAAGTGTAGGCAGAGAATATACCATAACACTTCGGTGTAGGATAAGCGGGCGAATCCGTGAGCAGATGCCACCTGTAGCACAGATTATATAATAGTTACTACGTAGTATGCCTGTAGGGCCATTCTGTAAGCTATCAAGGAAACGGAATCCGCGGTGAGATTTGAATTTCGTACTGCGAAATTCAAATCGTAACACGATCGTAATACGGTTGAATTTCGTAATACGAAATTCAAATCTTACCGCGGATTCCGCTTCCGAGATAGCTTACAGAATAGCCCTACTGGGCCGGTAGTCTCTACATGAATAGCGATGAATTTCGAGCGATAATCGTCGATACGAAAAGAGATGCAGATAACAACTGTCTAGCTGCATCTCATTCTAGATTCTAGCAGACATTAGCGATGACAGACGCATCGCTATCAATGTAGAGACTTCCACCCCTGGACCGGTAGTCTCTACATTCATGTAGAGACTACCGTCAATTCATCGTTATTCATAGCGATGAATTTCGACCGATAATCGTCGATACGAAAAGAGATGCAGATAACAACTGTCTAGCTGCATCTCCTTCTACTAGACGTTAGCGATGACAGGACGCATCGCAATCAATGTAGAGACTTCCACCCCTGGATAATACTATGTAGTTAGCTTTTTATATGGTACTTCCAGTGGAAACAACGTTAGCTGCAATGAAGCGGAACTTGCGCGATGCGATCGCTTGTGTGGCTAAATTGAGTAATGATATTGTGGAAGAAGCGAGAAAGGCAGACGCGGCGGAAGTAGAACTAGTCAGGATGCAGGCTTGCCGCTCTGCACTAGCTGCACAGCTGCAGGGCTCGCTGACAGAACTGCGACACTTGAAACTCGATTCGGTGAGATTTAAAAAATACACGAAAAAAACGAAAAAAAAATCGACCTCAAATGCAGCGATAGTCAAAATAGCCAGTAGTATCATGTCGTCAAGGTATACAAATGCATTTGTCGTCAAGGTACAGTTTATGATTGTGAAACTGTGGTTAAGGTATGTAATGTGTTTGAGATGTTTATCTCTATATCTTCGGAGATCATTGTTATACCTCGATAAAATTTGAATGGAACCAAACGTGAGGCATAATCTCTCAAACGAAAAAAAGAATTTTTGAAATCGGTCAAGATTCAGTCAAGAAAAAATACAGTCGAATTGAGAACCTCCTCCTTTTTTGTGAAGTCGGTTTAATAATTTTAATAATAATTTTTATTTGCACACTTAGCACAACAAAAACAGAGTTTTAAATTAGCTTAGGTACTAAACAAAGCTTAAATATGAGCTCTGATTCTCACACTAGGATAATCCTGTGTTGTGAGAATTCAGTATCTTCCTACAATGAGCATTAAACATATGGATAAATATATTGAACTAATATTATGACAAATTCTGCTAAATGTATAAAGCGTATGCAGTAGTTGTATTAAAATGTATAAACAAAGAAAGTGAAAAAATATTAAACGATTTCAACTGAAAAAAAAAACAATCCCAAGAATACCGATCTTGTTGATTTTTATTTTTTTTTAAAGTTAAAAAGTAACTTACCACCATCAAGGAAATCAATCTTAATCATCAAATCTGTCGCCAAAGTACCGAGTTCCGGCAGTTACTTGAGTGTTGAGAGCAGCTCCCATTCTTGGCCTAGCGTCATAGAAAAGATAAGCGTGATACCGTACCGATACCTCGACCGCATCATCACTTACCAACCGGTGATATAGTGGTCAATGACATCGCTAGCCTATCAGATATAAAAATAATAATTCAAAGAGTTACAACAGTACTTGTGTACTGTTATTTATTCTGTGGTTACGGTGAAAGTGAGTACGCACGCTAGGCGCACTACCAATAGGGAATATGCATGAAGCTCAGATTTATTGGAATTTTTTTTTTTTCGATTCTTTGTTGTCCTGGAGTTATATGTAAAACCTTTTTTTTTATTTAATTCCATTTAATTTGCTTAAAATAAAAAATAAAAAATGAAATTTAAGCGAGGGAAATTTGAGTTTGTAAAACAGATCACCATTGGTCGAATCGAAAGTTGACGTCATTATGCACTACTCCACGTGATAGAAACATTGAGCGCGGGAACATAAAAGTAAATGTATGGTGTGGTCTTAATGTATTTATTTCCAAATATTGTGTTTGCCGCGTATTATTGTGCAAAAATGTATATTACTAACCATTTAATATAGATAAAAATAAGTACGAAATTAGAGAAATTGTATAATTTTTGTAAATTGTTAAACACAATCCAAAATTTCATCGTACCGACGGGACTTGAACCCGCAACCTCCGGAATGACATGTTCCGGTACTTTGCCAATTAAGCCACGGTGCGAAGTATCGTTACGACGAAATTAGTGGATTGCATTTTGTTAACCCAATTATGCATTGGTGGCGCCATCTATGACTACTTATTACGTAAGTTAATCATTCGGAAGAAATCATTAGTTTTCAAATCCGACGAGAGATGTTGCACTGCGTAAATCAAATATTATGTTTCTTTGAAGTGTTTCACACTTTATATTTTTGTAAATTGTTAAACGTACGTTACGTAATAAGTAGTCATAGATGGCGCCACCAATGCATAATTGGGTTAACAAAATGCAATCCACTAATTTCGTCGTAACGATACTTCGCACCGTGGCTTAATTGGCAAAGCACCGGAACATGTCATTCCGGAGGTTGCGGGTTCAAGTCCCGTCGGTACGTTGAAATTTTGGATAGTGTTTAACAATTTACAAAAATATAAAGTGTGAGACACTTCAAAGAAACATAATATTTGATTTACGCAGTGCAACATCTCTCGTCGGATTTGAAAACTGTAATGATTTCTTCCGAATGATTAACTTACGTAATAAGTAGTCATAGATGGCGCCACCAATGCATAATTGGGTTAACAAAATGCAATCTACTAATTTCGTCGTAACGATACTTCGCACGGTGGCTTAATTGGCAAAGCACCGGAACATGTCATTCCGGAGGTTGCGGGTTCAAGTCCCGTCGGTACGATGAAATTTTGGATTGTGTTTGACAATTTACAAAAATATAAAGTGTGAAACACTTCAAAGAAACATAATATTTAAACTGTATAATTTAATAAAAACATGCCATTGGCTAAATACAATAATCGCGCGGAGTCTTACTTAAAAAAAAAGCTAGTTTGCTTCAAGCGGCGTGTGTCTGACGTAAGTGCGTGACGTCACAATGCATTACCAAAGAGCCCGGGAAATGATGGCGTTTAAACTGCTCAAATTTATTTGTATATTTAAATGTTTATTTAAAAAATAATTAGACTAATTCCAGCAGTATTTTAATTTTGTAATGAGTGAAATAAAAATATTTAATAAAAACATGCATATTCCGTATTATTATCTTTTCCATGGCACTACTGTGTTGTTTTGTTTGTTTAGTTTTGCTACATTTGGTTTTTTTATCCTATATCATGAGTGTAGATAAAGTAGTGTATGAAACTGCACATAACTTACTATTCATTATTCTGTGACATAACGAGGTATTAAAACATAAGTATGATATTGATACTATCAAAATCCTCGCCTACGCACGGCTTGGTTATAAACACACACTCGTGTTTAAGTTTAATTTAATACCCATCGATATAAAAAGGTAGATGCGGTACTCACTCATATGCTATGTACTCGTAAACATAATGGAACTAGAAACAACTACATGAAAACACGAATTTAATTAACTAAATAATATTTTATTAACATAATTAAATTAAACAATTTAATTAACATCATTAAACTTAATTTAATTAACACGAATTTAATTAATTCTAATGTCGAGCTTGATGTTCATGATGAACAGAGGAGGGCATTGTTGCTAATTATTTCAATGGATCTGCGATAATTGCACATGTAATTCTGTACGTGCTACACAAACGCCAGTTCGATTGTGACTAAGGTTAAATTAGGTTTGCGAACCTAATCTAATTCATACGGTCACAGAATAATGAATAGTACAAGATACGGTCCACATAGAGGAGCGGGGTACCATATCTCCCTTTTATATCGATGTTAATAGGTACCCCACATTATGCATCAGTTTCATAAATACCTATATATTTTTTATTTTTTAGATATATATAACGTCATTTATATTTTAGGGTGTACTAATACACCTAGATATACCTAGAGTTATTAGGATTTGTATGTTTAATATATTTCAACAGGAGAACGAACTTTTAAAAGTGTGGCAGCTGCGTAATAAGCTCTGTTTGGAAGTCCAAAAGGTGTCCGATCAATGCGACATTTGGGCATTGTTTACAAAACCAAACTTTATCGAGTCATCGAATCCATCAAAGAGGCCAATACACGAAGATAAGCAACCACAACTGGAAAGCATTTTAGAACGTACCTTGAGTAACCGACAAAATCTTTTGAAAGAACGAAAACGTCTGTTGAATGAGCCTGATTTTGGTGAAGAATTCAAAAGGTTTGCCTTACCTCCACCACACGAGTAAAGTATCATGTTCCTCCACCACAGTTTTACCACATGAGTCCGTTTCTTTTTACTCAGTGGTTTTACAATCTATCTCTACATCTCTACCCTCCTTATGAACATCTACACCTAAGTACCTACAACTAAAAATGTCTGTCATACCTACGATAAGTTGTCATTCCATCTGCATTTTTATTTATTAAATCAACAAAAGAATGAAGCACAGCTAGGCGTTAAAGTTTTTCTGCTTCCAGAATTAAGAATGCTATCAGATATTCAGAAGAAATGACAGCCCAAGCCCAGACATTTAAAGAAGAAAAGCGTAATCGTAACGTGATCCCAAACCTACCAAAAACGGCAGAAAACGTATGTATTACTTATTTACTGTATCTATGTCTAGGTATTTCGTGTCCATAATATCCATATATATATAATGTTAATGGATTTTGACTCTTAGACAAATTTAACAGAACCAAATTAAACGATACTCAAGCACTCTACTCCTTTCCAACTCTTAGCCAAAGACCTTCTATTACTAACTCGACTGCGCAAAACGGCCCTGATGAGACCGACCTTGAACGGAGTTTGTCCCTTCCTTTTGTATGGACGACATATATACATATAGTATAAAACATACATAGCACTAGCAGGTTGTTAAACAAGGACACACTCCTACCCGGGTACCTTTCGGTTGGGCCGTATCGTTCTACCAAGCAATTACAACCTTATAAAGAGAGCATACGGATTAATTGAATTGGTCAAAACATCTCCAGTGCACAATCCATTTATATTACGTCTATGCTCTTAGCATATAATGAAGCTACTTGATTGGCAAATTGCACCTGATTAACCAATCAAATGGCTACAAACAATACCCTAGAATCGCTCAATAATGCCAGCCACCTAAATTTTCTTCTGAGATTAATCATTGAGTCCGGATACAAGTACTTGTGACCTATACTTGCTCGATATCGGTTCCATTCCAATATATCGATGAGAAAAGGACTAAGTATCGAAAGAAAAATATCGAGTAATGTAAATACTTGCACCGTTGTATTATTTATTCACATCACATAACACTAGGATGATGGAGGATGATGGATTATAATGGATGTCGCCATGTCAGCCATGTGACGTTGTCAGATCGACTTTCATTCTATCAACACATTGTCCTACCCTTTCTATCACAGGGGTCGCGAGATAAGAGTAAACGAGAAAGCTAATATCAAATTGACAACCTCGCGCATGGGTGATCGTGTCCATTTTTGACCGGCTAGCAGGCCATAATATAGCGACGCATCATACTGATAAATTAAAAATTAAATAGAAACATAGCTTTAAAGACTGAAACCCTGTTACATGGTTAAATTATGTCGTGTTGTGCTGTGTTTTACCCATCAAGAACAACTAAAGGAGTCGTAACAGATCCAGAATTATCATTTCACACGTAAGTGTTTGTGGGCATTTATTCTCATATATAACCACTTTTTAAATCAAAATATTTATTTTGCTTACATTATATACATCTATTTCGTCATATAACTACCGAGGTGGTAAATGGTTATCATTTTAAAGCTTTAATTTATGTAAATAACAAACATTATTTTACGCCACCCGGCTAGTGATGTACGAGAACCCTCCAAAACTTTGTCGATAAATATAGTTTATCCCTTATAAAAAGGAATATATAAATTCCTTTAAGTGTAATATTATAATATTACACTATATAAACATATAAATCGTTTATAAACATTTTACACTAATTCTATACATATAAAAAAAATTGAAGTGTCTGTTTGTAATTCCAGATTAACAGCTTTCACTAAATGCATATGAAAGAATATGCGGTACTTACATAAAAAACAAAATTGTAAATTTTGTCTGTCTGTCTGTTTGTTCCGGTTTATCTCTGAAATGACTGGACCAATTTAACGGGACTTTCACTAGTAAAATGCTGATGTTAAAATATTAACTACCAAGTAACTTGGCTACTTTTATTTTAGAAAAAAATAAAGTTCCGCGAAATCAAAATTGAAGCTAATGAAATAGGGAACAATATCTGATTCAAATAGGGAAGGTTAATGTGCAAATTAAGCAGTGTTTTCTACCGCGCACAGCCCACGCGCATGTTGCCGCTGTCATTAAACGCGGACAAAGCCGCGGGACCAGCTAGTGGATTTATAATATGAAGATTTTTTTAAGGATGGAACGGTTAGCTTAGGGCCTTGATTAGAACGAAATTTGAACATTTTTAACCGAATATTATGTTTCTTTGAAGTGTCTCACACTTTATATTTTCTGTAAATTGTTAAACACAATCCAAAATTTCATCGTACCGACGGGACTCGAACCCGCACCCCCCGGATTACACGTCCAGGTGCTCTGCCAATTAAGCCGCGGTTCGATACATCGATACGACGAAATTAGTGGATTGAATTTGTTAACCCAATTATGCATTGGTGGCGCCATCTATGACTACTTATTACGTAAGTTAATCATTCGGAAGAAATCATTACAGTTTTCAAATCCGACGAGAGATGTTGCACTGCGTAAATCAAATATTATGTTTCTTTGAAGTGTCTCAAAAAAATTTTGGATTGTGTTTAACAATTTACAAAAAATATAAAGTGTGAGACACTTCAAAGAAACATAATATTTGATTTACGCAGTGCAAAATCTCTCGTCGGATTTGAAAACTGTAATGATTTCTTCCGAATGATTAACTTACGTAATAAGTAGTCATAGATGGCGCCACCAATATGCATAATTGGGTTAACAAATGCAATCCACTAATTTCGTCGTATCGATGTATCGAACCGTGGCTTAATTGGCAGAGCACCTGGACGTGTAATCCGGGGGGTGCGGGTTCAAGTCCCGTCGGTACGATGAAATTTTGGATTGTGTTTAACAATTTTTAACCGACTTCACAATAAAAAGATGAGATTCTCAGTTCGCCTTTTTAGGGTTCCGTAGCCGAATGGCAAAAACGGAACCCTTATAGATTCGTCATGTCTGTCTGTCCGTCCGTATGTCACAGCCATTTTATTCCGAAACTGTTAGGACTACAGAATTAAAACTTGGTAAGTAGATGTATTCTGTAAACAGTTTTCCGATTTTTATACAAAAGTAAAAAAAATAAAAGTTTAAAGGGGGGCATCCCATACATGGAACTGAAACAAAAAAAAATTGTTTTCTTTAAATCTATACGTGTGGGGTGGGTGTCTGTGGATAGGTCTTCAAAAATGACATTGAGGTTCCTAAAATCATTTTTTCTCAAAGTCAATCATTTGAAAGGTAGGCGCGTCTAAAGTGATAAAATGTGTGTCCCCCCCCCCCCCCCCTCTAACTTTTAAAGTATGGAAGTGAAAAATCTAAACAAAATATATGCTGTAGATTTCAATAAAAACTAACAACGAAAATTGGTTTGAACGAGATACAGCCAGCAGTTTTTGAGATATAGCGACCGCAAAGATAACTTTGTTTTTCATACAAACACTATGAAAAACAAAGTTAATTTTGTAGTTGCGAAAAATCATAGTTATGGAATACTTAACTGTGTTACGGAACCCTACGAGTGCGAGTCCGACTTGCACTTGGCCAGTTTATTTATGTTTGTTATCTCATAACTCCGCAAGTTCTTAACCGGATTGGAATTTATTTTTTCGATAGATTATTCTGCCCGTTTGGTCCCATTGTACATTTTTTGAAATCTGATAAGTATCTCCAGAGATATGGACATAAACACCTCCAACTTTATACTGAACATGGATAGCGTGGCATTTGAAGTTGGTTTTTTCGTTTTGTGAACGATCTTAAAATATTATAAAAAGTGATCAAAGTAATTATGCGCAAAATTAGTAGTAACTAGGTACCTAATTATATTATCAGCACTGATACTTACTCGTATTCAATCTATTATTACTTATGATAATGCCATTATATATATTTTTATGAAAAATGTGTCACAGTTTACCACATTAATATATTATATCATTTTGTTGTAGGTTCCCAAAATGTCCGAAAATCCAATCAAGTGGATAAAGGCAGTAAGGCGTGAAAATTAGGATCCAACTAAACACTTCAAACTTTGTTCTAAACATTTTGAAAAATCAATTTTGTACCTACTAGATTATCAATCAAGCTGGAACTGACACCGAGGAAACGGAAAAGAATAGAAGCTTGTGGAGTCAAGATAGAAAGTCTTCCTATAAGTCTTCCTATAATCTTCCTCTGCGAGCAATGAAAGATGATGAAACGGTTTTGAAAGTGTTTTAATCGAAAGTGTTATAAGCTCTGATACATGAAAATCTGTTTAGCCGTTGTAAAAGTATGAGCATTTTTCTAGTTGATGGCGCTATGAAATCAACTTTCATAGTGATTAATTCGAAATTCGGTATCCTTTTCTTCAAAGACAAAGGACACTGAAGCATTGACATGATGCTGGGACATCTTCTGGAATCTGCTGAATTCTCAACTCCTCGCCAACTTACAGCTGAGATGTCGTATTCAGACTCATTGGAATATTTTTAATTTTCATTATAGATTATACATAGATCAGTCGGGGTGATTTCAAATATTTAGTATTGGAGAATGAAGATCGCGAAACGGCAAACGTAGCGTAGGACGTCCTGTGACCAGGTGGAGCGACGGCATACGCAATGCGGTGGGCAGTGATTGGAAAAGAAGATCTGAAAATCGGGCTCAGTGGCGCATCTTGGGAGAGGCCTACAGTCCAGCAGTGGACTGATGATGATGATGATACAATAGATCATATATACTATATTGACATCAAATTACTTTATATCGTTAGCATTTACAAAAGAGATGAGCTAATTTTTCTGTAGTGGTAGAACTTCTGCTAGTCCGCCTGGGCCGGTACCACCACTTAGCCAATTAATTTTCTTAGGAATGTTTTTCGGTTGAAATGGCAAGGTGTCCAGTGAAATTACAGGGCATGTGAAACTTAACATCTTTATGTGTCAAGGTAACAGGCGCAGTGGAGTGACATGCAAAATTCTGGTCTGCCAGAATTTTCCTGTATCGCTGTATCTGTAATAGGTAGACGTCATCGCTTACCATAAAGTGAGAGTCGTGCTTGTCCTGTTACCTTTTACAATAAAAAAGCTGATTAATTTTTACAAAGTATGGCCTAATTTGTGGTTTCACTGCATTTTTAGGGTTCCGTAGCCGAATGGCAAAAAACGGAACCCTTATAGATTCGCCATGTCTGTCTGTCTGTCTGTCTGTCCGTCCGTATGTCACAGCCATTTTATTCCGAAACTATTAGGACTACAGAATTGAAACTTGGTAGGTAGATGTATTCTGTGAGCCGCTTTCCGATCTTTATACAAAAATAAAAAATATAAAAGTTTAAGGGGGGGCATCCCATACATGGAACTGGATCAAAAAAAAAAATTTTTTTCGTCAAACCTATACGTGTAGGGTATCTATGGATAGGTCTTTAAAAATGACATTGAGGTTTCTAAAATCATTTTATCTCAAAGTCAATCATTTCAAAGATAGGCGCGTCCAAAGTGGTAAAATGTGTCCCCCCCCCCCCCTCTAACTTCTAAAGTAAGGGAGTGAAGAATACTCTACTGTGTTACGGAACCCTACGAGTGCGAGTCCTACTTGCACTTGGACAGTTTTTTTTATTATTTGCGATGCGCGTAGTTGTATATGATAATTTATCTAATACTATAAGAATCTTTGTCCTGACATACTGACTGACTGACAGACAACGCACAGCCTAAACCGCTGGTCGTAGAGACTTGAAATTTAAAGAGTATATTTGTCTTAGTACGCAAGGGTGTACTAAGAAAGGATTTTCTAAAATTCACCCCGTTAGGGGATGAAATGGGGGTTCAAAGTTTGTATGGAGAAACAAGATTAGATAGTATTTTCTATTCGAAACTTCATACAAGTGCTTCAGTAAAAAAATAAGTAAATACGAGTTTCAGGCTTTTTCAAAATGCCACCTTAAGAGGGTGAAGTGGGGTAACAAAGTCTGAAAATCAATATTGTTTCGGATTGCGCTGAAATTTAAAATGCAGATAGTTGTTATTTTTATTTTTTATTACATTATTTATTTATTAAAAAAATAATCGTCCTGTAGTCCAGTAGTTTTTGAGCTAACTCAATACAAACATACATGTTCTCTCTTTATAATTATTTTATATTAGTATAGAAGTATAGATATATAGTATAGGTAGCTCAAATTTGTAATATTTAATTGACGTATTGAAAACAAAAACATTTAAGATTTGTGTTATAGAAAAGGGCGGTATAGATTTAAGGTTGCCTAATTACAGTTAAGTACTGTAGCATTTTTTTAACAATAACTAATTTCCATAAGTTCAATAAAGTAACTACGTATTTTATCACATAAATTGTTTTCTTTTTACATAAGTTTTAGTTTTCTACAATTTTCACCATTTTATCGATATGTTCTACACTAGTGATCACTTCCCTACTCACGCACACTCTAGCAGTTCTAGACACTAACACAAACAGAAAATGGACATGCTGCCAAAGTTTTGACTCCTTCCATTATAATCCATCATCCTAGACATAACACTTATATTCTAGCGATTCCTATCGTTCATCCCTATGCGACAGTGACACTGACATTAATGAATTGACCACAGATTACTATATGTGTCAGAGAGAATTGACACTTGACTTGACAGTATTTATTTTTGTGGTTATGTTTCATTGACGATACTGGACAAAAACCAAAAATAAATCAATATTTGAGTCATTTTGAGAAAAAAATATTTATTATACATAAATACAATGTTTTCTTTATAGCTAATCATATAGTATTCGAATCGTATGTGCTCTACGTGAATAAATTACAAGATGATTTTGCATATACTAAAAGTAAATAGAAGCTTAATTCTCAGGTTGGTTCGATTAATTATTTGTGCAAGCCCAAAGTTTAACATTTTATTTAACGGGAGAGTAGAGTAGAGAGACTAGACCTCCCATGTTTAGTCTGCAGTGAGTCAAAAAAAAAATCCATACTTAAATAATGGAATAAAGTATATATATATATATATATATATTACTTCACTTGAGAAGGAGTCAACATTAAAGTTCCCATACCAATATACCTAGTACATAAATGCAATAGTCAGTACGTTTTTACTTAAATTTTTTATGGTTGGCTGGACCGATTTGGCTTATATTTAGCACATAGATAACCAGTATGTTAAAATAGAACAGGAAACTGTAGAACGCAACTATTATAGTAATAAATAAATTTAAGATACACTTACCTACTTATATTCTTACAGGAATAATGTATTTCTTCAAAGAACATATCGACTTCTCAGCAATAAACAAGAAGAGATCGAGAATGAGCCCATCAAATTTTCAACCAGTCCAGCCGCCAGAAGAACTGTTATGCCTATTGTAAGAAAACCAAATGCCAACATGCCGTGGTACCAGCCATACTCTGTGGTTATTAGTGTTGCTGTATTTCTGATTTACTTCTGTATTCTTAGAGAAGAAAATGATCTAGATTTGGAATTCGACAAAACATTATATGACAGAATTCATGGTCTCGAAAAGGTACAGTTACTCCAAACGTACAGATTCAATAAAGAACATGGGAAGAGTGTAGAGGATGTTGAAAAAAGACTCAAAGAAATTGAAGAGGAGGAATCCAATAAATAGTATTTTAATAGTATGTATAGCCTACTAGTTAATGTTATTTAAGGTGTTACAATAAATGTTTTAGTTTAGACTGATACTTATTTTATTCTATCATTGATACATATGAATGTTTTAATGATAGGGAACATTATATATCTACTTGGAGTAGATACATAATTTCCCTGCTCTGCGGATATATCTCACTACCATTACAATCTAGCCATTCCACAACTAGACTAATGCATTATTTGATTTCAATTTTAATAGAACGTTACTTGGAATGTGTGTTCATTAAACACTAATGTCTATAGGAAGGTGTTGTTTTTTGTGTTCTTATTACATAAGTGTTCACTACTTGACATGTTTTTTTAAATTATTATTCCAAGTTATAAACCTTCCTTTTGAATCACTCTATATGTTGATGAAAATCTCATTAAAATGTTATAGTTTTAGTAAAAGATCTAAGTGGATAGATGGCAGAATGCAACTTTGTTTTATGCTATGTATTCCTAGCTGTCTTTCTATTTGTCTCCAGTGGTGACAACTGAAACATTTAGGCTGAGTTGCACCATCTTACTTTAACCGTAACTATAACTATTAACTGGTGTTTTTATATGGAATTTGACAGATTTTTAGGGTTCCGTAGCCGAATGGCAAAAAACGGAACCCTTATAGATTCGTCATGTATGTCTGTCCGTATGTCACAGCCATATTATTCCGAATCTGTTAGGACTTCAGAATTTGAAACTTGGTAGGTAGATGTATTCTGTAAACCGCTTTCCGATTTTTATACAAAAATAAAAAATATATAAGTTTAAGGGGGGGCATCCCATATATAGAACTGAAACAAAAAAAAATTCTTCAAACCTATACGTGTGGGGTGTCTATGGATAGGTCTTCAAAAGTGACATTGTGGTTCCTAAAATCATTTTTTCTCAAAGTCAATCATTTGAAAGATAGGCGCGTCTAAAGTGGTAAAATGTGTGTCCCCCCCCTCTAACTTTTAAAGTATGGGAGTGAAAAATCTAAAAAAAATATATGCTGTAGATCTCAATAAAAACTAACAACGGAAATTGGTTTGAACGAGATACAGTCAGCAGTTTTAGAGATTTATAGATTTAAAAACGGGAATTTAACGTGACTTACGCGATGTCGATATAGCGATCGACATATGTTTCGGCCTCATCCGGAGGCCTTCTTCAGGATCTTGAGTGCGGGGCGCTCGCCGACGCGTTCATCCTCGCACTGCGGGCCGCTGCTCGTGCAGCGCGGGCGGACGGAGCGGGCGGCGGCGGCGGCGGTGGTGGTGTTGGTGGGGGGTGATGATGCGGTGTATATAGTGGAGGCGCGGGATTAGGTTGGAGGGCTTCGTCTTCATCACTGCTGTTTACTTCAGACGAAACCTCATCCAACCGGCAGACGGAACTCAAGGTGTCCTCCTCACTGTTGCCACTGGTGACGTGCTTTCCATGAAGAACGGTTTTCCACGTATGTGACAGGTACCACCCTCTGTCTCTGTTGAAGTTACGACGACGACTGATCTCAATGGCTTCTCGGATTTTGCGGGGTACAAAGTACTTTTCACGCGCCAAAATCCGTGCCTTGTCAAATCTGATGTAGTGCGTCGTCCCAGATGTGAGAGCGTGCTCTGTAACCGCCGAGCTACCGCTGTCCACGTTCTTCATGGAAGCAATGTGTTCTTTGAGTCTTGTGGACACGTTTCTTCTGGTCTCGCCTACGTAGCTTGCACCACAGTCGCAAGGAACGACGTAGACCCCAGGAGCTCCTAGGGGATCCTTATCCTTTGGAGAGCGCAACAATTGCCTGACACGTGAGGGGGGGCGGAATATCGTCTTGATGCTATATCTTCGGCGTAACAAGTGTCCAATTTTGTCCGTGACCATAATACGATACGTAGACGTACATAAGACATAAGACGTACATGAACATAATAAAGTACATACTGACAAGTGGGTATTTTAAGTGGCGCGGTGAATTTTATATTCAGACGGAAGGTGTGGCCATGGGTTCTCCTATAGCTCCAGTAGTTGCGAATATTTTTATGGAGTGGTTCGAGACATCGGCACTACACGACATATCCTTTAGACCGAGATACTGGTGGCGATATGTGGATGACGTGTTTGCTATTTTACATAAGGACCATGTAACACCCTTATTAGAACATCTAAATAGCAAACATCCGACGATCACTTTCACTGTCGAACGAGAAATAGAGGGCGCGTTGCCGTTTCTTGACGTGTTACTCAAGCGACAACAGAATGGACATCTCTCACACACAGTGTACCGCAAGAGTACGCATACAGACCGGTACTTGAGAGCTGACTCCCATCACCATCCCGCCCATCTAGCGTCGTTGCCTCGGACACTTATCAACAGAGCGCTGAGATTATGTGACCCACAACATGTAGACACGGAACTCGCGCATGTGAAGGCGGTGTTAGAGGCAAACGGATACAGCTGGAAGCAGAGTAATCGGATTGCGAACAACTCCACAAAGTGCCGAATAACATCGGTTGAGAGAGCAGCAACGTACCTACCATACGTCAAGGGGGTCACGGACAAAATTGGACACTTGTTACGCCGAAGATATAGCATCAAGACGATATTCCGCCCCCCCTCACGTGTCAGGCAATTGTTGCGCTCTCCAAAGGATAAGGATCCCCCTAGGAGCTTCTGGGGTCTACGTCGTTCCTTGCGACTGTGGTGCAAGCTACGTAGGCGAGACCAGAAGAAACGTGTCCACAAGACTCAAAGAACACATTGCTTCCATGAAGAACGTGGACAGCGGTAGCTCGGCGGTTACAGAGCACGCTCTCACATCTGGGACGACGCACTACATCAGATTTGACAAGGCACGGATTTTGGCGCGTGAAAAGTACTTTGTACCCCGCAAAATCCGAGAAGCCATTGAGATCAGTCGTCGTCGTAACTTCAACAGAGACAGAGGGTGGTACCTGTCACATACGTGGAAAACCGTTCTTCATGGAAAGCACGTCACCAGTGGCAACAGTGAGGAGGACACCTTGAGTTCCGTCTGCCGGTTGGATGAGGTTTCGTCTGAAGTAAACAGCAGTGATGAAGACGAAGCCCTCCAACCTAATCCCGCGCCTCCACTATATACACCGCATCATCACCCCCCACCAACACCACCACCGCCGCCGCCGCCGCCCGCTCCGTCCGCCCGCGCTGCACGAGCAGCGGCCCGCAGTGCGAGGATGAACGCGTCGGCGAGCGCCCCGCACTCAAGATCCTGAAGAAGGCCTCCGGATGAGGCCGAAACATATGTCGATCGCTATATCGACATCGCGTAAGTCACGTTAAATTCCCGTTTTTAAATCTATAAGTTTAAAATGAACGTGAGTTTTTATAATAAAGTTTTAGAGATATGGGGACCGCAAAGATAACTTTGTTTTTCATACAAACACTATGAAAAACAAAGTTAATTTTGTAGTTGCGAAAAATCATAGTTATGGAATACTTAACTGTGTTACGGAACCCTACGAGTGCGAGTCCGACTTGCACTTGGCCAGTTTATTGACGTTTATTATAGTTTAAGTAAGATGGTGCAACTCAGCCTTAGTTGTTTGTTTCACATGTAATTTTTTTTAACTTTTTGAGCACCACTCTACAATAGCATCCCTGTGCCCTGGCCAAACGGTATGGTTTTTGTCATTGATGTATAACGCATCAGTAGCAAGTGCGTGTCACGTATATGTGACTGGCGCTAAAAAGGTTAAGTTAGTATAATAATAATTGACTGTTTCAGTAGTTCACTATTTTTGTATGATCCCTTTCAGGTAAAAGCCTCTTCTATCGTGTAAAAAACTCTCATAAAATCTTGACCTGTCATATCATTTTTATTATATTGTAAGCTCAGATCACTAAACTATTTCACAAACAGATTCCAATCGAAAAACAGTTATCACTTATCAGCAATAGTTTCATTAAAATTCCTACCCATATAAGTTGCACTAATATCCTAACCCATGGACTTAGAATAAAAATAAATAATAGTTAAAAAAAACTAAAAAGCACGCTTTTTATAGAAAACCGAACTAAAAAATAGAAAATAAATTTTAATAACTTTAAATTAAGAATAAGTGTTAAAAATTTCAATAAACATAAATTAATAATAGTGTGAATAAAAAAAAATATATTTTTAAAAAAGCGTGAGGTGCATGGTGTCAATAGTTATAAATACTTTATTGACAGATATGAGTAGAGTGATTATCATTTTGATAATATCTTAAAAGCACCCCACGCTTGTTTTAAAATATTTTTTTTTTTAATTCACTCTATTATTAATTTATATTTATTGAAATTTTTAACACTATTCTTAATTTAAATATATTTTCTATTTTTTAGTTCGGTTTTCTATAAAAAGCGTGTTTTTTTAAACTATTATTTATTTTCTACTTTTTAGATGAAAATGGAATCATTTTTTATCAAATTCGTGTATTGTCATCAGTCCTCGATAAATCTACAAAGTTTGAACGAATTCTGGCTGTTTAAAGTGGGTCAAAATCGCGCCCAAAGAAGTCGGTTACAAACATACAGGTGAAGCTAATAACAACATACTGTATCTATGCCCATTGAAGTAGGTGTGTTACTGAATACACCCATTCCATGGGTTAGACGAGAAAAAAATCATCCCCGGTTTGTGTCACATGTTGTAGATGTATCACAACTCTCACTGGTACTCGCTAGGCATAAAAAATAACAGTCCAACATATAAGAGACATGCACAGTAAACCGATAGGATTTGAGAAAGTTTTTTTCAGAAATTGATGTTGATGGGGTATGTCAATGGGGATTAGTGGAACAACCTACCTTTATGGACAGTTATTAAACTCTTTGGAATAACCCCTATTTCACTTTATAAACTATTCCTGTCATGAGCCACAATCAGCTATCATGTTCCACCACTGATAACAACTGGGACTACTAATTCACTGTTGTAAATTTGAATCCTATCAAGCATTTACTACCAATAACAGTTACATAATATATAGTCATCCGTTAAATATTTCCTGAGCCTAGGCCTATTTTACTTCACTTCAGATAGGAGCTGGGTTGGGGTGGTTAGTCACTGTAATGAGGAAATATACAATTGATGGTTTGTACCCCAGGCAGGATGTCAGGGCAACTTGTATTGAAATATTGGTTTCCACATGAAGAAGTTCATCAACCTTACATTCTTCCTGACTTTTGCAGAACATGACTTTCCATCCAACCCTCCGAAAATGTATAGCTTCACTGTAACACGTAAGATGTAAAACAGTCATATGACAAGAAGTTTTCCAGTTGAATTATATTAAAAAAGGTAAAAGGAAGCAAATTTTTTATCTCATTTTTAAAGCTATTGTCATTGTGGAAATAAGTGTAAAAATAATACCAATTATTTACGTCTATATTATATTTATTTATGTTAAGTATAATACCAATGTATGTATTAGTTGTCTATATTGAAGTGCATCAACATCAAATTACATTCTTAACAAAAACCGTGAACCATTTAGAAATATACCTCAAATAGTACTTTTCTACCAGTAGTGGACACAATGTTAAAAATAAATTGTTTGCACAACTATCATCGAACATTTGGAAATGTGATTACATAATCTTACTTTAATATAACTACTAAATTTCTCTCCATCTTTACCCTAGTGAATATCAGTTATAGAACACCACACAAGTCAATCATAATAAGATGAATGAAATATAATGGAAATTACACCTACATGAATTAAGAATAATTTAAGTTACAATAGTACTACTATAGCTTAGGCACGCTCGCCGCGGATTCGTCGAGCAAGTTGAATATCCTTGGGCATAATGGTGACCCTCTTGGCATGAATAGCGCACAAGTTGGTGTCTTCAAATAGACCCACAAGGTAAGCCTCGCTAGCTTCCTGCAAAAAATAATCACAGCATGAGTTCCAAGATAATATGTCAGATAAACTTTCTCCAACAATATTAGTTTCCTACAGATGCCTACACCTAAATTACTACCTCCCAAAAATGGGGTTTCTAAGCTTGTAATTTAGAGCTTTCATGGTATTTAGGTCAATCACTGCAATAATAATATTTTACTTTACATTTTTCTGATAATTAATTGCTTACCTGTAGGGCTCCGATGGCAGCTGACTGGAAACGAAGATCAGTTTTGAAATCTTGAGCGATTTCTCTTACTAGACGCTGAAATGGCAGCTTACGAATCAGCAACTCAGTAGATTTCTGGTAACGTCTGATTTCACGAAGAGCGACAGTACCAGGGCGATAACGGTGAGGTTTCTTCACTCCGCCAGTGCTTGGTGCAGATTTGCGTGCAGCTTTAGTAGCCAGCTGTTTACGAGGAGCTTTACCTCCAGTGGATTTACGGGCAGTTTGTTTAGTACGAGCCATTGTTCACTGAAAGAAATTGTTCACTTAATTCAAACGAGATTTTGATTAGGATTTGATTGATTACATTTAGGTGGCAAGAGAAAGTTATTGTTGACAAATATGCCGTTGTTCAACCAACGAATGTATCTTGACAAAAACAATCAAATATCTCAAAAATTTAACATGCTGGGTAAGAAAAGAAAAGTTACGTTACCTTTCACTACAACAGACGATAGGTTGAATTAACAATCAAGA
The DNA here is from genome assembly GCA_954871355.1 of Cabera pusaria. Classification (NCBI taxonomy): domain Eukaryota; kingdom Metazoa; phylum Arthropoda; class Insecta; order Lepidoptera; family Geometridae; genus Cabera; species Cabera pusaria. The sequence goes on from OX940890.1 coordinate 25,131,529, forward strand.
AATAATCAGCAAGCCAAGAAGGGTGAACAGGGCAACAGAGACAAGGATGCTAAAGGCAATTGGCAAAGGCTATACTCAAGTACTCAACAAAATGGCGTCAAAGAGAACGGATGGCGGGCGAAATGCAAAACCAAAGCGCGAAACGCAACGATAAAAAGGAACCAATCAAAGTGAAACTAACGCCTATGACGCCATAGAATTTGGCTATGATTGGCTGCAGTTTTACCATATAGGATATTTGATTGGCTATTAAAAATGAGTTGCTATTGGTCCCTTTGCACTTTTTTATAACACAGAACATAAGAACACTTTCCATTTTTTTTTACTTATTATTTAGTTTCGTTCCCTAGTGTTAAGGGCCTTATTCACGATCCATCCCGGCTGTACGTCAGCTAAAGGCCGCGGCGCTCGATGTAGCGTCTTGCGCGCATCAAGCGAGCAGAGTAAATAGAACGAAAAATGTTTTAAATTATAAATGTATATTATACGCATATGTTAAATCTGCTATATAGCAAGTATATACACCATCAAGCTGCACGATGCTGGACTGCTCTGACGTACGTCCGCGTTATTCACTGTCCATCTGCACGACGCTCGCGGTGGTGGGGGTGCTCGCTGGATGCAAAATCGGTCGTACAAGTCCAGCAAACAATTAATAATAATTATAGAGGTACGTCAAGCCTATTCACGGCACTTTTGCATCGTGCATGTCCTTGAGCTGACGTACACACCATACATTTACTTTTATATTCCCGCGCTCAATGTTTCTATCACGTGGAGTAGTGCATAATGACGTCAACTTTCGATTCGACCAATGGTGATCTGTTTTACAAACTTAAATTTCTCTCGCTTAAATTGCATTTTTAATTTATTATTTTAAGCAAATAAAATTGCATTAAATAAAAAAAAAGGTTTTACACATAACTCCAGGACAACAAAGAATCGAAAAAAAATGATTTCCAATAAATCTGAGCTTCATGCATATTCCCTATTGTCAATATTGGTTAAAAGCAAGGTCTTACAGCACAAGTTAAGGAATAATTCTGAAAAATAAAAAAAAATTTGAAAATTAAGGTACATTTTGGTACTAACAAGTTTCCACGAAAATCTAAATTTGCCCATATCTTTTTATTATGTTGACTCAAGAGCTTGATTTTTATACACCCAATAGGGACTATAGACTTCAGTATCAGGTATAAATTTCAACTTGCTAGGTCCACCTGTTCCTGAGAAAATCAGTGGTGACACATAGACAGACGGACAGACAGACAGACGGACAGACAGACAGACGGACAGACTGACAGACAGACAGATAGACAGACTTATAAGGGTTCCTTTTTTACCTTTTGAGGTACAGAACCCTAAAAAACTGCCTTAAAAATTATTACCAGGCAGAAAAACTACGCGAGCCCTCACAAAGCTCGGCTTTTAGCTAGTTATTATTACCGCCCTAAAGTCGGAGCGAAGAGCGATTCTCAGAGGGGCTGGACGTCATGCCACCTGAACTAACTAAACAAAAATAAGTCGCTATTGCTATAGCTGTCCTTGCGACAGCAATTAATATTAAAAATGAGGATGAGAAGAAAGAAATGGGTAAAACATATAATTTTTACTGATAAAAGGTAACAGGGCAAACACGTCACTCGCCTGATGGTAAGCGATGACGTCTAACGATTACAAATACAATGGCATGCAAAATTCTGAATAGCCAAAAATTAAAATAAACTGGCCAAGTGCAAGTCGGACTCGCACTCGTAGGGTTCCGTAACACAGTAGAGTATACTATAACTATGATTTTTCGCCAATACAAAAATAACTTTGTTTTTCATAGTGTTTGTATGAAAAACAAAGTTATACTTGCGGTCGCTATATCTCAAAAACTGCTGACTGTATCTCGTTCAAACTAATTTTCCTTGAAAGTTTTTATTGAGATCTACAGAATATATTTTTTCTAGATTTTTCACTCCCTTACTTTAGAAGTTAGAGGGGGGGGGGACCCACATTTTACCACCACCGCGAGCGTCGTGCAGATTTTATTCCGAAACTATTTTCGTTAGGTTTTTTTATTAGGACTACAGAATTGAAACTTGGTAGGTAGATGTATTCTGTGAACCGCTTTCCGATTTTTATATAAAAATAAAAAATATAAACGTTTAAGGGGGGGGGGGAGGGGCATGCCATACATGGAACTGGAACAAAAAAAAAATTTATATTTCAAACCTACACGTGTGGCATGTCTATGGGTAGGTCTTTAAAAATGACATAGAGGTTCCAAAAATCATTTTTTCTCAAAGTCAATCATTTAAAACATAGGCGCGTCTAAAGTGGTAAAATGTGGGTCCCCCCCCCCCTCTAACTTCTAAAGTAAGGGAGTGAAAAATCTAGAAAAAATATATTCTGTAGATCTCAATAAAAACTTTCAAGGAAAATTAGTTTGAACGAGATACAGTCAGCAGTTTTTGAGATATAGCGACCGCAAGTATAACTTTGTTTTTCATACAAACACTATGAAAAACAAAGTTATTTTTGTATTGGCGAAAAATCATAGTTATAGTATACTCTACTGTGTTACGGAACCCTACGAGTGCGAGTCCGACTTGCACTTGGCCAGTTTATTTTAATTTTTGGCTATTCAGAATTTTGCATGCCATTGTATTTGTAATCGTTAGACGTCATCGCTTACCATCAGGCGAGTGACGTGTTTGCCCTGTTACCTTTTATCAGTAAAAATTATATGTTTTACCCATTTCTTTCTTCTCATCCTCATTTTTAATATTAATTGCTGTCGCAAGGACAGCTATAGCAATAGCGACTTATTTTTGTTTAGTTAGTTCAGGTGGCATGACGTCCAGCCCCTCTGAGAATCGCTCTTCGCTCCGACTTTAGGGCGGTAATAATAACTAGCTAAAAGCCGAGCTTTGTGAGGGCTCGCGTAGTTTTTCTGCCTGGTAATAATTTTTAAGGCAGTTTTTTAGGGTTCTGTACCTCAAAAGGTAAAAAAGAAACCCTTATAAGTCTGTCTATCTGTCTGTCTGTCAGTCTGTCCGTCTGTCTGTCTGTCCGTCTGTCTATGTGTCACCACTGATTTTCTCAGGAACAGGTGGACCTAGCAAGTTGAAATTTATACCTGATACTGAAGTCTATAGTCCCTATTGGGTGTATAAAAATCAAGCTCTTGAGTCAACATAATAAAAAGATATGGGCAAATTTAGATTTTCGTGGAAACTTGTTAGTACCAAAATGTACCTTAATTTTCAAATTTTTTTTATTTTTCAGAATTATTCCTTAACTTGTGCTGTAAGACCTTGCTTTTAACCAAAATTGACAATAGGGAATATGCATGAAGCTCAGATTTATTGGAAATCATTTTTTTTCGATTCTTTGTTGTCCTGGAGTTATGTGTAAAATCTTTTTTTTTATTTAATGCAATTTTATTTGCTTAAAATAATAAATTAAAAATGCAATTTAAGCGAGAGAAATTTAAGTTTGTAAAACAGATCACCATTGGTCGAATCGAAAGTTGACGTCATTATGCACTACTCCACGTGATAGAAACATTGAGCGCGCGAATATAAAAGTAAATGTATGGTGTGGTCTTATTGTATTTATTTCCAAATATTGTGTTTGCCGCGTATTATTGTGCAAAAATGTGTATTACTAACCATTTAAAATAGATAAAAATGAGTACGAGATTAGAGAAACTGTATGATTTAATAAAAACATGCCATTGGCTAAATACAATAATCGCGCGGAGTCTTAGTTAAAGAAAAAAAATCTAGTTTGCTTCAAGCGGCGTGTGTCTGACGTAAGTGCGTGACGTCACAATGCACTACCAAAGATCCCGGGAAATGATGGCGTTTAAACTGCTCAAATTTATTTGTATATTAAAATTTTTATTTAACAAATAATTAGACTAATTCCAGCAGTATTTTATTGTTTTATTATGTTATATGGATGTAATGAGTGAAATAAAAATATTAAAAAAAACATGCATATTCCCTATTCTAGGTCAACCGGAAGTACCCTATAGGTTTTGGGTCGAAAATCTATAGGGTACGTCCCGTTGACCTAGAATCATCAAATTTAGCAAGAAGCAAGGTCTTACAGCACAAATTAAGGGAAAATCCAAAAAATAAAATAATAAAAAATTTAAGGGTGCCCCCATACATACATAGTTTACGCTAATTAAGGTAGACCTCGGAGTTATATGAGCGATACAATTTAGAGGTCTAGCTCAATTGTTACATAGCAACGTTGGTACGGAAGCCTCGGTGGGCGAGTTCAACTCGACTTGGCCGGTTTTATTTTTTATATATTAAATGGCGAATCTGCCCGACACTGGCAAAAAATCTGCCGAACCACCAACCACTCCAACAAATGCATAAAATTTGCCATGATGTTATTGAATTATGGCATAAAATAAGGCATAAACATAAAGTTTTACCCGCGTAGTTTTTCTGCCTGGTAATAATTTTTAAGACAGTTTTTTTTAAATATTAAATGGCGAATTTGCCCGAAACTGGCAAAACATCTGCCAAACCTCTCCAACAAATGCACAAAATTTGCCATGATATTATTGAATTATGGCATAAAATAAGGCTAAAATAAAGTTTATTTACCTTCTCATACAAACTTTTATTTTGTATGAGAAGGTAAATAAACTTTACTTACAACTTAATTTACAACTAAATATATGTAGGTATAATAAAAATATTATACTTGAAATAGAAAAAGAAAATTGTCAAAATTCTATTTATGTTAATTATTTGATCTTCTAACGAATGGCGTTAGTAGTACAATATATTCTATCCAAGAAACAAAATTGTTAATCTTCATTTTTTTTACGGTAATAAAATGATATTTTTTTTACTGATAACACACATCTAGATGTGAATTTAAATTACTATGTTAAAGCACAAATCAATAGGCGTGATAGTTTTTCTGTAAAGTGTACCACAAAAGTGCTCAGGTTGTGGGATAGTGTTAGCGAATAATTCAAATAAAAAATTTAGAAGATATCACAGATTCAAAATTATTCGCCACGAAAAATAATAAAATATTTGCAGCGAAACCACAGATTAGACAACTGTTACTGCGTAAACAATATTAGCTTAGCTATTTCTGTAGATCCCAACTGATATAAAATCAATTTGATGTCAATATAGTTTGATCTATCCTATAAAACTAGCTGAGTCCTGCGGCTTCGCCTGCGTTAAAAAGAATCCTATGGTGTTATCCATTAATATGTAGTTATAGTTCTTTTCCCTGTGCAAAATAAATTGGTCCAGCCGTTTGACCGTGAAGAAGTCCCAAACAAATATGTAAATATATAAACTGACTTTCGCATTTATTAAATTGGCATTGATAATTTATGTGGTCGAGGATTGCGACGCGAACACGCTAGGCCTAGAATGGAATTACTCCCGAGAGCTCTGTTGCCGGAACACCGTAAGGTTATGGCGGCAGATTTTTTCTTTGATGGTGATTAAGCTATTTTTTGGAAGCAAGTCAGGCAGAACATCGATTTAATGATCGCACTACCTGTGTACGCACACCCATTATTCATGAGTGTGTTAGATTATTTTCATAGTACATACAGATTTACGACATATTTCCAATGTTTGATGATGATTTAATTTATAAATTATTAATATTGCCTCAAATAAGGGCATTTATTGTGTGATCGAAACATTTGAGGGTAGTTACAAGATGTCAGAGCCGCCATCTTCGTTTTCTGTTTGACTGATGCTTTAAAAGGGCGGTAGAAACGTTTATTGAGACACTTTTGCTCGAGCAGCCTTCGGGCTAACATCGTCACCTTTACTCTGTTGGGAATATCGTTCAGACAAAGTGCTGTCCAACTCAATGAAGCTAAGTATTTGTATTACAAAATGTATAGAATAATTATGGCTAGAATGTGGTTTTCTAGGATATGTTTATAGCAATGATGGTTTCACCTAGGAATGGTGATGATAGTGTTTTAGCTTCGTTGAGGGTGGTAAGGAAAGACTATGAGGGGTGGTGGAGGCCTTTTGGGGGAAACCCCATAATATTTTGTATAAATTGTCTAAATCGGTAGTGATTTTCATTTGTTATGTCTTGTTGAAACTTGTTATAAAGCCTTGTGACTTAACATTAAATACTTATTGGTATATTGCTGTTCTCTTTGTTCTATTGGCTATTATAATGGTCCTGACCCGTATATATTACTTTACTCTATGGTCCTGAGTCTCCTGATGGTACATAAACTGTTGTTATAATGATGAAGGTACAAATAAAATGCTTTCTCGGTGATGTCCTGACTTGTATATTTTCTTAATAAGTCTTACCTATTAGCTGAAGTATAGGCAGGTAGTTTTGGAAGTAGTTCCAAGTGAATATTTAGCTCCAGACATATTAAGTTTATGGTAGATTACTAGACTACCGGCCACCCATCTTGTCATCGATGAGTAAGCTAACAAGTGCACATAAAATCTTGAGAAAATCAATTGGTATATAGCTAGGATTATAACCAGCGACCGTCGGGTTAGAAGTCTAGGTAACTATCCTTTACGCTAACAGACCGTCCAATATTATGTATCAATTTCACCCGTGCGAAGCCGGGGCGGGCTGCTAGTTGTTAATAACAATCGCAATTTTTGTACGTGCGTTTATATCCTTCCTACCCTTTTTTTCTAGAGGTAATTCCGAATCAAATGAGCTATCGCTCATATTTTTAGGAGCTTTATTATGTCTATTTTTCACGTTTTGACCCCACTGCGAAAGAAGGAGGGTTATGTTTTTCGTTGTATGTATAATGTATGTATGTTTCTTTGGCACGCCCTAGAGCCTAAACGGCTTGTTGTTTTTTATTTTTATATTTTTATGTGAGTGGAGTCAATAGATTCGTCTTACTCGTGAGAGTGAACCTAGGTACATAAAAAATAACGGAAAAATTTAAGAAAAGTCATTTCAAAAACATTAAATAAATTACACTATTTTCGGCTGTATCAACTTCAAACACCGTTTTCTCCTGAAAGTTCCCTATCAAGTACAAACTTTTTTAAGAGCCAAGGAACCCATACAATTTTTTATAAGTTATTCAGTCAGGGTAAAGTTATTTTTATTTCGAGTTGAAATCAAGGAAATATTTATCTTGATGAGAAATTTTAGGTTGATGTTTTAATTCTGAGCTACTAGTAGATAACATTTTGGTGTTATTGTTTTTACAGACGGATACACATCATAGCTGTAATACTGATAAAGAAAATCTCAAAGAATCACTCAACAGAAAAAGTTATAGGTAAAACCGTTCAAAATAAAAATAAAACTAAAATAAAATACAAAATCATATCTCGAAAACTACAAACAATCGCAGAACATACATGGGGTCCAATCGATAGGTATTGGAGTCCCTAGATCACAGAGTACTGAATCACTCTACTACGATTGTTGATACCCGAATTATGAAAGCACTGTGTAGCCAACCTAACAACGGAAAGTATTATTTACGTTGTAACTATTATATAATCTGTGGTATTATGATCTAGTATTATATTCTCTTTAATTATGATTATAATATTTTTTTTTGCAGTGTTCATTGGTACAAACGTTCATAATTCTACGTTATTCAATTATGTATGCAGTGTCGCGGGACTGCCCTAAATCACAGACCTTCGCTGGTACAGGTTACATGGGACAACCTGTATGTATATCTTATATGTTTTATTGGAGTTTGGAATATTTATTGACTTAATTTTTTATCACGCAGTCGGGTTTTTAGGGTTCCGTAGCCGAATGGCAAAAAACGGAACCTTTATAGATTCGTCATGTCTGTCTGTCTGTCTGTCTGTCCGTCCGTATGTCACAGCCATTTTATTCCGAAACTGTTAAGACTACAGAATTGAAACTTGGTAGGTAGATGTATTCTGTGAACCGCTTTTCGATTTTTATACAAAAATAAAAAAAATAAAAGTTTAAGGGGGCCCCCCCTTAAACTTTTATTTTTTTTATTTTTGTTTGTTTTATATCCCATACATGGTACAGAAACAAAAAAATAATTCTTCAAACCTATACGTGGGGTGTCTATGGATAGGTCTTCAAAAATGACATTGAGGTTCCTAAAATCATTTTTTCTCAAAGTCAATCAATTGAAAGATAGGCGCGTCTAAAGTGGTAAAATGTGTGTCCCCCCCCCCTCCTTCTAACTTTTAAAGTAAGGGAGCGAAAAATCTAAAAAAAATATATACTGTAGATTTTAATAAAAACTAACAACGAAAATTAGTTTGAACGAGATACAATCAGCAGTTCTAGAGATATGGCGACCGCAAAGATAACTTTGTTTTTCATACAAGCTCTATGAAAAACAAAGTTAATTTTGTAGATGCGAAAAATCATAGTTATGGAATACTTAACTGTGTTACGGAACCCTACGAGTGCGAGTCCGACTCGCACTTGGCCAGTTTATTTGTTCCTAAAATAATTCACTTGTTGAACTTGCTAACAAGTTCATCATACGGAGCATACGAATTAAATTGAATTTGTTAAAACATCCTGCTGTGCACTATTCTTGTATTTAAAATCCATGGAACAGTCTTATTAACTTCATTCAAACAATAAAATCAGCGTGTAGAAAATTAGAGCAAAATAAATTCAGGGTCATATTTTCTGTGTACATGTTTTTTTTTTTAGTTTGATTATGGCTCCACACGATTAGTGTATTTAGCCAGTGTCAAGTATTGAAATTCTTCAAGTTTTTAGGAATTTCAGTCGTAGAGATGAGCACAGAGTACTTTTATATACTGGGAGATGAGTCAAAGTCACATATCAGGTCAGTTTTCAAGTAAAAGTCTAGTCTAAGTCATACCTTCAGTGTAGTATTTATATTCTCTTTGCCTTCAGTAAAGATATGGTGGTTAGTGAGTGGAATTTTAGTGAGAACGCAAATAGCATGTTTTTCAACATTGTGCTGTTTCCCTACACTCGCACACATTCATCGGCACTTAATGGTTAATAATCCACATTTATTTTTATTACACATTAACTCGCGGAAGAATACAAGTTTTAGGAAAAAATAAAATGAGATCACACACACTTTTCCACGTTCCCGCCAAAAGAGTTCTTATGAGAATACAAGAAGTGCCCTGCAGCTTTGCCCGCTTTAAAAACTTATTTTATTTACTTAAAACTTTCCTTTAGTAAAAAAGGTTCTATCATTAAAGACATCAAATAAGAATTATCCAAATCGGTTCACCCGTTTTCATGTTATCGCGTGACTTAGGCGATTCGGGATTCATATTTATAAAACCCAAAAACCCCAAATTTTCAGACTTTGTTACCTACCCCATTTCAAAAAATCCTACAACACGTACTATATCTCATCTTGTTTCGCCATACAAACTTTGAATTCCCGTACCGTATCCGAGAGGAATTTTTAGAAAATTCTTTCTTAGCGGATACCTAAGTCAAAATAACTATCTGCATGCCAAATTTCAACGCAATCCGAAACAATATTGACTTTGTTACCCCACTTCACCCTCCTAGGGTGGCATTTTGAAAAAAGTCTGAAACTCGTATTTACTTATTTATTTACAGAAGTACTTGAGTGAAATGTCGAATAAAATGTCTATCCAAACTTTGAACCCCCGCTTCATCCCCTTGAAGAGTGAATTTTGAAAAATTCTTTCTTAGCGGATACTTAAGTTAAAATAACTATCTGCATGCCAAATTTCAGCGCAATCCGAAAAATACTGATTTCAGACTTTGTTACCACACTTCACCATATTAGGGGTGGAATTTTGAAAGAGCCTGAAACACGTATTTACTTACTTAAGTACTTTTGTAAAGTTTCGAATGTAAAAGACTATCTTATCTTGTTTCTCCGTACAAACTTTGAACCCCCGTTTCATCCCCTTCAGGGGTGAATTTTGGAAAATCCTTTCTCAGGGGGAACTAACGTCGTAATAATTATCTGCATGCCAAATTTCAGAGCAATCCGAAACAATACTGATTTTCACACTTTGTTCATTTCACCCTCTTAGGGGTGGAATTTCAAAAAAACCTGAAACACGTATTTACTTATCTTTTTACTGAAGCAAACTTTGAACCCCTATTTCATTCCCTTAAGGGGTGAATTTTGGAAAGTCCTTTCTTAGTACACCTTTACGTACTAAGACAAATATACCCTCCAAATTTCAAGTCTCTACGACCAGTGGTTTAGGCTGTGCGTTGTCTGTCAGTCAGTCAGTCAGTCAGTCAGTCAGTCAGTATGTCAGGACAAAGATTCTTATAGCACAGTCCGGCAAGTATTACTTGGCGTGCCTGTGCGCCACTGTGCTTTTACTTTGTACTTTGATAACAGTTTCTCTTAAACCACTTTTAATTACTTCTGGCATTATTGAACTATTTTAATGTAGCAGATTTATCAACAATAATGTCGCGGTAATCTCTCAAACGTCAAACTCACAGTTTCAATTAAAAGAATTAGTTCCAAAAACCACCACCGCCAAGTTATACTTGTGGCACTATCCTAATCCTAACTAATATTATAAATGCGAAAGTAACTCTGTCTGTCTGTCTGTGTCATTTTCACGCCAACACCACTGAACCGATTTAAATGAAATTTGGTACACAGATAGTATAGAGCCTGAGAACGGACATAGGCTACTTTTTAATGCGAAAAAAGGGTTGTAAGGGGTTGAAGGTGGGATGAAAAGTTGTATGGAAGTATCGTCATCTTAGAAGCTAGAAGCTTGAAACTTATTTTTTAGGCTGTTAATTTGATATAAATAAATATGACATTAAAAGTTTCTAAAAGTTTTACCCTCAAGGGTGTAAAATAACAATAGGGGATGAAAGTTTGTATGGAAATATGTAAGGTTTGTGTTAATGTTCTACTGAACCGATTTAAATGGAATTTGGTACACAGGTAGTCTAGAGCCTGAGAAAAGACATACTTTTTAATGCGAAAAGAGGGTTGTAAGGGGTTGAAAGGGAGGAAAAGTTAAATAGAAGTATCGTCATTTTTAAAGCTAGACGCTTGAAACTTATTGTATATTTAGGCTGTTGATTCGATATAAATTAATATGTCATTCAAAGTTTGTAAGGGGGAAAGGGGGGAGGGGGAAGGGGAATGAGGGAAAGGGAGGGGAGGTGGAATTGAGGGGAACGGGAAAACGGAGGGGGATGGGAGGTGAGGTAAAGGAGAGGGCAGGGGGAGTGGGGAAGGGGAGAGGCGGGGGAAGTGGGGAGGAGAGGGAAGTAGGGGGAGATGGAGGGGGAGGGGAAGTGGGGGGAAAGGGGAGGGGGAGAGGGAAGTGAGGGGAAAGGGGGTTGGGGGAAGAGAGAAGGAGGGGGATGGGAAGGGGTGAGGGGGAGGGAGAGGGGAGGGGGATTTGCGTGGCGTTGTACGGTGCGGTGTGGTTGGGTACGCGTGTCTTGTTTGTAAAATAATTAGCCTAAATATTTAAAAATGCTACCCAAAGACACTACTCCACGCGGACGAAGTCGCGGGTACAGCTAGTATTACATAATTCTAATTCCTCATGCAACCATCTTCCTGGAGTGTTCCATTGCAAACAGAATAACAGCATAAGTACCTATTTAAATACCAGTCTACAATTGTCCTATTTTTTGTCTCTTTTTCGCGTGAAGGTTCCTCGTCAAGTTGAGTGAAACAAATAGAAAACATAAAGTGACAGGTTACACTCACTTTGGTTACGTTTCTAGTTTTTTTTTTACTATGTAGAAGAGAGTTTTAGTTTTGGTTGAGAAGAGTTCAAGGCTTTTTAAAAATGTCGGAATTTTCAACAGCTATAAACCAAACCGATTTAGAAATAAATTTACACACGTAGTTCTCTTCTGTGTAAAAATATTGTTATCACGTGATCGTGTATTGAATTTTAATTGGTCGCTTTCGGTGGGTGAGCGTGCCCTGCGCGACGCGAGAGGCGCAATAATAGTTTCCAAAATGCCGTCGGAATCCAAACCTTTGTTAGCAGCACAAACAGAAAAACCAAATCATTATAAGTGATTATCAGTGTCGTAGTGCGATGAAAATTAGTGTTTAGTCGAGAATGAGTGGATATAAATGTTATTGCGTTGTGTTGCAGATACTTGAAGGAGTTCCGAGTTGAGCAATGCCCATCGTTCCTGCAACACAAGTGCACACAACATAGGCCATTCACATGTTTTCATTGGCATTTCAATAACCAAAGGAGAAGGAGACCTGTTAGAAAAAGAGATGGATCGTTTAACTATAGTGCTGATAATTACTGTACCAAATACAATGAGACATCGGGAATTTGCGAGGATGGCGACGAGTGAGTACACTCGCTCCATTTGTTTTCGTTCTTTGTGTCTAACTGTATGAATACAACAAATATTGATATAGTCTATTTAGCACTCTATGAATGAGGAAAATGTGAAATAGGTAAATAGGAAATGTCTATCAATAATATCGAGTGCAATTAAATATTATAAGTACCAAAGCCAACTCATCTGAGCTAAGATCTATGTTTACAGCGTTGCAATTTAGTTCTCATTCTGTATATAACATTTTAAGGCTTGAGTGTTTACATTCAAAATTTATTGAGAAAATGCTACAATATGAAGTTATGCTCCTAGAGCAATAACTATATGCTACTTTCCCGCACATGGTTCCAGTTTTTATGATAAGGCTTTTACCGTCCAGGCTGTTAGGCTCTGGAACTCTCTTCCCGAACCTGTGAAATCTTCACAATCCCTTCATATTTTCAAGAGCCGTTTATAAGCTTATCTTTCATTATAAATAGTGTGAAGCTGTCTTTGTCTGTTCTGTCAATCTGTTTAAAATTTAAAGAATGAGTGTTTAGAAATTTATGTAAGTAATCTGTGTTTATTGTTATAGGTAAGTAGGTATGATTATGTTAGTTTAGGTATAATATGTTATTGTTATACTTTTCATTTTAATTTAAATTAGGCGCACCCTGCATTAAGCTACTATTTCGATCCTATCCATACAAAGGTTTGTCTGGAAGAGATCGCGGTTAGCGATAAGACTGCCCATTATTACACGTTAAATTTAAGCTGTAAAAGTTATATGTGTCTGTATCTTTGGTGTTGCGTTAAAGAGTTAATCTATCTATCTATATGGTTGGCAACAAGGTCCTCGAGAGGAAGAATATGTTGTTTGAACTGTGGAACACTACTAGTAACAGAATAACAAAATATTGTTTATCAATATTAAGTAAAAAAAACATTTAAAAATAAGCTCTTGGGCTAAATATCACATGTAGTTTAGGAGTTCCTATATACACCATCCAGCTCTTTTGTCACTTAGCTCCATGGTACATAACATACATTGTCATGCGACTTACATACATATTTAAAATTTCAGCTCGATTGAGCTGCATCAAGCATCAAAAAGGGGGAATCATTAAATGTAACTAGTATTTGATTACCGGCAGATTCTGCAACAGGCAAAAGTAAATCTTATAAAATTACACATGCATCCTTAGCCTGGTCGCACACGGGCCACGGGCCACAACCACAAAACGCCGCCACTGGCATACCGGTGTGGCGGCCACCAGCGTGTGCGGCGGTTGACGCCAGTGGCCGCCACACGGCACATGATAAAATGTATCAAAACTATCGGAAATATGCCGGTGGCGGTGTATTGTGGTTGTGGCCCGTGTGCGGGGACCCTTATTCATACCATGGCCACTTTACTTTAAATGCTAAATTTGTATCAAGCTCAAGTCCAGTCATATATGAAGTACTGTTCTCACATCTGGGATGGGTCAGCTAAATACCAGCTGGAGGCGTTGGAATTTATTGAGAAGAGAGCCAAGAAACTTATAAACGACAACAGCGTTGTAGGCAAAAGGCTTCAAAGCCTGGAACATCTCCACAAAGTCACCAGTTTATCGGTTTTTTTATCGGATATATTTCGGAGAGTGTGGCTATCTTCCAACTGCATGAATTAATTTTACCATCCCCCTTTTTCCATCGTACTACCAGACGCACATATATGCCATCGATACATGGTTGATATTCCATTCTGTCGCACAAAGCTCTTTGCATCAACATTTATCATACGCACTAAGGAATGGAATTCCCTTTCAGAGTCTGTGTTTCCTGTTAAGTACAATCTTGGGGTCTTTAAATCGTGAGTGAACAGGTACTTTCTAGGCAAGCGTGCTACATCATCTATCACATCTTCACTTAACATCAGGTGAGATAGTGGTTAAATGCTTGCTTATCTAGTATTAAAAAAAATATGGAGTTAATGAGTTAAGCTAACGTGAAGAGCTGGGATGTCTCAGTTAGTTACTCATCTATACGATATTGCAATGTCAAAGACTTGATGTCCTCAAGGCAGTTAAATGTGAAAACAGGATGCCATAGTGATACAACACTGTTGTGTTACTGATAATATTATAAAAGAGTAGTAAGACAAGACTAGGGCATCGTCTCATACTTTTCAATACAAAGAATACTTTTCTATCTGACACGTCGCGTCGCTGGAACAGCTATGTTTGTTGGGGTAGATGCTTTAATCTCAGGTGTATTTTCGATGACAGGTGTCCGTTCCTACATCGGACAGCGGGGGATACGGAGCGGCGGTACCACCTGCGATACTACAAGACGTGTATGTGCGTGCATGACACGGACGCGCGAGGGTTGTGCACGAAGAACGGAGCGCACTGCGCGTTCGCGCACGGAGCGCCGGACCTGCGGCCGCCCGTGCTGGACGTGCGCGAGCTGCAGGCGCTCGACCACCCGGAGCCCGACGACGCGCAGCCCAACGCGCTCGACCGCGAACGGAACCTACTCAATGAGGACCCTAAGTGGCAAGGTGACTAGCACTTTCACATATTCAACCGACTTCCAAATATAAGAGGTTCTCAATTTGTTTGTGTCTATTTTTTTATGATGTTACCTGATTACTCCGTCAAATGTGAACCGATTCAAATGATTATTTTTTTAATCGGTAGGGTACATTTCCGAGGTGATCCCATTGTAATTTCATCGAGATCTGATAAGTATCTTCAGAGATATAACAATAAACGTCTCAAACTTGTTACTGAAATAGACTCGCGGGGCATGGCGGGGAAGTGGGTTGTTTTAGTTTTCAAACTGTTTTTATTATTACATATGGGAGGGCACTGATGACCATACTACAGGTTTTTGCAAACCTATCTGGGGCTTCAGTCTTTCGTAAAGATAGGTTACTGTAAAAATATTGTTAAATCAGCTAATAGTGTAAGCTAGAACATAAGAACCTCCTTGTAAAAGAAATAAATGATTTTTATTATTATTAGCATTTATAATTTTTATAGGTATTTATTATGTTATATATTAGCGGCTTCTTACAGACAGAGCTTTATGTGCCTGCATTGTTTGCATAGGCTGAATTAACATCTTCAATAATCATTGTCCTATTTCTTCTAATTTACAGAATACCTTAACGAATTATACATGTAAATGTTACTCTATAACAACTTTGTAATTGGTGAAAACTGCATGACAATCTATGCATCCTTTCTGAGTTTTTCGCAAACAGACGGACTGTCGCAGCAGAGAACTTTGTTTTATAATATGTAGTGATAAAGGGTGTTTTAGTATGTGTACTTATTGCATGTAATATGTGTTACAGACACAAACTACGTGTTGTCGTCATACAAGACTGAGCCGTGCAAGCGGCCACCGCGGCTATGCAGACAGGGGTACGCCTGCCCCCAGTACCACAATAGCAAGGTACGCCACTCACTACTGGTATAACTCCCAGCACCAATATACACGTCTGACCTTTAGATGCGTAGAAGTCAATTTTAGCTCCATTTTTATATCTTATAGGCTAGCGATTGACCTCTACCTCGCCTGGTGGTACGATGATGTGGTCAAAGTAATTTACTTCTGAACAGTTATTATAGATCATTGATTTTCAAACTGAGGGGCGCGCCCCACTAAGGGGGCGCGAAGACATCTACAGGAGGGCGCAGCTTCTAACGGCGTCCAAGTTTTCAAAATTTTCTTACATTTTTGACGAAAAATATAACATGGTTTAAAAACTATTGAAATCGATTCTGTAACAGATTCTGAACAAACTACTATAACTGTAACAACTTCGCATCAAGTAGGAATAATCTTATAGATTTGAGACGGGAATTTAACGTGACTTACGCGATGTCGATATAGCGATCGACATATGTTTCGGCCTCATCCGGAGGCCTTCTTCAGGATCTTAAGTGCGGGGCGCTCGCCGACGCGTTCAGCCGCTTGTGCTATTGCTTATTACTTTTGTTTTAAATTTAAAACAAAAGTAATAAGCAATTCAGCTTTCATCTAAACGTTGAACATCTCACTTTAAGTGTTATCTTCACGTTATATTTTTGTAAATTGTTGTATGCAACAAGTTTTTGCTATATTTAGAATAATTATTATTGATATGATCCATTTAATGTAATTTGACGTGTGTAAGTGCAGATTTTTAATATGCCCATATACTGAATAAATGCCTTTTGACTTTTGAAAAGTATTTGATTACATATCATTTCATGCTGATAAAACACAAATAAAATGTGTCTGATCTTTTCGAGGTAATTACGTTGTTGTTTCTCTAAAGATTTTTCAATAAATAGTTTCTAAGTGATTACACTGTTGTTCAGGACAAGCGTCGGTCTCCTCGCAAGTACAAGTACCGCAGCACGCCGTGCCCCAACGTGAAGCACGGCGAGGAGTGGGGCGAGCCCACTAACTGCGAGGCGGGTGACGGCTGTGGCTACTGTCACACGCGCACCGAGCAACAGTTCCATCCAGAGATATACAAGTCTACCAAGTGTAACGATGTCCAGCAAGCCGGGTACTGTCCGCGCGGCCTGTTCTGCGCCTTCGCACACGTCGAACGTGAGTATCTAGCTGTGGGTGACGGTAGCGGCTACTGTGTGACACAAGAGACAATACTAGTTTCAGGAAAAAAATACAATATAAACGTAAATTTTTATGTTCCCGCTAAAAGATTTCAACTTTTTTACTACTATTACTTTATTCTTATCTAACATAGCTAAAGCTTTATTACAAACCTGGTTCATTTAAGCTTTTGTAATAAATTGATTTTGATATAAGCCTATACGTTTACAGCGGAAGAAGGCGGTTCGCGCGAGGGCGGCACATTAGAAGCTGGCACGTCCCTAGCAGAGCTGTTATCGAGCGCGCTGCCTCCTGAACGTGGCAAGGATAACGGCGAGCCGCCCCATGTCAACGGGGACTCGGAGTGTGCCTCCACGTCGAGCGGCGGCTCCGCGCTGCCGCCCTTGCCGCCCGCCTGGCCGCCACGTACGCCTCACTTCGACGCTAACGTGTTACAAGAGGTAAGGAGCCATAGCGGTAATATCGTAACGATTTGCCTCGATCATATCACACATTCGTCGTCACTAAAAACATGATCGATCGTCTCCATCCAAAGGTTTTATTATTTTATAATGGCTCCACACAACTATGTATTTAGCCAGTGTCAAGTATCTAAATTCTACAAGTTTTTGTGAGTTCAAGCACAGAATAATGAATAGTACAAGTACAGAAATTGCACTCCCTGAGAGCAATAATGCGAGATTAAACCTAGTTACAACGCTGATAACGTTCAAAATGCGCCGCACGCCTCGGGTGCGACCTTGAATTTGCGTCACAGTATCAACTAATAGTAACTATGAACCGCGTGTTGCGCACAGTAAAATGCACCGTAAGTCCGCACAGCGAGAGTCTGAATAACTCGGTCAACTCGCGGCCTCTCCTATAGGGTTGAATGTTATGAGAAAACTTGTTGAAGCCTTTAATTGGTAGAAGAATACTCTAAGGTAGAACAATGTAATGAGTACATTACTGATAATAAGTGCTACATTAATGTTTAATGTCGAGGTAGGATAAAAGTACTACAGTTATTCGTGACTTTCAATTAAAATTGAGTCAAGTTTTAGATTGCGTAAGTTAAATAACGCGAAAAAATAGTACTCACTTGCCTAGAATCGTAGGTTGTTTGACTTGTAACATTATAATAGTCTAGGAGCTGACTCACTTTTTCGACCAAAAATAATTATGTATTTTATTCATTGTAGGAAAACTTTATTTTGTAATAGTTGAATATCTAAATAAAAAAACAGACAATTCGAATTATAAAAAAAACATCAATTAATTTACTTTCGATTTAAAAATATTTTTTATAATCTTAATAATTAATCTTAGTCTTAATAATCATAGTTTATAGTTTCTTAAATGGAGCATTAAGTCTAAAAATAGTATTAGCAACCCCTAAGTTATTTTAAAAGACCTATTCAACGATACCCGACACGATGGGGTAGACGACGAAAAAAAAATTCATCCCTACTTCACATGTAGAGGAGCTACTCTAAAAATTCCTTTTCCATTATTTTATTTCACAATTTTGTCAGCGTTATTGATATACACATATCTGTACAATTTCAGCTTTCTAGTACTAACGGTTTATTAGCAAAACCTTGGACAGACACACAGACAGACGGACATGACGAAAATATAAGGTTTCCTTATCAGGACTACAGAACCCTAAAAAAAATTTTCAGTTTCAAATCGATTAAGATCTTAGAGTTCTGAGGTCACAAACATTAAAAAAACCATCGAATTGAGAACCTCCTCCGTTTTTGTGAAGTAGATTAAAAACTAAAAACCGACTACCATGCCCCGCGAGTCAATTTCAGTAGCAAGTAGTCAAGTCATATCTTTGGAGATACTTACCAGATCTCAGTGAATCTCAGTGATCTGAGATCTATAAGTACTTTAATTAAATTAACTCTCGGATTATAAAAATCTGACTATCGTATGACATGACAAAATCATTAAGAAAGAAAAAAAGGAAAATTGAAGTAAACATTAGTAGGTACCTATCCTATTTATTTATCTTAGAACTAATCTATATACTGTTAAAAATAATAAAATAAAACTCCAAGTAAACATTGGTAGTTATATATCTGAGTACAAATCTTGCATCAGCTATACAACTCTCGGACTATACAACTCGTTTGTCTCGACAAAATCGTATCGTAAGGTTCGTTAGTCAAAGAAAAGGCTAAGTCAATTTAAATAAGTAGGTAGGTAGGTAGGTATGACTTTGTTGGTTTCAACTGTGCACTGATATGTCAGTCAATCAGTCAGTCAGATTTACCTCTTTTAGGTAGGTACCTATAGGATATACGTAACCTACCTACAGTAAATAATAAAATAACCTACCAATTTCAAGTAGGTTACAATTAATATTTTGTAAGAAGTAATGTCAATAGAAATTCCCTAAAGATCATAACGTGAACTCCTTGAAACATGAAACTCAGCTGATTTATACCTACCTACCATTTTAAGTGTGACATTTTTTGCTTTTTACATAGTTACTCTTTACAGTTACTATATGTTAATATCGTAAGCAAGGAATATAATATTGAGGTAAGTAGGTACAAGTAAGGCGCGCGGCCGATCGAGAGCGCGCATGACACTTTACTGACTGAACTTGTACCCTAGCGGGTGCGCGGAGGTACTTGTAGTTTCATAGCTATAGCGCGGAGTGCGACAGGCCTGGTTCAAGTCATAAAGTTCAAGTTAAAGTCACATTTCAGGTCAAGCTGAAGTCATAGTCTAGTCCGAGTCATACCCTCAGTAAAGATGTGGCTTTCAGAGGAATTTTGATGAGAACGCAAATAGCATGTTTTTCAACATTGTGCTGTTTCTCTACACTCGCACAGTACAACAGTACCAATAGATGGCGCTGATACATTAATTTGGGGTATTTTATTTTTTTATGACTGAAATAGTGTTTGGTGAATAAAAAAAAAAATATTTTCCGAGTAAAGCATATAATTTTTTATTTATCCAGCTATATCTGAAGTATATATACACTCCCTATATAATTTTATTTATGCATAAGCGTGGCGTCAGAACTGATCACGCACACACGCGAAAGAAGTTTTGTATCACAGATTATTTAATAGTTGTTTTGACATTTACGAAAGCATTTGCAAATTTTGTCAAATTGTAAATGAGTAATGTAGCCGATTGGTGAGGACTATTGGATCAAGTGCAACGGGGACCGGGTTCGAACCCTTCCCATCTAATTTTTTTCGTTTTCCATTCTAAACATTACCTTTTTATTTTTTGTTATTAATTTACTGTCTACATTACTGTTGCTAATGACAATATACCAAATATCATTTAGATTTGTACCACTTTTTGATGTGAACTGTAGTACTCTTACTAACGCTATTGGGTGGTTTTGAGTCCACGCCACGAGATTCAACGGACATTTCGTTGCTGGAGTCTAGATCCCAAAGCACATAGTACTAAGTACCCAAAGTGAAGCAATTGGCGTACTAGTTGTGCTTTGCGGTTTTACCCACAATCTAACAGAACTGCTATTTGCGATGAAATGTAGCCTATGTGAGTCGGATAATAAATCAGACTACTCTTGTCATGTGACTAATGAGCGAGTAGAAGGCATTTGCTGATTATAAATTACAAACATAATAAAAACAGTAAGTCATATGTAAAGTATATTAATTTACTTACTTAGGTATACTTTCCTTTTATTCGTGTACAATATCTATACTAATATTATAAAGAGAGAACATTTGTATTTTTGTATGTTTGTAATGATTTGGCTCAAAAACTACTGAACAGATTAAAACAATTCTTTCACT
Source organism: Cabera pusaria (assembly GCA_954871355.1). Lineage (NCBI taxonomy): Eukaryota > Metazoa > Arthropoda > Insecta > Lepidoptera > Geometridae > Cabera > Cabera pusaria. The sequence goes on from OX940890.1 coordinate 25,152,201, forward strand.
AATACATAGAATGGACTTTCGGAATGAAAATAGGCTATATATTATCCCGTTTAAATCAAAGGTACATTCGTGGAGACCTAATTTGCAACATAAGTCGGCAAAAAAACACGTTTCTTACGAACGCTGCTTAATTGAAAATAGATAGAAGAATATTTTCTATGCAAGAGTTGTACAACTTAATAAGACCTACAAAAAAGTCTATCCGCGACAGCATATGTCTATCTCTTAAGGTTGACTCACAGTAACCATTTTAATCTTAAAATTTTTGTAAAAAAATTTTACATTACTTCCAAGGCTATTTTCAAGTATATAGTATTAATCCTTATCCAATTAATTACGTTAATTAGCTTGGCCACATATTATAGATTAAAGTTGTCCTTTACAGTATATAATTCAAATGAAAACTAGAAGATATCACGAATTTCACATACACGCAACGCAAAATTAATAAAATATTTGCAGTGAAACCACAGATTAGGTCATAGTTACTACGAAAATATTATTATAAGCTTAGCGATGCGGTAGATCCCCACCGATCACAATCAATTTGAAGTCAATATAGTATAATAATATGATCTATTGTATAAAACAATATTCATCTATATATATAATAATATAATATTTTAAACCACCCCGACTGATCTATGTATAATCTTTTCATTAAAAGCATTCCAATGACTCTAAACACGATATTTAAAATCTGAGCTGTAAGTTGGTGAGGATTTGAGTATTCCGTAGAGTCTAGGAGATGTCCCAGCATCAGGTCAATGCTTCCATGTTCTTACAATATCGTTGAAGAAGAAGATTTTGGAATTGATCAGACCTATGAAAGTTGATTTCATAGCGCAATTAACTAGAAAAAAGCTCATAGTTTTATAACGATTGAACGAATTTTCATGAATCAAAGCTAAAAAAAACTCTCGATGAAGACATCTATCAAACAAAAACTATCAATAATAAAAACAAAATCGGTTCATCCGGTTAGGTGCTAAGATGCTACAGACAGACACACAGATACACACGTTAAACGTATATTACCCCTACATTTTGCGTCGGGGAACGCGTAAGGTTACGGCGGCAGATGTTAAATTTTTTTTTTTATATCGAACTTATAGGCAAGCGTTTGACCACTATCTCACCTGTTGGTAAGTGATGATGCGGTCGAAGATGGTAAGCACGCTAGGCCCAGACTGGGGAACTGGCTCTCAAGGATAGCTGCCGGAACACATTAGATGTTTTTGGCGACAGATTTTCTAACTTGAGGGTGGTAGCTGGCCAGGCGGACACTAGATAGTGTCCTACCACCATGCGGGGGTTGTTGGTTTCTTAACGATGTTTTCCTTCACCGGAGGGCCACTGTGAGAAGCGCACATAAATTTTTCGATGGAAAAATCCATTGCTCTCAGTAAGGTTTGAACTCGGTACCACGGCATCAAAGCCGACCGTTCTCCCGATTACGCCACCGGGCCCGGGCTCCTTGGTGGTAAGCTACTTTTTGGTAGATTTAATGATCCCACTACCACTGTACGAAAACTCATGATTCATGAATGCACATAAAAATTTCATTGGTAGGTATATAGCTAGGATTAGAACCAACGACGGTCGGGTCAGAATCAGGGTAACTATCCTTTACGCTAAAGGGCCGTCCAATATCACTACGTAAGTATTATAAAACAAATTCCATCACTGCGTCTGTCTGTCTGTTCGCAATAATCTCAATAGCTACTGAACGGATTATTATGCGATTTTCACCAATAGCCAGAGTGTTTATGAGGGAGGTTTAGGTGCATAATTCGTTAAGGTTTTGTGTAAATTGGATGAAATATGACGATTATTGTTAAATATGTTCATGTTTTATATTCGATGCAACAAACTGATGCAAATTTTGTAGGCATATATGTTCTACCCGTGCGAAGCCGGGGCGGGCTGCTAGTTTTATATACATTTACAATATTTATATAAAAATAATAAATAGATATAATTTAAAACATAAACAGCGGCGCAGGCAACAAGTTACCAAAGAGTTGCAGAGTGAGGAGTTCTACCTGATAATATGTGCCGTGTCCAGGTTGACTGCCTGCTTTTTTTTAAATACCTTATAGGCTAGCGGTTGACCACTATCTCACCTGTTGTTAAGTGACGATGCGGTCGAAGATGGTAAGCACGCTAGGCCTAGAATGGGAACTGGCTCTCAAGGAAAGCTGCCGGAACACATTAGATGTTTGGCGACAGATTTTCTAACTTGAGGGTGGTAGCTGGACAGACGCCACCACCATGCGGGGGTTGTCGGTTTCTTAACGATGTTTTTCCTTCACCGGAGGGCCACTGTGAAAAGCGCACATAATTTTTTCGATAGAAAAATCCATTGGTGCACGCGAGGTTTGAACTCGGTACCTCTGGCATCAAATGCGACCGTTATCCCGATTACGCCACCGAGCCTTCAAAACCGGGCCTCTGCTGTGTCTAAACCTTGACCAAACTTCTAGCGAGAAGCTATTGAGATGTTGATCGAGGCTATTCGCTTATAGTCCTGTCCGTAAATGATAATGGAGCGGTCCTAATAGAGCAATGCAAGACCATTTTCGAGAACTGGCGCTGGCATCATCATCATCACAATCAGCCGGTACCAGTCCACTGGTAGACATAGGCCTTTCCTAAGTCACTGCCCACCGCTTTGCGAATATCGTCGCTCTACCTGGGCCCCTAGACAAAATCCAATTTCTGTTTTCACTCACGCTAACGCGACTTTAAAGTGTATGGGAATTACGACTTTGTTGCGGAAACATAAATGTCCTTCCATACATTATGAACTTGCGTTTGCGTGAAAGGTAACAGAAATTGGATTTTGTCTAGGGGGGCTGGTCACAGGAAGTCCTACGCTACGTTTGCCGATTCGTGGCCTCCACACTAGAACCAGTCTGCCCCAACGGTTATCGCTCCTATACGGCAGATATGACCAGCCCACTGCCATTTCAGTTTGCTAATCCGCACATCAGGAAACTATATGCCTGATACTACTTCTTTGGTCCTACCACAAATAAAATATCTAAATGATTTAGATTGTGTCGTACTCTCCACAATATAATCTCTGGTAAAACACAATTTTTATAAAATGTCGCCAATTTTGGTAACATGTTTGTTATAAAATCTTCGTCACGTTAAATATTGAGAATGGTGATGTCATGTGTGTTTCGGTAATATAGACAACATAATTTATGATCGTACAAAACTAAAAAAACCGACTTCACATGCCGCGATAGTTAAAATAGCCAGTTGCCATAAACATGTCATCAAGGTATACAAATTTGTTTACATTGTTTATCTCCATATCTCCGGAGATGATTATCAGATCACAATAAAATTTGAATGGGACCAAACGGGAGGTACGAGTATAATCTCTCAAACAAAAAAATAATTTTGAAATCGGTTAAGATTTGACGGAGCTCTGAGGTAACAAACATGAAGAAAAAATACCGTCGAAATGAGATCCTCCTCCTTTTTTGTGAAGCCGGTTAAAAATAGCAACACTTCATTTTTGATATCTCCGGGCTACGGTAGGCCGCTATCACTGATTGATTCTGGCTACGTATAACGGACGCACGTTACGGCCCGACGAACATCTGGCGTTACTCGCATACGGATCATAAGAGAGCACATTCTGGGATTATCCGAAGAGGAGGATACCGTAACCCTAGAATCTGGCTATCTTATGTACTTCACAGAGGGTGACCAACCATCCCAAGGCGGCGTCGGGTTTTTAGTACACAAGGTCCTCTCTGACAAATCATAGAAATCTCCAGTGTGTTGACAAGGGTAGCGTATCTTGTGATCAAACTCACCGAGAGGTGTAGCTTTAAGGTTATCTAAATATACGCACCGACTTCGGCACTCTCGGATGATAAAGTGGAGAAAATGTGCGAGGACATTTCTAAGGCCTTGTACACTACCCAAAACGCCCACTTCAACGTTGTTATGGGGCATCTAAGGTATCTAATAGCTAAAGTGGGACTACAAACAAGCGGCCAATCGGTAGTAAGACCTGCCGAGAAAGAAATGCCGCGCTATTAATTTTCAGTACCAAGTTTGAGGTGTTTATCTCCATATCTCTAGAGATACTTATCAGATCTCAATGAAATAGCGCATTTCATGAACTTTAAAGGAAAATTATAGCGGTTAAGATAGCTTTATTAGTTTAGCAGTAATAGTCGTTGAACTTGGGTGTTGGATATTTTGTATCAAAAACAAAATCCTTAGAATAAATCCTTTAAAGTGTCAAAGAAGGAGTACCTAGTTGCTTGTTTATAACGGGTAAAGACTTGCATTGAATAACAGGCTACTACGGAACCCTACACTGCGCGTGGCCCGAGACGCACTTGGCCGGTTATTTGAATTTTATTCGCACATCTTGTGTAGAATGAAGTCCTTAGTGTGCCTCTCCAATTTCACTAAACCCTTTGAATAATGCGACCTGTATGCGAGAACATCCATCATCAAACATCCGGACAAGAGCATTATTTGACCCTAAACTGAGGCGTTTTGCTCGCTATGCTCGCTCGGTCAAAAGCACACAAACTTTTTAACGTTCTCGCCAAACCCCCCAATGCTCTTCTTTTATTCAATTAACTTTTAATCATTTTGGTTTTTGTTTATTGCACCCAGCATTTTCCTCGCTGTAGTGAGGTGAGAAGTTGTGTGTTGCACGCGGCAGCAAAGTTTTTCTGCGTCTGCGCTCCTCTCAGGATTCTTTATTTAAACCACTCGCTTCGCTCGTGGTTCAAGCCTAGAATCCTTCGCTTGCTCAAGTTTCAATACAAGTACTCACGCCAAAAACTAACTTTGCAGCCTTGTATGACAAATAACTATTATTTACTTTATTTAAGGTTGGTGCCAATTATAAGGCCCATTTCAATTTTGTCATGGGAGATCTCAACGCTAAAGTGGCAGTACAAGCAAGCGGCGAATCGGTAGTAGGGCCACAGATTGGAAAGCAGATATCATAAGGAGCAAATGCTCGTCAACTTCCTAGAAAAAGAGGGGAGAATTTTTTTTTCTGATGAATTCCTTCTTTTAGAAAGACGTGGAAGTGGACGTGGCAAAGCCACGACCCTGTGACTAAAAACAAAAAGCGCATATTTAGAGATGTCGAAGTGATCACTAGGTTTAAAACTGGCAGTAATCACCGACTAGTCTGAGGCTCTCTTGATATCGATTGCAAGCTTGAACGTGTTTGTCTACACTCCGACCCAATATGCTACAATTTCATTGTTGGGTCTGAAACGTTCCAGCTGAAACTGGAGAACCGATTTGCTGGACTGGTAACCATATTGACATTGACTTAGACCAAGATCTCGACCATGTGGTGGATATCCTCAGGGAGGAGGGAACAAAATTCTGTGAGACGTAAGGTGCCGGCAAGAAGTCAAAGCTTTCAGAGGAATCTCTGCAGCTAAAGCAGAAGCAACGTGAAAACCCTGATGTCAATTCGTCAGATCAACGGGTCCTAAACAAAAAGATTTTTAAACTGGTCTGACGTGACCTCCGGAGCTCCAACACACGCTCAATTAAAGAAGCGATCGAGCAAAACCGGGGTTCAAAGGTTTTTGTCAAACAGCTGGGCGAAGTCATCTGAAGAAGTTGACCACTTCTAGCGGGAGTGTCATGGCTTCTAAGCCGGAGGTTCTTAGGGAAGTAAAAGACTTCTACAGCCAAGTGCCAGTGTTGAACAATTTACAAAAATATAAAGTGTGTAACACTACAAAGAAATATAATATTCTAGAGCCAGTTATACACCTCACAAGCGTCCCTTCCCCAACTCGATATTGAGGATCCTAGAGCATCTCTAAACCACCACTACACCGAAGATTTGCCAGAAACCAGCCTAGATGAAATTATGATGGCTCTCAAACAGCTTAAAAACAACTTCAAGAAGGAAGCTCGCAGAAGGATCCAGCTTGGATGGGCAGCATTCGGATAGCTTCGTCGAGTCTTTTCATCGCCCATACCACAAAGCCTGAAGACTAAAGTCTTTAACGAGTGCGTCCTACCTGTTATTACTTACGGAGGTGAGACGTGGACACTGCCGGTGCGACTAGTTCACCAATTCAAAGTCGCTCAGCGAGCTATGGAGAGGGCTATTCTCGGAGTTTCTCTGAAGGATCGAATTCGAAACGAAGTCATCCGTCAGAGAACCAAAGTTATCGACATAGCTCAAAGGATTAGCAAGCTGAAATGCAGTGGGCTGGTCATATCTGACGTAGAACCGATAACCGTTGGGTTAGACGAGTTCTAGAGTGGAGCCCACGGCACGGCAAACGTAGCGTAGGACGCCCTCCATCATCGCTCCACCTGGCTCAAGCTGGCTGACAGTGGTTGGAAACGAATAGCTGAAAATCGAGCGTGCCATGGGAGAAGCCTATGACCAGCAGTGGACGGAAATTGGCTGATAATGATTATTACACCACACTGAATCAGGGCCTCCAATTAAGGGTGGGTGTGGCCTCCAATTAGGCGCCCCAACTCCCTAAGTGTTATTTAGCTGCAATTAGCTAGGCTAACCGGGTCCTCTCTTGCTCCTTAATTAGGGACGCTCAATGCCTAATTCTTATTACACCTTCCCGATTAAGGAGTTAGGGGTCCTGATTCTGTGTAGTGTGTACCCCTTTAAGTTTTTTTTGTGCAGGTGGTAATATAAGGTTGTGTCGTGCAGGTTGTAGGCAACGCGCTCGACGAGCTGCAACTAGAGGACCCGCTGAACCTGATGGCGGCGCTGGACCGCGAGCTGGAGGGCTCGCCCGCGCCCTCCGCGCCCGTCAACATCCCGCGTGCGCGCGCAGCCTTCAGCCCGCCCGCAGGCTCGCCGCTGCCGCCCTTCCTCAGGTACACACTGCAGTGTGTTCTATCTATGTAACCTGGACCGCGAGCTGGAGGGCTCGCCTGTCAACATCCCGCCTTAAGCCCGCCCGCCGGCTCGCCGCTGCCGCCCTTCCTCAGGTACACCCTGCAGTGTGTTCTATCTATGTAACCTGGACCGCGGGCTGGAGGGCTCGCCTGTCAACATCCCGCCTTCAGCCTGCTCGCCGGCTCGCCGCTGCCGCCCATCCTCAGGTACACCCTGCAGTGTGTTCTATCTATGTAACCTGGACCGCTGGCTGGAGGGCTCGCCAATCAACATCCCGCCTTCAGCCCGCCCGCCGGCTCGCCGCTGCCGCCCTTCCTCAGGTACAACCTGCAGTGTGTTCTATCTATGTAACCTGGACCGCGAGCTGGAGGGCTCGCCTGTCAACATCCCGCCTTCAGCCCGCCCGCCGGCTCGCCGCTGGCGCCCTTCCTCAGGTACACCCTGCAGTGTGTTCTATCTATGTAACCTGGACCGCGAGCTGGAGGGCTCGCCTGTCAACATCCCGCCCGCCGGCTCGCAGCTGCCGCCCTTCCCCAGGTACACCCTGCAGTGTGTTCTATCTATGTAACCTGGACCGCGGGCTGGAGGGCTCGCCTGTCAACATCCCGCCTTCAGCCCGCTCGCCGGCTCGCCGCTGCCGCCCATCCTCAGGTACACCCTGCAGTGTGTTCTATCTATGTAACCTGGACCGCGAGCTGGAGGGCTCGCCTGTCAACATCCCGCCTTCAGCCCGCTCGCCGGCTCGCCGCTGCCGCCCATCCTCAGGTACACCCTGCAGTGTGTTCTATCTATGTAACCTGGACCGCGAGCTGCAGGGCTCGCCTGTCAACATCCCGCCTTCAGCCCGCTCGCCGGCTCGCCGCTGCCGCCCTTCCTCAGATGTGTTCTGTCTATGTCTTCTTCACCTCAAATATTACTGAAAATCACTTACGGCATCGCGTGCAGTCGGTTTATTTATGCGTATATCAACACATATATACATGTTGTTATAATATTGATACGTACGAGTACGTCTTAAAACATAATTACGTGTGCTACTCATCTTAACTTAAGTTTATATTAACTACTCTATATTACTACTTTATATTATCAAATAAACATCTTTATTGTACTACTTGTGCCTAAACGTGTGAGAAACTAGACAATCAAGATACGGGCGTTCACTCGTCCAGTTTGATGTGTAGCGACTTTTATTGAAGTGTGTATTATTTTAGTGCAATATTATTATTTTTTTATATTAAAAATAAAATATTAAAACGTAGATGTGTATGTAATAGTAACACCTACGATATTGTCGCGACAGATACGCGGAGTCCCACGAGCGGCCGTCATCGTTCGGCGCGGCGCCCGGGCCCTTCGAGTTCGCCGCCTCGCCCTCCGCCGCGCCGCCCGCTGAACTCTCCAGATTGCGCGAGGAGGTACTTATATCTTCATTTTTTTTAGGGTTCCGTAGTCCTGACAAGGAACCCTTATAGTTTCGTTATGTCCGTCTGTCTGTCTGTCTGTCCGAGGTTAAGTCGTCCCCCCCCCCCCTCTAAAAGCTAAACTGCTGGCTTGAAAAATCTGGAAAAATTCTTGATAATAGCGCATTTCATGAACTTTAAAGGAAAATTATAGCGGTTGAGATAACTTTATTAGTTTAGCAGTAATAGTCGTTGAACTAGGGTGTTGGATAATTTTGTACCAAATACAAAATCCTTAGAATAAATCCTTTAAAGTGACAAAGACGGAGTACCTAGTTGCTTGTTTATAACGGGCAAAGACTAGCATTGAATAACAGGCCACTACGGAACCCTACACTGCGCGTGGCCCGACACGCACTTGGCCGGTTTTTATGATTTAAAGTATATGAAAAAATGGTAAGCGATGATGTCTACCTATTACAGATATAGCGGAATGCAAAATGTTTGATGGTCAGAATTTTGCATGTCATTGCACTGCGCCTGTTACCTTGAGGGCGTCCGCATTGTTAAGCGGGCTCCCGGCGCGGGTGCCCGCTTACCACAAGGCGAGATAGTGGTCGAACAGCTAGGGGTTTTTAAATATAGGGATATTAAAATGAAAAAAAGTTGCAGTATTAACGTTATTGTTATTACGTCATACTCGTACGTACTGCCAAAGAATAGAATTCCTTGTCTGAGTATGTGTTATTGATTGGATACAACTTAGGAATCCCTATTGAAGACATTCAAGTCAAGAGTGAATAGGTATCTTATGGGTAAGCGCGTTACATCATCGACCGCATCGTCACTTAAGACAGACACTTAAGATGAAATAGTAGTCCAGCGCTACCCATTTTGGCATTAAAAAAAGGTGGAGGACGGGAAGTGTGACCGTCGACGGCTGACTGACATAGCGAAGCAGCCAACGTTGCTATAACAGACATTGTATTTTGTCTAGTATGGGTAAAATGGTGGTGTGAGCATCTGCGATACGAGGCTGTTCGGTCAGTCGGTACACGGTGAAGTGAGGTGACGTAATGTGTGGTTTTTTTTATGATATAAGGTAACAGGACAAGCACGACGCTGGCCTGATGGTAAGCGATGACGTGACGATGCGACCTATTACAGATACAGCGGATTACAAAATTCTGGCAGTCCAGAATTTTGCATGTTACCTTGAGACATAAAGATGTTGAGTCTCACATGCCCTGTAATTTCACTGGACACCTTGCCATTTCACCCGAAAAACATTCCTATTTCACGGCCGAAAATTAATTGGCAAAGTGGTGGTACAGCCCCAGGCGGACTAGCAGAAGTCTTACCACTACAAAATGTGTGTGTTGTAGGTGGTGGCCTCCCGCGCGGCGGTGGCGCGGTGGGACGAGCGTATCGCGCAGGCGCGGTCCGCGTGCGAGGCGTGGCGCCGAGAGCTCGACGACGCGCACCGCAAGGCCGCGCTCGCCGAGAGACAGCGGGACGACGCGCTCGTGCACGTGCTGGCGCTACGACGTGAGCTGGGTAACTGTGTCACACTGTCCGGTAGTGGTAGCGGCATCCTGCACGGTTCCTGTCTCCTCTGCGCCTTATTCAGCCTGCTACGGAACCGCCTTTATCTTACACATCTCTTACCATCAGGTGAGATTAGCGGTCGAGTGCTGCGTGTAAAAAAAAGAAACCTCCCAAGTCCAGATGTCATCGAGCACGCGGAGATATGCATGTATGCCGATGACACCGCACGCTCAGTTCGTAGTCCAGATTGGCATTTGGATGTAAATCGACTCTATAGTTGGTTCAGATCGAACGTTTGACCGAGCCTGTCTCACTCGGTGTGTGTATAGCTGCGGATGCCAGCTGACTGTCAGAAGTCCTATAGGTACAGTGCCACAAGTATAACTTGGCGGTGGTGGTTTTTGGAACTAATTCTTTTAATTGAAACTGTGAGTTTGACGTTTGAGAGATTACCGCGACATTATTGTTGATAAATTTGCTACATTAAAATAGTTCAATAATGCCAAAAGTAATTAAAAGTGGTTTAAGAGAAACTGTTATCAAAGTACAAAGTAAAAGCACAGTGGCGCACAGCCGCGCCAAGTTATACTTGACGGACTGTACACCACGCCACGGATCTAGAGGCGCGAGACAAAATGGTTGCGCATCAGTAACGTCACGTGATGACAGCGCGGGAACCGAACTGTCACTGACGGACCAATCACAGCCGATCACCCAAAATTGCCTTCTGCACGTCTGAAGGTCAGACGTTTAGATCAGTGCCGGGAGTTATACCAGTACATTAATTTACTAATTCAAGTCCAACACCAGTCTCACAAATATTAAAAATCTTAGTTTCAGACCTAGCCCAAACTTACGTGCCCATATTTTTATAAGTACAATAACATACGTCCAAACTGTACCACTTACTTATTGTGAGAGAGAAATAAATAATAATAATAATTAATTAGTTTAATGTTGGTATACAGAGTCGAGCGGCAGCGGCGGCAGCACGGCGCGGCGCGAGCTGCGCGGGCTGCCGCTGGCGGCGCTGAAGGCGCTGCAGACGGCCGCACGCGCCGACCTGGAGGAGATCGAGAAGGCGCTGTACCTGGAGACCGCCACCAAGTGCATGTCGTGCGAGGAGCGCGCGCGCGCCGTCACGCTGGCGCCCTGCAACCACCTCGTGCTGTGCGAGCCGTGCGCGCAGGCGCAGCACGACTGCCCCTACTGCCACACGCCCGTGCAGCGCCGCCAGTGACCTCGCACGTGCAGCGTGCACACTCACCTCGTGACGTCACTCAGCAACAAACACGTCGGTAATCCTCGCTTTTACACTCCGTAAGGCTCGATACTCTCCGAGTATAGTCGGCGCGTTATGAACTGAGTCGTGAGGTCATAAACGTCAATAAAAATAAGGATATCGGTAAACCTGTCGTTTGTGTGTGTGTCAGTGCGACCGAGATAGATATAGAGCAATGATTTATGGCCTCACGACTCAGTTGATAGCGTGCTGAATATAGTAATGATCGCTCTATGTTCGCACTACTTCGTTAACAATGAAGCTAGTTTCCCCTCTCAAACATCTAACGTTAAAAAATCGTACTCCTACTCTCCCGGTGAAGCAGTAAAAACTGACGGCATAAGTTCATTAAATAGATACAAATAAATCTTTACAATACTCCACACCGAAGCCAGTATCTGAAGTTCTTGTTCAGTGTTGCACACCGAAAGAAACTAACCTGGGACTGATATAGGCCCTCGATTATAATCATAAAGGTATTGGTATACTTTTGTAATACAATTAGTTTGTTCGTCACATCACTTCAAATCAGTGCACATGGTAGTAACAGCATATATCAAATGCTACAAAAATGATCGATTCGCGACTAGCCTATTTAAAGAGGTACCTTAAGGGATGTAACAGCGAGCAATACTTTAAGACGTGATTAACGCGAGCGTTGGAATATACTATTTATCATCACCATTATCACTTTCTCGAAAATAAGTTTACCGACGTATGTGAACACTTCTACAGTACACTCTTTGTAAAATGTCCTGTTGATATTGTATGCGGAATGTCGATGTGTAAATGCGTTGTAACTGTGTGTACAATCAGCAAAATGAGTCGCTTTATATTTGGAACTTTAATATGCGATTAAATAATTGATACTAAAGGAAACAATGAAATTATAGATTGCCCGGAAACTATATTAATATGTCCTACTAACTGGTATCGATATTATTTATGAATTTATTTGAATATTTTGTAATGTAAGTTATTAATTATATTTGCTGATTGTACGGCACAATTATACTATGTGCTACAACTGCATAAAGTTCAAAATGGACCAGCAACCGTCCGCTCGTCAGGACACAAATCGTTGTGAAGTTGATATTAGATTTAACATAATAGAGTTCGATGGAAGCTTATTGTATTTAAATATGTTTATATTTTGACTGAATAGCGACTATACTTAATTTTCTTTCAGAACATATTTGACATTACACCGCGTGTAAATACAAATCAAAATGTAAACGTTGAAGTGACCATGCCGGGTTATGTTAAGAGAATATCAATCGCATTGATAAATCATTGTTTGACATGTCTATTTTAAGACACTGCATTCTATAGTATTACGATATATAAGTATTTGGATAAATCAAGCAAACATTTAAGTTATATGGGTAAATCAAATTATACGTACATATTCTCAAAATCAATTTATACATGAGCAACATTCATCATTATGATTAAAACAGCATTTAACATTAAAACAACGCTCGAGTTGTCTCTACCATATTATTACAATGATGTTATTTGGATTTGGACAGTATTTATGTAGGTTCCTAGTTGTTTACATCCAGCTCACCGAATACGAATTGAAGCTAATTGCATTTCGCGCATTTTTACAGCATAAATAACACATTATTTTTAACGGTTCAGTATTTAAAACGACAATATTCGTATTAGTTAATTTTCAAGATACCATTAAAATAACGCTAAATATAACTGTTCCATTCATTGTTTTAGGTATTGCGTAACACGTTAATATTTCAACGACTACTCGTCAAACGCGGGTTGAAACTTGAAACCTATCGTCAAAATGAAAAACAATACTCAGACTGATTTTGTACTACCCTCAAATTAAGAGCGGCTACGGCCGCGGCCGCGCCGTTAACGAGATTTTGTCCTTGATTTCGTAAAACGTTCATTATCTCGACGAACGTTTGTATACACGCGGTTTAAAACGAACTTATTTAAATAAAAACTAATCACACTTGCAATATATTTGCATTATTTAAATCAATAATCGAATGTTTTATATTATATATCACAACCACAGTCGCATTAGCTGTATAATCGCGTAGTTGTAAAAGAGATTTTTTAGTTTTATATGCATTACTATAAAATAAAATAATTACATTATACATAATAGTTATATTGCATGTTTTAATAGATAGATACACTAAATGCATATTCACAATCAGTGGCATAGACAAAGTGGTATTTTTTTTTCTCTATCGGGTATAGAATCGAAATAAATGTATTGCACTGGCTTTTAGTATCGGCATATTGTCTGTGGTATCGACTTGTCGATGCTATTACGTCAGCCGGATGCATTTATTTCGATTGGATAGTCTATGACGAAAAGATAATGTTTGTTTGTCTATGACCCCAGCATCTTAAACGTTTTGCTGCATCTCACTAACGGCCAATTTCTTTATTCCATTGATCCTGATTTCTCAAACATGGAGATTGCATATTGACATTTAATGACTTATCTCTTGTCGAGTGCAAGTTGGATCGATAGAATATAGAAACGCATCGTAAATGGGCACAACTTAAAAGCATCTTAAATAAATTAATGCAAATTGTGGGTATTTATATTGTAAGGGCTAAATTGAATCTCAATATCTAAGTTCCGGACTTGTTTAAAGCTGTTTTTTAAATGGATTATCCTTTATTAGTGGACTGATTTTATTCTTAATGATAAAGGAGATACATATTCGTACTTTTTGGCGTGTAAAAATGTTTTTTAAGTAATAATAATTATTATGTACTTGTTTGTATATAAAGATGCTTTTGAGTGGTGCATAGTTAAGTAGTGGAGCCAAACTTTGGACCAATCCATACGACGAAGGAACGTTCGTCTTATAACTAACCGCTTTCTATCGACTGTTTTACCAAACGTTTCATACTATGTGACTACAATCGACATCTCCGACTAGCGCTGTTTTCAATACAATCTTCGCATATATTTTATCTAAGTATATTTGTGTACAATATAGATGTTAAAGTTAGGGTAAGTACGTGACTTGTATTAATTTATCTATTGAAATTTGTGTATTTTTTTTAAAAACGATAATGTTAAAGTATCGGAAGGTCGTACGTGTTTACCGTGATATCTCACAAATTTACATTTTTTTATATGGTCGCGGGAATCGAAGCTGCGACCTACGACGCGGCCACGAGAGTTTCGGAATGTAGGAACAGAGCGAACAAAAGGTTTCTTATAGTTGACGCAGAATGTTTGTCATATAATAGTAATACACAATATGTTCAATTGTATTGTGGAGTTGTAGGATATATGCTCGATCAAGCACTTGAACGGAAAGGCAACGTCTATCTGAGGCTATGTTGAAAGAACTGTTCAGTATCCTTAGTACGAGTTTTCACCGTAAACGCTTTTGACAGATCGCACGTAGTTTTCGATTTATTCTGGCTCCTTGATTGGTCTAAATTTAGTGAAGTGTGAAAACCACTAGAGGCGTTGTACTGTTTTTCATACAACATTTATTCGATATATATGAAAACTCGTGATAAGGGTACAGGTGACTAGGCCGGCTAGATACATACGAAATTCCGTTTCGGAATATCGATTCGAGCTTTCGAACGCAATAAATCCTATAAACCTATCACATACATACGTACAGTAGTTTATCGTTCGAAGTTTCTCCTATTCAAAGATAAACGTATGTAAATTGTTAAACACAATCCAAAATTTCATCGTACCGACGGGACTTGAACCCGCAACCTCCGGAATAACATGTTCCGGTGCTTTAAAAAAAAAAAAGCACCGGAACATGTTATTCCGGAGGTTGCGGGTTCAAGTCCCGTCGGTACGATGAAATTTTGGATTGTGTTTAACAATTTACAAAAATATAAAGTGTGAAACACTTCAATGAAACATAATAAACGTATGTGTGTGATAATCAACGGAATCCCGAATGTAGACGCCCTTACTGCTTACAACCGTGTTCAAGATGATTTGGACAAACGTACAGTCATGGACTTCACTCAAGTATTGGCAATGATGTATTGGTTCAAGTTTGCATGACCGTTTACGTTCATGAGTACTGTGACATCGCACAGTATTGTTTATAAATATGGGTGTTAGCTTAGTATCTGTGAGTTTTATTGATTGGTTTACTCGATCACGTTACAGTAAACGCAGATTTGTATGGAAATAAAAAGCGCCATCTAGTGTGCATAAGAGGATAACTTTGTAATTTCCATACAAATCTGCGTTTACTTGAGCCAAACATGATCGAGTAAGTGAATAAATGTAAAGAAACTCGCACTAGGGTCTCTGGAGGATACAGAGGGACCTATTTAACAGTGCACGATCGAGCTTCAAATGATTTTAAAAAATTCATACAAAATCATACTGAACATATTTTTAACGAAATTATACAATATACATGTAGGATATGCCGATGCCGTCGGCTTAGCATTTCAATATTAACATTCCCAATAATAACAAAATAATAATAAAACTTATAAATCGGTTTCGGTAGATATATTTAGTTGTAGTTTTCTTCCATCATATCATTCGTATTAATGCTTATGCGTAACGTAACGAGCTATCCATTCGATCCGTAGAATATACACTAAAGTATGGTAGCAAACAAACGGATCTCGCCAGAGCCTAATCAAAGGTAGATTTCCAAATATTGTTAAAATGTTTAACCTCTGGAATGCTTCATCGGTCGCGACAGAGGCGCTTCGTAGTTGTTGTCCTATCGATGTAATACTCATGGGAAACAGTCGCTAGCTATAACAATTACCTCGGTGGCACTGATGTTTGTCGCGACGATAGGAAATACACGTTTCATAGCACACGTACCACATTTATAGTTTATATAGACTTTGTTTGAACTTAATTGTAGTGTAAGTAGATCACCCATTAATATCTCTTTACAAATGTTATTTATACTAATACAGATTATTTTTAGGAGCGTCTGCACTCTGTAGAGTTCTTTTGTTGATCGGTTTACTACTGTTATAAGTTCTTAGCGATATTCTATAACATGAAGCGTAGGAAAAATAACATACTTTCTTTCATCCACTCTTTCTCATTTCTGGCGTTTGCCTTACATCTCAAATTATAGTAAATAATAACATTGATATGTCTTTCGATTAGAGAGTGTATGTACCTCTAAGGCCGGATCCACACGTTGGTCCCAACGCTCGTACCAACGTTGGACTGCACATTCGGTGAGGCGTACACACGTTGGCTAATAAACTAGTTGTGTCCCGTCAGGGCGTCATGTGAAGATGTCCGATACAGAAATTAAATAAAATTAAATTATTGGATGTGCTTGATAAAGTTCAATAAATTCTATGACTTTTTCATTTGTCCATGCTGGTGGCGATTTTGTGGATGAGGAAGGCATTCTCGCTCGACGTACGCACTCGCTGCGTGTTGCAACAGAACTGAGCAAAGCGCCAACGTGTGGACAGATCGCGAGCGTTGGCGCAGATTCCTTTGATGAAACCGACACGAGCCGGCCAACTACCAACGCTCGCCCCAACGTTGGGACCAATGCCATTTTCTAGATCCACACGTTGGACGAGAAGCGTTGGGGCCTATATTGGGGCCAACGTGTGGAGCCGGCGTAAGCCTATAACAGTTGGACATTAAACTGCACTGCCCTATACACTATTCATCAGTAACTAATAATTCTTATATTTAGACACAATTCAACATACACGTTAAATGAACAATGAACTCACGTAGCAAATGTTCAGGACCAAATCATAATCATAATAAAAATACCCCGTACCTATAAATCACAATCTGTAGCACAATATACATATATATATATATATATATATATATATATATATACACACACAAGCACAAGTCACAGTTTTCGGTATCTCCTATATATATATATATTCTCTATCCTGAATCGATATCACAGAATAAATAATAGTACCAGGCTATCTACCAATCTTGTCAATACAAATTGAACGAAACGGTTTGTCACTGTCATACTGAATAAATTTGACAAACCTCTTGTTTTCTTTTTAACCAACTTTACAAAAAGCCACATGGAGGAGGAGGTTCTCAATTCGTCGGATTTTATTTTTTAACCGATTGGATAGGTCTTTTTTTGTTTCAAAGGGTACCCTTCCCAGTTGGTCCCATTAAAATTTTAACGAAATCGGTCGAGCGGTTTTTAATATATCCACAATTCAACATTTAGTAAATTGTTAAACACAATCCAAAATTTCATCGTACCGACGAGACTCGAACCCGCACCCCCCGGATTACACGTCCAGGTGCACTGCCAATTAAGCCACGGTTCGATAATATTTAATTCAGCATTTGTATTACGATGCATTTATAAATCTCGATGACATGCTACTAACATTTGGCTACTATGACTAGCGCGACGTTTGAAGTCGGTTCTTTTAGTTTTTTAAACGATCTTAAATCATTTTCATTCGATTTCGATTTGTCTTTGCCGCTTTCATTCCTATTTCTAACATTTGTAATTTACGATTAACTTTGCTGTAATAAATAAAACATATTTTTGCTAAATATAATAAGCACAGATACGCTTTGACGCTGTTGACAGTGACATCTCTGAAATTTCGCATCCAAAGCCACCTAGCGAGTGTAATAGAACTATATTTTTTCATGAAAACGGCTCAATATAAAAAGTATGTAACGAAAAGAAGTCGTCGCTTAAAAGCGACGTTGGTTAAAACCAACACCTGTTTACAAAGTTCTATTTTCTTGACAAAAATAATGTTTGTGACGCGGATTTAATTAATATAATATATTATGAATGTAGACTAGCGAATGTGTAACAGTTCGGTCGTTCGCCCGTACCTACTCTGCGGCTCCATTGCTTCGATTCTTTCACACAAACGAATTAATGCAATGTTTACTAGAAGTAACTTATTTAAGCGAGCGTTTGATACGATTTTATTTAGTTAAACCTTTGTAACGCTATATGGTAAAATGTATAGGTTACGTATATTTCGAAATGTTTTTATTTTATATCGATATATGAAAAACAAAAATTAAACGTAGGGTTAAGAATTAGAGTTAAGTAGAGTTTTCAAATTATAATGGACTTTAAATAGATTAAGCGATGTAGTAGCGATGTTGTCTTACTATTGGAAACAAAAGCAATAACGTTCAGAATCCACAGGCCGCCTACATCCGCCAAGGGTGAAATTAAACTTCGTTGATTCCGCGGAGAGAAGCAGCGCCCACGCATATTATTATATATTTTGGTGATCGTTAATAAGATACTTTACAATGTTTATTAAACTCACTCGCGGAGGATATCTTAGACGCTGCTTTTCTTTATAGGAGTTTTTTTCAATAATTTTATACCTACACGCATTATGTCGACACGGCACATTTTGTTATCTGTGGGCTCGGGCCAATACGTGCGGAATAAATAGTATATAATCGTGTTTGTAGTGGACTAGTGGAGCTTCGGTATGGGAATTACGTTGTATTGTGATGTGTGGTGAAGATTCGGCCTAAACGGATGACGCACTTTCAATGTTTGCCTCTCGTGCCCGACTGTGTTGTATCTGGTCGTGTTACCGCCTCGCTTGCTTCAAAGGTTGCTGTGGAACATGATACTACATCTTTATTCGGCCTACGTAAGTGACGTAAACAATAATAAATATCTAAATAAACGTTTATTGTCGACCAACGTGGATCATATTCAACACAGTAGTAAATGAAGCAATACATTTTAAAAATACATATAAACAGATTTAAATACATTTAAATACACGTAAAGAATAGTTAAGTTTGTCTTCGAGAGAGAACGCTGGTTCAAATCCGTGTACCAATGGATTTTTCTATGTGCATTCATGGGTGCTCGTACATAGGTGGTAGAAGCATTATATCGATGTTCTACCTGACTTCCTACCAAGAAGTAGCTTACCACCATCAAGGAGAAGATCTGCCTCCTATAACTTTACGGTGTTCCGGCAGCACACAGCCCTTGAGAGTCAGAGTATTTAGCCCTAGCGTGTTCACCATGTTCAACTACATCATCGCTTACCACCAGGCGAGATAGTGGTCAAACGCTAGCCTATAAAGAACAGCGAGTGGCAGAAAGGTGGAAAAAAAAAACTTTTGGATCTCTATAATCCAAAAGTAAACCATCGATAAGAGGTAGATATTGTAAGGTGTCGCTATTCTCGTATACCCGGACGGTGTGCTTTGTTTGCTCTCTATATCGTGCCGATAGTTGTGGTCTCGTTGGTTTCATTGTTTCGCTGAAACATTAGTAGTAAAGGTAAGAATCAAAATGTTCTGTGTGGCCATAGTTGGTAGTCTAGCTTGCTAGTGTTTCTAATTATACATATTGAATATTTAGATATTAACATGTATTAGAGCTATATTTATTTTTATATTATATAAAAGTTACGTCGTACTCCACACATTTTTCTTAAAGTACACAATACCTACCTAAATTAAACTTAGATTTTGCTTTGTTTTTGGTCTATTTAGTGTTTTTCGATTGAATGTTTTGTTGGTTCTTTGGTGGAGTTACATTTACAGCCGAACCACAATGGTAATGGTGTCAACGTGGAGCAACGTGTTAATAGTTCACCAAGCCTGTATCGACTGGGGAAAGTTCATTTTAAATAAAATGTGGCGTTAGTTTCGACTGTTCACTGTATACTTCCATAAAAGAATCCGTCAAGCCTAAAGCGTGTGTTTAGGCTAAATGGAATAGATGGTATATCTGACGCAGCATCAGGCCGATAATTACATTTTATGATATACATGTATATACATGTTCGTGCAGCGATGGAAAATATACCTATATGTATATTCCCAACGCACTTCGCGTTAGATACGTATTCCATTCGACGAAACCTAATCTCTTTAGTTAAAAACCATAGACAAATGACTCAAAGCTCTTCTCAAAGATTTGATTATAAAAAAATTGGTTGAACACATTGTTAAAATTAAATAAAAAGAAAAGGTACGTACATTTTTTTTCTTTGTATCTCAGAAGTCACATTAATATTTTTTATTAGGTATTTTAACTAACTGTAACGCGCTGGCATCGGCTTGACATTCTTGTTTCCATTACGGGCGAAGTGTTGTCGATGGTAGAGCGAGATAGTATTATCGTTAGGTATTCCTGTCTCTGTCGTCGAGAACTAAACATATGCTAATTCATTTTATATCATCTCTACAAAACTATTGAGAACGGGGAGTATGGTATACCTACTTATTATTGAATAGTTTGCAGAAGTGTAATTTGTTATTGAAATGTATTGAATCATTTAATATGTTAAGTTATGTCATTTATTTTAATTATAACGTGTATAAATCCGACGGGCGCCGATTCTGTGCATGTTGCGTAAATTCAAATATGGTATTATGAAATCGTGTAATTAATTTATGAGAGAATTGAGATTTTAAATGTGTGATCAAAATACCGAAATGGTTATTGTTGCATTTATTTTGTGGGAGAAAATGATAAAAGTACCAAAAGTTGTATATCATGTCAGAATTCGTTATTACCAAAATTTTAAATCATATCAAAGACTGGTCGCTAGTATAATGTCAAACAATCAAATGATATATTAATGATTCTGTGGTGTTGTTGAGATATTTCACCATTTACCTTAGATTGTGCAGGAACGGTTTTCGTTGGATATGTCGTAGGATCAGGATCAAGACAAAAGGTCAATTAAGAGGGAACGCAGGGTGCATTTTTCCATACAAATAATGTATTCCCCTGTTTTCTCCCTGGAAAATGCTTGTGGAGCAAAATTTGTTTCTACAAAAAATTAAGGTTTGCTGTAGCTACTGCTGAAAAAAATGTTTGTTCAAAAAATCAAGCTGGGCTGTAGCTACGCCCCTATCATGCTTTTTTTGAACAATTGCAAAAAGAAATATAAAGCCTTTTCATCTCCTCTTTAAGATTTTTAAAGGGTCATAGTTCTGTTTGCTGTTGGTTAGTCAAAAAAAGAAAATGATAGGGGCGTAGCTACAGCCCAGCTTGATTTTTTGAACAAACATTTTTTTCTCTTGAGGCATTTTACAGGGAGGAAACGGGGGAATTCATTTGTATGGAAAAGTGCAACCCGCGTCCCCTCTTAAGAAGTCAAGACAGAAGGTTATTAAACTGCCAACATTTGTCTAGTTTAATCATTACGGTGGTTATATGATATGATACGAACTTAGACTTGTCCTACTTCTGTGGGGAAATGACCCTGCGACCGATATAAGCACAACTCAATTTTATTTTTATCTAACCTTTTTTACATATTCAATTAACACATTATTGTAGTTTTGTTTAAGCTGTAGTACTTTTATATAAAGAGAGCTTTTATTGCATACGCATAATTACTCTTGTTTTATATTTAATTTTATTTAATCATTAGGTAGGTAGGCCCAACAAATTTAAAAAATTATAATTATTGTTAAATTAGCAATAGATGTAGAAGAATAATTTAAAAATATTATACGTTTGTATTCGCTATGATATCTTGAAATTTAATATAGCTTTTCTATTACTATTTAAATGGAATATAAAACAAATGTATTTTTTATGTGGAGCGTGTTTGTACGAGTCATGCGGAACGAGTATTGAGATTAATACAATTTGACTGAAGAACGTTAAATATTTTGTTAGGATTTGTACTGCGGCATTATTGTGTAACTCTGATCGTGACAGTAATGAACGGAATGAAAGAGACAGTCAGTATAGCTGCATCTCCATTCCGTAAATTCTAAAATTTTTTTTAAGAGACGCGATAAGGCAGACAGATTTGACAGATCATAGAGTAGGTACGACAGTAACGAGTAATAGAAACATGTTTTAATACAGTTTCTTTAATAGGTAGTTATAAAAATGCTCATATATACTGCATATATGACACAACACAAGATTTTTATTGTATTTTTATTAATTGTATTTTTATTGACTGCACAACACAAGATTTTTATTGTACTTTAAACTTTTTTTTTATTGGCTGAAAATAATGTATCTGGCAATTGTTAGCACGACACAAAATAAAGCGTGTATGTCCGCTCGTACAGACACGTTCTCTAATACTTTATATTTTTCAAATGAGTGATACAAACGTCTAAAAGAGAGCGAAGTTTATAATTTTTAATAGCTAGGTAGGGTTTAATAAATTTTAAATTCGATTCAATAATTTTGTGTTTTATTTCCGTCTCCCCTTAATGTGCGTGAGGACTCCAGACCATACCTACTCGGTGGTCCATAAGTTCAGTAATATATCCAGTACAAATTTCCTAGCCTCGGAGACCCCGACCCCGACAAATAAATACTCGATACTAATCCTCCCCACTGGGGGACGTTTCAGTGGTGGACATTGGAAATATACCTTTTAAAATCGTTTGTAACTCTGTATTTCTGTCTGTTTGTTACCTAATGGCCCAGCGCATGAAATGAAATGAATGTTTATTTCACAAAAAATAGAGTTAACATTTGGGTGTACATCATTATTGCAAGTCCGTCTATTTTGTCATATTTATGACATGTGTGTTACATATTCATTTGACACTGACACCGCTGACATGCACATGACACCATTATTGCGCTTCGCGGTAACTGCGGACACGAGGCGCCGACGCAGCACAACGTGACCCACGTGTCGCCAGGTCGCCGCCGATCGAGCACCGGAATATTCCGACACTTTTGGATCTAACATCAACCAATTGACATGTCTTGTAATTTTAATGAATATTGTAATTTTTATAATTAAATTTTTATTCAATACATTTTGCATTTTTTTGGAGGTCCTGGACTCGCTCATCATAATTTGTGTAAGCGTACACAAATAAATAAACATTAAATTAACATTTCATAAATAAAAATCATTAAGATATCAGCAATATTAAAAGAAAAAATGGAAATAATAAGGTTACAGATATATCATTACTAACTTAATTTTTAAAATAAGATTTAAAGTCATGATTGTAATATAATATGATTGAATTATACAAAATTACATCTTGAAGAATTGTATTCTAAAAAGTCATTTACACAATAATATGTTTGGTCCAATAACTAGGATTTTAGCTTCTTTTTAAACATTGTTAAAGGAAGGTCTCGTATGTCTGCTGGGATTCTATTATAGACCTTAATGCACATAGAATAACAATTCTTACTGAATAAAGTAGTTCTTGGTGTAACGTTAAGAACTAGTCTGTCACCATTTCTGGTGTTTCTCAGATACACGTCTTTTGCTTTTGTGAATAACTCAGGGTGATTCCTTACAAATATTCCAATTTCAAAAATGTACATAGATGACAAAGTAAGTATTCTAAATTATTTGAAGTACGGCCTGCAAGATACGTGTATAATACTACCCACTATAGCTCGAATACACCTTTTTTGTGATAAAAACGCTCTGAAAAAATTATATACGTGATGTCTGTAGAGTTTCCCCAGAGCAGCAGGCCGTTGCGGAGCACTGAGCTTACATAGCCGTGGTAGGCTAAAATAACTGTTTGTTGACTTGATGTCTTTCTTAGTCTATTTAGCACAAATACAAATTTATTAAGTTTTGTACAAACTTTGCCGATGTGACATTTCCAGTCACAATGTTTGTCAATTGTTATGCCTAAGTTGGCCGAGTTGACTTCATTAAGTTTATAATGTTATTGTGTTGTACGTTTCTTGGAATTGATTTAGCATTCTTAGTCTGGAATTGAATGTAATTAGTCTTTGCTATGTTAGCTTTTAAATTATTATTGTCTAAACATTGATTAATAATTTCGATTGTGCTATTTATTTCAAAATTTTTTTATTTTATTTTATTAATAATAATTTTATATTAATAATAATAATTAATAATCCCGCAGGGCGGCTTTGTGGCGAGCCGATGGTGAGTGGCGACACCGCGTACCCCTATCCCGTGAGGGCTAAATGAGACCCTCTGACCCCCGGCTTGCCTTGACCGGCCGGCCGGTGGTGGGAATGGCAAGAGCTAAGACCTAAGCTCCAGGGTGGAAGTGTTAAAGGCATAAAGCCGCTAGTAGCGTTTAGTGAAAGTGCAGCACACCTCTCAACACCCTTAGCTATCCACGCCAATGTTGCCCCTCGGCGCCAACATAACGGTCCGCCTTTATGGGGGGCCCATTCAGTGTATAGCGAGTCACCACCCGCCTTAATATTTTGAAATGAGGCATATCATAGACCAGCAATTCGACTTTAATCAGCTCACTCAATAGTCTCATAATATAATGTACCATATTTTTAACCAACTTCAAAAAAAGGAGGAGGTTTCTCAATTCGACAGTATATATATTTTTTTTTTTTTAATGTTTGTTCGCGGATAACTTCGTCGTTTATGAACCGATTTCGATTATTCTTTTTTTGTTCGAAAGGAGATATACCAAGTGTGGTACCATGGTAATTTTATCGAGGTATGATAAGTATCTCCAGAGATATTGAGATAAACATCTCAAAATTGGTACTGAAAATGAATAGCGCGGCATTGAAGTCGGTTGTTTTTTAGTTTTTAAACGATATTATTATAACATAGTTTCCCATATCTCCTTCTTATCCATAGTAATAACTAAGTTAAAATTGTAAAGGGCCTCTTGATGTTGGCTTCGGCTCCATCAGCGCCCTCTAAAAGACCGGGCGTGTACGACCTGTGATTTTAATTGAATAAATGCATAATTAATAATATATTTCTAAAATTATAGAGATGTCGCACACCGCTGGAAGCGCGCCGGAGCGCATTTGAAGACAACAATTTAATATTAACCTTTAATTGTACCTTGACATACAGTCAATCGGCCATGGCTTCAATTTCGGCCGAAACCGAAACACGTGGTTAAGTATAAAATTCCTTAAAATACTGAAATTTGGTGCATTTTACCCATTATTTTGCATTAATTACGAATTTACGACATGAATCCTGAGTCCTGCTCAAACATTAATACTTTGTCATCAGGCCGTCTTACTCTTGTAATTATTATTATTTTTGAAAGAAAGAAAGAAAATATGTTTATTTTGCATCAAATACAATGAACTAATTACTAACTTATATATTAATTGAACAAATGTTATTTGGTGCAAAATAGGACCCACCTCAGCATAATGTTGGTCATGACTGACATAACCAACGCTGGTCTTCCGTTGGGACCCCAAAGTGACATCACGGAGGTTCTTACCTCTGACACACGCTACATATTCATATAAAGCCTGGTAACGATTACAAAATTACGATTTTGCACCATATCTACATTAATACTCCCATCTACGGTTGCTACAGAGGTATCCAAACGGCGCTATTCCCTAGAACCTATTCCTTTTTGAAAGTTGGTTGAAAAACTTAGCAACCATGCTGTACGCTGCAATTCGTCAAAGGTGGGGTGGGGTGTCCCTTATATTACGATTTATTTGTAAAACAAAAAGTATACGGACCCATCCTGATGGAACTTTATAGTTTGCCTTATAAATACCTACCTAAGTCTGAGATAAGCTTCATAAATCAGTACCATCATATTATAAAATGAAAACAACTTTCAGATTTCGAGTGATTTATTTTAAAAAAATTCGTTGCGTTTCATAAATAAAAGTAGGTACTGCATTGGGATTTGTATCATTCACTTAGATTAGATACAATTATTGCTTATTATACGAGTCATTATCAAATTGACACATTTTGTAACTGAAGCGCTGCGTGTATAGGTATACAACAGCTGTAGCGAATTTTATAATTGCTTGCACACAAGAATAGGTACGTAATGCTCCGTACTCACATAGCCTAACTTAAAAGTGGATAAAAATCACGTGATGAACAGCACAAGTCATGGTATGGTCGTAGAGAACACGTTTTAAAATGTATCTACGATATGGTTCAGTTAAAATGTTTGCGGTTCTTCAGAATTTGACTTTTAGGCTCAATTCACACTGAAATGGTAGCGACGCGGCGAGCAGTAGGGCTATTCTGTAAGCTATATCGGAAGCGGGAGCCGCGGAGAGATTTACCGTATTACGATTGAATTTAGTAGTACGAAATATGAATCTCACCGCGGATTCCGCTTTCGAGATAGCTTACAGAATAGCCCTACAGGCGGAGAAATCTACGATCTACATTTGATACCGTCGCGGCCGCGCGGCGATCGGTCCGCGGCAGCGACTCACGCTGCTTTAAGCGAATCTATATTTTTTTTGCATTTATTGCAACTAAGTTTATAATGCCTTGTCATTAAAACTTCTCGCTGCGTCGCTGCCTATGCCATTCAGAAGGCGCTGGTTCAAGTCCCACTGGACGAAGAAAATTTTGGATTGTAACTTTATACTGACCGTAGCAATATGCACTAAGTATAATTAGAGTGACAACTTCGAACCTACGAGTTTAGTACTAGATGTATCGAATGAGGATGTGTGACACAAATATTGTATTGTTGAGGTGTAAGTCTCTTAATAAAAATTGTCGACAACTAATTAAAAACATAACTCTCCTTTTTGCCTTGCCGTAGTAGTGTAAAAAGAGTTTAGGCGCGACTTATCGGCATTTGATATTCACTAGTAAATAGGTTAAGCTATGAGCTGACGAAGCAATGCAAAGATCGGTTGTATGCAATCTATAGAATGACGCGATTAATTACTTCCGTGTAAAACGTTAGCGATTCAAATCTGGCCTGTACAAATTGCAACGCAACACAATAGCTAGACTACTCTAGGCAGTAGATAATCGAAGCATTGCACATCGCTCCACTAAGCCCTTTTCAACCTAAGCTGTGCGATTATTTCGCACTCCGCTTCCTCGTCCAGCTCTGATGGACGCACTGCAGCGTAAAATTCCCTACCGAGCTGCTGAAATTTCAACACGCAACCTTGAAGTCCGCTATAAAATACACAAATATCAAATAATTTGATCCGAAATCAATAAAAACTCGTAACATTTCGGTAAAAATCATAGTAGATATATATTCTTCCTCGACGCATTTACAAAACAAAGCAAACATTTCATCATCTTAATATATCTATCATATAAATAAGCTGCCATTTTTCTACTCTAATGAATATATCTAATTCTTATACATACCGTATATATATTAATTACAATTTAAATAAGTTATATAATGTAAATAATCTCGATTTGGTTTTATTAGAGAGCTTTCTACTACATACTTAAAGCGTTTAGTTTACACAGAAAACAATAAAAAGTAGAGTATTTTTAATCGTATATACACGAATCGCTTTAACAAAATATATAGTTACTTAAATAAAAAATTATGCATATTAATAAAATATTTAATTAAAGCTAATGTGTTATTTTTTTAGTACGTATAGTATATATGCTTCAATGACGTGACAAGTCCGAAAACGTTCTTCTTCGAATATAAAATAAAAAAACACGGAGATTTAAATTACCAAATAAAACGTGAGTTTTCTGACTTGTCACGTTATTGAAGCAAAGAAGCGATTTACCGTTAGCGTGCATCAAAGCAGGCTAAATTTGATGTTGGACGATTGAATATGACCGTCGCCATATTTTAATACAATTAAATGCAAAAAGATAAAATGCCTTAAAATTATTTAATTGCATAGCATTACATTGTCATCCTAGCAGACTTTTTTTTACAAAATAAATTTTTAATAAATATTGATCTTAGGTTAGTTGGTTTTTATTAAATGAACAAATAGAATAACTATTATAATCAAATACTTAAGTTCTTCATAACTCGGCATAATCTAGATAAATGCATTTATTAACAATTTTTTTTACACCGATCTGGGTAGTGCTTGACCACTATCTCACCTGATGTTAATTGATGATGCGAGCGATGATGGGGTGAGCTTACCCTTAACTCAAATTTATACAAAAATAATATACATAATTCGTACGTACAATAGATGTGTTGATTCGTGGACGGCCATGAAATATGTTTATAAGTATAAATACAGACTTAAAATCAACATCATTAAATAAGTTTAATTAATAATAAAAGGCGCTGTTTACAGTCAGGTAACCTCGCACTAATACCTAGTGTGTCCTCTTATTTCAATCTGCCCCTTGATTCTCAATCATTCGAAAGCAAATTCGGATTTGGAAACTGCCTCTACTTCGACTTGGATTTTTGCAATTCACAATGCTCCGATCGGTTACTTTTAATATTTAAATTAGAACAAATCAGTGATTCTAGTTGGAAAGGTTTCCGCGACTAAATAGCTCACGGATTTATGATTATTAAAAATTAAAAATAAAACTTCCGAATCCGAATAGGTCAGTCAGAAAATCAGGGGGCTGCACTTCCGATATCAAGAAAGAAGATAGAAGACAGTCGCACCGCGTAACTTGTAAGAAAATCACAAGAACGAACAAGATTAGAGAGAGATGCAACATTAGGCTGTATGTATAACATCTATCTTATTCCATTATCACGATCACGGTTGAAGTTAGACAATACGGCCGAAAGTTTAATTCTAGCAATATTCGAGTTTAAGATAGCCTTTACCTATAAACAATTACATCATATTAGGCAATTAACTCATATCGTCAATATCTAGAGTTATAACAATTGCATTATAATCTACTAAAAGCTGCATCCAATTTCATTCTAGCCAATTTTAGGCAGTTCATTAACTAATTTAATTTGCTTTAAAATTCCTGACAATCATTGTTTACTTACATACAATTCAGAATTAATTAAATAAATAAAAATACGCAGCTCCTTCTAACAGAACTTTCTAATATAAATAGAATCAATGTTTATAACCCTAAA
Organism: Cabera pusaria; assembly: GCA_954871355.1. Taxonomy (NCBI): domain Eukaryota; kingdom Metazoa; phylum Arthropoda; class Insecta; order Lepidoptera; family Geometridae; genus Cabera; species Cabera pusaria. The sequence continues at coordinate 25,181,042 of OX940890.1, forward strand.
GTAAAATTGTCCGTATTGCGTAGGTACAATCTACCTACACTACTATATTGGTATTATGGGTGGATATTCTTGACATGAAATGGTCGTTACTATATTGTAATTAAAATTATTAATTTTTGTTTAGGCTATTTTGAATATTAAACCTGGTTGCAATGACATAACAATGCAATAATACCTATCAATACAGATAGATTTCACGGATAAATATCTCTATATCTAGTCTAAGAACAAGCTTGCCTTAACGCTAAACTATCGTTGTATGTCACAAAGTGCACTTTATTGAGGAACGCGAATATCTACTGAATTATTAGGTCATTCATATATTACAAAATTTCAGCGATGAGTAATCTACTGCTACTATACTTATATGAGGCGTTTTCTTAAAAAAAAAACATGTTAGTACCTGGAGACAAATGGCTTTCAAAATGAATGCAAAGGTCTGACGTTGTAAACCAAGCCAAACAAAAATACCAAACGTTCAATGTAAACATCATCTTACGAGTTTAATTAAATTGCTGCATTTGCTAAGGTTTGGTGTGAGCGAGAACATATATACGTAGAGGTACTTGCCTTTTATGTACATGTTCGCATTATTCGCACTTACACTAAGTGAGAATCAGCCATATTAAACCTAGGTGCAACTAATGGCTATCAAGGCATAATTACACAGCTCCTTCAATAAATGACATTCAAAGCCCATTTTCGTAATATAGGTACCAAGTCAATAATTTAGACCTTTAAATGCATTGTTTTTTTTTTACTGACAATCCAAGTATAATGTATTGTAAGAGTAACTCAAGTTAGAACTCGATTCGCATCGCGTAATACCTAGATAACAGAAAAAGTTCTTTGAGCTTCGTTACAAAAGTATGGAAGTATACAAGACGATCTTGTAATGTTAGAATAATGTTTATTTATTTTTTGTGAGCCATTTGATTGATTACAGTTCAACATCGATAAATATAAAAAAAGGCTTTTTTGTATCGATGCAGTTTTAAGCATGACATAATTTTTAACATTCCCATTTCGTTATCGAATTATCGTCAAATGAATGTACATAAATAACGAATAGAATTCGCAGCCGGCTATGAAAAACAGTTATAAACGTTGATTCGTTTCATCCTGTCACAAAGAACGAATACGATGGCGTAGGCGTACGCTTGACTCTCGCAAAAAAACGATAATAATTTCGGCCATAACGATGTTTTGACATCAGTAAAGGCGTCAAACACATTGCCGCGGTCTGCGGTCAGTTGTGATTTATGGAAAACAATGAGATGGTTCCCACTCTGGAATGTGGACAATCTCATTGTTTTCCAGGGCCTCTAGACAAAATCCAATTTCCTGTTTCCATTCACGCTAACGCAAGTTCAAAATGTATGGAATGTAATTTATGTTTCCGCAATAAAGACGTCATTCCCATACATTTCGAACTTGCGTTAGCGTAATTGACCGCTTGACGCCCAACACGGCTTATTGCTCCACCTCCTGTCTATTCCATAGTCCTTGACTTTTACATACTATCGATAATATTGTACTTGCCGTGTACACGGATGAAGACAAGTCTAACCTCCGTGATATTGTATATCGTTTGACACTGACAACTGACATTTAGATTCGTTCTGCTATGGTTCTGACTTCGTTGACTTCTGCTGTCGTTACGTTTAAAGTTGTCGTGAAACGCGTGGTGTTATTTTTATCGCTTTTATTTACAAATAATTAAGTAATAAAGATAATGTACGTAACTTTGACAGTAGTTTGCCGTTACTCTAAAATGTTGGCTAAACCTATTTTCACGTGATTTCTAATATTGATGTTTAACTTTTTTTCTAGAAATGGAGCAAAGAGTGCGATCCACTACCCAGCAATTTGAAACTCTAGTGGAGTTTATGGAAAGGTATATCTAGTTAATTATTAAATCCTTAGATAATGTTATTGTTATTACATGTTGGGTCCTTTGATTTGGTTTCGGTCCGTCAGGAAGACGCGACGTGGGGTCGAGCTCTCGACGAGTCGGTACAAAATAAAAGTTTGTTGTGCGATCCAATGTTCATGTTTTTACCACGCGACGGACGCTGTTTATATATAAAGCGACCTGTATTGCGGAGGCAGTAGAGTCGTTATTACAAAACTGATAACTTAGTGTGCATACTACCAGGGCCGGTAGTCTCTACGTGCATAGCGATGAATTTTGAGCGATAATCGTCGATACGAAAATAGATGCAGATATGAGATAACTGTCTAGCTGCATCTCATTTTAGCAGACGTTTGTTATGACAAGACGCATCGCTATAAATGTAGAGACCACCCCAGGCCTGTTGCACTCCACGCTGTAGCTATGACAATATTAGTACATACCCGGCAGCCGGCCGGCTACAACTTCAGTCAGTAGTGTCACGCGCACTCTCGATCGGACGCGCGCCTTTACTTTACTTTTCAATTTGTTTTCTCACAACACTCAGCCTTACAGTAAGAGACAGCTGACAGCCCGCGAGCTGACGAGCGATACAGACTCTCGCAGCGTGGACTTACGATCCACAACACGCGGTTCCTAGTTACTATTAGTTTATTTTATGACGTAAATTCAAGGTAGCTTCCGAGGCGTGTAGCATATTTTGAACGACACCGACGTTTTAACTAGGTTTAACCTCGCATTTTGCTCGCAGGGGACTTGACAAAAAATGTATCGAGACTTAAATAAATGCTTTCTAAGTCTAATCAAAAAACCTTAAATTATTATATATACATATATTTTTTTAAATAATACGTTTGTATGGACAAGTCATCCGCTGGTCTCGACAATCGATGTCGATGTTGGCGTAACCTATACATTTTTTTTGTTTGTAAATATATAAAATATATATTAGTCTATTTCTCCTACAATCGATAACGAAAAGAGAGCGTTAATTTGTTTCCGCATAAATTGTCGTCAGTAGACTTTATACATTGCAGTTTAATGCCCGTCTTAGTCAATATAATCACAACTTTAGACCGCTACAATAACGTCTATATTCACTTAACAGTTAAATAAATATCGGTGGTCAGAATACTAGAGTATCATAATGTTCGTTGCATTAGAATTGCTTTGAATACACGTAGATTTGATTAAGGCTGACCGCACACTTGACTACTAACGCTTGAGCAACGGGTAATTTGCGCAATTTATCATCATATCGACAACCAGTCGCATTTAACAGTTGCTACACTGCTGCTAGCTTAGGTTTGTTCTAGTTTAGGCACCATCTCCATGAGGAGCGAATATATTGCTGCGATGTTTTCGCCGTGCAATCAAATACAATAGGAAACAATTTTTTTCATAATATATGAAAAAAAATGCCACATGACGATATCCGGCATTGAACGTAACAACTTGTCGCGATACTCTTGCTTGTGACAAAGAGAAAGAGAGATATGTCGCCTTCCTTATACATCTACGCGTTGCTAAAACAACGGCATAAACGTCTGAGCGGCGAGGCAGCGCACGTAAAACCGTGCGGTAGCTTAACCAACTATCGCTTTAACAATAGTAGCCAATGTGTGGTCAGCCTTAAAGACAATCATAGGTTTTGTTGCTGCCAGTGTTGATAATAACATTGGCAGAACGTCAGTAACGGTCGACTTATTGTTTCAGTCTAAATTCGAGAACATAAAAATGACTTATCAGTAAAATAAAGGTTCTACAGACTCGTATTAAAAACGTGATAGGTGTAAAGTAAGTAAAAGTGACATTTGTTTTGTTCCAAATCCAACTTTCGTCTATGTATGTATGATAACGCGTTCGGATTGGCTAGCCGCCGATATATGGTACAAATAACGTAATCTAATTGGTTAGCGGTGATATTTATGTGTGCAAAATCACTTACTAGTTTCTGATTCGAGCGAATAATGGGATTAACCTTGACGCGAAATAGATAACAGTTAAATCTAGCTGGTGTTGGATAGTGATCACAGTTAGCGTCCATGAAGCTGCCTAGTTGTTGCTTGTTTAGAAGCTGTGTGTGTATGTTATGTTTGTGTGTTTACGAGTATGTGTGTGCACGTGTGAGTGGAGTAAATGTAAGTGTGACGTCAGCCAGAGGTGCCGCGTCTGTCAGCGACCAACGTCACGTCCTCAGAGCTGGCAAGGTCGGCGCGCAGTCTGTGAGAGTGCAATGTGAAGCGTGTCACTGTGTGTGTGTAAAAGTGTGAGAGAATGTGAGTGAATGTAAGTATGGCGTCAGACAGAGGTGCCGCGTCGGTCAGCGTCCTACGTCACGTCTTCAGGGCTGGCGAGGTCGGCGCGCAGTCTGTGAGAGTCCAACGACAAGCATGTCGCTGAGTGTGTGAGTGTGAGTGAATGTAAGTGTGACGTCAGACGGAGGTGCCACGTCGGTCAGCATCCAACGTCACGTCCTCAGGGCTGGCGAGGTCGGCGCACAGTCTGTGAGAGTCTCACGATAAGCGTGGCGCTGAGAGTGTGAGTGTGAGTGAATGTAAGTATGATCCAACGTCACGTCCTCTGGGCTGGCGAGGTCGGCGCGCAGTCTGTGAGAGTCCAACGATAAGCGTGGCGCTGAGAGTGTGAGTGTGAGTGAATATAAGTATGACGTCAGACGGAGGTGCCACGTCGGTCAGCATCCAACGTCACGTCCTCAGGGCTGGCGAGATCGGCGCGCAGTCTTACGCCGCGCCCCGTCAGGGTCCACCGACAAGCACCTCTCTGTGTGTTTGTCTGCTTTTCACTCCGTGTGTCACTGTTAAACAATATATACTTTACTTACTTGCTTTATTGGCCGCGTCGAAAATAATCCTGTGTCCTATTCCACCATACCGGCTATAGCTGTGTAATTTCAAGCTCAAAGCTGTAAAATTTCAGCTAAATCGGCCGAGCTGTTTGATAATGAATACATCACAAACACACAAACGAGTATGAGACGGTTCAGGCACAGAATAGCCAATTTTCAAAATGGCAAATGAGTCTTAAAAGGACTAATTCTACAAGTGGCAAATTCTACAAATATACCAAACTCTCACAATGGCAAATTCTAAAATGCCTAATTCTCGAAATGGCAAATACGAAAAATGTCTAATTCTCAAGATAGCAAAATAAATTCAGTTAGGAAATTTAGAAAAAAACATTTGGCCATTCTGCGCCGAAACCAAGTATACAACGGACTTTCACATTAAGGTATAATATTGTTACTGATTCGTTCTATATCATAGTAGTGGATTTCAATTTCATCTTGATAAAATCTATATGGGTGGAAGCAATCTGCAGGTACTACACCATGTCAAGGAAAATTAAACAATTAATTATAAAACATGGCTGAACAATACACCGTCCATGGATATGTACTTTTACTTTTGATTTAAACAGGAAACCAATAGTATATACAATCTAAAATTTCGCCGTCGAGCGGGATTCGAACCTGCGCCTCCTGGATAAGACGCCGGAGCACTTAACAATGGACGACCCTCACAATGCGCACATGGCTGCATGGCGAAACTATGGAATGTATTTATAAAGATAATGAGCAAAATCTAAAGTGTAGATAAAACTTAAAGAAACATAATAAAGAAAACCAATTATAAAAGCAACACATAAAGTGAGGGCAACCTTTTGTGAGGTCGGTTAAAATGGTAGGTATACCTTTCAGGTCTCGCGTCATCATCATCAGCATCAGAGCTGGAGCCGTCGGAACTGCCGCCACCTCGATACCGCTCCACTGATTCTGTACAAATATATTATACGTTACATTATTTTACAATTTCATGTATGGAGTTTGCGTCTATACTCGTGTCAAACCTTTGCTGCCTGCGGAGCGATAAAAGTGTGGGAAAGAGATGGCTATAATAGTTCTCTCTGTCGCAATCATATAGACTGTTAGTTACGCGCCGCGACTTCGCTCGCGTTGAAAATGCAACATACATATATTTTTAACCGACTTCACAAAGGAGGAGGTTCTCAATTCGACGGTTATTTTTTTAAATTTGTTACCTCAGAACTCCGTCAAATCTTAACCGATTTGAAAAAATATTTTTTTGTTTCAGAGAATATGCCTCCCATTTGGTCCCATTAAAATTTTATCGAGATCTGATCATCATCTTCGGAGATATGAAGATAAGCAATATAAACAAATTTGTTTACCTTGATGACATGATTGATGACAGCTACTGGCTACTTTGACTATCGGCGGCATGTGAAGTCGGATTTTTCGTTTTGTACGATCATAAATTATGTGTTAGATACAGCCTATATCTGAGCAAAATTTCAACCAAATTGGTCGCCGTTTAACCGTGCAAAGGTACAATCGCCTTCATTTGTGCGTATCCACCTTAAGGAATGATTTCCTGTGCACTCTTATTGAATTGGCATCTCGCTTCTGTCTATGTTGACATTGTTGACCAGTGACAAGAAGGGACAAAGCCAAAAATTATGTTTTGTTTTTGGTTTTGGCTCTTCTGATTGGTAAGAATTTTTTTTTTTGGTTTTGGCTCTTCTGATTGGTTAGAAAAATAATCGACACTTGCAACCGAAAATGTTTTGAAACTGGATACGCACAACTGTACGCGATGGTACAATTAGCAAAACGTTACTTCCGTGTTTTTAATATAAGTATAAATGCTTTTTAATGTGTCGATTTAAAAAGAACACCTCACCTGAATCAGCATCAGGCGCGTCTTCCAGGCGACGTATGATCTCGGCACAAAGCTCTGATTCCAACGGCACCGCATTGTCCGAATCTCTGCGAACCCACAAAAATATCACTATATTGTATAACTAGCTGTGCCCCGCAGTTTTACCCGCGTAGACATCGTTTCCGTGGGAATATCGGGATAAAAAGTACCCTATGTGTTTTTACAGGGTCTAGGCTACCTATACATCGAATTTCAGCTCAATCGGTTCAAGAGTTTTAGCGTGAAGAGGTAACAAACAAACACACATATTATAGTAATATTTTTATTTGCTCAAAAAGTGCATTTATGAAGCCTGTATACATTGTTCAAAAGTTAAAAATTACGCACTGTACAGCGGAGCGTGCGGAAAGTACTCACCGCACGCTCCGGTGTATCGCACGTAGTAACTATTGTAGAATCTGCGGTATGGCACTGTGCGTATCCTTTACGGTTTATTATTTTTTTCGGAAAACCTACATAAGAATTCCACCAAAGAGTTATATATTGCGAGAATTAATAAGCTGAATTAAGCACCTCCTTGAAAACGCTTTTGCTTAATACCAAATGTATTAATCTCACTTTAATACTAATGAGTAAATGAGCCGAAATATGTAGTTCTAACTTTTAACACACATGGCGCCATTTTCACAGTAGAAACGTCAAAGATTGTTTGTTTCGACTTTTTGATTATTTAATTTATGTTTATTTAATTACCAATTGTTGTGTTTTCTTGCAAATTTGCTGAAAAATGTTGTATGACACACGTGCGGATATTGGTTTTAAAAAACTCGTGACTATGGTAAGCCCTCGACTTCGTCTCGGGCTTACATTCGTGTACTCGTTTGTAAAAACCAACTTACCGCACTAGTATCATAAATAACTATTATACAAAAATGAGTAGCGCGAGATAGTGGTCGACCACTATCTCACCTGATGTAAAGTGATGATGCGGTCGATAATGTAGCGCGCTTACACAAAGATACTCACTCACTCACAAAGATATTCACTCGCAGACCTTTAAATTGTATTTAATTGGAACGTAACTAGTAAAAGTAAAGAACTTAGTACGTAAGATGAAAGAAGCTGCAAACCAGTTTGTACGGGTAAATGGTATATCTACCCTGAAGCTGTGGCGCCCTATTGGTATACCTAGTAGCCCGATTATAGAATGGGGATCATCATTATCAGCAAATTTTCGTCCACTGCTGGACATAGGCCTCTCCTATGGCCACTGAGCTCGATCTTCAGCTATTCGTTTCCAACCGCTGCTTTAACCAGCTTGCGTATATCATAGCTCCATCTAACTGGAGGGGAAATTGAATGGGGATGGCGGAATCAAATTATGCTAGTACGTTGCACTCTCCGAAATGAAACCGATAACAAGCGACTTTGCGGCGATGCTCGAGACTCTGAAGTCTCTAGCACTAAGCATTAACCACTCAGGGATCGCTGACCCACCGGTGGGTCAAGAACAATTACAAGCAATTCCGTCAAGCTTCACGGACCCACCGGTGGGTCAGCTTAGCCAACTTTTTTTTTCTATATTTACAGCGCATAATATTAGAAATTGTAACCATTTTTTGGTCTTAAACGCTTGATGAAGAAATATTTTATTTATAAAATGCCATTTTGAACTGTATTTTATTCTTCTCAGCACCATGAAAACTACTTTGAATACGCCTTAGGTCGACCATAGACGCCATTGACGCTTGGAATGCTGACACTAGATTGTGTTTTGAAATGTTATTTTCTGTTGGTTTATTTTAGTTTTTAGTATATATCTAGTGTAAATTCTATTCATTTGTGTTTTGTGAATCCATCTTAGCTATTGAATTCTAGAAATATCATCGTATTTGTGTGATCGTCGGGTTTTCTACCAAGTGGCGGTTTTCCCGCAATTTCGAGTTTCTGTGTTGAATAAAAAGTGAAATTAGTGAAAATAATGAATGAAATAAGCATTTCGAATATCATTGCAAATAAGTAGACGAATCACTAAATCCATTCAAGAAATAATTCAGGATGGTATGAGTCATGCTGACGAATGTTTATACAATCGTAAAAAACGTAAGTACCTACTTAGACCCTTTCAAGTGGGTCGGGTTTCGAGCTCGGTTTTTATAAACATTTACGCAATAGGATACCGAATTCTTTGTGTATAGTGGTAGCTGGGTTCTAGAACTTTGATTTGCGTATTGTATTTTTAATATTTCGGTTTTGAGTATCTCATATTCAGGCAAAGATCCAAGATATACATTTCAGGGGTTTTGAGGTGTAAATAAAAAATAACAAAACTAAATATAAACTTTATTTTTATACAACAATGAAGTAAATCTATTACAAAATAAAGCACAGTTTACAGAATAAGAAAATATGGTGTGATTAGTTTTGCATGCGAAGAATTACGCGACGCGACGTTCGCGCCATTCCGCTACTGCACACATTTTCAAAGTGGACTAATTTTTTTTTTGTTTTATGTTCCCGATCCCTGAGTGGTTAAATAATTTGCAAAGAAAGTAACAATTTAATTATGGCAAATACAAGTGTCTACTTGTTGCTTCCAGTCACCGAGCCGCACTAAGTCATTTAAAATCGGCCATTTGCAAAAAAATTATTAGATGTCAATAGTGTCAAATTTAGTTCCAAGGACCATAATGTAGGTGGTGCTTTAAAGTAAATCGTGCAACAAATACAGCGTAGCATATCTAGCGTACAAGTAAATATAAGATCATAGTAACAGTAATCTGTGGCGCGTACACCGACCCATTTGTTGTAATTTTTAACCGACTTCAAAAAAAGGAGGAGGTTTCTCAATTCGACCGTGTATATATATAGATATATATATTTGAACCGATTTTGATTATTATTTTTTTGTTGGAAAGAAGATATCCCAAGTGTGGGACCATGGTAATTTTATTGAGGTCTGATAAGTATCTCCAGAGATATGGAGATAAACACCTCAAAATTGGTACTGAAAATTAATAGCGCGGCATTGAAGTAGGTTACAAAAAAATACAAAATAATGTATTTAAACAAATACACATTAACAGATTTACACATGTCTTGCAATTCCTGCATTAGGGCAAGCTTGTACCGCAGGTTGTATTTGCATTACAATTAATAGTTGCATTACAAGTCAGTGCGTGTAAATGTGAGTTGTAATTGTTGGTGGTGTGTGTGTGTGTTTGTGTGTGTGCGTGCGTGTGTGTGTGTGTGTGAGCGTGTGTGTCTGTGTAGGAGGGGGAGGATTGCTGGTGTACGTGTACTATGTATGTGTGGAAGAGTGTGAGCTAGGGAATAATCGAGCGCAGTAGTATTTTGCAGATTAATTTATTACATGATTAGTAAAAGAAAGTAATTTAAGTAATTGGGCGAGTGATTATTTTACTTTAATATGACCAGAAGGGACTCAGTAGCGTTATAGTCAAGTGTGACGAGTCATTTCCTTAGTTTTTCTCCAACGTCGCGCATCGCATAGTTTTTAAAGAAATTAATTTATCAGCACGGCGATAGAGAAAAGGTTAGGAATATGAGCTAAACCGCTGAGCAAAAACTGAGTTGAATGAAGGGACTAAAATGTTAAAACCACGGCGACTAGTGTCTGTAGTGATCTGTGTCGAACGTTTTATAGAGGATATGATAAGTCAAAATCGCTTTTTGAATATAAAGTTGTCGAATTGTTAAGACTTGAGCCTCCTGATATAGCTGTTTCGTCGGATGTCTAAAAGGTTTTCGTAACATTACTTTGAGCACTGACCTCTGAGCCCTCTCCAAAGTGATCATATGAGTTTTTGCTGCCCCGCCCCAAGCTAGTATACAATATGTCATAACAGATTCACAGAGCGCTTTGTATACTGCTGAGATAGTTTCAAAGTCAGCAACATCACGAAGTAGTTTCATTATGTGGATCATTTTTCTGACTCTTGAAGAAAGGGCTTGGATGTGGGGCTTAAATGAAAGATTTTCATCCAGCAGTACGCCTAGATATTTCACGGATTTTGCGCGTTCAATTTTAGTGCAAAAGCATGCCTGCCTATGAGAGTTAACGTTATCAGACACGCATTTGTGTATTTTTATTTGTAATTGTTGTGGAGGACTAGTATGTCTTGTTTTATGAAAACATAAATAATTTGTTTTTTTAGCGTTTAAAGTCAGTAAATTTGTGTCTAATCCGCTTGCGACATCTGCTAAACCATCTTCGGCTTTCTTAAATACCTCCGCCCAGTTCCTGCCCTTAAATAGAACCGCAGTGTCATCTGCATAACAAATAATTTGAACGTCATTTTTGGATGCGAAAAGTTTTGATATATCATTAATGTAAATAATGAATAGTGTTGGTCCCAAAACGCTGCCCTGTGGTACTCCAAAAGAAACATTTCTAGTTTCACTATTGACTCCTTCCACTGCAACGCATTGTCCTCTGTCAGTAAGGTAGCTCTTAAACCAACCCAAGGCAATCCCACGCACTCCAATTTTCTCCAACTTCCTAAGAAGATTTTTTGGTGATACCGTGTCGAAAGCCTTGGCCAGGTCCAAAAATACCCCTATAGATTTGTGACCATTATCTAGCGCTGAAACAACAACTATATAGCGCTGACTTACGGTGCATTTTGCGGTGCGCAACATGCGGTTCCTAGTTACTATTATTTTTTTTCTGTGACGCAATTTCAAGGTCGCATCCGAGGCATGTAGCGTACGTCGAACGATACCGACGTTGTAACTAGGTATAATCTCGCATTTTTACTCGCAGGGAGTGCATCTTCTGTACTTGTACTATTCATTATTCTGTGATTCCGCGCATGTAGAGGTGAGCAATCGGTGCCAGCAATTACCTATATCTGGAAAATTGGTTACCTGTTATGTAGCAGCAGTGCCACGGTGGCGGGGGAGGGTAGCGGGGGGTAGCGTGGCGCGCGCGGGGAGAAGGCCAGCAGGTCGAGCGTGGGGGGCGGCACGCGGGGGGCGCACACCCCCGCGCCCTCCGCGCCCCCCAGCACGTCCGGGGGGCCGCACCGCGACACGCGGCACTCCCACGCTCGCGCGCCGATACCCTCTACATGAACATAAGAATCACATCAGGCACCAGCTCTTCGCAAAATAAGGTATTACACCCATTTTTAAAAGACGTCTTAATTAGATTCTATAGTGCTAATGAACCACTAAAAAATTCACAAATTTTTTATTCAATCGTTAAGTGTGGATGCAAAGAAAAAATGCATTTCAATTTTACATTTTCAAATTTCGTCGAAAACGCTAGACGCAGTGGACGCCATATTACTCTGTGGTCATGACGTCAGTTGGCTATGTAAACAAATGCAGTGATACGATAGTTGACCGTTGACACTTCTAAGTTTACATAGGCGTATGACGTAATAACATGGCGATTACTATTTAATGGTTTTATGAAACAAATTTATTTATTTTTATTTATTTATTGGCACACAAAACAGAATTCCCTTAAAACTAAACAAATATAAACATTGTAGCAATTTATGAGCTGAAAAGAATTCCTAGACTATGTGTACACAGCATGATAAAATTAACAAGCAGTTACATTACCTAGATATAATACATTGATGAAATTAGGATTCACCAGAGAGGATACCAAATCAGATTGGTTGATTTGGCATCCCCTCTGACGAGAGGATGTATAATATATCTTTCTTGAATTTATAAAAGTTTAGGTCAAAAATATCAATTTGATTATTATGTGTTCTTAGAAGATCATTATATTGGCGACACATCCGAACGATTGGGTTGTAGAATGATGTGTTATTCGTACAAGTTTCTAATATAAATATTTTCAAATGAGGATGACGTAATCTAGGTTTGATATTAAAGTTTAAAAAAGCTGAAACCTTTGAATTGAATTTTAAAATGTAGTTTGCTTTTAGTAACGTTTTCCGACTGCTTCTTGCCTAAGCTATCTCAATAATATATTCTTAGAGTTTTTCTGATATAGAGTAAAATACCTTATTCTTCCTACTACCTATAACCGGCGAGCATGTATGAAGTCGATCATGTAAGTGGAATAAGCGAAGGAGGTATGTCAGGATCGTAGCATGAGGAAAGAAGTAGTCTACTGCCTACCCCAACGGGGAAAATGCGTGATTTTATGTATGTATGTAAGTATTAGTTTACTTTTATAATACTCAACCATTGTGAACAGAAATAAATGGATATTATCAATATCGAATTACTCTTTAACTGATGAAAAATCAACATTAATACTTTAAGCGACTAGATGCGCTTATAGTTATACTAAAGCTGATTTTACGCAATATACATACATTATTTTATAAGCCTACGTGCTATTCAGATGTATAAGCTGTAACATTGTAAAGTTTTATCAAAATGTGATCAGTAGATTTTTCGTGAAGAAGTAAAAAAACACGCATCCATCTTTACATCCAGACATCCTTACAAATGTTCACATTTTTATCATAAGTACGATCTTTTTCGTGACTTAACACTTAACTATACACACGTAATACATATTCAATACAATAAGTACCTTCCAAGGGTAAGCTAGCAGCACCTTCCTCCAACGGCACGAGTATATCAGCATCGAAGGCGTCGACCAATGCCGCCGCGCCGAGCGCGCGCCAATCATCGGGCTCTAAGCCTCTGGCAGCCCACCAATCAGGGGGCGTGAGTTCTCGTCGCCACGCCCTCTTGGTCTCCACGGCGGCGGCGGCACGCGCCGCGCTTAGCTCGGCAGTCGGCAATCTGCAGCGGGAGCGAGCGGTCGCGCTCAGCGGGGACGCTAGCTCGCGGCGCCGGGCTTCCACCGCACGACGTACTTCGCCTGCTAGCGCTGAGCATTCGCGTTGTAACGACTGGTAGGAGCCCGTCTGTGGGTTCATTACTCAATAATTTATTTGCAATCATTTTTTTTTAAAGAAAGCTTAAGTCTGTGCCAAAAGGAAGAACCGTCGTGGCGTTACGATGAACTACCATTCAAAGGTAAGGAAGGAATGTACATACCTACCTAGAAGCAGACGATAATGATAAGAGTAGGTACCTACCTATCAAGTATCAAACATTTTTAGTCGTTCTAATAATGACATCAGTGTTATCAATGCAATTAAAACAGTAAATTAAAACGACCGGCGCGACCTCAATTTCTACGACGGTTCTCTTTTTGCACAGACTCTACTAGCAATGTAGGTTGCACAAATAATGTAAAATGGTAAGGTGTAAAATAAAATTGAATGTCAACATTATGGCCTTAATAGTACGTAAGCTAATGCTGGGAGCGAGCGGACTTATCTATCACATTTTTATCAAAATATTCGTTTGATGTATATAAAACGCTTTTTTCAGCAGAAAAGATATAAGTTTATTTATAAATGTTGGTTCTGTTAGAGTTCTGAATAAAAAAGGTGTTATACACTACGAATAAATAATAAGTCAGGAAATGTAACTACGTTAAAAAAGTGACACATCAAAAGTCGTGTCCCAGCAGGCGGGGTTAAAAGTTTTGTCCAGCGCGTCATTAGTTGGACATTTGTCTTGTTTGACTCAACTGTCATAACAGACATTGCAGCACATGCGCTCACCAATCCCTGCGTTCCTTCCGAATTTAAATCAATCTCCAAGCCAATCATTTGTAACTTCTAAAGTGATTCGTATTTTGAATCTACGTCGTTGTGGCATAGAAAAGATAATAATACTACGTATAGAACGGACACTCTGTTCCCCCCACCAATTCCGGGCTTCCTCACCCCGCCACCGACTCTGGAGCTGTCGAGGAGCTGCGCTGAGCAAGGACGCCACACGCGTACAGAACAATTACTACTCACGGAGAGAAGAACATCAACTTCATACATTTATGTTGGGACCAGTAGACATTGGAGGTTCAAATTTACGTAGGTTCTTATTACGTAGGTATATAATAAACACTTAATTATATTAGTATACCTACCTACATATTCGTATTTTAGAATTCATTTTCATAAATATATATACTCGTGCGTAAATAACGCTTAATTTGTAAAATATTAAAAAAAACTTTCACGTTTAAACATTTTTATAACACAGCAATTGGGAACTTGATGTAGGTACGTAGTATTAATATTCTCTTTACATCAAGTAAAAGTCGCTCTAACGTGCGAGCAAGACACACGCGACATTGTTTCGTACCTGGCTGGCCGCCCAACACAGAATAAAAAATAGTTACTGTGGTGCAGTTTGTTCTATGTAAGTCGACTGGACCTGGAGATGATGGTTTACGAAATAGCGACTTATATTTTGAGTGTTAAAAGCTTTTTGGGTAATTGTACAAAACATATTCATACGGTCAGTACGTAGTACGTATGTACGAAGTAACTATTATATAATCTGTGATACGGTGATTACGGGCGACAACCTTAGACATCACGCACACAAATGCACGTATAGAAAAACGACCCATGTGTAGTGTCTGTGTCGGTGTCACAGTGTCGGTCGTTAAAACGCTAGTTTGTTTGTAAGATTTAGCGAGTGTCCGGGGTGTGGTTGTGGTTTGAAGGAGGACCACTTTTTGTGTGGAATTTGTTCTGAATTAGAGTTCATGACGTATGATTTATTCGTAAGACATAGGTATAAAACAAAAATAAAACGAAACCAAAATGGATGCCTCCGTTTGGGCGCTGGAAAACCCGTTCACACGGTGCCAGTAGCTGACGCCAGTCCGCTTGGCATGCCAGCACTGGCATCGTTTAAATTTCTCGTTTAAAGTTCTGGATTAGACTTCCCGACTTATTTAGTACCTCGGCAATCTTTACAGAGAAGGGTCCGAAGCAGGCGTCGACGAAGTGCTCGTAGTCTCGGAGCGGTCGGTCGATCTCCCTCTCAGTGCGTGCTTGCCACGCACACAGCGCGTCGAGCTCCGCGCGCGCCGCCGCGCCCGCCGCCGCCTGGCAGGCGCCAACGTTTATATTACACGGAGAAACCATACAACTACTTTACTCCGGAAAAGTGGCAACAACATTTGGCCACACATTTTTGAAGTATAACTTCTTAAGGCGTCTGCCCAGGCGTGCTAGGAACGTTTCCGGCACGGAAAGGCCGGCCAAAGAAAAAACCGGCCGGTGACGGAACGGTCTAGTGGGCATAGTCTCATACTTCTCAATACAAAGAATAGTTTTTTGTCCGAAACGGTCCTAGTACGGTCATGGTATGCTACGGGATAGTGGGCAGACGCCTTTAAGGGTAACATTTGACGGAAGTAACGTAGAGTTACAGTGCGAATCAACGTCAAGTGACGTAGGCTATTATATTTTTATAAACGCCCTCTATTGTAGAACGGCGTAACTACGTAGACGTATTCGTTATAACGTTACGTATTCGTAAGTTCATCAGATGGAGTTGTACAAGTAAATAATTAGTGATGTTGAGAATATAACGAATGAACTTGGAAATTTCACTTCTAACGCTTAGCTTTTTACGCACCCACTTTTTTTAAATAAATATTAAAATACGGGACTTTTCGCACTAAAACTCAACAAAGTATTTTAATCTGTATATTAGATACGTGCCAGCGCCACCTGCGGCCATTTTAGGAACTTTGAGTTACATAAGAATGACAGGTGACACTGACAGCTGTGTTATTCTTATGTTATATTATAGCTTAACAGTCGCCATGTACCTACAGTGTTACCAATTCAGCTCTATTAGAGCTAAATTTGGCCCTAATTTCAATTAATCAGCTCCAAAAAACAATGTTAGCTCCTTATAAAATGCTGCCTGTAGTATGAACAATTAGTATATTACGATACGTGTGACTTAAGTAGTCTATTATTGCACGGCGTGAAGTTGGCACCCGAGCGCAGCGAGCGTGTTACGCCGTGCAATAATAGAAAACTTAAATCACGAGTATCGTATATTATTTTATAGCTGTCAGTGTGACATAAACCCGCACTTTACGCTTGCTACGCTTTTCCGTCAAATATAAGATTATAAGTTTAGCATCCAAGCGCACACTTCGTGCAATAATCGACTATTTATGTCACGGAAAAGTGTGCGTAAAGTGCGGGTTTAGGTCAAACTGTGCTATAAAAATTATTAGAAGTAATAAGTGAGGATGTAACCTGTGCGGCGGAGAGACTCAGCGCGCTGCGGGCCGTGACGCCGGGCCCGTCCACCCGCCGGCAGTAGGCCGCCTCGTGCCTGGGCACGCGGGCTCCGCGCCACATCACGGCGCGCCACCACACGCACTCCCATGCGGCCCGCAAGCACTCCCATACGAACCCCGCTTCAATACATACACATTAAACATTAACTAGCGACCTGTACCCTTAGTACGAGTTTTCATCGTAAACGCTTTTGACAGATCTCACATAGTTTTCGACTTATTCTGGCTCCCTGATTGGTCTAAATTTAGTGAAGTGTAGTAACCACTAGAGGCGCTGTACTGTTATTCATACAAAATTTGTTCGTTATACGACATCGAGTTTGGTATGAAAATTCTTACTAAGATTACTGTACCGGCTTCACACGGATTGAGAATATATGCCTAAATTGCATGTTTGTTGTGTCGAGTATATGAAGAATTAACATCTCTACCAACCATCGTCATATTTCAACCAATTTACACAAAAACTTAACGAATTAAACACACCTTTATCTTGAATAATTCTGTCTATTAGTGAAAACTGCATGAAAATTTGTTCAGAAGTTTTTGAGTTTATCGCGAACAAATAGACAGACAGACGCAGCAGGGGATACATTTTTAGTGGAGCAATTTAGACATTATCGACTAAAGTAGTGACAGGCAACTGAAGTAGATTGTCAATATTCTCAATACTGTTAATATTTAGTCATAACGCCGACTAAAACAATGAACAACAATTTTACCTAGCGCCTCTAGATCTGTGCCGGGGTCTACATCAAGACATAATCATCACTATTTTTATATTCTTGTTTTAGTTTAGCTATACGTACCAGTGAGCAATACCAGCGCTGCAGCGGGACACAGCGCTGCAGCGACCACCGCCGCTACCGGCTGTAGTACTCCCAACACGCCAACACGCCACACCACTGTCTCTAGCAGCGGGAACCATCTGTCACAACACGACAATATTATATTACATACCCACTCCAGACACAAGCATATTAAGCTTAGTTGGAGGGGTTAACAAGACCACTAAGTAATGTGCAACCCACATTGCTAGTAAGCTTTTACAAAAAGAAAAAAAAAAAAAATTACCTAAATCCAAAATATTTCTTTTTTTTACATTATCTTTCCGGAATACTTAACTAAACCATAGATAAATAGTTTGTTATCTGTGCCTGAACCGAAAATAATAGTATCAATTTTCAGTTTAGGCACAGACAAAAAAAAATGGTTGTCTGTAAAGTTGGTTTACGGACGATAGATTAACGCAACAACGTCATAAATAACAAAACATTGATGTTTATGTTCACATTCATACAACAAAACATTGATGTTTATGTTCACATTCATACAACAAAACATTGATGTTTATGTTCACATTCATACAACAAAACATTGATGTTTATGTTCACATTCATACAACAAAACATTGATGTTTTTATTCACATTCATACAACCAAACATTGATGTTTATGTTCACATTCATACAACAAAACATTGATGTTTATGTTCACATTCATACAACAAAACATTGATGTTTTTATTCACATTCATACAACAAAACATTGATGTTTATGTTCACATTTATACAACAAAACATTGATATTTATGTTCACATTCATACAACAAAACATTGATGTTTTTTTTCACATTCATACAACAAAACATTGATGTTTATTCATACAACAAAACATTGATGTTTATGTTCACATTCATACAACAAAACATTGATGTTTATGTTCACATTCATACAACAAAACATTGATGTTTATGTTCACATTCATACAACAAAACATTGATGTTTATGTTCACATTCATACAACAAAACATTGATGTTTTTATTCACATTCATACAACAAAACATTGATGTTTATGTTCACATTCATACAACAAAACATTGATATTTATGTTCACATTCATACAACAAAACATTGATGTTTTTTTTCACATTCATACAACAAAACATTGATGTTTATGTTCACATTCATACAACAAAACATTGATGTTTATGTTCACATTCATACAACAAAACATTGATGTTTTTGTTCACATTCATACAACAAAACATTGATGTTTATGTTCACATTAATACAACAAAACATTGATATTTATGTTCACATTCATACAACAAAACATTGATGTTTTTTTTCACATTCATACAACAAAACATTGATGTTTATGTTCACATTCATACAACAAAACATTGATGTTTATGTTCACATTCATACAACAAAACATTGATGTTTTTGTTCACATTCATACAACAAAACATTGATGTTTTTGTTCACATTCATACAACAAAACATTGATGTTTATGTTCACATTCATACAACAAAACATTGATGTTTATGTTCACATTCATACAACAAAACATTGATGTAATCGGCGCATGCGTACAATGAGCGTAATGGGATAATGAGCGTAACGGGACAAGGGATGTAACGGGACACTTTTTCGTACATGCATGCAGCCGGCGTTCATCGATTTATTAGACGTTGTCACGTCAAGAACTATTGATCTATGGTTTAGGAGGGATCTATGGTTTAGGAGGAGGTTTAGAAGCAAATAGCTTCGTTCGGGTAAATGGTATATCCACCATAAATCGGTAGCTCCTTTTAGTATCTCTGGATGTCCAATTATATAATGGGGAAGGTGGAATCAAATCATGCA
Organism: Cabera pusaria; assembly: GCA_954871355.1. Taxonomy (NCBI): domain Eukaryota; kingdom Metazoa; phylum Arthropoda; class Insecta; order Lepidoptera; family Geometridae; genus Cabera; species Cabera pusaria. Next base: position 25,200,465 of record OX940890.1, read on the forward strand.
GTTCCATTGCACACTCTCCAAGATGTATCCGATAAAAAACCAATAAGCAAGCGACTTTGCGGCGATGCGCGTGACTCTGGAGTCTTGCTTACAAATAAAAATTGGTTGTCAGTAAATTTGGTTTACGGAAGATAGCTTAACGTTACAACGTCATCACAAACCATTGATGTTCATGTTCATATTAATATCCCCATTCATACAACAAAACATTGATGTTCATGTTCATATTAATATCCCCATTCATACAACAAAACATTGATGAAACCGGCGCATGCGTACAATGAGCGTAACGGGACACTTTTTGGTGCATGCATGCAGCCGGCGTTCATCGATTTATTAGACGTTGTACGTCAAAATTTGTAAAAAGTAGCAAGTTTAATCCCACTAACCTATTAAGTTTCCCAGGTGTCGGACAGTCGAAGTCATAGAGGAGCGCATTGGCGACATGTGCCAGCAGAGCAGCCGGCGGCGCCAGCACCGGCACCAGCAGCACGGCCAGCAGCGCGGCGGCTGCACACAGCGCACACAGCGGCACTAGCGCCACCAACGCCACCGACCACAGCGCCGCCACCGCCGCCACGCGGCACAGTCGGCCGCCGCGGCCGCAACCGCTGCCTTCTAAACCTGCACGTTATTCTCAATCATTCGAAAGCAATTTCGAAAACTACCTTAACTTTATAATACTTAACTAACCCTAGTGAAAATATGTGGCTTGGTCATTTCGTTACTACATGAACTATTGTATAATAGAAAAGTAACGAATAAATGGTTCAACTAACACCCATGAGAATGTAGCGAAATGGCCAAGCTACACATTTTAACTAAGATGTAGAGCTTGTAAAGTTTGAGCGTGTATATTAAGGGCGTGTAGACTATAGAGCTTGGCTCTACATGAGATCTGAAAACTTTTTGACAGTGCGAGCCGCATGGTCTCGCCTTGGCAAAATTTTACATTAAAATGTTTTTGGTGGGATTATAACTTACGACAATGCAAAAAAAAAACTAAAGTTATATTACTGGATGAATATTCTAATCATGTGGAGCCATAATAAAAACTAAAGTTATAATACTGGATGAATACTCTAATCGTGTGGAGCCTTAATAAAACTAAGGTTATAATACTGGATGAATACTCTAATCGTGTAGAGTCATAATAAAAACTAAAGTTATCATACTGGATGAATACTCTAATCGTGTAGAGTCATAATAAAAACTAAATTTATCATACTGGATGAATACTCTAATCGTGTGCAGCCATAATAAAAACTAAAGTTATCATACTGGATGAATACTCTAATCGTGTGCAGCCATAATAAAAACTAAAGTTATAATACTAGATCAATACTCTAATCGTGTAGAGTCATAATAAAAACTAAAGTTATAATACTGGATGAATACTCTAATCGTGTAGAGTCATAATAAAAACTAAAGTTATCATACTGGATGAATACTCTAATCGTGTGCAGCCATAATAAAAACTAAAGTTATCATACTGGATGAATACTCTAATCGTGTGCAGCCATAATAAAAACTAAAGTTATAATACTGGATGAATACTCTAATCGTGTAGAGTCATAATAAAAACTAAAGTTATCATACTGGATGACTACTCTAATCGTGTAGAGTCATAATAAAAACTAAAGTTATCATACTGGATGAATACTCTAATCGTGTGCAGCCATAATAAAAACTAAAGTTATAATACTGGATGAATACTCTAATCGTGTGCAGCCATAATAAAAACTAAAGTTATAATACTGGATGAATACTCTAATCGTGTAGAGTCATAATAAAAACTAAAGTTATCATACTGGATGAATACTCTAATCGTGTGCAGCCATAATAAAAACTAAAGTTATAATACTGGATGAATACTCTAATCGTGTGCAGCCATAATAAAAACTAAAGTTATAATACTGGATGAATACTCTAATCGTGTGCAGCCATAATAAAAACTAAAGTTATAATACTGGATGAATACTCTAATCGTGTGCAGCCATAATAAAAACTAAAGTTATAATACTGGATGAATACTCTAATCGTGTGGAGTCCTAATAAAATAACCAAAGTTACCAGTATCAGGTTGTGCATCTCCCCGCGCTCGTTCCTTGGCCACGTGGCGCCACTGTGCACGCAGCCGTGACGACAGCGGCTGCGTGCGCGCACCGCATTCCACCTGAGTACATAACGTACAGTTAGTGAGAATTACACGGATGCACACGTATTAATTGCTCACAGACTATCCCGTTGACACCATTTGAGTACGGAACCCTAAAAAGAAAAGACTGTAGTGCAAAATGTCAATGTATGTCAATGCGCACAATGTTTTGATAATTGTCATGTCTTCCTACACTGGCAAAAAGATACCATTTTACGTTCACATCAAAATTCCTCTGAAAGCCTTCAGTAAAGTCCACATCTTTACTGAGGGTGTGACTTGGACTGGACTACGATTTGAACTTGACTCTGGAATGCGATTTACTCGACTTTACCGACTTGAATCTACGAAAACATAGTATTATAATAGTTTGACATTGGCTAAATACACTAATCGTGTGGAGCTTACTCTGTAATAGGCATACGTTATCCCGAGTCTGTGCAAAAAGATATTCGTCGTGGCGTTACGATGAAATAACAATCAAAAGCAAGGAAGGAAGGTACATACCTATCTAGTAGCACCCGATAATGATAAGAGTAGGTACCTTCTAAGTATCAAACATTTTTAGTCGTACTGGCAATAACAGAGCAGTGTTATCAACGCAACAAAAGAGTAAATTAGAACAGGCGATCTCAATCTCTACGACGGTTTTCCTTTTTGCAGACTCTATCGCTAATACCAGGCAAGTTGCTTGACCTTATCACCTTCCAAAATAAATATATGTATATACATTTATATATTGACACTGGTAAAATAAACTAATCGTGTGAAGCGATTAATTATACAAAATGTGCTCTGTGTAGTAACTATATCTAACCTGTGATAACTCAGCATCTCTCGCATTCTCGGTGCGTAGCAAGGTCCTAAGCGAGATAGGAGAGTCCCAGACAAGCGTAGCAGTGAGTCGTATAGCCTCGAGTCCCCAGGTCTTGGCTCGCTGGGCGAGGTTGGCTAGCCGCCAGCCGGGCCAGCGCGTGTCGGTGTAGTGATGTCCCCGCCACGTGAACGTGCGCGTAGGTTGCGTGGCTACGCGCAACTCGGCGGCTAGGAGGGGCTCGCGATCGCGAAGGAATGCCAGGTCGCGGAGAAGGAAGTATCTGGAGAAGATAATGTAATAGTAATAATAAACGTATAGGCGTCAAATTCTCATCTCATCATGTCATCCCATTCTAGGCCTAGCGTGCTTACCATCTTCGACCGCATCATCACTTACCAACAGGTGAGATAGTGGTCAAACGCTAGCCTATAAGATATAATAAAAAAATGTGACAGTACAGACGCAAAAGCTCAATGGCTTTTTTTATGGTAAAAGGTAACAGGACAAGCACGACGCTCGCCTGATGGTAAGCGATGACATCTACCTATAACAGATACAGCGGCATGCAAAATATTGAACTGCCACAATTTTGCATGTCACTGCACTGCGCCTGTTACCTTGAGACATAAAGATGTTGAGTCTCACTACATGCTCTTAATTTCACTGGACACCTTGCCATTTTAACCGAAAAACATTCCTATTTCACGGCTGAAAATTAATTGGCATAGTGGTGGTAACGCCCCAGGCGGACTAGCAGAAGTCCTACCACTACAAAAAGCTAAGACTAAGGCGAGATCGATCCCCACCCATTGCACATTGCCTTGAACTCACTCCAGACCCAAGCATATTTCGCTTAGTTGGAGAGATTAACAAGAATACTCGTAATGTGCAACCCATATTGTATCATCCTAAGGTTGTCTAGAAGAGATCGCCATTAGCGATAAGACCGTCCATTGTAATACGTTATTCTTAAGTTTACCATGTAACTTTGTTTTTAGTACGGTATAGTGTAACAATAAAGAGTTTATAAATACAGAGTGGCCCAAAAGGTGACATCCAAAAATTTTTTTGGGTTACTGACATCTGGGGGACTGACTCGGAAACACCCCTGAAATGTATGTTCCACGATTTTTTGTAGTTTACGATATATTGTTTTATTTGTATGTTTTTTAAGATTTTCGACTTTACTTATTAAAAAAAACAATTTTTCTTTGCAAATTCAGCAATTTTTAATTATTTTATTTTTGTGTCTTAGTCCCCTTGTCAGTTGTACTCTCACACATAAAATACCTAGCCTCCTACTATTAATAAAAGTTATAAAAATGTAGATCAAAAATAAATAATTTAGACTGGAGCGAGAATTTTTGCTCGTCACATTTTGGGCCACCTTTATACTCGTATCCATCTATCATATTGCTAGTAATCTTAAAAACAAAAATTTCGCTCGCGGAATTTGTAGTCACCCTGGCACGGATCTAAAGGCGCGAGTCAAAATTATTGTGCGTCGGATGACAGCACAGCAAGTGCGGTTCTGATTGGCCCGTTAGCGCGGGAACTCTCACTAAAGGGCCAATCACAGCCGCGCGTTAGCACCCGCGCACCTCTTAGGGCCAATCAGACTTAAAATTGACTTCTGTGTATCTAAACGTCGGACGTTTATATCGGTGTAACTGTTGTAACGTAACGGAACGCCTGGAGGAGACCTACCGCACGCTACATCCCTAAAGGAACCAGGAACCTACAACGTAAAGATAATATAAACAACGATTCATAAAAATAAGAAGTATATTTATAAAAAGAAGAGTGGGGACGACTTGAGGAACGTGGGGTTAATGGGGCTCACTACATTAATATTATTGGTGTCCCACGGGACAGTTTCAGCATTTAGCCACTTCGTAGAAATAAATTTGGGTTTACATCACCTCAACACGGGCGGTCTGTGACGCGATTCCGTTACCTTTTCAGCTATCCGATTCAGATGATAGTCTCATCCGATTTTTTAATCAAATATTCTTCGCCAACATCTTTCTCTAGAGCTCAATGTCGAATCCCGTCAGAAATGATTTGTTTATCCTTCCTTCTTTTTTAAATTTTAAAAACGTTCCACCCACCCTCAAAAAATAAAACGACTACATTCCAATATAAAAAAAAGTATGGGTCATGAAAACATGCATGAAGGCGATTCAAGAAAAAAAATTAAAAAAAATATATGGTCGAATTGAGAAACCTCCTCCTTTTTTGAATTCGGTTAAAAATATAAATATCACAGTGTGTGTACGGAGTTACCTGTGTTGATGTAGTCGATGGGCCGCCATGGCTTGCGCGGCTTCCTCCCGCGCGGCCCAGCGCATGTCTCGCCGCACACGTTTGGCCGCGGCGGCTAGACGCGGAGCGCGCCACGCCGCCGACCGCGCCAGCACCGGGTGTGCGGCTCTCAGACGTGCCTGTACACATACTATATATTGGTATAATATAATCATACACCAATGGCTAAGAGACCCAGCGCACACCGCTGGATTACATAATTAACAATTAAATTGATTTATTAATTTAATATAAACCTTAACTTTTTATTTTATTATTATTTTTTTTAATGATACTCGCAAAGTGGGTTGCACATTACTAGTATTCTTGTTAACCCCTCCAACTAAGCTAAATATGTTTGTGTCTGGAGTGGGTTCACGTCAATAGTGCAACGGGTGGGGTGGGGACCGAACTCACGACCTCTCGATCGCCAGTCCGATACCTTATCCGTTGGGCTATTACCTTGACATACAGTCAATAATTGAATACCAAAAATAAATTAGCCCGCTACCACAATAGCGCGCTACTGCTCCAGGCGCGGCTTTTAAGGACTCTTTGTCACGGTAATTAAGGTTTATATTAAGTTGTTGTCTTCAATAATGGGTTCCACCGCGCTTCCAGCGGTGTGCGCTAGGCCTAAGGCGGCGACCAGTACTACTTCTCTTAGTACGAGTTTTCATCGTAAGCGCTTATTCTAGCTCCCTGATTGGTCTAAATTTAGTGAAGTGTAGTAACCACTAGAGGCGCTGTAGTTTTTCATACAAAATTTGTTCGATATACGATATCGAATTTGGAATGAAAACTTGTACAGATCGGCTTGGCGATCGAGAGGTCGTGAGTTCGATGCCCACCCAATGTACTATTGACGTAAACCTACTCCAGACATGAAATATTTAGAATATTTGGAGGGTTTCACAAGAATACTAGTAATGTGCAATAGTAGTATAGTTTAGAAATACAATATTAAAAAAAATTGTAGTGCCGGACTCGAGGCACAGATTATATAATAGTTAATACGTAACAGATACTTCACTCCCCTACAAAAACACAATACTAACGTTTATTTCAGACAATACTAGCAAAAATGTGTCTAAGGCGCTCGACCTAGTGTTGTTATTACTTCGTTCAGCGCGCGATATACCGGCGCGCGCCTGATACAGTAAAAGGGTTGACTTAATGAAATAAAAAAAGAGTTTACGAATGCGCAGTTATCCCGTCATTTGAATAATAATATACGTTGCGTGCGCGTGAGAAGTGACAACCGACTGGCAGATAGTACCGCCGGCGTTGACGTAAGTTTAGGTATGAAGCGCAGTAGCTATGGGCGAGTGCGGGACGCCTGCTCGAGGGAGCGTTCAAGTATTACGTAACGAATTTGGGGAACGGGGGGGAGTCGTTTTGTAAAACGTACGATACGCTATAGAGGCGGGAGGGGGTTTTGAAGTACGCGTTACGTAACATTTTTTTCTAAATTTTTACTTCCTAAGTTCATATATACATATTGTACAAATATACCTTAGTTATACCCAATTTTACAACTTTAACGCTTTAACTTTAACTTTAACTTAAACGCCTACTTTACGCCATATAGTTCTGACTTTTAGGTAAAAATGGTCACTTGGTGGTTACGTAACGTTTTACTAGGGGGAAGAGGGAGGGAGGGGAGGGGTCACAAATCTCCAAAAATTGTGTTACGTAATACTAGATCGCTCCCCAAGCGACGCCAGAGCGCTATATATATATACCTCGGCGGCGGTGAGCGCGGCCCGCAGCCGGCGTCGGGCACGTTCTTCCGCGCGGTCGAGCAGTGCGGACGCTAGTAGCTGGTCGGCTAGTAGAGAGCTAGTTCCGGACCCGAGCGATGCTAGAGCGGGACAGGTAGAGAGTGCGGCACACACGCGGGATACGTATTCACGCGCGGCTGCCGCGCGGAGCTCGTCTTCTAACTGAGAATTAATTACAAAGTTTTTAGTAAAACATATTTATTTATTTGTTACCCACAATTTAAAATGTCATCGCACCGACGGGATTCGAACCCGCACCCTCCTGCTAACATGGCCAGGTGCTCTGACCTACTAGGCCACGGTACGATCCTATCGAAACGACGAAATTATTGATTAATTGTGTGAAACAATGTACAAAAATATAGTGTGTAACACTTCGCACTCACTACTACTAATACTACTTATAATCATGTCATCAAAGTATACAAATTTGCTTGTATAGTTTATCTCCATATCTCCGGAGATAATTGTCGATCTCAATAAAACTTGAATGGGACCAAACGGGAGGCATAATCTCTCTAACAAAAAAGATTTCTTCAAATGGATTAAGATTTGACAGAGTTCTAACTCTATCGGTAACAAACATTAAAAAAAAAAACAAAAAAAAAAACATTCGAATTGAGAACCTCCTCCCTTTTTAACAATTAAAGTATAAAATATAATATGTATTTCACACTAATATCACAGGTTTTCGCTGAAATTTTGCTCAATGATAGCCAATACGTTGGAGTTAAGGCTCGTACAGACTGACTGGCACGGGCGCGATCATTGAGCGGCTAGTTTTATATGTATGGTATTGAAACATGATCAATGAAAAGAGGTTAGGGCGGCCATTACCCGGCAGTGGGACAAAAACAGCTAAAAAATAAAAATAAATAATATAAAAACAACTTATTTTCTGTACTTTACAACTGCCCGCAAGCCGCGTCCATGATCGCGCCCGCACCAGTCTGTACGCGGTCTTATATTGATTAAAGATTTTCTTCAAATAGTTTTGCGTGCCACTAGATCCATTATACGCAGCCTCTTCGCTTACCATCAGGTGAGAGACTTGCTTGTTTTAATAATATCCATAATTAATAATTAAGATGAATACTAAATAAAAATAAAACTGGCCAAGTGCGAGTCTGACTTTTGTCCCGCACACGGAGGGTTCCGAACTTCCAAACGCCTTTTAACGAACAACCAATATTTAACGAACTTCTAACACCAAATCAACTAAGCAACCGTTAACTCAAAGGCAATTGATATAATTAAATATCTGGAAGACCGAGTGTTCGTACTAGACATGGGTCAGCTATAGCGAAACGTAACTGAAATCGGTTGCCACTCCTCTAACGTACCGTATCGATATTGACATAGCTAGCAACGGTTTTTTGGTTACCAACCAAACCAACTACGGCGGCAACTAAAACTATACATATAGTAGTTAGGTACAATAACTAATAACTACGATAGCGCGCGCAACGCTGCCAACCACTGGCAACAACAACCAAAATAATTATGCCTTCTCTTTTATTCTAATTGATTCATCACGTACAAAACAGGGACAGAGCGAATATTGGCTATCGACATAGTTACCATTATCCTAGCAACATTTCACTACTGTTGATGAAACCAAAGACGACCTTATTTCTACTGAGCTAAGGCTTAAAAAATGAGTTTCGTTAGATCGAACTGTAATGGAGAGTTGGTTTTTGCAGTTGCACATTATACTTTATAGCTTCAACAACGATACATATACATACATATAGGTAGTTAGGTACAATAACTACGATAACGCGCGCGACTAGGGTTACCATTACCAGAAGAAAAAATCAAAAGACCGGAGAAAAGGCCTGATTTCCATGGAAAAGTCCTGAGATTTTATACAGTTTGAGAATTTTCTGTTCTGACTTTTCTGAAAATGTTCAATTTTTACCAAAAGAAGATTAAGTATCAACCGACTTCCACAAAAAAGGAGGTTCTCAATTCGTCTGTATGTATTTTTTTTGTGTGTATTTTACACGATTACTCCGTCCTGTGAACCGATTGAAATGAAATTGAAACGAATGATTCTCTTTGTAATTGGTAGGGTACGATCCCGAGGTGGTCCCATTGTAATTTAGAGATCGAGATCTGATAAGTATCTCTAGAGATATGACGATAAACGTTTAAAACTTGCTACTGAAATTGACTCGCGCGCGGGGCATTCATGTCGGTTGTTTTGTTTTAGTTTTTAAACTATCTTAATTATAGTTTGTTTTACTTGTATAAATAAGTATTGATTTTAACTGTTCAATTGTTACCAATAGAAGATTATTTTTAGGTTGTTTAACTTTTAATTAATGTGATCTTTTAAATGTAAGCTGTGTTTTATTGAAAATCCTGAGATATCACGAGATTTGCAAATTCCGGCCGCAATCCTGAGAAAAGTCGAAAAATCCTGAAATCTCTCGACACGACAAAACCTGAGATATGGTATGGTATGGTAACCCTACGCGCGACGCTGCCAACAATAACCAAAATAAATAATTATGCCTTCTCTTTTATTCTAATTGATTCATCACGTACAAGACAGGGACAGAGCGAATATTGGCTATCGCCAAAATCGCCGCAGTTACCATTATCCAGCAACATTTCACTACTATTGATGAAACCAAAGACGACCTTATCTCTACTACGCTAAGGCTTAAAAAATGAGGTTCGTTAGATCGAACTGTAATGGACAGTTGGTTTTTGCAGTTACACTTTGCTTTGCGCATGCGCGAATTGGCGCGAAACCGAAAAGCGTTCATTAAAGGTTGACCTCCGACAGGTTTTTATAGTTACAACTTTGCACCTTACCGCTTTCAAAATAAGGTCGTAATAACTTGACGATAACAAGATGATAGAAGAAATGTAGAATTGGTTTTTGAATGCGCGCGCAGGTGGCGCCAAGACGCGTGTGTTTGTTTTCAAACTTTTACATTTTAACACAAAATTACTTCGTTCGATTGCTTTGAGCGATTGATTTGTGCGTGCGGTGAATTCCATATTTTTTGTGTTAATTGCTGTGTTGTGTTTTTTAGCTCCTAAGTGATTTAATTTTGGATTGAGTGTGTTATCGATTATCGACTAATTAAAAATAGTACATAATTGTGTGTATATATTGTTTGAATATAGTTGTGTGCAACATACATATAATTATTTAAGTGTTAAGTGTCTTATTATAAAAAGAAAGTTCTAGTTATTTCTAGTTATTCTAGTTAGTTATTAGTGTTGCTGTGTGTTGTGTAAGTTGTGTTGAATAGAACCTAAAGTGTAAATATAAAAAGAAAGTTTTAAATAGGTAAGTGATATTAGTGTTTTTGTGTGTTGTACGGCATATTAAACGTTTTTGTTGTATAAAAATGTCTGGCAAAAAGGGTGTAGTGTGGACCCATCTTGAGAAAATGGATAATATTTTTGCTATTTGTAAATATTGCAAACAGACTTTGTCATACAAAACCTCGACAGGGAATTTAAACTCTCACCTTAAAAAGGCTCATGCGTCTATTTTTTTGGCACAACAAACTGACCTTAGGCAACCACCTTCAAATAATGAGAATGAAGTCACAAACGAAACGCGAATTAGCTAGCTGAAAACTGGCTTTGATACCGATATTCGGCAACGGTTGTCAAAACCGATATTGACACCAAATATCGGTTAGAAAACCGTTGCCAGGAATAGCCAATAACGCCCATGTCTAGTTCGTACGACTAACTAACTTTCCACTAATTCTAGCTAAATTCATTTAGTAAACATGTATTAATCAATACTGTACTCTACTATATGCAATAATTCTCTAATAAGTAAACAAATCGACCGAGGCCCACAAATTTAACAAATGAAACGCTTGCGCGTACTAATTTTTCCTGTGCTGCCATCTAGTTGCGTCGAGGTGAATTAATTTCAAAGGCTATCACACAATCGGCACAAGCGGCAACAGAAATACATCATCTGTGAAAATTTCAACCGTCTATCTATCACGGTTCATGAGATACAGCCTGGTGACAGACAGACAGACAGACAGACAGATGGACAGCGGAGTCTCAATAATAGGGTTCCGTTGGTACCCTTTGGGTTCGGAACCCTAAAAACCAACTTCCATGCCGTGCGAGTCAGTTTCAGTAGCAATTTTGAGACGGTTATCAGCATATCTCTGAAGATACTTATAAGATCTAGATAAAATTTAAATGGATCTACTTTGGAAATGATACCTACTTATAAAAAAAACCTCTCAAATCGGTTCACACATGACGGAGTAATCGGGTAACAAACATACAAAAATAACAATACAGACAAATTGAGACCCTCCACCTTTTTATAAGTCGGTTGAAAATGTTGGGATGTCGATGTAACCGTCGATATTTTATAACATATGTCGAATACGTTAATAGGTGTCAAACTGATTTGCTTTTCGCTCTCTTGCATCAACCATTGCTCCGCGTAGGATGTGTACTTTTTCTAAAGCTAATATAATTAAGACAGTTTAAAAACTAAATCAACCGACTTCAATGCCCCGCGAGTCAATTTCAGTAGCAAGTTTGAGACGTGTATCGTTATATCTCTGAAGATACTTATCAGATCTCAATGAAATTACAATGGGACCACTTCGAAAACGTACCCTACCGATTACAAAAATAATCATTCGAATCGGTTCACAATTGACGGAGTAATCGCGTAACATACATACAAAAACATAGAGACGAATTGAGAACCTCCTTTTTGTAAGTCGGTTGAAAATCTGTTATCTCGTTATATTCTTCTTATTTTCTAACCTAAACCAATCAGAAAAAACCATAGACTTTCTACTATGTTAAACTTGACTGTGAACTGAACCGCATAACCGGCCCACATGAGACTGACCTTGAACGGAGTTTGTCCCTTTCTGTTGTTTGGGCCACATATATATATATACTATATATATACTACTACATATATGTAGTTAAAGTACATGTTTAGCTGTTAGCTGGCAGGTTGTTATACAAAGATACACCCCCACCTAGGTGCTTTTCGTTTGGGCCGTTTTGTTGTGCATAACAATTACAACATTATGTATAGAGCATACGAATTAAATTGAATTTGTCAAAACCAAAGACCTGATACTTAATATTAAACTTGACTGCGTACACCGGCCCCAATGAGATCGACATTGAACGGAGTTTTGCTCTTTCTTTGTATGGACAACTTATATGTATACCATACGTATAGTATAGAACATATATAGGACTAGCAGGTTGTTAGACAAGGACACACTCCCACCTGGGTGTCTCTCAGTTGGGCCGTTTTGTTCTAAAAAGCAATTACAACCTTATTGTTAAAGCATACGGATTAAATTGAATTTGTCAAAACATCTGCAGTGCGCCATCTTTTTATATTAAGTGTATGGAAAAAAGCTCACCTCATGTGGAGGTAACCGCTGGGCAGCCAAGCGCGCCGCGGTGCGTTCACGAAAGTGTAAGAACCAACCACGAGACTCCCGCTCCAATATCTATACAACATAGTACAAAAATGTATAATCGTACTAAACGAAAAAACCGACTTAACATGCCGCGATAGTCAAAGTTGCCAGTAGCCAATTTCATGTCATCAAGGTATATATTGTTTATCTCCACATCTCCGGAGATAATTGTCAGATCTCGATACAATTTGAATGGGACAAAACGGAAGCCTCTCACACAAAAAAATATTTTTTCGAATCGGTTAAGATTTGACGGAGTTCTGAGGTAACAAACATAAAAAAAAAACAACAAAAAAATACAGAATTCACAGAACCGACTCCACAAAAATTAAGGGAGGTTCTCACCTCCTTCCTTTTTGTGAAGTCGGTTAAAAATAGGTAGCGCTTTACCACTACCTCACCTGATGTTAAGTGACGATACGGTCGATGATGTAGCGCGCATGCCTAAAAGATACCTATTTAATCGCCACTAGAAGACCCTATGTTGTATCTAATCGGAAACAGACTCAGGCGTCTGAGGAAAGAGGAAACAAATAGCTTTTAACAGATTATACACTAACGGACTCATAAACTGCATCAATGTTCAAGATTATTATTGTTATATACCGGCTGTAATTCACGTACCTTTAGTCGAATTTTCTCGACCTAGGTTTCGAGCGAGGCAGTCGCTCTTCCTCGGGAGTGAGGTCACGCGGTGAGATCGCGATGTTCACAATAATAATGTTACAAAAATTCACCATAACTTTAAAATCAAAATGTTCAAGATGCATTTGAAATAAACATTTTAACCAAGTATTCAAAACTTTTTATACAAACTTAAATTGAAACCTATAGTTTAGTTCGTTTACTTCATAACACCAAGTATTCAAAACTTTTTATACAAACTTAAATTGAAACCTATAGTTTAGTTCGTTTACTTCATAACAGCGTAGTATCATATCCTTAAAATGTATGTTAGTATACTGGAAAGGACCATTCAATTAATTCGAAAGTAATCCTGAACTTCGATGCAGTTTATGAGTCCGTCAGTTTATATATGTATTTTATATTGCATTCCACTTGGTTCACAAAAACTTTTTTTTAAAATAATATACTGACTTCTAATGCTGCGTTAGTCATTTTCAGTACCAAGTTTGAGGATTGATAACAAGTTTATCTCCATATCTCTGAAGATACACACCAAATCTTGATTAAATTACAATGGGATCAACTTGGAAATGTACCCTATCAATTAAAAAAAATCATTCGAATCGGTTACAATTGGCGGAGTAATAGCGTTACATACATACAAAGAAAAAAACATACATACGAATTGAAAACCTAGTACTTTTTGGAAGTTGGTTAAAATAAAATATTGAGTATTGAAAATCTTACCGATTGTAAAGCGGGCGCAGCGCGGCGCAGAGTAGAGCGGCGCAGGAGGCGCAGATCTATAGCGGTACGTTGGGGCGTAGAGTAGTGCAGAGGTAACGGGGGCGCTGGCTCGGTCTTACCCTCGCCGCGACGTAACGCGCTGCGCACCCACGCCGCCAAATTAGCTATGTCTTCTTCATGCTCTGACTGAAATATAATAACTTTATTTGAAGATATACTTCCTTTGTCGCGTTTGAAAAAATTATGAGTAAAATTTTTACAATGCGCGCGCACACTGATAGCCAAAGAGTGACATGATGAAGTGAGCTGTTAACTGTCCTCAAATTTTCATTCCTTTTACCGTAGATGGAAAATAAAAAAGATCTGACATTAAAATAACAATAATAAGATGATAATAACAGGTGAGATAGTGGTTAAATGCTAGCCTATAAGATATTAAAAAAAAAAAATAATAATAACTTAAGTTAAAACTGTAAAGGGCCTCTTGATGTTGGCTTCGGCTCCATCAATGCCTTCTAAAAGACCGGCCGTGTACGACCCGTGATGTTCAATGAGAAGGATAAAACTATACAATCACTAGTATGAGAAAGCGAGACGGACAACATTTTATTCTATCCTTCACGCGTATGCGATTTTATTGTTTGCCTCCAGCTCTAGCGGCGCTCATTGGCTTCCACCCGGTGTCATGTATAACCCGCCCAACAACCACGTTGTTCATTTTTTTTACACCGAACTGGGTAGCACTTGATCACTATCTCATCTGATGTGAAGTGATGATGCGATCGATGATGGAGCGTGCTTACCCAGAAGATACCTATTCACTCGCGATTTGAAGACACCCATATTGTACTAACCGGAAACACAAACTCAGGCAGGGTATTCCATTACTTGGCGGTTCGTATGATGAACGAAGAAGCAAATCGCTTCGTACGGGTCGATGGTATATTAACCATAAATCGGTGGCGCCTTTTAGTGTCTCTCATTTTATCTTACAGCTGGCATATGTATCACGTGCTCATCATTTTAGTCGGGTTATATCTCTATAGCTATTTTATCGTATACGCTAATGTCTTCTCCATTTAATTTTCCCTCCACGGCTTTTACAAACAAAGAGTTGTCAATGCTAGAATGTTCTTACAATAACAATGCCATCGAAGTAAGAGTATTTCGAATTGATCAAACCTATGAAAGTTGATCTCTCAGTGTCATCAATTATAAGAAAAAAGCTCATAAACGGCTTAACGGATTTTCACAAATCAAAGCTAAGAACACTCTCGATTAAGACATAGATTACGAATAAATCATAAGTCAGGAAAAGTAACTGCTTTATAAAAATGACCCAACAAAAGTCGTGTCCAAGCAGGCGGGGTTAAAAGTCGTGTCCAGCGCGTCATTAGTCGGACATTTGTCTTGTTTGACTTAACTGTCATAACAGACATTGCAGCACATGCGCGAACCAATCCCTGCTTTCGTTCCGAATTTAAATCAATCTCCAAGCCAATCATATGTAACTTCGAACGTGATTCCTATTTTGAATGTACATCGTTTTGGTTTGAAGGAGGGCCACTTTTTGTGTGGAATTTGTTCTGAATTAGAGTTCCTGACTTATGATTTATTCGTAGGACATAGGTATAAAACTAAAATAAAACTAAAATCCAAATGGATGCATCCGTTTGGGCGCTGGACTGGCACGAAAACCCACGTTCACACGGTGCCAGTAGCTGGCGCCAGTCCGCTTGGCATGCCAGCACTGGCATCGTTTAAATCAGCCTTTATTCTAAATCGTAGGGTGGGTTTAGACCAAACAAACAAAGAACTAAAACTATCTATGTTTTAGACTTCTAGTGATAAGGATTAAGATAGTTGACAATACACATACAGAGTCAGTTTGAGTAGCAAGTTTGAGACGTTTCTCGCCATATCTTTGGAGATATTCATCTCATCTCAATTAATTGTATAATGGGACCCATGAATATAATGGTTTCTAGCAATGTTCATACCTTACAAATAAGTTCTGCGACCAAGTAACGAGACCTCTCCTCTCGTATCTTCTTCTCCAGATCGCGTGCCTCCATCGAAGGCATGCCGATGAGAAGGTCCAGCAATCTAGTAAATAAATGTATTCATTAAATTAACACACCATTCTCGATTCCTTTAATGAGGGCCCGGTGGCGTAATCGGGAGAACGATCGGCTTTGATGCCGTGGCACCGAGTTCAAACCCCGCCGTGCACCAATGCATTTTTCTATCGAAAATTTATGTCCGCTTCTCACAGTGGCCCTCCGGTGAAGGAAAATATCGTTAAGAAAGCAACCCCCTCCCCCCCCCCCACCCGCTACCACCCTCAAGTTAGAAAATCTGTCGCCAAACATCTAATGTGTTCCGGCGAGCCAGTTCCCATTCTAGGCCTAGCGTGTTTACTATCTTCGACCGCATCATCACTAACCAACAGGTGAGATAGTGGTCAAACGCTAGCCTATAAGATAGTTAAAAAAAAAAAGAAATCTTCTTCTTTGAATCTAACAATATTATTCAATAAAATGTACCTTTGTCATACAGTGCAACCATAGGCGGTATTATCGCTAAAAGCGATCTCTTCCGGACCATCTTCTGATGGAGTAACATTTTACGTTATACGGCGGTGTATGGTTTTTCAAAGAGTTAGTAGTTAGTGTTAAAAATTCAATAAATATAAATTAATAATAGTGTGAATAAAAATAAAAAAAAATTAAAAAAAGCGTGGGGTGCTTTTAAGATATTATCGAAATGATAATCACTCTACTCATATCTGTCAATAAAATATTTATAACTATTGACACCATGCACCTCACGCTTTTATAAAAATAAAATATTTTTTTTTATTCACACTATTATTAATTATATTTATTGAAATTTTTAACACTATTCTTAATTTTAATTTATTAAAATTTATTCGTTTTAAGGTATGGAACCCTAAAAATCAATGATTCTTGAAGTTACCTGTAAAGTCCTTCTCTCAAGGCGACGAGCGACGCCCGCAGTGACAGAGGTCCCGTCCCGACCAGCCTCCCTCGAGCTCCCACTAGAACAAGCGCTGCTGCTCGTGCTATGTGACGCAGCCTGTCATCCCTGGCCCGCACGCGGCCTCGTTGCAGCCATCTCGCGACCCGCCACACGTGGCTCTGCCCGGGGAACACACGGGATGGGACTTCGAACTCCCTGCAACATACACCAGAAATATCAACACGGTATAATACCATTATTATAAATCCAATAGTAACCTAAGTCATCAGAATATTTCAACCGGTTAAGAAAAGCATCGTTTACGGTCGGTTTCACGGGTTCCAGATAGACCAAAATGGCTGGCTTCTCACGGCGCGAGATATCTCAAGTCGCGCCGGCCAGCTCTCGGATACGCGCCGTGTGAAGGTTTGGCTCACGGTGACGCGGGCCTCGTACAAGTCGGCTCGGCGCGCCGCGATTTGTGATATCTCGCGCCGTAAGAAGCCAGCTTTAGGAACATAAGGGAACCTATACCTACCAAAAATATGACATATTATCACGAACCAGTGAAAATAGCCCTTAGGATCGCAATATATTTTGTGTTCCAGTTTTGAGTTTGACTTTTTTTTTTAATATCTTATAGGCTAGCGTTTGACCACTATCTCACCTGTTGGTAAGTGATGATGCGGTCGAATTCAAATGACTATTCACAGACACTATAGAAACATTTTAGATTTATAGTTATAGTGAGATTGAATCATGATTATATAACCGGCCAAGTGCGTGTCGGGCCATGCGCAGTGTAGGCTTCCGTAGTAGCCCGTTATTCAATGCAAGTCTTTACCCGTTATAAACAAGCAACTAGGTACTCCGTCTTTGTCACTTTAAAGGATTTATTCTAAGGATTTTGTATTTGGTACAAAATTATCTAACACCCAAGTTCAACGACTATTACTGCTAAACTAATAAATTTATCTTAACTGCTATAATTTTCCTTTCAAGTTTATAAAATGCTCTATTATCACAATTTTTTCCAGATGTTTCAAGCCAGTACTTGAGCTTTTAGAGGGGGGGGGGGGGGACGCCCTACTGGAATAAAAATTTGGACTTTAAAGTTTAATGTTTCGTAAATGGAGCATTCAATCGAAAAATGGTGTTAGAAACCCTTAAATAATTTTAAATTATAGCTTGCTAGTATTAACGGTCTCTTAGAAAAACCTCGGATAGACAGACAGACAGACAGACAGACGGACATGACAAAACTATAAGGGTTCCTTGTCAGGACTACGACTACGGACGAAAAAGTATCGACCATTATCAGTGGTCGCCGCGATCTATATCTATATATATCTATAGTAGTGAGTATAATAGTCGGTACTTTTATAATCACTATATAAATAAACGGTATTCTAGAATATATATCATTGGTGTAACCTAAATAAGTAGCTTAGCTTGTTATTTTCCTCGAGAGAATAGAAATATTATGATTAGCCAACTTTGGCAAGGAATGCCAAAACTTCCATAGGACGCAATGCGGTAAAGTATTCATGCCAATATAATAAATAGTTCAAACTTTACTAACAAAATATCGATGAAAACGCATGAGAGATTGAATAGGTATAGTCATAGGCGTCCATTACACGGTAGGTAATCCGTCATTCAAAACCATAAGTAATGACTGATGGGTGCTGATGCAGCAAATCAAAATATCTAAATATCGGTCAGTCACCGTCAGAAACCCCATTAGAAGATAGGTTATCCATCAGTCACAGCCATGACTGTGAGCAAACTGACAGCAAAATCTATCGTGTAATGTATGCCATACGATAGGTTATCCGTCATTTAAAACCATAATTAATGACTGATGATTGCTGAAATGCTGACGCACAAAATCAAAGTATCTACTTAAATATCGGTCAGTCACCGTCATTTACCCCATTAGGCTATAGGTAATCCATCAGTCACAGCCGTGACTACTGGCAAACTGCAAAACTTATAGTGTAATACACGCCTTACGTAGTGTTTCACTCACCTAAGTACATTCTGCGAATACAATATTTTTTTATAACAAATTATAGCGAGGTTGTAATCAATACTGTTTGAACGTAAGCATAGAATTATTAATAGTAGTACGTAACGTAAGCCAATACGTCTGTTAATACGATATTGTCGATATAATATCTTGCAGTGGATTCAAACTAAGTCACAGATTACTATATGAGTACACTAAACTAAGTCCTGTACATTGGCCGAGTCATACCCACGCAATCTGTGTAGAGCAATTTGTATCAATTGGGAATATCAGTTTCACTCGACGATACGACGGTACGGACTGCAACCGCATATTATATAATAGTTACAACGTAACTGCAACTTCTTATAGCGGCCTAGCGCTCACTGTGTTGCGGTGGAACGGTGCGTCTATGTACCGTACGGTGCATACATTGCATGCGTTTATTTCCGCGCAATGTGCACACTTGTATGACACTCCGTACTCCACAGAATATGCGTTATAAAAACGCAACGAAGAGCTAGGAAATAGGCCTAGCATAGCGCAGAACCCTCCCAGTAGCATGAAACAATAGAAGATAGACACTCTTTCAAACAAAAAGAAAACAATCCCACAGATTGATAAATGTACTAAAAACAGGTAGGTACGAAACAAGATGTGATTAAGTCTCATCATACACATACATATCTACGCCCCAAGTCAATGCCATAAGTCATAACCTCCTCCTTTTTTACATTCTGTTAAAAACAAAGAGAGTTCACCGTGGGACAACGCACACATGTCGGAAACAAGTTGATTGAGCACATCACTTCGAATGTAAGCTCTAATTTAACTTAATGAATTTGAAAGGGAGAGAAATCATTTCGTCTGCTCAGGCTGAATTTCACCAACACATTTAAGCGCCTGGTAACGTTTTACCACCTTTTTTGACATTTTGTGACAGTGACAAAGTTACCAACGTTTTTATAATATTAAGTAAGTATTAGGAGTTTTGGCGGGAACGTGGAAAGTCTCATTGTATTTTTTCCTAAAACTTGTGTTGTTCCGCGAGTTAGGCTGAGCGCAGACTATAGACAAAACAGTCTTAAGACTGTCTCAAGACTGTCTCAAGACAGTTTTGTCTATCACCCTGCGCACACTGCGAACAAAACTTTTTTGTCTGCGAGGATGCGACAAAGAACAAAATATAGAATGGACACTTTGATCACTCCACCAATACATGTATTATGTACCTACCTACAATTTGTCTTCTTGAGTTATACAGTAACTAGATATCTACTTTATCATTTTTTGGGTTCCGTTTCTCAAAAGGTAAAAAAAGGAACTGAGCGCTCATACAATTTAGAGGTCTAGCTTAATTGGAACCAACCATAAAATATGTTAATAAATAAAATAGTGCTATTGAGTGATTTATTTACGTCGCGTCGTTCGCGTGTGAAGCGTCCT
The DNA here is from genome assembly GCA_954871355.1 of Cabera pusaria. NCBI lineage: Eukaryota > Metazoa > Arthropoda > Insecta > Lepidoptera > Geometridae > Cabera > Cabera pusaria. The sequence goes on from OX940890.1 coordinate 25,220,806, forward strand.
TGCTTAAGTTAGTTCCTCGACGGCTCAAAATCGGTAGGGAGGTGAGTAAGCCTCGATTGTTGGGGTGAACCGAGTGTCCATTCTATACGTAGTATCTGTTCTGTGTTGCATCGGTTTTGTTTGTCGGCACCGATAACAAATAATAACACTACGTATAGAATAGACACTCTGTCCCACCCACCAATCGAGGCTTCCTCACTTCACCTCGCCTCACCGAGGCTTCCGTACCAACTTCTCAGACTAGTTTAAGGGACAAACTTAACTTTGTAGTTCGATCCATATAGGAAATATATTGCAACAACTACAATTAATCATAAGATAAATATTGTTTCTTTGAAGTGTTTCACACTTTATATTTTTGTAAATTGTTAAACAATTATTTGTTTAACAATTAATCATAAGTTTATAAAAGTAAATTAATCGTTTTTAGGGTTCCGTATCTCAAAAGGTAAAAAAGGAATCCTTATAAGATCACTTTCTTATCCGTCTGTCCGTCTGTATGTCCGTGTGTCAGTGTGTCACCACCGATTTTCTCAGGAACGGGTGGACCTAGCAAGTTAAAATTTATACCAGATACTGATGTTTATGGTCCTAATTAGATATATAAAAATCAAGATCCAGAGTCAACACGATAATAAGATACCTATAAACATATTTAGATTTTCGCCGAAATTTGTAAGTACCTAAATTTACCTTAATTTTCGACTTTTTTATTTTTCGGAATTTTTCCTTTACTTGTGCTGTAATACCTTGATTTTGACCATAGTTGACAATTCTAGGTCAACCGGCAGTACCATATAGGTTTTGGGTCGAAAACCTGTAGGGTACTTCCCGTTGACCTAGAACCATGAAATTCGACAAAGAGCAAGGTCTTACAGCACAAAAAAAGGGGAAATTTCAAAAACGAAAAAATTATTAAAGTAAATGGTGTCCCATACATACATAATTAACGCCAGTTAAGATATGCCTCTGAGTTATATGAGCGCTCATACAATTTAGGGGTCTAGCTCAATTGCACCAAACTTAAGTTTGGTGCCATAAGGTAAATATGTAACTAAAATTGTGCCTCAGTGTAATTTATTTTATTCATAGTTGACGCTAATTAAGATAGGCCTCTGAGTTATATGAGCGCTCATACAATTTAGATGTCTAGCTAACCAACCTTAAAAAATGTAAATAAATAAAATAGTGCTATTGAGTGATTTATTTTCGTCGCTTCGTTTGCGTGTGGCGCGTCCTTGCTCAAGTTTGTTCCTCGACAGCTCAGAATCGGTAAGGAGGTGAGGAAGCCTCGATTGTTGGAGCGAACAGAGTGTCTATTCTATACGTAGTATCTGTTCTGTGTTGCATCGGTTTTCTTTGTCGGCACCGAGAACAGATAATTAACAGATAATAATACTACGTATAGAATAGACACCCTGTACCACCCACCAATCGGGGCTTTCTCACCTCCCTATCAATTCTAAGCTGTCGAGGAGCTAACTTGAGCAAGAACGTGCAACACGCGGACGACGCCACGAGACGGTTGTTTTTAAAACATAACCTTCCTCCGCTGTCGGGTGACTGCGAAAGGAGGGTTAATTTTGTTTCGAGTGTATGTATATATATATATATATATATATATATATACATATATATGTATATACATATATATGTATATACATATAAATGTATGAATGTATGTCTATTTCTTTGGCACGCCCTAGAGCCTGAATGGCTTATCGTATTTTTATGTTAGTGGTGTCAACATTCAAGTATTAGAAAGATAATTCTTGTTTTCAAAAAGCTTCGTCAATTGCAGACGAGAATACTATCAGATCTGTATATACAAAGTTTTGAATTCTCACCATATTTGCAGGGGTATGTATACTTCATGTAAAGAAATCAGTAAAAAAACATATATTAAAAAAATATATATAACTAGAAGTGCCCCGCGGCTTCGCCCGCGTTAAAAACTTCTTTTATTTACTTAAAACTTTTCTTTTGTAAAAACGATTCTATCATTAAAGACATCAAATGAAAATTAGCCAAATCAGTTCACCCGTTTTCATGTTATCACGTGACTAAGGCAATTCGGGATTCATTATAAATGGGGTAATTTTTTAATTTTACCCGAAAAACCCAAATTTTCAGACTTTGTTACCTACCCCATTTTGAAAAATCCTACAACACGTACTTTATCTCATCTTGTTTCGCCATACAAACTTTGAATCCCCGTTCCGTATCCGGGAGGAATTTTGAGAAAATCCTTTCTGAGCGGATACTTAAGCCATAATAACTATCTGCATTCTAAAGCTTCCTCAGCGCAATCCGAAACAATATTGATTTTTAGACTTTTTTACCCCAGTTTATCCACTTAGAAGGGCATTTTGAAAAAGTCTGAAACTCGTATTTACTTATTTATTTACAAAAGTACTTGTGTGAAATGACGAATAAAATGACTATCCAAACTTTGAACCCTCGCTTCATCCCCTTGAAGAGTAAATTTTGAAAAATTCTTTCTTAGTGGATACCTAAGTCAAAATACCTATCTGCATGCCAAATTTCAGCACAATCCGAAACAATATTGATTTCAGACTTTGTTACCCTTTTAGGGGTGGAATTTCGAAAGAGCCTAAAACACGTATTTACTTACTTAAGTAATTGTGTTAAGTTTGAAATAGAAAATACTATCTAATCTTGTTTCTCCATACTAAATTTGAACCCCCGTTTCATCCCCTTCAAGGGTGAATTTTGGAAAATCCCTTCTTAGAGGTAACTAACGTCATAATAACTATCTGCATGTCAAATTTTAGCGCAATCTGAAACAATATTGATTTTCATACTTTGTTACCCCATTTCACCCTTGTCGGGGTGGAATTGCAAAAAAACCTTAATCACGTGTTTACTTATTGTTTTACTTGAGCACTTATGTGAAGTTTCGAATAGAAAATACTGTCTAATCTTGTTTCTCCATACAAACTTTGAACCCCCATTTCATCCCCTTCAGGGGTGAATTTTGGAAAATCCTTTCTCAGAGGTAACTGACGTCGTAATAACTATCTGCATGCCAAATTTCAGCGCAATCCGAAACAATATTGATTTTCAGACTTTGTTACCCCATTTCACCCTCTTAGGGGTGAAATTTCGAAAAAACCTAAAACACGTGTTTACTTATTTATGTCCTGAAGCACTTGTGTGAAGTTTCGAATAGAAAAGACTATCTAATGTTGTTTCTCCATAGAAACTTTGAACCCCCGTTTCATCCCTTTAAGGGGTGAATTTTAGAAAATCCTTTCTTAGCTGATACTAACGTCATAATAACCACCTGTATGCCAAATTTCAGCGCAATCCGAAACAATATTGATTTTCACACTTTGTTACCCCCATTTCACCCTCTTAGGGGTGGAATTTCGAAAAAACCTAAAACACGTGTTTACTTTTTTATGTCCTGAAGCACTTGTATGAAGTTTCCAATAGAAAAGACTATCTAATAATGTTTCTCCATAGAAACTTTGTACCCCCGTTTCATCCCTTTAAGGGGTGAATTTTAGAAAATCCGTTCTCAACTGATACTAACGTCATAATAACCACCTGTATGCCAAATTTCAGCGCAATCCAAAACAATATTGATTTTCAGACTTTGTTACCCCATTTCACCCTCTTAGGGGTGGAATTTCGAAAAAACCTAAAACACGTGTTTACTTATTTATTTACTGAAGCACTTGTGTGAAGTTTCGGATAGAAATACTATCTAATCTTGTTTCTCCATACAAACTTTGAACCCCCATTTCATCCCTTTAAGGGGTGAATTTTGAAAAATCCTTTCTTAGTACACCCCTACGTACTAAGACAAATATACCCTCCAAATTTCAAGTCTCTAAGACCAGCGGTTTAGGCTGTGCGTTGTCTGTCAGTGAGTCAGTCAGTCAGTATGTCAGGACAAAGATTCTTATAGTATTAGATAACTAGGTACTTGAAATCAAACCTTCTTAAATCGACTCGCTCTTGGCGAACTACACGCACTCAGTCATAGCGCCGCCACAGGCGCCGGCAGGCGGCATTGCCTTTCGGCAAAAATCAAAGGGGCCACGTCCGTCGGCGGCGACCGGTAATACATGTTTGTGTTATTATTTTCGTTTTGGCGCTTCATTTTTAACCGACTTTAAAGGTTTCTCAATTCGACCGTATATATGCTTTTTTTATGTTTGTTCGCGGATAACTTCGTCGTTTATGAACCGATTTTGATTATTCTTTTTTTGTTGGATAAAAGATATCTCAAGTGTGGTACCATGGTAATTTTATCGAGGTCTGATTAGTATCTCCAGAGATATGGAGATAAACACCTCAAAATTGGTACTGAAAATTAATAGTGCGACATCGAAGTCGGTTCTTTTTAACCGACTTCAAAAAAAGGAGGAGGTTTCTCAATTCGACCTTATATATGTTTTTTTTTTATGTTTGTTCGCGGGTAACTTCGTCGTTTATAGAACGATTTTCATTATTGTTTTTTTGTTGGAAAGGAGATATCCCAAGTGTGGTACCATGGTAATTTTATCGAGGTCTGATAAGTATCTCCAGAGATATGGAGATAAACACCTCGTAATTGGTACTGAAAATTAATAGCGCGGCATTGAAGTCGGTTCTTTTTTAGTTTTTTAAAAGATCTTATTTAGTTTTTAAACGATATTATAGCCTAGTGGTGAGTCGTAGTCACTTGTTATTGCCAAGAAAAAGTTTGTAGAGAAGACAAAATAAACGAATAACATCGTTTAAAAAACTAAAACATTCGACTTCAAATGCCGCGCTATATTTTCAGTACAAAGTTTGAGGCGTTTATCTCCATATCTCTGGAGATACATGGAGGGAAGGATAGCTGGAGGGGATTGGATGCGGAAGTGAGGGGAAGGGGGAGGGTAGGGGAGCAAAGGGGGAGGGTAGGTAAGCGAGGGGGAGGTTGGGGGGTTTAGGTGGAAGTGAGGGGGTAGGGGGAGGGGAGAGCATGTGAGGGACGGAGGGAAAGGGGGAAAAGCGTAGCGTGGTACGTCGTGGTGTAGTTGGGATACGTATGTGTCTTATTTGTTAATGCTACCCAAAGACACTATTCCACGCGAACGAAGTCGCGGGCACAGCTAGTATTTATTATATATAAATATATATATATATGTATATATACATTTTTAAGGTTTGTTAGCGGATTACCGCGTCGTTTATGAACCGATTTTGATTTTTTTTTTGTTGGAAAGGAGATATATATAATGAGGTCTGATAAGTATCTCTAGAGATATGAAGATAAACACCTAAAAATTGCGACTGAAAATTAATTGCGCGGCATTAAGTCGGTTCTTTTTAACCGACTTCACAAAAAAGGAGGAGGTTCTCAATTCGTAAGAATCTTTTTTCGTTTTTATTTTAGTTCACCGATTACTCGAAGATGCCTGAACCGATTTGGAAAATTATTTTTTTGTTTCAAAACATACCCTTCCCAGGTGGTTCCATTTAAATTTTAACGAAATCGGCCGAACTGTTTTTAATATATCAACATTTGTATTATGACGCATTTACTTATCTCGACGACTTACTACTTGGCTGGCACTTTACCTACTGCCACAGATTATATAATAGTTACTGCGTCTACTGGCTACTTTGACTAGCGCGACGTTTGAAGTCGTTTCTTTTAGTTTTTTTAAACGATCTTAAATTATTTAGTTTTTAAACGATCTTATCTGAAGTCGATTAAAATAAAATAAATAGTTTTTCTTTTTCCATACAAGTTGTTCGTACCCGTCAAACAGGATGCGCTTATTTCATTTGTTAAGGTGCGTACAGACTATGTAACATAACGTATTGTATAACATGGTGAGATAACATGTTTCAGATGATGTGGACACTCATAAAACATGTTCAAATAACATCGCCAGTCGTCAAAGCGCCGCTTCGCTTTTCGGCAGAATTCAAAGCGGGCCGCTTCCATCGGCGACTCACGTGTACACGGTAAGGCGCGGTTTATACAAAAGAAACGTGGCGTGGACGGATGTCAGTGTGGACGTTCGTTCCCATTCTGGGTTCGTGTGAGGGTTTCGAGGCGAGCCTCCTTACCCTGGTTGGGCTCTGGGGCAACTACCCTCGGGGTACGCGCGGGCTTTAATCAGCCCACCTTGGGGCTCCACCTTGAGCGAGGTCTGGTTGTTGCTGGCTCGGGTAGTGGAGGGTAGTGCGCCATGGAGGCTCTAGACGGCCCATAGGTTACTGTGGGTGCAAGTAGCCTTGGGTCTTGTGGTGGTTGCATCTTGGGCAGGAATGGTGTGAAGTTGGCCGGTCGCATTGAGGGGGGTACCGAGGTGGATGCTGCCGTGGGCGCGGCGTCTACCCTCCCTTCGCGTTCTCTTCCTTCTTCTCCCTCCTATTCCTCCCCTACGGTGCACTGTGGGGGCGCCTCGTGGTATTGAGTCGTTAGCTGGAGGGCGCGGTCGGATGGCGGAGGTAGATAGTCAAAGTAACGCAATATAAACCTTATAGTGCGTAATATAGAGTAATTTTTGGCTTAAAGAGAATTGCGCCCGGTTCTTTAAAACGTTAGCCGATCGTGTCAGAGGCTAAAATAAGAAGCCAATACTGCCAAAATGGTAGGTAGGAACCTGCCACATATGGTCACACTAGCCGTATCGCGCCGCACTGCGCCGACTCAAGCCCAAGCACTCGGTGGGGCCAGACGGGATACCGCCTTATGTTGTAAAGGATTGTAGTTTTATTTTAGAAAACCCTTTGCTTCATATATTAAATTTATTTTTAGAGGTAGGATGCTATCCAGAAAAATGGAAAATTACTAGAGTGATTCCAGTTCCAAAAGGCAGTTTGAACTCGGACGTGAGCGGTTATCGGCCGGTGGCGGTACTATCGACGTTCGCGAAAGTTTTTGAGTCGATTTTACACAAACTGATTTATTCTCAGGTTGTTTCGCAACTTAACGACGCTCAGCACGGCTTCAGACCGGGGCGAAGTACGGGCAGTAACCTGCTATCGTTTGCGACGTACCTGACGCCGGTCATCGACGCGGGGGGACAGGTGGACTGCGCGTACTTCGACTTCCGGAAAGCCTTCGACACCGTCGACAACGACGTCTTGCTGGCTAAGTTCGCTGCGCTAGGGTTCACACCGCATCTCCTCCGATTCTTCGCGAGCTATCTCGCTGACCGCCGGCAGTATGTAGAATACGCGGGATATGAATCCAATCCCTATTTGACATTGTCGGGCGTGAGTCAAGGGAGCAATCTTGGCCCTCTGGAATTTATATTATTAATAAACGACCTTCCGTCGACAATAACGGATTCAAGGTGTTTGCTGTTTGCAGACGACCTCAAGTTGTTTCTGTCGATAGCAAACACCTCCGACTGTGAGCGTCTACAGCGAGACATTAACAGTGTACTCCAGTGGAGTGTAGCCAATAAACTATATTTCAACAGCAGTAAGTGCGCGCTCATGAGTTATAGCCGTGCGCGAGCGCCGCTGCAGTACCAGTACGAGATGGAGGGCTCGGTGGTGTCGCGCGTCACTGCTGTCAGGGACTTGGGCATAGAGATGGTTCCCGAGCTTCTGTTTCGTAAGCACATCGTTGACATCTGTAGGAAGTCCTTCCGTAATCTCGGTTTTATTTTGAGGCAGTGTAAGGATTTCCACAGTATGTCAACGATAAGAATACTATACAACGCACTCGTCAGGAGCCATCTTGAAACGAGCGCCATGATTTGGACTCCTCACGAGGCCAAGTATTCCCAGATGTTAGAAAAGATCCAAAACAAATTTACTAGATTTTTATACCTGAAAGAGTACGGAGTTTATCCTTTCTACCCCCTGATGTACCCGAGCCTGTTCGTGATCGGCATGGTCGGGTACAACAGACTGGCGGTGAGGCGGGACGTGGCGCTGTGTACACACTTGTTCCGCGTGCTGCGCGGCGACCTGCACCACCCGCAGGTGCTGGCCGAGCTGCGGCTGCGGGTGCCGGTAGTAGGGGCGCGTCGACGTGTCGATACATTGTCGGTGCCGTCGGCAAGAACGAATTTAGCTATGATTGCTCCTTTGTCACGAGCCATACGGTTAATTAATATGATAGCATTTAATATAGACATATTTTTTTGTACCCTGCCGAAATTCAAAGAAGCGGTGCAGAAGTATGTGGAAAATTAATATCATTGAATTTATTTGTTTTTAGGATTGGTTTATTAATTTAGTATAATTTTTAATTTTGTTGAGTAATCATCATTTATTTTTTTCTTGTATTGTATTATTATTCTATTAATGTGTATACCAGAATGTTCTCTTTTTTTTTCTGCAGCATCGATTTGGCTATGTGCTGTAATGTTGTTGCATTTGAAGTGTGTGTAATAAATAAAAATAAAAATAAAAATAAAAAAGTGTCTCCGCCACTTCAGTATAATTTACGAAACTACGCGATAAAAGTTGGCGCCACGCCACAAGCCCTCGCCAAGTCTCTTCTGTATAAACCGCGCCTAATATTCGCGAAACAGTCGTCAAAGCGCCGCTTCGCCTTTTGCGGCAAAGTTCAAAGAAGCCGCGTCCATCGACGGAACACGTGTACACTACTGAATAGGCTTGGGCTAACTATTTCCAACAGAGGAGTGAGTACATCGTATATCATTCTATGTAAGGATATATATCCGCTTAGTATGTCCGCTTAATATATAATCCGCTTAGTATAACTGCTTAGTATGTTCGGTATATCCATGTGAAATGTGTTTCAGACTTTGCAGATAAATAGATAAATAATACTTCAATGATTAGTATATCCCATATCCAAAATAAAAAATATCCGCATTTCATAACCGATATTATGTAACATTATAAGACCGTACCTGTTGTGTTTTTGCATTGTTTTTGTACCCGTTGTTAGTGATGATGACGTGATCCAAAATAATATGGCAAGGTTGCCTAGAAAATACCTATTCACTTACGGCTTTACTTTTTAACCGATTTCACATTTTTTTTTGTGTTTCATAAAGGTATACCGGATATATGGGATATACTAGTATTAAGGTTTCGGGAAGTGGAATGATGGGAATATATTCGCTTAGGGATATATATCCGAAGATATAGATGTGTCCGGAGTTACCCAAGCCTACTAACCGAGAACGACAAACGATAATTGTTAAATAACATTGTTATTCTAATGTGTACAGTAATGTTTTGGGTTGCAATGTTGAATAACAAGGTTACATGGTGTGGACGTGTTATATTACACAAGTTAAATAACATGTTACATAGTCTGTACGCACCATTATCAAATCAGACATTTTTTAGGGTCCCGAAACCAAAGGGACCTTAGAGACTACTGAGTCTTCGCTGTCCATCCGTCCGTCTGTCTATCCGCCTTTCTCAAAGCTGTATCTCCTTTACAGTAATAGGTAGATACTTGACATTTTCACTAAGTATGTCTTATTATGGGGATTTAAGAACAAATACTAAAAACTAAAATAAAGTTAAAAATAAAACTGGCTAAGTCGAGTTGAACTCGCCCACCGAGGCTTCCGTACGAACCAATTCAGCTAGATCTCTAAATTGTATCAGCGCTCATATAACTCAGAGGTCTACATTAATTGGCGTAAACTATGTATGTATGTACACCTTTTAATTTTCAACTTTTTATTATTTTTTGGAATTTTTCCATAATTTGTGCTGTACCTTGCTGCTTGCCAAATTTCATGATTCTAGGTCAACGGGAAGTACCCTATAGGTTTTCGACCCAAAACCTATAGGGTACTTCCGGTTTACCTAGCATTGTCAATTTTGGTTATAAGCAAAGTCTTAGAGCACAAGTATAGGAAAAATTCCGAAAAATAAAAAATGTTGAAAATTAAGGTACATTTTGGTACTAACAAGTTTTCGCGAAAATCTAAATTTGCCCATATCTTCTTATTGTGTTGATTCAAGACCTTAATTTTTATACACCCAATAGGGACTATAGACATCAGGTATCAGGTATAAATTTCAACTTGCTAGGTCCACCCGTTCCTGAGAAAATCAGTGGTGACACACGGACAGACGGACAGACAGACGGACAGACAGACACACAGACAGAGAGACAGACGGACAAGAATGTGATCTTATAAGGATTCCTTTTCTACCTTTTGAGACACGGAACCCTAAAAACGGTTAATTTACTTTTATAAACTTATGATTTGTAGTTGTTGCTATACATTTCCTATGGATCGAACTACAAAGTTAAGTTTGTCCCTTAAACTAGTCTGAGCAGTTGGTACGGAAGCATCGGCGGGCGAGTTCAACTCGATTTAGCTGGTTTTTATATATAATATAGAACCTACGTAAATTTGAACCTCCTGTGTGTACTGGTCCCAACATATATGTATGAAGTTGACGTTAATCTTCACGTGAGTAGTATTATTGTTCTGTTTTCGTCGGCGTGTGGTACCCTGCTTAAACTAGCTCCTCAGCAGCTCCAGAATCAGAGGCGAGGTGAGGAAGCCTCGATTGGTGGGTGGGACAGAGTGTCTATTCTATACGTATTTTTATATATTATATTATTTGTTCTCGGTGCCGACAAAGAAAACCGATGCAACACAGAACAGATACTACGTATAGAATGGACACTCTGTTCGCCCCAACAATCGAGGCTTACTCACCTCCCTACCGATTTTGAGCTGTCGAGGAACTAACTTTACACAGAGGCACAATTTTAGTTACATATTTACCTTATGTATTTGGCTCAATCAATTGGCACCAAACTTAAGTTTGGTGCCAATTGAGCTAGACCCCTAAATTGTATGAGCGCTCATATAACTCAGAGGCATATCTTAACTGGCGTTAATTATGTATGTATGGGACACCATTTACTTTAATAATTTTTTCGTTTTTGAAATTTCCCCTTTTTTTGTGCTGTAAGACCTTGCTCTTTGTCGAATTTCATGGTTCTAGGTCAACGGGAAGTACCCTACAGGTTTTCGACCCAAAACCTATATGGTACTTCCGGTAGACCTAGAATTGTCAACTATGGTCAAAATCAAGGTATTACAGCACAAGTAAAGGAAAAATTCCGAAAAATAAAAAAGTCGAAAATTAAGGTAAATTTAGGTACTTACAAATTTCGGCGAAAATCTAAATATGTTTATAGGTATCTTATTATCGTGTTGACTCTGGATCTTGATTTTTATACATCTAATTAGGACCATAAACATCAGTATCTGGTATAAATTTTAACTTGCTAGGTCCACCCGTTCCTGAGAAAATCGGTGGTGACACACGGACAGACGGATAAGAAAGTGATCTTATAAGGATCCCTTTTTTACCTTTTGAGATACGGAACCCTAAAAACGATTAATTTACTTTTATAAACTTATGATTAATTGTTAAACAAATAATTGTTTAACAATTTACAAAAATATAAAGTGTGAAACACTTCAAAGAAACAATATTTATCTTATGATTAATTGTAGTTGTTGCAATACATTTCCTATATGGATCGAACTACAAAGTTAAGTTTGTCCCTTAAACTAGTCTGAGAAGTTGGTACGGAAGCCTCGGTGAGGCGAGGTGAGGTGAGGAAGCCTCGATTGGTGGGTGGGACAGAGTGTCTATTCTATACGTAGTGTTATTATTTGTTCTCGGTGCCGACAAACAAAACCGATGCAACACAGAACAGATACTACGTATAGAATGGACACTCTGTTCGCCCCAACAATCGAGGCTTACTCACCTCCCTACCGATTTTGAGCTGTCGAGGAACTAACTTGAGCAAGGACGCGCCACACGCGAACGACGCGACGTAAATAAATCACTCAATAGCACTATTTTATTTATTAACATATTTTAAGGTTGGTTCCAATTAAGTTAGACCTCTAAATTGTATGAGCGCTCAGTTCCTTTTTTTACCTTTTGAGAAACGGAACCCAAAAAATGATAAAGTAGATATCTAGTTACTGTATAACTCAAGAAGACAAATTGTAGGTAGGTACATAATACATGTATTGGTGGAGTGATCAAAGTGTCCATTCTATATTTTGTTCTGTGTCGCATCCTCGCAGACAAAAAAGTTTTGTTCGCAGTGTGCGCAGGGTGATAGACAAAACTGTCTTGAGACAGACCGTTAAGACTGTTTTGTCTATAGTCTGCGCTCAGCCTTAATGTGTAATACATGTCGATTATAAACCATTAAGTGCCAGTGAATGTGTGCGAGTGTAGGGAAACAGCACAATGTTGAAAAACATGCTATTCGCGTTCTTGCCAAAATTCCACTAAAAATCTTCAGTAAAGTTTTACTGAGGATGACTTGGACTTGAAACTTGACCAGAAATGTGACTTTGACCGAAGGGTTTAAGACTTGAATGCACAAAAACTTAAACAATTTTAATACTAGACACTGGCTAAATAAATACACTAATCGTGTGGAACCATAACGAAAGTAAAAAAAAAGAAGTCAGTATTAAGTATGGATATGGAAGTATGCCGTATGGATAAAATGATAACATTGGTTATAAGCTCGTCTTTGGCTCCACGCCCATTCCTAAACCATGAGTTCGGTTGCTATTGTTATGTAAAACAAGATACTTTACCAGACTGGGTATTCAAAACATATCGCATATTCATAACTGAATACATTGCATTTCATTTATAATACCAAATTCTTGACTAAGAACTTTGAGATATTAAAATAATATCAGCATGCAACATCCTACTTCTTTATTACATAAACTACAAAACAAAGCCGCTCCCGCTATTATTACGCTTAGATCTTATACAAAGTCTGAAAATCCATATTGTAAGTGGGTGTCGGATTGCGCTGAACTTTGGCATGCAGAATGTTATTATGACGTTAGTATCCGCTAAGAAAGGATTTTATAAAATACACCCCTTAAGGGGGTGAAACGGGGGGGGGGGGTCCATAGTGTGTATGGAGAAACAAGATTAGATAGTCTTTTTTATTCGAAATTTTGCATCAGTACCTACTTACTTCTGTAGGTAAATGAATAAGTAAATACGTGTTTTAGGATTTTTTCGAAAAATTAAATAAAATAGAAATTTCTTCCCTAAGAGAGTGAAATCGGGTAACAAAGTCTAAAAATCAATATGGTTTTTCGGGTTTTATAAAAATGAATCCCTTTTTACCCGACTGCGCGACGCAAAGGAGAGGTACTGTGTTTATTAGTCTATATATGTATGTATGTTTGTTCCTTTGTGGCACACTAGAGACCAAACGCGTGGGCCGATTTTGATAATTGGCACGTCAATAGATTCGCCATGCTAGCGCGAGTGTCAACGAAAACATAAAAAATTGAAAAATTCAAAATGGCGGATTTCAGACGCCAAAATTTGGGGCTAAAAATTTTTTTTTTTCAAAACCTATCGTGTGGGGTATCGAATTAAAGGTCTTAAAATGGAGATTCAAAATATATTTATAACAAATAATTTATGATCGTACAAATCGAAAAAAAAACGATTTTATATGCCGCGTTAGTCACTTTCAGTAACAAGTTTGCGGTGCTTATCTCTGAAGTTACTTATCAGATCTCAATAAAATTACAATGAGACCAAACGAAAATCATATTAACTCAAACAAAAAAAGAATTTTCCAAATCGGCTAAGAATTGATGGAGTTCTGAGGTAACAAACAACCTCTTCCTTTGGTATAGTCGCTTAATAGTACAACTGTAAAGTAAGTAAGCTTAAAAAGCAATACCCTATCTATTTCACGCATTTCGGTTTTTTGTTCAGATTACGGAATTAGCCGTCCTTTACTTAACTAAAAAGTGTAAAATAAAACATTAAATTAAAAAATCAAAAAACCCGACTGCGCAAAAAGTGAAGTGTTAAAAAACGAACTGAAAAGAAAAAAACAAGTAAGTCTAGTAGTTTAGACTTCTGTTTAGGGATATCAAAAAACTATACCATTTAAATTCATTCTCGGTCGATACACTCATAAAATAAATTATACATTGTTATATATGGAGTATAGAGACTTTAAGTCGGGACACATTAATCCCCATTCGTTAAGCCATTAATGTGTACCGACTGTTAAAGTCTCTATATTCCATATAACAATGTATAGTTTATTTTATGAGTGTATCGACCGAGAAAGAATTTAAATGGTTTTTTGATATCCCTAAACAGAAGTCTAAACTACTAGACTTACTTGTTTTTTTCTTTTCAGTTCGTTTTTTAACACATCACTTTTTGCGCAGTTGGGTTTTTTTGATTTTTTAATTTAATGTTTTATTCCCTTAGTCACGCTTTACTTGAAAACGGGTGGACCGATTTGGCTAATGCTTTTTTGATGTGTTTTATGATAGAAAGGACTTTACGAAAAAAACGTTTTAAATTTGAAATTGAAATTTCGTTGAAAAATGTTACGTTAGTTAATGCGGGCGAAGCCGCGGGGCACTTATAGTGTTTTCATACAGAGTTGACATTTTAAGATATGGAGAGGCAAGTGTTTCTGGTACTAACTTACATACATACATAAAATCACGCCTTATACCCATTGGGGTAGGCAGAGAACTTCTTTCCACATGCTACGATCATGACATAGCTCTTTTCTGGTACTAACATCGCGGATATCGTTGCGCGAAGCAGATTCTCCTTATACATTGAGGCAATATCTATTATTTATTATGTGGCAATATTTACAAGCAGAACGATGCAACATGCTTCAGCGCCATCTAGATGCTTTTTTAGGGTTCCGTAATCCTGACAAGGAACCCTTATAGTTTCGTCATGTCCGTCTGTCTGTCTGTCTGTCCGAGGTTTTGCTAAGAGACCGTTAATATTAGAAAGCTGTAATTTTGTGGGGTATGTATATAAATTACGCCGACAAAGTGCTGAAATAAAATTGTGAAAAATATTTTTTTTAGGGTAGCTCCCTTATATGAGAAGTTGGGATGTTTTTTTTTATCGTCTACCCCATCGTGTGGGGTATCGTTGAATAGGTCTTTTAAAATGACCTTAGGATTGCCAATACCATTTTTCGATTGCATGCTCCATTTACGAAATATTAAACTTTAAAGTGCAAATGTTTGTTCCAGTAGGGCGTCCCCCCCCCCCCCCCTCTAAAAGCTAAACTGCTGGCTTGGAAAATCTGGAAAAATTCGTGATAATAACGCATTTCATGAACTTTAAAGGAAAACAATACCGGTTAAGATAACTTTATTAGTTTAGCGGTAATAGTCGTTGAACTTGGGTGTTGGATAATTTTGTACCAAATACAAAATCCTTAGAATAAATCCTTTTAAGTGACAAAGACGGAGTACCTAGTTGCTTGTTATAACGGGTAAAGACTTGCACTGAATAACAGGCTACTACGGAACCCTACACTGCGCGTGGCCGTCGACACGCACTTGGCCGTTTATTATTTTCATAAGTTGGTGAGTATAGATGGATGGATGTTCGTTACGCGACGCTTTTACGCAAAAACGACTAGTACGACCACACCGCAGCGTCCTGCGTGCGCGATCCAGGCAGCGATCAGAAAACAATTGAAAATCGGATCGCGAACGCGCACGTGGACGCAGGACGCCGCGGTGTGGTCGTACCTTTAACGGATTTGGATGTAATTTTGCATACAGATGGTATATATAACCTGGATTAACACATAGGTATCTTTTTAACGGGAGCGAAGCCGCGGGGCGAAGCTAGAGCAATATAAGCATGATGGTGGTGGTCGTAGGGCACTGTCCAGTCTCCACCTGGCTAGCCAGTTAAGTTAGAAAATCTGTCGCCAAAACATGTAATGTGTTCCGGCAGCTGTCCTTGCGAGCCAGTTCGCATTCTAGGCCTCTATTTTTAACAGATTACGAAAAAGGAGGAGGTTATGAATTTCTTTTTTTGTGTTATTGTATCAAACCATAATTTAATAACCGATACGGAAAATTCCTTTTTTTACTGACTTCATAAAAAGGAGGAGGTTCTCAATTGGACTGTTTTTACAAGCTTTTATTTAACTTGCAATGTATGTATGTACGAGTATGTATGTAACTATGTATGTTCGGGTGGAATCTTGGAAGCTAAACTAGACCCACTACCCGATGTCCGATTGGACTCAAATTTGGTGTACTTATGTATCTTTTGTTGACAATACAATGATATGGTACCATGGAGCTGGTCTGATGATGAAGCTGGAAGGTGGCCACGGCATCTCTGTGATAAATCAACATAACCCTACCGAGTTTGGGCTCGATTGATTCGTCTTAAAGAGAACTTTTCACCTAGATGATATCTAGGGTCTGATGATGAAGCTGGAAGGTGGCCACGGCATCTCTGTGATAAATCAACGTAACTCTACCGAGCTTTGGCTCAACTGATTCGTCTTGAAGAGAACTTTACACCTAGATACTATCCAGGGTCTGATGATGAAGCTGGAAGGTGGCCACGGCATCTCTGTGATAAATCAACGTAACTCTACCGAGTTTGGTCTCGATTGATTCGTCTTGAAGATAACTTTACACCTAGATGATATTTAGCGACTGGTGATGAAGCTGGAAGGTGGCCACGGCATCTCTGTGATAAAATAGCGTAACCCCAGTGAATTTGGGCTCAAATGATTTGTCCTGAGGAGCACTTTACACTTAAATGATAGCCAGGATTTGATGATGAAGCTGTAAGGGGGCCATGGCATTTCTGTTATAAAGCAACATAGCCCCACCGAGTCGATTGATTTTCCGCGAAGAGCACTTTACCCATAATCACAGCAAATATCCGTGGAATATTTTAAAACATCATGCCTTCCCTTAAATACTTAGGTAGTAGGTAGGTAGTCGGTATCTATACCTACCTACTAAAAAGTTAAAAATAAATTATAAATAAAAAATATTTTTAAAATCAAACTTTTATCTGGGACAATGAACTAAAATGTTAAAAATAAATTCTAGTAAGTATTTGGCGTGTAGGTACTTACCTATATTTTTAAAAGCTTGAGGCACTGAAGTATGGTAATTACCTAGCCTGAAAAACGGGTAGTGCTTCAAGCTTTTAAGAATATAGGTAAGTACCTACACGCCAAATACTTACTAGAATTTATTTTTAACATTTTAGTTCATTGTCCCAGATAAAAGCTTGTTTTTAAAAATATTTTTTATTTACAATTTATTGTTTGTTACCTCAGAACTCCGTCAAATCTTAATCGATTCAAAAAATTATTTTATTTGTTTGACAGATAATGCCTCCCGTATGGTCCCATTCAAATTTTATCTAGATATGGAGATAAACAATATAAGCAAATTTGTATATTTTGATAACATGCTTATTACAACTACTGGCATAGAATAACAACAACATTCCTTCATCTATGCTACTGGCTACTTTGACTATCGCGGCATGAGAAGTCAGTTTTTAGGGTTCCGTAGCCGAATGGCAAAAAACGGAACCCTTATAGATTTGTCATGTCTGTCTGTCCGTCTGTATGTCACAGCCATTTTATTCCGAAACTATTAGAACTACAGAATTGAAACTTGGTAGGTAGATGTATTTTGTGAACCGCTTTCCGATTTTTATACAAAAATAAAAAATATAAAAGTTTAGGGGGGGCATCCCATACATAAAACTGAAACAAAAAAAACTTTTTTTTCGAACCTATATGTGTGGGGTTGTCTGTGGATAGGTCTTTAAAAATGATATTGAGGTTTCTAAAACCATTTTTTCTCAAAGTCTATCATTTAAAAGATAGGCGTGTCTAAAGTGGTAAAATGTGTGTCCCGACCCTCTAACTTTTAAAGTAAGGAAGTGAAAAATTTTCAAAAAATATATTCTATAGATCTCAAAAAAACCTTCAACGAAAATTTTTCATACAAACACTATGAAAAACAAAGTTATTTTTTTAGTTGCGAAAGTTATAGAATACTCTACTGTGTTACGGAACCCTAGTGCGAGTCCGACTTGAACTTGGCCAGTTTATTAACCGACTTCAAAAAAAGGAGGAGGTTTCTCAATTCGACCGTATATATATTTTAATGTTTGTTCGCGGATAAGTTCGTCGTGTATGAACCGATTTTATTATTTTCTTTTTTTGTTGGAAAGGAGATATCCCAAGTGTGGTACCATGGTTATTTTATCGAGGTCTGATAAGTATCTCCAGAGATATTGAGATAAACACTCAAAATTGGTACTGAAAATGAATAGCGCGGCATTGAAGTCGGTTCTTCTTTAGTTTTTAATCGATATTATTTTTGTTTTGTGAACGATCTTAAATTATTGTTACTTTCCGTTTGGTCCCATTATAAATACCTCCTATATAAATACCACAGGCTGATGATGATGATGAATAACCTCATGAGCACATCCAGGGATATATAAACACCTCAAACTTGCCACCGAATGTTTGTGGCATGTGAAGAATTTTTAAATTATTTTTGTAATGAAAGGCATACCTATTCAGTATTATATTCCACTTACCCTCTCTCCCTGATGGATTGAAGCTGCTTCGGAGACAGCGGCTCAGGATCAGTCCCGGCATCTAACGCTGCCGTGTCCAGTTCATCACAAGGCGGTGGTATTATGATGTCTGACAGATTATTGCCAGACCCGGAGAAACGAGACTGTGGTAGCACTGGGGACAAGAAGATTTTAACATTGAGGGTAGTTCTGAAAGTTGAATGTATTTTATTAGTGTAACCATAAGGGACATCCATTAAGTACGTCGCACGATAATGGTGGGGGAGGGGTTGACGAAGTGTGACATCTGACAAGGGGTGGGAGGGGTTTTAAATTTTGTGACGTAACATTTTAAAATCTAATACATTTTAGGCCGGTCACATACATCTGGATCACATCATTCCGTTTCAGAGAGAAACTTCAAAAATATTTCCAACTCTATCTGTATAAGCATTAAGTTTTAATGGTTTTGTTGGCAAGTTCACACTCACTCTACTAGTGTCAAAATAAGTGACGTCACACTAGGAGGGTGCGGGGATGGTCTCACAAATGTGATCAACTGTGACAAGGATAGAGAGGGGTCAAAAAATCACGAAATTCGAATGAAGTACTTTATGGATGAATTGACGTCTCTACAATTTTTCCACATATCCCTATTATGAGTCGTACAAGATGTCAACAGGGATTTGTGGAAATAAAGTTCACAAATCCCCGTTGACGATCCCCATCAATAGGGATAAGAGGAATAATTTTTCCATTGATCCCCATTAAGAGCGCTATGGGACCGCAATGGGGTTTTGTGGAAAAAACAGTTCACTAATCCCCATTGATGGGGAATGTCAATGGGGATTTGTGGAAAAACCCACCCCTAAGAGTAAGTTTTACATTTGCTTGGGTCTAATCACATGCACAAGTTGTTTCAGCTGTTAGATGTTCAGGTCCTAGTACATCTAACTAGATCACTACATCATCACTTTCACACATCATCAGCCTATTAGATATTAATACACAGCCACTGGCCGGACATAGGCCTCTTCAAACACATGTCAATGACGAAATTAGTGGATTGCTTTTGTTAACCCAATTATGCATTGGTGGCGCCATCTATGACTACTTATTACGTAAGTTAATCATTCGGAAGAAATCATTACAGTTTTCAAATCCGACTCCGCACTGCGTAAATCAAATATTATGTTTCTTTGAAGTGTCTCACACTTTATATTTTTGTAAATTGTTAAACACAATCCAAAATTTCATCGTACCGACGGGACTTGAACCCGCAACCTCCGGAATAACATGTTCCGGTGCTTTACCAATTAAGCTTAAGACGGGACTTGAACCCGCAACCTCCGGAATAACATGTTCCGGTGCTTTGCCAATTTAAGCTTAATTGGGGTTATAAAATAAATAATAAATAAATAAATAAATATTAAAAAAAAAAAAGGCTAAATTAAGGTTGCGGGTTCAAGTCCCGTCGGTACGATGAAATTTTGGATTGTGTTTAACAATTTACAAAAATATAAAGTGTGAGACACTTCAAAGAAACATAATACATGTCAATGACTTAAGACTCATGTGCAGTCCAGGCCAACTGAGTTATTAAGTTCTGTACTTTTCAACCGACGAACGAAAACAAACGAGGAGGGAAAAAGGAGGAGGTTCTCAATTCCTCTGTATGTTTTTATTTTGTATGTTTGTTACGCTATTACTCTGCACTGAGAACTGATTCAAATGACTCTCTCCAAGGCTGTCCCATTGTAATTTCATAGAGATCTGAAGAGTATCTCCAGAGATATGGAGATGTTTACCTCAAACTGTCCACTCAAACATCCCATTTTTATTGTAAATTTCATTAACAGCTGCAAAAATCTGAGGTGAAGACGGAAAACCTCCAGCTACCACAGAACACCACTATATTGTACGTTGTATTAAAAAAAAAAATTGGTAGCATATCTTCCATAGTAGACCTATCACAAGCAGTGCATTGAAGTAGACAGATTTGATATGACGTAATTTATTTTTAAGAATGTATGTAATATATCTCTACTGTCTGGAAGAAATTGCTTTAAACTATAAGACCACCCTTTGCATTACTTTTCTTTATTGGTGTGAAAATAAAGGTTTCATCTATCTAAGGTAATCAAAACATGGTAAATATCATGACAATACAATTTAAAGAGAACAATAGAAAGATGTTAATTGAATTCCTTACAGAGACAATGGCAAATAACATTGTTCACATACTGTGTTTGCTTGCAAGCTTTCTATAAACAATTACATTCTTATGCATTCCTACTATACCAACTTTATGTGAATTCCGTCTTATTATTTTGTGATCGGATATGAGTTACAAAACTGAAGAAGTTTTAATAATTGTCTAGCAGGTTAAGGGCAAGCTTCACCAGTTACTGATATCCCAAATCAACAACAATATTATAAATATGAAAGTCAGTTTGTATATTTGTTTGTTGTTGTTTAATGGCTGGACCAAATTTGCTTAAATTTGGCACAGAGATTGCCAGTATTATGGATTAGGCTGTGTACTTTTTGACCTAGAATCATTAAATAATGGAATCATTAATAAATAGCGATATTATCTCACAATACATAAGACACAAATTACACTCAGACTCGACACAATAGGTTGCGGTTTACTGAAACAATTATTGTCCCATGTAGGAATCAAACCCACAATCTTTGGTATGATCAGTATCACTAACCACTAGACCAACTGGACAGCCATTAATTATCTAAGACTTGAGAGTTGACACCATTGTTCAAGGTTACTTATTAATTAACTGACGGAAACATAACTTGTTAGTGTCTCAATCACAGCAATCTTTATTTTCTTAGCGTCTATCTGTTTGAAACAAAATATTCTTTTGACATAGGTATTTTAGTAAGTAAAGTAACAGTTGTGGCATTCGACAGTAAATAACTCTTATTTATGTCAATTATGTTTACTAGGCAAATAAATAGATGAGCAGTGAACAAAGGAAAAATAGCCAACACCTTTTAAATTAACAAAACATTTAACACCAGGATGTCAATAAGCCACCAACTTCATGAAAACGACCTACACTCTAATTAGGACTCTAATTAATGTAGAGATAAAAATTAAATAGTATTGTTACCTATAGGAAATGTTTTCCAGTGGTAGAGGAAGTCTTCTGCGACCTGCTTTATGTTGTTGACGAGCTGCTCGACTTCCGGCGGCGCTCCGATGAGCTGCACGTCGAAGTGCAGCGGCTCGCGGTCCGGCGGCGGCGCCTCCAGCACCAGCGAGCTCGGCCGAGAGACACATTCGCCATCGCCAGACATCGTCCCGTCCAAACCGCACCCGTCAACTCCACAAACACTCTGATCGCATAATGACCCGCACTCCAGACACGGTGGGCGGGCCGACCACTTCACGCTGTCCACTTATTACTTTATTATTTACTTTCATTTGAATATCTGCATTCCGTAACTTGATCACCTCCGATGCGAAGCGAACTGCGGCCTAAACTAGACGATTTATTTCCGTCCGGAATGCGATGCCGGTAGTTTAATTATGTTGGCCGCATTATTTATAGGTTTCTTAAAAAACGAAGAAAGAAATGCCGATGCCAGTCCGTCCATCCAGCACAATTTTCTATTTGACTTGACTCAACTCAATCAATTTGATTTCGATTTTATTGGGAAGAAGAAGACAGCGACCAGCGACTCTCTCTTTTTAATTTGACAGTTAGGATTTCTGACTCTGTAGCAGTATGCGTCGCGTAGAATGGAACGTAATAAAGCCGTATACACACACATACAGTGTGATGCAGAAACTATGGCAGAAACTAATATGAAAGGCCTAACTATAACCACGGAGAATAGACTCTAACTATAACGTACAGTTCCACAAGTATAACTTGGCGGTGGTGGTTTTTGGAACTAATTCTTTTAATTGAAACTGTGAGTTTGACGTTTGAGAGATTACCGCGACATTATTGTTGATAAATCTGCTACATTTAAATAGTTCAATAATGCCAAAAATAATTAAAAGTGGTTTAAGAGAAACTGTTATCAAAGTACAAAGTAAAAGCACAGTGGCGCACAGGCACGCCAAGTTATACTTGCCGGACTGTAGTAGCGTGATTCAGTACTCTGTGGCCTACACCACCACAGCACAGAACAGAACAACCACAGATTACTATACACCCTATTCGTGGATGCAGTATTAAATGTATTTCGCATTTAAATAACAATAATAATACGAATATAAAACTATACAATCACTAGTATGAGAGAGCGAGATGAACAACAATGTTTTATCCTTCTCTGCGTATGAGATTTTACAGACTGGCTCCAGCACTGGCACCAAGTTTTATTGCATCCATTGGCTCTCATGTATGACCCGACCAAATTACGTTGTTCATTTTATCTTATAGCTGGCATATGTATCACGTGTTCATCATTTTAGTCGGGTTATATCTCTATAGCTATCTCATTCGCATACGCTAATGTTCCCTCTGTATATATACTTTCTCTATGACCCTATTTAATCGGCCAAATAAAAGATAATGAAATTAAATTTGTGAGATGTGGCATAGCTGTCTGCGGCGTCTGCGCTCTCAAGCGTCGGTTATTTGACGAAGAAAATCCCGCATGTTGTTTTTGCTTTTATCTTGGTGGAGAGAATGCTGCCCTGCCCTACAAAAACATCGTAATAAGTAACTATAGATATCTATGATGCCCCCAGATAGTGTTAGAGTAGTGTCGTTGTAGTTCAAAAAGCAAAAGCTCCGTGGGCAAAAGGTTCATTTTACAAAAATAATTATTAATAATCATTCTCATGTTACATCCATGGACTAGTTATAACATTCAAAGGTAAGGAAGGAAGGTACATACCAACCTAGTAGCACACGATAATGATAAGAGTAGGTACCTACCAAGTATCAAACATTTTCAGTCGTACTAGTAGTGACAGCAGTGTTGTCAATACAACAAAAACAGCGAGCTCAATTTCTAAGACGGTGCTCTTTTTGCACAGACTCTATCAATAAGAAATTAAGGAAAATAGCTTGATCTGTGGTGTTTTACTTAAGTTTATTGTAGTATACTCATATAGTAATCTGTGGTTTCTAGTGTTCTCTGTGGCGTGATCGGTAAGTGAAAAATTGAAAAAAAAAGATGTTGTCAATGTGGTGATTTGTGGAGTTGTTTGTTGTTTGTGAAATACGGGTTTTATTTAGAAATTTCTTTTGTATTTACAAAATATTTAGAGACAGTCATTCCCAATTTGTGAAACGCAGTCGATTTCGTTCAGATAATCTCTATAAAACACCAGGAAGCACAGGAGTAACACTAGGTATGCCCTACATTTTATTGTTGAATTTATTACTTATTCTCGCGTAGTGCTTTCGAATGAGTTCGTATTGACAAAATAATTAGCCATATATTTGGTAAGTGCATATTTCGGTCGTAATTTTATTAAAATTGCATAGGTATATCGCGACAAGTTGATGTCACACGATCGTAATGTTTTCAGGTGAGGATGGAGGCGATGGACATCCAAGCGGTTGAATCTAAATTAAGTGACGTCACAGTAACGGCTATTCCCATGAGCGGGAAGAACGTACACAAGGATCTGAGCCACAGCGGGAACAGCCACGCCACTATATCCACAGTGCCGGCTTCGTCCCCTTCATCCGTCGGGAAGGACAAGGACAACGGCATGTCGAAGTACGCGCAGCTGCTAGCCGTCATCGAGGAGATGGGTAAGGAGGTGAGACCTAGCTACTCGGGCAGCCGCAGCTCGGCGGAGCGCCTCAAGCGTGGGATAGTGCACGCCCGCATCCTCGTCAGAGAGTGTCTCATCGAGACTGAGAGATCTGCACGGCAGTAGAGCTGCCCCCACTCGCCGGCACAGTCAATTTGTAGAGAATCTAGGAGGTATTGAACAAAATGGAAAATAGTGTCTCGTCGATTGTTTATTTATTGGATTATTTTCGAGTTAATTATTTACAGTTCAATATTTTTGCTGATCCGGATTGATGATTTCTAAAAGCATGACCTTATTTTAAAGAATAGTGTGCAATTAATCATACAATTTATGAATTATTTCTGTGATTAACCAAACAAAATACTGTTATATGTAAAAGCAAACACCATTCTAATTAAATTCACCCATTTAAATTACTCGAAGTCATAGTTATAATAATCGAAGTGATGGATAGGAGTTAATGTTCCAAACACAAGTTTGCATTTTATTTACTAGTATTAAAAGAAATATTTAATAATTCAGGGTACTTATAAATTAGAAATAAATTTAAGAAGAATCCTGTTATTTTGCAAAACAAGTAATAGTAATCAATATGAACAGATAATATGTAACTTTAAGTGTTACCTACACTTTATGTTTTGTACATTATTAAATACAATCCAAAATAGGCGGAGGCGTAGGTTTGAGTACCGCTGGACGGAGAAAAATTTAGATTGTATATAATAATTAGTATGAACAGATAAGTTGTTCCAGTGTCTGCTAATATAACAAATAACTTTATATATTTTATTCCAAAATGTAAATGTCAGACATTTTGGAATAAAATGTAATCTGTAGGAATATTTGAACTTATCAAGTATCATTTGTCATCTTTAGAAAAGGCATAATATTGCTGTTAATAATAATCCAGAATTTGAAAATTAACAAAAATATTAAAGAAATAGTTTCTATGCACATAAATTATAGCAGAAGAATGGCCTTAATGTGAGTGTTAAATTCCAACTTCGAAAAAAAGTGGCAGACACAGGAGTAATGTAACTTATATCAATAATACTGGAGCGAGCAGCTTTTCTGTGTCAAATTGTGTTATATGTATATTCTTAATATATACTGCTTAAGTTGCACCATTCTATTAGAATGAACACAGGCTGTGATTGCAACATTTATTGTGACCATCTACCTCAAACACATACAAAATACCTATATTTTAATATTTATATGCATAACATTATATTTAAATGTTGCGTAATTTCGAAGAATTCACAAATTCTTAATTATATTGCACTTAACTTACAAATATTAATAGTTGTATAAATAGTTATGTTTTACTATAAAGGCAGAGATAAATTATTGTTATATAGATTGCTCACTCCATACATTAAACATTATTACTTGGTTTGTTGACCTTGTATTCCCACTAATTATAATAAGATGTTGTTACTGTACACAATAACATGCACAGGCACATGCAGAGTAACATCATTATATTATAATATTAGCTTAGGGATAAAAAAGTGGAACTATGAGGTACCCAATGTTTGGGGATGATAATAAATAGTAATATAAATTGTATGGAGTAAGCAATCTTAAATGGTTACTTATCTCTGATAAAGGTGATGCCAAAAGGTGTATAATTTGTCAGCAATACATTGTTTGATATTATTAGTTTCAATTTAGGTTGACTTATTGGTAGAAGAGAATAAGAAAATGTCTACATGGGGGAGCATATTGTGGAGCATTAAAAGACTAGACCTAGTCAACAGTTTCTAAAAAGCTATACTATTGTATGTCTTGACAATAGTGGATACTATTGTTATTTACACTGATGCTATATGATGAACATTACAGCAGCTGTTTGCTACCATATGAATCGTTATCTCTCGAGTCTATACAGACTCGACTCGTATATCCTGATTGATATCACCAAGGAGTTTTCAAATTGTAAGTTAATAAGTAGTATATTTAGTGCTCCACAATATTGTCGCTCAAAAAGGTATTGTTTAACAATCAGTTGCACTAAGATGCATAACTTCTAGTGTCCCAATCGAAAATCAAATATCAAAAATCAAATAGTGTCACTAATTTCATAAAGCACTCTTGTTGTTTCTATCATATTCACCAAGCTGAAAAGGGACAACATGTCCCTCATGGCAACATAACAATAACTGACAGTTTTTGCAACTGAGTGTTACTCAAATATAAATGAAAAACGACTTTGATTCATAAAATTTTAACTTTGTTCTTGCTTACTAAGTCCAGTGATGTTTCTGGGTAAAATAAAAATGCCATCACATTAACCTCAATATGAAAATATTTTTGTAGCATGTAAGTTAAATATGCTCATTGATTTTTGGTAAATTTGTTTTAATTAGTGTCTAAGTTGTATATAATTTTATCTTTTATTACAACAACTGTGACAATGTTAAAATAATCTTGCAAAACAATTTCAATCCGCATGCAGTATCAAACATGTTTAATTGAATTTATCAACTAAAACCAAGAACTATTTTTTTTACTGCAAACTGTGCAAGCTATTGGCTGCTATCTCACCTGATGGTGACAACGCGGTCGAGTTTTCATACAAGTATTATAATCGATTCGATTGTTACTTGCTATTTTAGCTCAAGTAATCTTGTTTTCTTGAATTTTCCTACTTAAGTGCCTAATGCGAGTCTCTTTAGATTTATTTACTTACTCAATCACATTAAAGTTAACGTAATATGGCAATTACAACATTACCTATTATGCACACTAGAAGGCGCTTTTTAATTTCCATACAAATCTATGTTTACTTTAACGTCATTGTGTAAGTAAATAAATCTAAATAAACTTGCACTGGGCACTCTGAAATAATCTCAATAGAATATGATATATTATACATCCTGTATCCTATCCAATTTCATGTTAATAATGGCAATACAATTTAAAAAATAAATGCTTTTGAATGACGGTAAAACTTCATTGCAACCTTTTTTCGCACCACCTTCATACATTTTACAAATTCCTAGACTTGCACAGTTGTTGTAGTCTGTATTTAATTTTAACTGTGTTGTAAATTTTAATTATTAATAACCTTTAATAAACAAAATGTAATTCACGATTGCTAACTACTTATAATATCGGCATGCTGATATTCACAGACATTCGAATTAGGATTCAGACTTCCTAATATGGTAATTTATAAATTTCGACGCAGCGGGAATTTGAACGAATATCAGCACCGAGTTAAGAGGGGACGCAGGGTGCGCTTTCCCATACAAATGTATTCCCCCGTTTCCTCCCTGGAAAATGATTCTAGAGAAGAAATCTAGTTCTGCTGTAGCTACGCCCCTATCATTTTCTTTTTTTGACCAACCAATTGCAAAAAGAAGCGCGACTCTTCAAAAATCTTAAAGAAGCAATTAGAAGGCTTATACATCTTTTTGCAATTGGTTGGTAAAAAAAAAACTTCTAGCGCAAAATTTGTTTCTACAAAAAATCAAAGTCTGCTGTAGCTACGCTATCATTTGCTTATTTTGACCAACGACCTTAGTTGCTGTAGAAACATTTTTTTTCTCTAGAAGAATTTTCCAGGGAGGAGACTGGGGAATACATTTGTATGGAATAATGCACCCCGCATTCCCTCATTCAAAACGTCAAAGTCAGTGTGGTCCATCTGTCATGAAGTATACCTTTAGCTGTAGTTTTACATGTAAGAGAATATAAATAATTTTATTATAACGCTAAGTTACCATTAACTAATACATGTACTTACTTATTTTATGTAATTTGTAATTATTATTTTAATTTTGTTTCCATTTAACTGATATATGTTTTTAGACATTTTTCTGAGCATATCATCTTTTATTTCGAAAGCTCAAGTTTATTATCTGTATTTGTTGTGAGGTTACTTTAATTAATTATATGTCAAGCCAAACTACCAGATAGCTTGGTTTTAAGAAGACCAAGGGCCAGCTTCACCGGTTCCTGGTAAGCTTATCAGTAACCCTTAGTACGAGTTTTCATACCAAACTCCATATCGAATAAATGTTGTTTAAAAAATAACACAGCGCCTCTAGTGGTTACTACACTTCACTAAATTTAGACCAATCAGGGAGCCAGAATAAGTCGAAAACTATGTGAGATCTGTCAAAAGCATTTACGATGAAAACTCGTACTAAGGGTATTGAGAAAGTTTCACTTAATCATACACAAGCATATTTACCTTAATTGCAGAGGTAACAAGACTACTAGTAATGTGCTACCCACGTTGCTAGTAAGATTAAAAATAGTCACTTTTACGATTTGTTTCGATATCTCATTCAATCACCAAACGATTGATAGTTTGGCATGACCTATAAAATGTAATAGAGGTGACTGACCTCTTTATACAAAGGAAATGTTCCTTGCTTTTTACCTAGAGGTCTTTTCATGATGTTTCTAAACTTTTTATACGGGACTGCTTCTTGGGAAGCATTGGGAGTGCGTCACTAGGAAAATCTGACTATAAAGCAAATATTTTGAATGGTTAGACAAATATACAAATTTATATTCAGGCAATTTCGTTACAAAATGTTTTCCATTATCTCTGCAGATTTCATTTTTAACACTTGTTTAAGACTTTTGTTTAGAATTATTTTAAATTATAAAGCAATATGTATTTTCAGTATGTATTATTCACAATCAAAGATTTTTAACTACTCTAGTAAAATCTGAAGTTACCTCTTATACCTATAGTTATTATGTATACTTGTAGTGGATAATGTCGAGATGTGTTAGACTTAAATGGTAGGTAAGCGTTTCAGTGTAGCTCACAACCTATGAAAGATTTGTTAGAGAGTGTCATCAAGTTCGGTCTTAATTCTGCTACATATTATAATTTAACCTTTTGGGCGCCAAAGTCATAAATACGTAGGGTTTGGCAACCACGACAAGACGCGTGAAACTGAAAACCCCGAATTTTAGAGCCCAGTACCCGGACATGTCAACAGGTTTTTTTAATACAGTCAGTGTAAATAAAACACAGTTGTGAATGTCATGTCAAAATGAGTCAATGGGCGGGGGGACGGTGAATTAAGCGCGTCGGTTCGTCGGTTGATCGCGGCGTGCGGGCACAGTGCGCGAGTCGCGGGCGGCTCAAGATTTACATTTTTAAGCCCGGACTATAAATGAAGCCCCGCCCGGATGCTCCCCGGATGCCCTCTAAACTTGGACAAATCTGGGGAAACCCGGATGGATGGCAACCCTACATATACATAACAAGCACACACTACGCCAGCGTCGTCTATTGAAGATATAAACCATACAAAACCGTACCGCTTGGCGTACAGGGCACGGGAGTGCGTTTGCAGCGTGGCGCTCAAAAGGAAATCGTTTAAAAAACTAAATAAACCGTCTTTAAATGCCGCGTTAGTAATTTTCTGTAGCAAGTTTGAGGTGTTTATCTCCATATCTCCTGTGATACTCGTCAGATCTCGATAACTTGACGATGGGGCTACCTCAGGAGATACTCTTTGAAAAAAAGAGAGCTTTCGAAGAACATAATTTAAAAAATACATATAGACGAACTGAAAACCTCCTCTTTTTTTGAAGTAGGTTAATAACGGAATTAAGTTAATGTTACTAAATTGTTTGAAAAGTGACCTAAGGTGTCGAGAGTAACTAATATGAATAAATACTTAAAACGTTTATGTTTTCTATTTTTTTTTAATTTAACTACTGTACGAGACAGTAGTTAAATTAAATATTATGACAAAATAACCACGTGCAGTTTTGACTGCCATTCTGCATATTTATAACTATAATCATCACACTATTAATAACATAACTATTTAGCAGAATTAAGGTTGTAAACTTGCTTCTAAATGTTATGATCGATTTCGAGTCGGTTATATGACCATCCCTGGTGCAATATTTGATAGACATTGGATGTCAGCTTACCAATTCTGAGCTCCTAGTACTTTCGAAACAAAAACTTTTCTCGTTTGGCCATTTTTTAATACAATCTACTAAAGCGCCCCTAGCGGCAACTGCGAGGAACTATTGAACACATGTTTAATTGCTATCACACCAGGGGCATGACACTCTAAATTGGAGTTTATAGTCTATTAAAACTCAAGTTTTATCATCTCCGCTAGTTTATACCACGGGCCACGGTTTTAGCCCGTTTGCGTCATGGTTAAAAAAACTAGACGGGACGCATAAAACCCAATTATAAAACATAATGAACTGCATACACTTATTTTGGATAGCCCAGAAAATATCGCCTTGGTGACATCTAGATGGCGCTAGGAGCGCTCACAACACAGATGTGCTCTAGGGATGGTCACAGCTACACTAACGCAGTTAAGTGAGGAGAATCTTTGGCATGCAACCATGTCAAAGCTATCGCAAAGTGTATACGATATGGAATGAAGGTATACTTAATAAAAATATAATTATATAAAAAACTTTTTGATCTTGACAAGTTAAGTAAATGTTTTAACTTTGTAAATCGTCTAAGTGTTGATCGTTAAGGTAGATTTCGAGGCAGTCCTGTCGACTATTGAATAACACGGAGTTTTCTTGTCACTGCTACCATTGTACTGTTTGTTCTGAACAATATGTACAGGGTTATTTGCCAATAACCCAGCTCAGAAAAGTTAATCTTGGTATGCGCCCAAAAACTAAACCTAATCTGATTGCTACATAAATATAGCTGTTCTTTACACTATTAAGTAACAATAGTTTTTGAGCTGTCAGATTAGGCTTAGTTACATAGAATTGATATGCATAGACCTTTAGTATGCACAATCTTCTGAAAAACGTTTCCTGAGTTCACTGCTCAGTGTACAGACATAATAAAAGGTTAATTAAAACTACAAAATATACATAAAGAAACAATTGTTCAGAACACAGTCTACACGCTTTTTAAAATACGGTAGAAGTGGCATAGCATTACAAAATGCATAGCGTGGCTAGTAGATAGCAAACGTTGCCCACACGAGTATATTAAATTGTGAATAATTCACGTAATTATTAACTATAATATCACCATTTTATCAAAATGTGGGTAGACGTAAAAATGGCTAAACAGAGTTATAAACAACATGCTTCTGTGGGTGTTAAAAAAATAACTTAATGCATTCATATATTAATTAATTAAACGCCAATGAAGCAAACGATGACGCTACTTCTATATAAAATTGTAAAATTTTTTGGTATGTCAAATTCTAGGCTACCATAAATTTGCTAAATTGTGTTCATCGCCTTTAGAATTAAAATCTTGAGTCTGAGGACACTGTGATTGCTACTACCTCAATATACCAAATGTTGGCGACTTCTACTGTATCATTTTAGGGTACCTTCTACCCTCCTCTTCACCCTTTGTCCCAAATTAAATATAAGTAAGTGGTGAACCATAACACAGTACAAATTTTAGACAAGTAAATGTTTACATTAAACTAGGTAATTTAATAAGGTATTTGAAACTGTTTCGAAAATAGCGTTAGTCTGCGTATTATTCATGTATGGACATATTTTTATTAAATGGATCTAAATAAACAAATCAATTGTTTTTATTTGAACTCCAAAATAGGGTTTATTCCCGACGACTCCAACTCAAACGGGCACCAGTGGGGAACGTTAGGACGAATTATTAATTTTTGTGCCAACAGCCGTCAGTGGTAGTCGTTGGGACATTAAAAATAATATAGATAGTCCCATCGGCACTCACTAAAACGGGCACCAGTAGGTTTACTAACAGGTGTATTAGTGGTCAAACGCTTACAGGTTATATCAACAAATGTTCAGAATAAAGCCCTTCGTACACAATACGACGCAAATCTAATATTTATTGATCCTAGTTTTCATATCTATACACCACCGGCCTTCACAGTTTCGTAATTTTCTTTATTGTACATTCTGTCTGGAAGAAATCGTTTTAAGTGATAAGACAATCCAAAATCAAGCCCTTTGCATAATAGCTATAGTCCAGCAATCTCGTGCACGACCGTCCTGCGGAGTGACAGACGGTGGCGGGGACGAGGTACCCAAGATGTCAGCGGGGAAGGGAAGAGTGTGTAGCCGTGTCACAGATTATATAATAGTTACTGCGTAGCCGTGTGCTAGAATGACCGCTACCTCGTCCCCGCCACCGTCTGTCACTCCGCAGGACGGTCGCGCACGAGATTGCCGGATTATACCTTCAGTAAGATCGGACAACTGGATCAAAGGAAAGGATAGGTGTTTCATTAAGTTTTACACTACAACTGCGTTCGGATGATAGATAGGTCCAACTTTATCACCCCTCGGAAAAATACTAATTGAAATGACAGTGAAATTGAGACAACCACACAATAAAAATACGAATTGAGAACTTACTTAATGGGACTCAGTTTACAAGGAAAGTATTAATATTATGGTTTTTCAAGTGCATACACTATTCATTATTCTGTGGTGTTACACACTTAACTGTGTTTTTACCCGACTGTGAAGAAGGAAGGTTATGTTTTTCAAGTGTATGTATGTATATTTCTTTGGCACGCCCTAGAGCCTAAATGGCTTGTCGTATTATTATGTGAGTGGTGTCAGTAGATTCGTCTTAGTCGTGCGATTGACACTGGGTACATTAAAATAAAAAAATCTAAACTAAGGATTTTTGGCGCCAAAAAGTATAATCAAAAAAATATTAATGTTTTTAAAATAGGTACATCGAGTGTGGTATCAAAATAAAGATTTTTAACGGTGATTACGAATATATATATAACTTATGTTTTATTGGCGTTTGGAATAGGAAATGCTAATAAATCTTTTTTCGCGCAGTCAGTTTTTTGTACTTTTCAATAATTCACTTGTTACTTAATTGGTTTAATTAGAGGCTTAATTAGACTTTAGAGCGCCAGAGCATGTTTCCTAGGAGGCCCGGGTTCGAATCCCGTCGGTATGAAGAAATTTTGGATTGTGTGTAAGTAGCTAAATGCCTAAAAACTATGACATGGTTTTATGTAACTTCCTTCAGAGATATGGATATATCTAAGATAAGATAATTTATTCCATTAACATAACTGTACAGAGAATGCAATAGAACATTAATAGGTATACATAGAATTTAATGTAGATGTAACATATGCATATTTAAATGGCGGCAATAGCCCAATGGATAGGGTGTCGGACTGGCGATCGAGAGGTCGTGAGTTCGATCCCCACCCTACCCATTGCACTATTGACGTGAACCCACTCCAGACACAAGCATATTTAGCTTAGTTGGAGGGGTTAACAAGAATACTAGTAATGTGCGACCCACATTGCGAGTAATCATTTAAAAAAATAATAAAAAAAAATTGCTGCGGCCCAACACTAGGCAGGCACATGGCCCGTGTCGTGGAAGCCTGTTGATACGACGTTCCAAAACTTTACTGAATATGACTCGCGTACTCGCGTGGCATTTCAAATCGACTTCTTTAGTTTTATACGTTATTCCTAATTAGGTATTTACTTGTAACCTACTAGACTGCTATGTTTTCTGCAATTTAGACTCGCAGTGCTTCCGTAGAATATGGACTGGATCACAAAATGGCGTTGGGATTCCGGCTACAGCGCAGACTCGGTGGAGTGGTGTCCCGTGAAGCCCTATCGAAATATTCTTGTATGCGGGACGTATCAACTTCATAAAACTGAAGGTACTTTTGTCACAAAATATATGTTAAAAAGTATCATATGTGCTTAAACCAGAATATAAACTATATGTGTGCTAAATTTCGCGGTCAGCCTACTTTATATTGTGCCTACTGTTTCAAGCGGTAGAAGGCATCCTATAAAATGGTAATATTATAAAGCATTTTTTGTGATGGTATGCAATACAAATAATATGCGATGATGTCAAGACGATATTTGAAACTGTGAACACTGAACACCCACCAAAAATGATAACATCTAAAACTAAACGGTTTCTGTTTTCCGAATTGTTGCCGTTATAATGTAGAATACCTACTTAGTAATATTTTTATTTCAGAACAATCGCCGAAAAAGCAGACAAGGCTTGGGAAAATATACCTCTTCAACATTAACCATGACACCACCGAACTGATCCCAGTTCAAACCATCGATACAGCTGGCATTCTAGACCAAAAATGGAGCTACTATCCCATTTCAAACTACCCTACTTTAGCAACGGTTACATCCATCGGAACCGTAGAACTCTACCGATTGGTCGATGAAAATGGAACGCTGAATTTGAAACCGTGGCTGAAGCATTCTATTGGTGAAGATATTTTAGGACTCTCGCTTGATTGGTCGACGAATAAAAATAATTCAGAGGAACCCAGGCTAGTGGTCAGTGATTCGTCGGGAAGTGTAACTGTTTTGAAGATAGTAGAAAATAGTTTAGAAGAGCTGGGTAGATGGAAAACTCACGGTTTTGAAGCGTGGATAGCTGCGTTTCATTATTGGAATCCGGATGTGTTTTATTCAGGTAACTTAACTACTGTAGAGGAGCCGAGGAGCTGAGGCGTGGACACTCACGGTTTGATTCGACTAGTCAACCAATTTAAAGAGCTATGCTCGGTGTTTCTCTGCGGGATCGAATCCGGAACGAAGTAATTCGTCAGAGAACTAAAGTGGTCGACATAGCTCAGCGGATAAGCAAATTGAAGTAGAAGTGGTCTAGAGTGGAAACCGTGAATCGGCAAACGTAGGCTAGGACGCCCTGTGACTAGGTGGAGCGACGACATTCGCAAAGCGGTGGGCAGTGACTGGAAACAAAGAGCTGAAGATAGGGCTCAGTGGCGTGTCTTGGGGGAGGCCTACGTCCAGCAGTGAACTGATACCGGCTGATAATGATGACGATAACAAACAAAATAAATCTGAACATCGATTATATTTTCTGCATTCGTTTCTAATTTCGCTGTTTCGTACACCACGCAGCGACGAATAGGTAGTTAGTATCTATACCTTAGTTATAAAGCTCTGATGTGACCTACCTACTTCTAAAAGTTCTAAAATATAAATCCTAAGGTGGTGACGACTGCCTGTTCAAGAGTTACGACGTCAGAGTGTCCGAGGTGGCAGTGAGCACCAACAAGCGTCACGAGGCGGGGGTGACAGCAGTCCGGAGCCATTTGGATGTAGAACATGAGTTGCTGACTGGCAGGTAAATTATTATAAAGACTTAATGGCATCATATACACAGTTTGTAGTAAAGTCCCACTGAGTCCCAAACTAGGCTCAAAGCCTTATCGAGGGTACTCTGAGATGCTAGATTGATGATTATTCATTGATTGAATTTGTATGAAAATGGAATTTTTCATTCATTGATTATAATACTTACGATGCCCTAAGTTGGACTGCCTAGAATTCATAGTCAGGTACTTATATAAGTGATCTGCCAAACGGGTTCTTTTTTGAGAACAGTTGAGCACTTGATTTATGTCTCGTATGTACTCGTAGGTGAGATATCCCTGATACCTGCTTTAAGTATGTAATAATGCGTTCTGTCTCTAGTCGAATCGTTTCTCTCTGATAGTGGAAGAGGGACGGACGGCAGTGTTATTAAGAGGTTCATTTCTTATGTGATAGAGTGCAACGGAACTGCATAATTTGATTCCACCATCCCCATTCTATAATCGGACAAACGGGCGCGCCGTCACCAGAACCGGCGTTCAAATGAAGGCACAGCAGTCCTTCAAATGGCCGAATATCATTTAGGCCGTTAGTTGAACGTCGCTGTTTAGCAAAGAGACTAGGCTGTTGATTGAACGGCTTCTTGGCTGCGACAGATATACAAAATCAGTTCATCTGTTTGGGCGCAACGATCCCACACACAGATACATACACACATCAAACTTATAACACCCCTCTTTTTGTTTTGGGGGTTAATAATCATTAATCAACTTTCTCTATCATGGTTTCAGTTACGACGAGAAAGTCCGTTACTGGGACACACGAAACTTGAAATCCTGCGTTTCCGAGATCGACGCAGGCGGTGGTGTCTGGAGACTGAAGTACCACCCCCGAAGGCAAGACACTATCTTAGCTGCTTGCATGTACGGCGGGTTCCGTATACTGCAGAATTCTGCTGTAGTGGCAGAATATCTCGAACATGAAAGTATAGCTTATGGAGCAGATTGGAGTTTTGGAGGACCTTGGGTTGCCACTTGCTCTTTTTATGATTGTAAACTGCACGTCAGTGAGGTTGGAGTGTCGGATTGTTGAAATTATGTGCAATAAACTTAAGGTTCAGTTCACACCGCGACGCTGCATTTGCAGTCGCGCGGCGCAGCCAGAAGCCGCCGAACTAACTCAATGAAATGTGTATCTCTTTGTATAGTAAATAAAGTTCTTTTTTGTAATACTCTCTTAATAAGTGCGCGCCGCGTCGCGACACGGTGTGAGTCAACCCTAAGGAATTAAAGTAGTCGTTTTTATTTAGTTTAAAGTCTACTTCAATTATCCATGCGCTATGATACAGATAGTAGTGTTTTGTTAGTGTTTAGTGCTTTACCTATTGTTTTATTTTACTTTTTATTGTAAATTATCTTCTACACTGTCGCCTATAAAACTACTTTTTCCACGAAATGTAATACAAACCCTAGATTGTTATACCTCGTTGGATAGCTGATGAACCGTAGATATTTTAAAAAAACATCTGCCGAACAAGTGCCATAATATTTTTTTTAGATATTCCTTAGAGAAAAATAAACTTGCTAATATTTTTTTTAATATCTTAACTTTAACTTGTCTACTACGGTCTATTCAACTAACTTATGCACTATTTTCATTATTAACGCGTTAAAGCATCTTATTACACAAGTAAAAATGCAACAACAATAATAATAAGACACGTAAAAAAACACAAATCAATGTAGTAGCCTAAAAATCGGCAATTTTCAAAAAAAAAATTAAAGTCGTATATCTCGAAAAGGGTTAAGTTTAGGGTAGGGTGTTTCATAGAGAAATAAGTCAGAAATGACGGGTACTCTACGCCCTTCACGAATCTAGCACGACTTCTCCTGTAACCCTGTATAGAAACAGAAAATTGACAAAATTCTATTTATATTTCAAAATTTATAGAGATCCTTGAAATCTGCCACAAATGGTCACGCTGATACTTGACGTCATTTGGATGACAGATGTAAATTCTTTAGATTTCCAACAGATGGCGTTAGTAACCAAACATTATGTTCGCAGCGACGTTAATTCTTTGCCGTTCTGACGGATGGCGTTAGTATAGTACAATAATATTCTATCCTAGAAACAAAGTTGTTAATCTTCATTTTTAGGGTTCCGTACCCAAAGGGTTAAACGGGACCCTATTACTAAGACTCCGCTGTCCGTCTGTCTGTCTGTCTGTCCGTCTGTCACCAGGCTGTATCTCATTAACCGCGATAGTTAGACAGTTGAAATTTTCACAGATGGTGTATTTCTGTTGTCGCTAGAACAACAAATACAAAATAAACATACTAATAATAACAAAATAAAGTTAAAAATTAAAGGGGGTCCTCATACTAAAACGTGTTTTTAGTAAAACGCCATCTATAAGACCTTCATCGGTGTCATCTGGGTGTTAACAACTCCTTCGTGTTTGTTAACCTAACAACCTTTCTAATTAGTTTTGGCAAAATGATATAGATGGCGCTAGTAATCGAGCCCCGTCTTTCTAGATCGCGATCAAACAAAATATTCTTGGTATTAATATCAATGAATTAAATATGAGGTTGAAACTCTGTTATGTTTCGTATTGTACGGAACCCTCCTTAAGTGTGCGATAAGAGACGCGATTCTGACTCGCACTTGGCCAGTTTTATTTTTTATGGTAATAAAATTATATATTTTTTGACTGATGTGATCTACATGTGAATTTAAATTACTATGTTAAAGCACAAATCGGCGTGTTAGTTTTTCAGCAAAGTGTACCACAAAAGTGGTCAGGTTGTGGGATAGTGTTAGGGCACGCTTCGCTCTCCCTGATAATCTGTGCCAGTAGTTAGTAGTATGTCGTCGAGATAAATGCATCGTAATAAAAATGTTGATATATTAATGAAGTCTGTTAAAAACGGCTCAGCCGATTTCGTTAAAATTTAAATGGGATCACCTGGGAAGGGTACCATTGAAACAAAAAAGAAATTTCCAAATCGGTTCAGGCATCTTTGAGTAATCGGTGAACATACATAAAAAAAGATTCCGACGAATTGAGAAGCTCTTCCTTTTTGAAGACGGTTAAAAATAAAGCCACATTTTGTTCTTAGATATTATAGCCAATACTGTTCTTTTAGCGTAGCATTTTATTCGGACTCGGTGTGACGCAGGGTATTATAAATAATACGCTCATTATAAGTGCAACGTATATTGTGCTTTATATTGTACCGCATCAGAACCAGATCACTAGTGTCATTGACAAGAAATATCTTCTTTGCGATGGATACTGTCTGAGTAATTTCTACTTTTATAATATTTTAGACGCTCAATTCCCACTATAATGACAGCAGCCGACAGCGAGCGGCGAATTTATGTTTTAAACTTTTTACTTCGTTCTACTGACCACATTCACTTGGCAACACTATAGACGCTGCCAGCCGCGGCCGCTGCTTTTTCAGTGTGAATTTTGTGCCTTAGGGTAAGGACATAAAGAAGTGGGTTCCCGGTGCAGAAAAACCGGTACGGGTAGGTACCGATACGTAGGTACTGATAAAACAGTTATCATATTCGCTCACACATAAAGAAACAGTTTGAAGAAGATGGAGAAACAATGTAATATTTTACCTGTACGGTACATAACCGTACCGGGTTGTCTGCACCGGGAACTCGCCTCTTTATGTCCTCACCCTTACGCACTGACAGGCCTCGACTTTAACGAATTATATAAATAAATAAAAAAAAATGTATTCACCATAATTAGAGTACAATTTAGTTGGAATAAGAATAATAAGATCCTCGTATTTAGCTGTTGGGTGAGCATGTGATGTTTATAGCGTGCAATCATTGTAGAATTCTCGCAACCGATCTCACAGAAGAAACCGATTTTACTTCAAAGACCACGCGTTATTGACATCTGTTGACTTTCTGGACTCCAGGGAAAAGACACGGACAAACGTGTTGAGGATGCGGGAATTAACGGACTCTCATACATTTCGTATGGAAGTCTAATAAAAAGATAATTCCGCGCCCAAGGGCGTCGCCAAAGGGGGGCAGGGAGTTGCAGCTGCACCCCATTCTTATTACAATAGCTATAGAGGCAAAGACGGCAAAGACTCGCGCTACAAGTGTAAAGCTTCATCTCTTGACTGAATCTCCCTCCCCCTCCTTGGGCCATGGGCTGGCGACGCCCCTATCCGCGCCCAGTCCGCTTGTTACATTATGTCTGGCTTGCGACCAAGCAATCCACCTATCAGTAGATTCGGTAACCTACAGTGCGAAGCAATCTTTATGGCGGCTGTGAAGTACGCCTGCGGGATTTACTTCGCGCAGGTAGACAACTCTGCCAATCAAAACCGCGAACAGAGGTATCAGTCACACAAGCGCGCGGGTGTGCGGCGACGAGCGGGGCCGGTGCCTGTCTCCTCTCTGCGACTCCCTGACACCGATAACTTCACTACTGCGCAGCGTATTGCGCCTACATTCACAGCCGCCATAAAGATTGCATTGCACTGTAAGTAAAAGTAGGCGCTGTGGGTCTCCAGAATCGTAAAACAAAAAAAAAACATTTTAATAAAATAAAATTGCAAAAGCTAACGACATTACATTTAAATAAAAAATATACGTCTCATTTTAAACATGTTGTATTTCAATTTGCTTATAATGTCATGATAAATATAATTTATAACAATTACATACATAAAGTAATCATTTGCCGTAAGTGATAAAAAATACTTACACCATGTTTCCAAGGCTTTAGTTTAGATGGTTGTGATCGATTCTGTTTCTGTCCCTTTCTTGCAACATTCCAATAGTTTCTTTAAAAACACTAGACTGGCCTGAAACTCCCTACAATAAATTTGTACCTTAACATTTTCTAAATAAAGTCTATTTTTCCTAACTGGAATTAAAGTACAATAATATTCTGCCACCGCACTTTAGGCAAATGAAATAGATTCTTATTTACCTCTTATTACGAAACTTGTCAAATGTTTTGTGATTTCTCATAGATTGGACATAAAACTTTTCTTTATAGGATTTAATTAGAAAACTATATCTACATATAGAGACGTAAACGAGAACATTTCATAAAATTTACTGCTTTCGTTTCACTGGTTCATAAAAAATATCATTTTGATTTTTTTTGATAATTGAAATATGGTAACTTAGAAAAAAAACATTAATTTATAATAATTATTTTTACACTTCCAGCCAATTTTCACAACACCTTACCAAATATACAAATCGAATGATATACCATTTGTACCTATAATGATGAACAATATAATAAATAAACACAGTATTGTACAGTACAGCGCGCAGCGTTTCTCAAAACATTTGAGAGGTTTCAATAAAATGTTAAGCGTAAGTTTCACGGTATAAATAACCATTAGATTAATTCACTACACACGTCTGTGTAATTAATTTATTTATCCAACAACACGACTCGCTCTCCCGTACCAAGCTAAAAATGTAAATTTCTTAAAAGATTCCAAACGATTGCATAATTTTTAAAATCACAAGACACTATTCATTAGACTAGTTCACCGTACTTTACAAATGGCAACCGAACGGTCGTTACACAAAAATAGATGTTCAGTGCTCTTCGATAACTTTACTTACATCGACGGAGCTCACACTCCCCGGATAATTAGATTTCATATTCACAACATATCTCCGTCCCTCCACGACGACAACACGGTCGGCACATAGGAACGCAACCCGCGCGCGCACTGCCATTTTAGAATACAATTACACTACGATTCACTTAGAAATACACCGTACACGCGACGCGTCCTCGTTATGTTACAAATAGTTCATCTACGCGTTATGTACACTAGGGCACGTTAACTATTTACACTCGGTTATGTACAGAGCGGAGATTCAGATCAGACGGGGTCGGGGCGGTGCAGCGGGCACATCGCGCGGAAGTCCGTCTCGTCGAGGCGCCAAGCGGCGGCGCGCGCGCACGGCAGGTGAGCGCGCGCCAGGCAGCCGCGCGCCGCGCACGCCACGGGGCCGGACGCTTTAGAGCAGTGTCGGCAGCGCTCGGCGGCGGTCGTCCACACGGCGCGCGCGAGGCCCCAGATCCTGGCGCCCGCCGCGACGACCCCCGGCGCCCAGACGCCGCAGTCCGCGTGCAGCCAGGCCTCGTGCCGCCCGTCGGCGGAGTACCGGCGGCGGGCGGGCTCGTCGAGCGCGCGGTACTCGGAGAGGTCCGTGTCGAGCGGGTAGGGGCCGAAGAGGTCGCCGAGGGCGCGCGCGTGCGGCCCGCGCTGGCAGAAGGCGCACAGCCAGGAGGCGTCGCGCGTGGCGGCGTCGTAGCGCAGCCCCAGCGTGGAGGCGTGCAGCCCGCGGCGGCGCTCCCCGCGCTCCCCGCGCGCGCGCCGCGCCCCGCGCTCCTCCTCCTCGCCGGTGGCCGCGTTCATCACGCACACTGACACGGGGGACGCGCGGGGGCCGCGGATCTGACGAACAAACATATCGTATTTCAAAACTAGCTAGCTAGCATGAAGAACCGTAGCCACAGAAAAGATAATAGATCTCCGGACAGAACATGCACTCTCTTTTAAGATTACTCGCAATGTGGGTTGCACATTACTAGTATTCTTGTTAACCCCTCCAACTAAGCTAAATATGCTTGTGTCTGGAGTGGGTTCACGTCAATAGTGCAATGGGTGGGGTGGGGATCGAACTCACGACCTCTCGATTGCCAGTCCGACACCCTATCCATTGGGCTATTGCCGCTTTTAAACTGACAGCAAACATGCGAGATTTAGGGCCAGTTTCACCGGTTCCTGATAATGCGTTAGATAGTTATCTAACACATGACGCAACATAAAAGCTGTCAAAAATCCGACAGATTTCTTCATAACCGCGCTATCAGGCACCGGTGAAACTGGCTCTAAACCTAGTTGCAACGTCAATAACGTTCAAAATACGACTGTCGGTTGTATCGTGGACGATACGCGAAGCGGTAGGTATAAAACGCGAGTGAATGACGCCTGCCGAAGCCTTATAGCCGAATTCATAAGAACGAACAAATCCGATCACGATCGATGTACGAGTACAACAATAATGCCACCGATGTCTGTTGTGCCTTATGAATGATTTCACTTATCCCTGCTGGAATATTTGAATAATATTTTGACATGTATTTGGGATCACCTTACTAAGCTTTCGAAATATCCAAATTGATTAATGAGTGCCAGAGATTTAAGGTAACCTAAATAAAAGAACCAATATTCACACATAAAATGTTATAAAAAGTTAAAAAAATGCTGGTAACACATGGTGTTCGGTGTATTTACCGAACACCTAAGTCAGCATTTCTGACCGTTTGACGTAGTAACCTAGTCAATACGCCTCGCGAATTTAGCGCATCGTTGATATCCGCGTGGTTCGGGTGCATTCACCAACATTAACATTTTCTAACATTTTCCTTAACATTTAACATAAAAATAGTCTGTAATTAGCATATTAAATCAGAACTATCTCAACATTTACAACTTCTTTCACTGCAACCTCGCACCCACCGCGACACATGGTAATCTCTGGATTGTACATATCGCGATCTAAAATAAATTGCTATGGATATTTTTTAATTTACGACTACTGAGCAAACGTTTGGGTACAATCTCAAAGTAGTAGCCAAAGATGTAGGACGCTTGCCTAATAAACTACCTATTCACTGTCGATTTGAACATTCTCAGGTTATATATAAAGGAAACACAGTCGACGGCAGGGAATTCCATCTATTGGCTGTTCTTGTTACTAACGAGGAGGCAAATGGATATGGTCTTGATGTATCTCTAGATGTTCTATATAATAATGGAGACACTGGGATAAGATTAATCAATAAGATCACCATAACCCAGCGTCTAGCCTACACCTTATAAAATAAGATCAATATAACCCAGCGTCTAGCCTACACCTTATAAAATAAGATCAATATAACCCAGCGTCTAGCCTACACCTTATAAAATAAGATCACTATAACCCAGCGTCTAGCCTACACCTTATAAAATAAGATCACTATAACCCAGCGTCTAGCCTACACCTTATAAAATAAGATCACTATAACCCAGCGTCTAGCCTACACCTTATAAAATAAGATCACTATAACCCAGCGTCTAGCCTACACCTTATAAAATAAGATCACTATAACCCAGCGTCTAGCCTACACCTTATAAAATAAGATCACTATAACCCAGCGTCTAGCCTACACCTTATAAAATAAGATCACTATAACCCAGCGTCTAGCCTACACCTTATAAAATAAGATCACTATAACCCAGCGTCTAGCCTACACCTTATAAAATAAGATCACTATAACCCAGCGTCTAGCCTACACCTTATAAAATAAGATCACTATAACCCAGCGTCTAGCCTACACCTTATAAAATAAGATCACTATAACCCAGCGTCTAGCCTACACCTTATAAAATAAGATCACTATAACCCAGCGTCTAGCCTACACCTTATAAAATAAGATCACTATAACCCAGCGTCTAGCCTACACCTTATAAAATAAGATCACTATAACCCAGCGTCTAGCCTACACCTAATAAAATAACTAGACTGAATTCTATCAGACCTGGATGTAAGGTCCTCTTGACCTTCCAGAGCTGGCATTGCTCCCGGAGTCGTATCCCTCCTTCACCTCCTTCACAGGGGGAGGGTCTTTGACCTCCTTCCGCGGCTTGGCCTCCTGTTTCTTCCGCGCACCCTTCCGCCGGGTGGGCGCGTCCCTGCCTCGACCGGGGCCGGATTTCCTTCGCTTACTCGCCGGGGCTGATTCTTTCACTGTCAAATTACGTGTCATAAATTAATAGTTAAACACTTTTTAAACGTGA
Organism: Cabera pusaria; assembly: GCA_954871355.1. Lineage (NCBI taxonomy): Eukaryota > Metazoa > Arthropoda > Insecta > Lepidoptera > Geometridae > Cabera > Cabera pusaria. The sequence continues at coordinate 25,264,870 of OX940890.1, forward strand.
GCTTTTTGTTTAAATATTTTATCATGTGTGATGAAAAGTATTAATACAGTATGTTTTAATACTAATATAGCCCAAATTCAACTGGTACTCAAAATCTGTAAATAGGAAATGGTTCCAACCATTTGCTATTTGTGGAAATTATTTATTATCTATGGGGACTTAGATCCAATCGCAAAACCTTTCAGAGTTTCGACCGGTTTCGAAGCGTACGAGCGTTTGTCTACAGCATGACCAGCACCGGGCGACGTCATCCCGGCCGCCGATATTTCGAGTAGATCGGCGCGACCGCTAGAAACCGGCCAGAGATTTTGACGGGCCGATGTGCCGGCATTGGCTCGCAATACAAAACACGTTTGATCTTGTCCACACACTGCCGGCGCCCGGCGTCGTTCGATCGGTTATTGTTATTTTACTCAGACTATTGTAAAAAGGCAGACGGAGTGGACTCGTACACACGAGTGCCAGCAAGTTCAGTAATATTAAATACTCGAGTATAAGGGTAACCACCATACTGAATCAGGGTCCTTAACTCCTTAATCAGGCAAGTGTAATAAGAGTAAGGCAGTAAAGGTCCCTAATTAGGGAGCAAAGGAGGACCCGGTCCGCCTATATTATTGCAGTGTACACGATTGTAAAAATAATCGTGCAGTGTAATCGGACGGTCCCATAGTATTACTTCGCAGCGTTGTTTTCGCAGTAATTGTGCCGTATTGCGTCTTTCAGGATTGTCTTTCGGTCTGTCTGCTTTTTGTAGAGCAGTCTGAGGTTGTTTGTTTTATTTCAATGGAAACGCATCTGCCACACACTTCGAGCATTTACCAATGGAGATATTAACGCAAGGCGTACCCCTCTGCTGGCCATATAGCCATTTTTGGCCATATGAGCGTGCGTAACTACGCTGTATTTTTATTACTGTGTGCGTGTTTCAAGCTAGTGTGCGGGATCGTTAAAGTGGGTGATTTGTGTGTGTGCAATGCGTGTTTACCTCGTCCCCCGTAAATATCGGCAGACAAAAATGTTTGCGGATTACAACGTTAACATCTCCATTGGTAAATGCTCGAAGGCCACACATGACAGCTAGAAGAAACAGAACCGCCGGGACCGGTGGCGGTGGACAAACGCTCTAAAGGGCTTCTTTGTTAACGACGTACAGTCCCGACGGGTGTCGCATGCGTACTGTACTGTCACGTCGCATCTTTTGACAAAGAAGCTTTACGCTTCGAAACCGGTTTAAACTCTGAACGGTTTTGCAATTCGATCTAAGGGCTTGCGCACAAAACTGCGAATCGGCGCGATGCGAATTCGCAACGCAGAAACTAGTATTTGAATAGTCGTACATTTTTACGATGCGACGTCGCATCGCAGTTTTGTGTACAAGCCCTAAGTTAGTTAGTATTAGATAATAATAATGAGTCAATCTCAGTTAACTTTTTACACTTTTATGCCACCTAACATATCTCCACCAAACATACCTGTATCTCTGGGCTCCTCTAATCCCGCGAACATCTTCTCGAGCTGGTTCTCGACCTCGACGAAGCTGCAGGGCTCGGCGGTGGCGCCCTCTGCCGGCTTCGGCTCGGCCGGGGACTCCGGCGCTCCGCCCGACCCCAGCCGGCGCGGCGCCACGCATCCCGCGCCCTCCTGCTGTGCCGATACTGCTGTTGAAGAAAACAACTGTTATACCGAGTTCACACCGGCCAACTTTTGATGTTCAACTTTCTAGGGATGTAGTTTTCTTTCGATTTTAAGTACTTTTGGTATTGATACTTTGGAATCGATACTGAGTAGGTACCGGTTAAAAGTACTCGTCTGTTACTCAATTATTTGTCTCGGAAGAACATTTAGGCTGGCATTATAGAGCGATAATAGGTTTAGAATCAGGGTTCGAAGATATATATCAAACTGGGTTCAACGATATATATATCCAATATTTTTTTATAATATATTGCAATACAAAAATAGTAAAAATAAATAATATTATTAAGTAATGTATAGCTTTTCTTACTGTATTTACTATTTCTACTTCCAATTTTATGTTTTTTAGTTGATTTTGCCTGATCTAAAAGAAGATTTTATTTTTTGGTTTAATTTGTCTGATTTTAAGTACTTAAATGAATAACACAATAAAATCATTCTAGTTTTTTTTTGATAATTTTAGTATTTTTATGTAACACATGAAAATACTATTCATAAATAATACAATAAAATAATAATATGGCTCTCATACAAAATTGATATATATATATATATCAAATTTGTATAATAAATAATATAATAATATATCAAACTTGATATATATTCTAAATATCCGATATTTTGATATTTATAATGAATATCAGGTATTTTCGAACCCTGTTTAGAATTAAGTTAGGTATTTGATTGGCTAATCAAGCGCGAATTAATTGATAGAAAAGTATCGAATCAGTATTTGTTGTAACTCTTATCGTATCGTACATTCCTAGGAAGTTAACAACAAAAATCGCCTGGTATGAACCTGGTATTAGTCTTCGCGCGATTAAAGTTCTTTTTGTAGCATAAACGTTACGACTAGCCCAATTGCTATCACGTGACAGGCTTAGGATTTATCCACAGATCTGCTACATATTAAACTTGATCGCGTACACCGGCTCCCATGAGACCATCCTTGAACAGAGTTCGTCCCTTTCTTTTGTATGGACTATGGGCAATTTATAATTATATATACCATACATATAGTATAGAACATATATGGGACTAGCCGGTTGTTAGAAAAGGACACACTTCCACCCGGGTGTCTCTCAATTGGGCCGTGTTGTTCTACAAAGCAATTTCAACCTTATAGTTAAAGCATACGGATTAAATTGAATTTGTCAAAACATCTGCAGTGCACCATCCATTTATATTACGTCTATGGATTTATCCCAAACTGACTTAGACATAACATGATTTTTTACATTTAATTATAAAAAGTTTGTGTGCTCTCATTGTATTTTTTCCTTCCTTTTCCTAAAACTTCCACTAAAAATCTTCAGTAAACTCCACATCCTTACTGAGGGTTCGACTTGGACTAGACTGTGACTTTCAACTTAACCTGAAATGTGACTTTGACCCAACTTTATGACTTGAATTCACAAAAACCTAAAGAGTTTAATACTCGACACTGGCTTAATACACTAATCGTGTGGAGTCATAGTAAAAAATAAAATAAAAAAATTGTCTGTAAAGTTAGTTAACGGACAATAGTTTAATGTGACAACGTTATAACAAAACATTGATGAAATCGGCGCATGCGTACAGTGAGCGTAACGGGACAAGAAGTGAAACGAGACACTTTTTCGTGCATGCATGCAGCCGGCGTTTATCGATTTATTAGAGGTTGTCACGTCAAAATAGTACAACTGCATAGCTGTAATCAGGACCCTTCTACTCAGTGGCATCTGGCAAACGATAAAAGGGTAGTCCCCATTCCTCCACCAATACCAAATAAAGATACTTTTTCTGCCCAGCATTAAAACATCCTCAAGTGACCATTGCCAGTGTAATCAAGTACCTCAGATCGGACACTCACGGGTAAGGTCACCGTCGACCTCCATATCGACCGGGCGAGGCTCCTCGGGCGGCGGCGCGGGCTCCGGCGAGGCCAGCACGCTCTTCAGCTTGTCTACGGAGAGCGCTGGGGCGGCGGGCGGCAGAGGCGCAGGGGGGGCCTCGCCCCCGCCGCCGTCTGCTATCATCGCCGCTATGTCCGCTATCGTTTCTGCTGAACCTGGGAATGTTATTAAGGCCACTATATTTCAGCGCAGTTGGTATTTAGCGATACCTCCGTCCCCGTGACGGATATTCCGGTCGCGTAGCGGGGAACTGTCAGCCAGCTAGCAAAAGTGACACAGGTCCTACCTCGAAGACGCCTCGCGGGCTGCTGAAGTGCGGCGCGCTGGCTGCTTGTTATTTTATTTAATATTGTGTTAAAAAAAATAAGGACTATTTAAAAAAAAAACGATTTATTCAGTTTCCTTTAAAACTTCTTTTCCTATTTTTTGGCATATTTTTTGTAAGTCAGAGTTTAATTAACTTTAAGTAATACCCAAAAAACTATTTAAATTCTTTTTTTTCGTATTTTTTATGATCGAGTGAAGTAGTAAATATCTTGTTTTGAACCTTCATTAAATAATCAAGACTGTTTCTTGATACTACTACTACATCATATATTTTCTGATCAAAACAAATAATATTTCATTGTTTGTTGTTGAATCAAAAGCTTGTCGATTTTGAATATTTAAGCCTTAAGCGTGGCGAGTCGGCGGCGCGCCGCACACATGGCCTGTTGCTTTGGAATTCTGTATACATGAGTGGCGGTGAGAGTATTACAATACAACCTATGTATATACAAGGTGTGGTTTTGCATTCCCGCCATATTTGCAGGGGTAGGTATACTCCATATATAGAACACAAATCAGTAAAAAAAAATTATAGAAAAAAATATTTCGAATAATAATAATTATTGATGCAGCACACCTCTCAACACCCTTAGCTATCCACGCCAATGTTGCCCCTCGGCGCCGACATAACGGTCCGCCTTTATGGGGGGTCCATTCAGTGGGTGGCAAGTCACCACCCGCCTAAATATTTTGTAATGAGGCATAATTGGCAGGTGCCGTACCTCATCCCATAGACCAGCAATCCGACATTAATCAGCTCACCCAATAGTCTCATAATATAATGTACCATCTTTTTATAATATAGTTTCCCATATCTCCTCCTCATCCATTAATAATACCTAAGTAAACATGTAAAGGGCCTTGATGTTGGCTTCGGCTCCATCAATGCCCTCCAAAAGACCGGGCGTGTACGACCCGTGAGTTAATTACTTGAAAATAAAACTTTCCTAAAAACGACTCGCTCTTGGCCAAAATACACGCACACTCGTAAAGCGGCGCTCAAAGATCAAACAGGCCGGCCGTCCATCGGCGAAACACGTGTATTCTAATATAACTTTGGTGATTATTCTGGACATCAAAAAATTGTTTTAACAATTATCCGGGTATTAATTAACAGAAGCACTTAAATAATATTAATAAGTGATTAAGGGTACCCGTTACAATCGACTATGCAAATATGGCGAGAATGAAAAAACCACACCTTGTATACAGTGTGTAAATTAAACTCAGGCCCTGGAGGGAAACTACTTTAAATCCTTAAGCTAGCTCATTTTACTTAAAGGAGACATTCCTTTATTTTTGAAAAGAAACAAATCTGCATTAAAAGATTTTTAAAACTCGCTTGCTTCGCCCGGGACTCGAACCAACTAAAATTAAAAAAAATAAACACTTTATTTTATTATACTAATCGGTAGTATTAATATTCAGGATAAAGTTTCTCTAACAAACATTAGGTCTTAAAAATAAAAATAATCGTTAAATCTAACATTTACTTTATTTTACTATCAATTTTGTAACACTTAAATTATTTAACTGAGAAATTGTTCGAAATGAGCCCCGTCGTTCCGGCTACACAACATTAGTCGCCGTTGAAATTCATTTCTTGTAGCCTTCAGCAAAGTGTTGTGGTGTATGCCCCTAATAACATTTTCTATCGCAATCCTTAGCTCTTGAACGGTTTCATAGCAAGTTTCATAAACAACATTTTTTACATGACCCCATAAAAAGAAGTCCATGGGCGTCAGGTCTGGACTTCTTGCAGGCCATCTAATCGTCCCGTTTGTACCTATCCAGGCATTGAAATTTTCATTAAGGTATGCCCTGGCAATTCTGCTGTTGTGGGCAGGTGCACCATCTTGTTGAAAGACCTAATGTTTGTTAGAGAAACTTTATTCTGAATATTAATACTACCGATTAGTATAATAAAATAAAGTGTTTATTTATTTTTATTTTAGTTGGGTTCGAGTCCCGTGCGAAGCAAGCGAGTTTAAAAAAATCTTTTAATGCAGATTTGTTTCTTTTCAAATATAAAGGAATGTCTCCTTTAAGTAAAATGAGCTAGCTTAAGGATTTAAAGTAGTTTCCCTCCAGGGCCTGAGTTTAATTTCCACACTGTATAGAAGACTAGACATACCCGATCGCGTTTTTCTCCTGCCAGTCTCACCCTCGTTGCCTTTAGCGTCGTCGACGGGCGGCGGTGGAGGCGCCGCGGGCTCGGTCGGCGGCGGCCTGTCGAGCTCTGCGTGCGTGACGCCGTTCTCTGCGGGCGGGGAGAGACGCGGGGTCTCGGGGGGCGGAGACGCCGGCCCGACGGCGGCTGTAGATGGATGTTATAAAGTCAATACATTTTCAACATGATCTCTGTACGGAGTACATTACTTCACTTTATATTTGCAACTTAGCACATTTCACAACAACTGACTTACTTAGAGTACGCTTTGACGCGCCGCGACAGACACACGCGGTCGAGTGAGAATCGCCTTCCATTTAACTGTAATTTGTGTCTAAATAAACTCTACATAAAAACTATTACTACTACAACTCATTATTTTGTACGATCTTAACTGGGATCGTACATTTTATGGTCCTTCGAACTTTGTGTTTAGTGTGTGTTTTGTGACTTCAACTGCGAAAGCGAATCGGTACCTGGCTTCCCACAAGCGGGTCTCACCAGGCTATTGAGAAGGCGTATAATTTCGTGGTACGGGTCGCAGGCTGCACTAGATACACAACGGACATTCAAGCGTCAAGTTCTATCGTCGACTGCGGAGAACAAATACCCTTGAAGTAGAAGCCCAAGGAAACTACTGCCTGGTCTTCGTGTCCGGAACCATCACCTACTGGAACTTCTAACTGCAACTTAACTATACTCACTCGGTACTCCAACTTTCTGACTAACTGGTCATCAACTATTCAACTAACTACAACTCCATAACATGGAGCTACTTACAGAACAAGTTAATGTTTTTGAGAGCATAAAAACTTTGTGCATCAACTACAAAAAAGACAGTGCATCTAGAAAAACTGCGGAATACTTGAACTCTCGTCTCGCGACACTAGAAACATGGTGGATAGACTTCCACGAGAGAAACCTGGTTTTAGTCCAAGCTATCGAAGATAAGAGCGAACTCAGCTACTTCACTTCAAACGTTTACGGCAAAACTAAAGAACTTTACGAAACTACTAAGGAGAATATCATGGAACTTTTGACATCTCACCATCAAAAACGTACTACAGATGAGGAAGAGAAACTGCTAACTAGCATCGACTTCGACTTATCCGACATTTGTGAAACTGAACATCACGAGGAAACTGCACCTCCTGATGCACAACTGAAACTACTAATTATTAACAATTTACAAAAAATATAAAGTGTGAAACACTTCAAAGAAACATAATATTTGAACTACTAATTACTCAACAGAAATGTAACTTCAAGGCTCTAGAGAGAGCTATGTCTAAAATCAAGCTTGAACTTCTAACTGAAAAATGGGAGATTGAAGATCACCTTTCCACTTTGAAGGGGAAATGGGAACCTATCGACAAACTTCACTGGCAACTAGGTGCATTAAAATACTCAAACATGAAATCGGACTACTCTGCCAAATACGACAATATTGAACTCAACTACGACAACTTGCGAAAACAACTCAACAAAAAACTGTGGTCAAACATTCACTATCAACGATCAGCTCCAAAAATCGAAATACCAGATTTTTTGGTGACTATATCAACTGGATTTCGTTCAAGGATCTCTTTCTAGAAACAATACACAAGAACCCAACTATTTCTAAATCGCAGAAAATGCAACATCTCAAGACTAAACTGAAAGGTGAAGCCGAACGTTTAGTGCAACATCTCACCGTTAGTGCCGAAAACTATGACTCGTGCTGGGACATACTTACTCATCGGTATGACAATCGTCGTCTTCAATTTACATCATATATGAACGCGATGCAACAACTACTCGTCATCCGATACCCTAATACTGAAAACATCAAAAAAATTCACGACGTCATCACTGAAAGTTTAAACGGACTCACTAACATGGGAGTGGATGCAACTAACTGGGGGCCAATCATCGTGTTCTACATGTCACAGAAATTGGACTCTACAACTTTCAACGACTACACTAAAGAGATTCAAAACAACAGGGAGCTGCCAGATCTAACTGAATTTCTTTCATTCCTGGAAAGTAAATTCATGGCCTTCGAAACTGCAAAAAATCGTCATAATGACAATAATAATACACAGAAACAAGGCTGTAATTCGAACTCCAGCAAACCGACCAACAAGTTTCATCATACTTACAACTACAACAACAAGCTAAACATTACGAAAAATTCAACTTTAAACCGAGACAATAAAGACTACTCAAGATCTTTCTACACTGCCTTCGGCAAATGTCCTTTGTGTGATGGCGAACATGTACTCATGCAATGTACTAAATTTGTTGACATGAGCATTCCGCAGCGAATCCACACTGTGACGAAACTGAAACTCTGCAAAAACTGTTTATACCGACACGGAAACAACGATTGTAACTCAACAAAGACATGTAAAGAATGTAATATGAGATACCACACGCTACTTCACTTGGTTAGAAAGGGGAATGAAGCTACTAAAACTGAAAAAACTAACTCTCGTCCTCAACCTCAACCAACTAGTTCTCATCACCTCAGTACATCAACCATGGAAGTACTTCTAACTACTGTCAAAATAAGGGTAAAAGCCATCGATGGCACTTTGTAACACTTCGAGCTCTACTAGACCAAGGCTCGCAAGTGAACTTAATCACCGAAAACGCTGCGCAGCTACTGCGGCTGCCTCGTTCCAAACTAAATGCCACGGTATCTGGTATAGGATCCGTATCTGGAGACTGCAAGGGCCGTGTGCAACTAACGTGTAAGTCGATACACAGTGACTACACTTTCAACACACAAGCTTTAATACTGAAGAAGCTAACTAACAACTTACCTAACTTGACTTTTGAAAAGGCTAACTGGCCGCATCTGCAAAACTTGAAACTCGGAGATCCGGACTACAATGTAAGCGGCTCTATCGACTTGCTCCTCTCAGCTGATGTCTTTGCACAAATCCTGATGGACGGAGTCCTGAAAGGAAACCAGCACTCGCCAGTCGCACAGCAAACTCAACTTGGCTGGATTCTGTGCGGGAAGCTGCAAACTTTTAATTGCCACGTCACTATTGTGGATCTTAATGACATATCGAAATACTGGGAGAGCGAGGACATCATTCACGGAACTGAAGACATCGATAAAGATGATTACTGTGAAAATTACTACCAACAAACTACAACACGAGGCTCTGACGGGAAGTACATTGTGAAGATGCCTATGGTACCGAATTTTGAATCCGAACTCGGAAAATCGAGGCCTACAGCGATCTCACAATTTCTACAACTTGAAAAACGACTAACTAAACATGAAAAAATATCTACTATGTACAAACACTTCATAACTGAATATTCCGAACTTGAACATATGAAGCCATCGTCTCCAATTACATCAACTACTGAAGGCCCGGAGTGCTACCTACCTCACCACGGCGTCCTTCGTCAAAACTCAACTACTACTACTACCAAACTGAGAGTAGTATTCAACGCCTCCAGTAAGACGTCATCTAGAAAAAGCCTCAACTCGCTCATGGAAAAAGGCCCTAACCTACAGAAAGACATACAATCTTTGATTTTAAAATGGAGATCTTACAAATATGCATTTACCGCTGACATCGAAAAAATGTACAGATGCATTTGGATATCTGAAGATCAACAACAACTACAAAAAGTCATATGGCGACCCTCTATTCATGACGTTTTGAGAGAATACACCTTATGTACCTTAACATACGGTACAAAATGTGCGCCTTGGGTTGCAATGCGTACATTAAAACAGCTTGCATTAGACGATGGACAAAAGTACCCAGATGCCGCAAAAATACTGCAAAATGAGTTTTATGTCGACGACCTTACGAGCGGACATGACACGCTCGAAGGCGCTTTAAAGCTTCAAACAACACTGATAGAACTACTGAAGGGCGGTGGTATGAACCTTCGTAAATGGTCATCCAACTGCCCTGACCTATTGAAAAACTTAACTGAAGAGCAAATTTCTAACTGCAATTTTGACTTCAAGCATGAAAACTCTCAGAAAACACTCGGACTCGGATGGGATCCTAACTTGGACACATTCACGTTTAACTGGAATCTAGAGGAGAAATCGAAGCCACTCACCAAACGGACTCTACTGTCTGAGATCTCTCAGCTATATGACCCACTGGGATGGCTGTCTCCGGTAACTGTAACTGCAAAACTGATTTTTCAACGAGTGTGGGAAGAGAACAAACTACTGGATTGGGATGAACCACTACCTTCTACGATACAAGAAGACTGGCTGAAACTTAGAGCTGAAATACCTAAACTGAAAACTGTAAAAATCCAAAGATGGATTGGAAGTACTATAAAAAACATCGAACTACTGGGATTTTGTGATGCCAGCGATAAGGCCTACTCGTGTGTCTTATATACGCGTGGCATAAACGAAAACGGACAACCTTCACTGAACCTACTTGCAGCGAAAACTAGGGTTGCCCCGCTCGCACAAAAACTTACTTTGCCACGACTAGAACTATGTGGTGCTTTACTATTGTCTCAACTAATGGACAAAGTAAACAACTCACTGAACGAACACAACGTCACTATGTGGGCCTGGACTGACTCCAAGGTGGTATTGGCATGGCTGCAAGGAGAGAGTACCAAATGGGAACGTTACGTTGAGAATCGAGTTAGGAAGATCAAACAGGTGATTCCAGCCAAACAATGGTCTTACATCGAATCAAAAAGTAATCCTGCAGATTGTGCAACCAGAGGATTAGAGCCGAAGAAACTGCTCAACTACGAGCTGTGGTGGAACGGTCCAGCTCAACTAAAAACTACATCGGTTGAGACATCCCAACTTGAAACTATGAACTGCCATTTTACTACCGACATCGATGCAAAACAGAACGTAGCAGCCCTACAAGACTCGAAAAATGAAAACTTCATAATCGACTTGTTAAACAAATGCAGCTCATCAATGCGAGCTAAGCGCATCGTCGCTTGGGTCATGCGCTTTATTACAAAGGCCCGGACAGCAGCGGCAAAACTCGACACCGCTCGTGCCAATATTGCGATAACTACCTACTTGACAACAAGCGAACTACTTAATGCAAACAAACTGATGATACGTGTTATGCAAAGATGCGAATTTAAATCTGAATACAACTTACTGACTAAAAAGGAAGCTGTGAACAACAAGAGTTCAATCTTCAAACTTAATCCTTACTTGGATGAAGACGACATCATACGTGTCGGAGGTCGACTAAACAAAACTAACTTGCCGTTGGGCATGAAGAACCCCGTCATCTTACCACGAGACGGCAGATTGACTCAACTGGTGATCGAAGAGGCTCACGCTGCAACCCTTCACGGCGGGGCGCGACTTACGCTCGCCTACATACGTCAACGATACTGGATCGTCGGAGGCAACCGAGTTGTGAAAACACATCTACGTCGCTGCGTGCGATGTCTTCGATTTAAACCAACTGATAACTATCAGATCATGGCCGACCTACCAACTCAACGTGCAACCCCTTCCCGACCCTTTACACATACGGGGGTTGACTTTACCGGAAATGTGGCAGTCAAACTGAACAAGGGAAGAGGGGTGAAAACTACTAAAGGCTACATTGCCATTTTCGTGTGCATGGCGACTAAGGCGGTACACATTGAGCTCGTCTCGGACCTCAGCACCGAAACTTTCCTCGCTGCATTCCAGAGACTATGTGCAAGACGCAGAACTCCGAAACACATGTACTCAGACTGCGACACCAACTTTATTGGAGCTTCAAAGTTCCTAAAAACCGAGTATGAACTCTTCAAAACTGAACTATCACCAGAGTTTTTCGACGAGATTGGCAAATTGGAAGTAGAGTGGCATTTCAATGCACCAGCCTGGCCGACAGCAGGCGGGCTTTGGGAGGCTTCCGTTCGTTCAATGAAGCACCATCTACGTCGGGTCCTGGGGGAACAAAAACTAACATACGAAGAGTTTACCACACTACTGACTAAAATAGAAGCATGCATGAACTCGCGGCCTCTATGTCCACTAACTGAGGACCCAGAAGATTTCTACAACTACCTGACTCCTGGCCACTTCCTAACTGGAAGCCCTACAATGACTCTCCCGCTCTCAAACTACGAAGACGAGCGAAACATAAATTTACGCCAAAGGTGGCAACTAACAGAGCACATGCTTCGACAATTTTGGAAGTCGTGGTCCAGCGACTATCTATCTCAGCTACAGGCCAGGAGCAAATGGCAAAAACCAACTAAAAGTCTCGAAAAAGGCGACATTGTCTTGGTGAAGGATAACAATCTACCGCCAGGCAAGTGGGCTATGGGAAAAGTGATCGAATTACACCCAGGACAAGATGGGCACGTCAGGGTAACCACTTTAAAAACCCAGGCTGGTCTACTGAAGAGGCCGATTACTAAACTTGCCAAAATTTTACCATTCGACGGTGAATCTACAACTGAAAACTTGACACAACAAACTAATAACGTTACTTCAACTACGCCTTCAAACTCAACTACTAAGTGCAAACGTACTGGAAAGAAAAGTTTCATTACAATGATCATTTCATTTCTAATGTTATTTGCACTGATAACTGGATCGCACTGTGCATCTACTGACGTCAGCGAAGGCGCACAGTCGAGCGCTCGGATTACAGACCTTGGACGCGAGCGCCCGATTTACTACGATACAATTGGAAAAGTACAACTAATTCACGACGAATGGATTCTACTTACATACTACAACTTAACTACTAACTGGCAAGCTACTAAAGAAATCGAGAACTACTTGGAGGATATACAAAATCTATGTCATAAACTGGACCAGAGGTACTGTGAAAGTACGACACAACAACTATTACATGAGATGTATCAACTTAACCACTACAACAACATACTTTTGGCCCCGCATAAACATCTATCTGATCGCAGACGACGCTCTCTTATAGATGGTGTGGGATACTTAGCGAACAGTCTGTTTGGAGTCTTGGATCAACGTTTCGCCGAGAAATACCAACAAGACATTCAAGATATACAGAACAACGAGAAATACCTACTAGAACTCATGAAAAACCAAACAACAATCATCGAACTCGAAAACGACATCATGAAGCGAAGCGAAGAGAACATCCAACACCAATTTGCCACCATGAACAAGTACATGAATGACACTGACATGAGACTGTCAAACCTTGAGTCGAAAATCGGAACCGTCATGGCAACCAACTACTACACTTCAGCATCGCTCACTGCACACTTACGAACCTGAAGAACGTGCAAGACATACTGTTCAACGCACTCGTAGATGTAGATAAGGACACATTGATGTGCATCTCCTCACCCCGGTCAATCTCATCAAACAACTGAACGAGATCGCGGGCAGGTTGCCGAAAACATTAACTTTTCCTGTAGAAAATATTCAAGCGGAGATAAAGGATGTTTACAAACTACTATACGTGAAGGCTCGAGTACAAGTACTTCATGTTCGAGATACACATTCCATTGACGAGCGATGAAGACTTTACTCTCTATCGAGTCATCCCTCTGCCTTTGAAGGCTATAGAAGACGAAATCGAAACTACCAAGTATGTACTTGCATCGGCCAAGTACATAGCTGTCAACTTCAGAAAGAACTCTTACATCAGCTTGAACGAAGACGGAATGAAGCAGTGCATTCAACGGAGTACTAACAACTTTGTGTGCAGTCTACATTTACCCATTAAAACTTTGGATAGTAAAGACGCACCCTGTGAAGCAAAACTATTAGGTCATCATACGACCTCACCGTGCATTGTAAAGAAAGCCGAATGCATCGCCGCCTGGATCGAGTTACATTCAACAAACACCTGGCTGGCGGTGTGTTGCGACTCGTGCACACTGCGAACTATCTGTGGCAGTGACGTCACCTCGCGTCAGATAAACACATCGGGACTTATCACTTTAGAGCAAGGATGCGTGATGCAAAACAAAGACTCGACTATCTACGCTCACAATCTGTATCACAGTGATGCGAGACTAAACTTGTACTCGGTGGAACCGCCGAAACTAGATAAATTTATAAACAGCATCGTCAACTCGCAGCACACACCTCACCGCCAAAGAATGGAATACTCTGCCTGAGTCTGTGTTTCCGGTTAAGTACAATATGGGGGTCTTCAAATCGCGAGTGAATAGGTATCTTCTGGGTAAGCACGCTCCATCATCGATCGCATCATCACTTAACATCAGGTGAGATAGTGATCAAGTGCTACCCAGTTCTGTATAAAAAAAAAAAAAAAAAACTTACAACTACTGCCTGAAAACGAAAACCTAGAAAGGGTCTCAAAACAGCTGGAGCAGCAGAAGACAAACGAGTTTCACCTCCCAGCTACCATAACTTCACATGACATTCATCAATATACTATCTGCTATACACTATTAGCAGTCGTTATTATATCGGCTTTGGTGTGGGTTATGAGGAAGAGAGGCTGGTGCAACAGAACAACAACTTATGTCACGACGGCAGAAGTAACGAAAACTGAGAGGTTGGAACTGCAGCCCTGTGACTCTACTACCACAGCTGACAGACCGCGCCAATTCGGCCGGTCATTTTCGCTATCAGAGCGGCCGCGGCCACGTCACGATGAGTCACTCACAGAGGCACCGCGCGGGCGGGCTCGGCCACTGCCTCAGCGAGAAAACGTCAAGGATGTGGAATTTTCTTTTGATTGACATTTTTATTTCGTTTACATTTTTATTACTACTTAACTACTTTTTACTTTTGAGCTATTTTTAATATTGACTTTGTACTGACGATTCTCTCTCTCCCGCTGTCACCCGTTTTTGGGGTTGGTAATATGTACGGAGTACATTACTTCACTTTATATTTGCAACTTAGCACATTTCACAACAACTGACTTACTTAGAGTACGCTTTGACGCGCCGCGACAGACACACGCGGTCGAGTGAGAATCGCCTTCCATTTAACTGTAATTTGTGTCTAAATAAACTCTACATAAAAACTATTACTACTACAACTCATTATTTTGTACGATCTTAACTGGGATCGTACAATCACCATACACTCGATGTATGGAGAGTATGTTTTTTTAAATATATATCTTATAGGCTAGCGTTTGACCACAATGTCACCATATGAGGTTGAAACTCTGTTATGTTTCGTATTGTACGGAACCGTCCCTAAGTGTGCGATAAGAGACGCGATGCTGACTCGCACTTGGCCAGATTTATTTTTTAAATATCTTATAGGTTAGCGTTTGACCACTATCTCACCTGTTGTTAAGTGATGATGCGGTCGAAGATGGTAAGCACGCTAGGCCTAGAATAGGAACTGGCTCTCAAGGATAGCTGCCGGAACACATTAGATGTTTTGGCGACAGATTTTCTAACTTGAGGGTGGTAGCTGGCCAGGCGGACACTAGATAGTGTCCTACCACCATGCGGGGGTTGTTGGTTTCTTAAAGATGTTTTCCTTCACCGGAGGGCCGCTGGAATTTTGGCACGCACACATTAATAGCACAATGTTGAACATTATGCTGTTTCTCTACACCCGTACACTAACTACATACAGTGTTACTTATAAACGTGTCTCAAATTTTGAGCCATTGCTGAATTATTGATCAAGGAGAATTTCACTCATAAACGGTAATCAAAGTTGAGAGGTCGTTGAGAATTGTATTGACAGCTCTCAAAGTTAACCACCGCCGGGACATTGTGCTGAGAGGCAAGATGGCGCTGGCAGAACCAATCAGCTGATACATGCCAATTCTAGACGTGCGCAGATTTCGCGGATTTTTTGCTGTTACTTGATCTGTCAAATCTACTCCGTTACAGATACAAAATGAATATATTGGGTCTGGAATGGTTTTTTAGTCGATTAATTTGGTCATAATCTATGCCAACAGCCCCATATGGAGCAAATCTATTTTCGTGTATCAGTCAAGCAATGGCTGACTAACGATTATGAGTGAAAAAAAGTTGAGTAATGATCAAGTCCTTGAGAGCTTCCCAGTTGAGAGGCAGTTCAGCAATCATTCAATGGATTTTTATAAGTAACACTGATGGTTAATATTCCAAATGTAGTAATACTAACTGGTAGGCGTAGGCAGCGGTTCAGAGACAAGCGGCGGCGGCGCGGGCGGCGGCGGCGCCGGGACACGCACGGTGCGCTCCGGCTTACGCTTGCGCTTGGAGCCCGTCGGGGCGCCGCACGAGTCCAGGGAGTCCTGGGGGTCACAATGTTACATTCACATTATTTTATCCCACTTAGGGTCAGTTCACACCGCGACGCGACGATACTTCTGGTGTCGCGTGGCGCCGCTCTTCTATCTTATTTTGTAGTCAATAAAGTTTAATTGTTAATCACGCGGCTTCTCGCTGCGCCGCGCGGTGCAGCGCGACGCCGCGCGGCGTTCTGAAATCCTGAAACCGCCGCATGACCTCAATGTAATATGCATCTTTTTGTGTAGTAAATAAAGTTCTTTTTTATATAACTCTCTTAATTAGTGCGCACCGCGTCGCGTCGCGTCGAGTTCTGAACTCACCCTAATATTATAAAAATGTATGCTGTAGAAATTAGAAATATGATTGGGAGTGACTCTGATGGTTAAGGTGGAGAACAGCGTGATAAGGGAATGTTGTGGTGTGGTGGAAGATGTAGTGACAAAGATAGAGAAAGGGATGCTTAGATGGTTTGGACATCTAGAGAGGATGGATGAAGGAAGATTGACGAAACAGATGTATGAGACGAGTGTGAATGGGCCAGCCAGCAAGAAATATAGATTTTTTGTTTGAAATTTCGGAAAGGCTGTTTTGTTACATTTATGGGTTATTTATTATAATTATGTTACTGTCATATAAGAACAAGGATAACTAGTTGGCAACTCTACATTAATCAGGGGAATTAAATGTGTTTCTTTTGAGTATGACTTGTACTTAGTACGAGTTTTCATTGTAAACACTTTTGACAGATCTCACATAGCTTTCGACTTATTCTGGCTCCCTGATTGGTCTAAATTTAGTGAAGTGTGAAAACCAATAGAGGCGCTGTACTGTTTTTCATACAAAATTTGTTCGTTATACGGATATAGAGTTTGGTATGAAAACTCGTACTAATACAGTAGATTTTTTTTTAATGATCACTCGCAATGTAGGTTGCACATTACTAGTATTCTTATTAACCCTCCAACTAAGCTAAATATGCCTGTGTCTGGAGTGGGCTCACGTCAATAGTACAATGGGTGGGGTGGGGATCGAACTCATGACCTCTCGATCGCCAGTCCGACACCCTATCCATTGGGCTATAGCCGCCTAAACAGTATAGTATATAGGTTCGAGCATGTAACGTACCTCGTTGGAGGAGGGAGGGCTCGGCACGCGGGGGTGGACGATCACAGAGTGCGGGGACGCGGGGGCGGCAGACAGTCGCTCCAGCAGAGAGTCCACGCGCCGCGCGCCGCTCCGAGCTATCAAACTGAAACACACAAACACATTCATTCATAATTAAGATAGTTAAAACACAAAAACAACCGACTTCCATGACCCGCGAGTCAGTTTCAGTAGCAAGTTTGACAAGTTTATAGTCATATCTCTGGAGATACTTATCATATCTCAACGAAATTACAACGGGACAACCTCGGAAATGTACCCTACCGATTAAAAAAAAGAATCATTCGAATCGGTTCACAATTGACGGAGTAATCGCGTAACTTACATTTTAAAAAACAGACGATTTGACAACCTCCTCCTTTTTGAATGTCGGTTGATAACCACTTACGTTATAAAATTGTGAAGATTAAGCTCCAGCGGTACGAGTGTCTGTCTAAAGGATCGAATTCTAAATGAAGTCATCTGTCTGAGAACCAAAGTTATCGACGTAGCTCAAAAGATTAGCAAGCTGAAGTGGCAGTGGGCTGGTCACATCTGTCGTAGAACCGATAACCGTTGGGGTAGACGTGTTCTAGAGTGGAGACCACGGCTCGGTAAACGTAGTGTAGGACGTCCTCCAGCTAGGTGGAGCGATGATATACGCAGGCTGGCTGGCAGCGGTTGGAAACAAAGAGCTGAAGATCGATCTCAGGCGTGCTGTAGGAGAAGCCTGTCTAAAAGTGGATATGAAAGTTATGGCGGGAACGTGGAAAAGTATGTGTGATCTCATTGTATTTTTTTCCTAAAACTTGTGTTCTTCAGCGAGTTAATGTGTAATAAATGTGGATTATTAACCATTAAGTAGTTAGTGCGAGTGTAGGGAAACAGCACAATGTTAAAAAACATGCTACGAGGGTCGTTCAATAAATACTTAGCCTACAAAAGAAAAACGAAAATTTTCGAAAAGTGCCGATTTATTTTTCTACATAATATCCTTTTAACTCAACACACTTGGCCCAGCGATGCTCCAACTTTTTTAACCCGTCTAAAAAATACGTTTTCCTGAAGTCTGCAAAATAGGCCTCCGTGGCGGTGATGACCTCCTCATTCACCCAAATCTTTTTCCGGACTTTTTCAGGTTTGGAAACAAAAAGAAGTCACAGGGGGCCAAGTCTGGAGAGTAAGGTGGATGGGGCAGCAATTCGTAGCGCAATTCGAATAATTTGGCCATGGCGACGGCAGAGGTGTGAGCCGGCGCGTTGTCGTGGTTGTTGTCCAGTGTGAGCAAACGCGGCACCCATCGCGCTGACAGCTTTCTCATGCCCAGTTCTTGTGGAGAATATGATGCACCGTTCCTTCTGCAATGCCCACAGTGTCAGCTATCTCGCGAACCGTCAATCGGCGGTCTGCCAACACGAGATCGTGGATTTTTTTAATGTTTTCCTCCGTAGTAGCCGTTTTCGGGGCACCTGGGCGTGGCTCATCAAAAACCGACTTGCGGCCACGAGCAAACTCGTTAAACCAATTCTTGACGGTTGCCATCGAAGGAGAAGAGTCACTGTACACAGCATCCAAGCGATTTTTAATTTCACTGCGCGTTTTCCCTTTCAAAAATAAAAATCGAATCACCGAACGATACTGCTCTTTTTCCATTTTTGTTAAACTGACCGACACGTTCGCTTTCAAAGGCTATTAAAACAAAACTAATAGAGGTCATTGTTTAAAACTTTTACAATAGGCTTCAAAAACATTGCACTGTACTATGGTAAAAATTTTTTGTAATCGCAGTGCCATTGGGCGATGAGGCTAAGTACTTGTTGAATGACCCTCGTATTTGCGTTCTCACCAAAATTCCACTGAAAATCTTCATTAAACACCACATCTTTACTGAAGGTATGACTTAGACTAGACTTTTACTTGAAAACTGACCTGAAATGTGACTGTGACCCATCTCTACGACAGAAATTCCTAAAAACTTGAAGAATTTCAATACTTGACACTGGCTAAATACACTAACGGCCTTACTAATAATAATTTGCCTATACATCTGTTAAACGGTTGTACAGTTGCACAGTGAATGAGCGCTAAACACGCGTCAATCCATTGTTTGACTAATAAACGTTGAATAGGCGGTGGGTATCTACATAGACGTTTAACACTTTTTTCTTTTTCATCTGGCAACTATTAGTCAATTCGTTTCGAAACTGTTTTCTTCTTAAATAGTTCCGTAGATTATTTTTTCATCAAGTTTACTAATTATTAATATAAGTCATGAAATTTTGTTTTAGGAATGCAATATTAATCAAACTACGTTGTTTTTAGAACTTTTTGTTGAAATTTGTTGATATAATGGAAAATATTTTCTTTTAGTAGGAGTGAAAAACTTAAAACAAATTTTAGAACGAAACACTCAAATTGACTGTTGTCCTCTGTCTACGCTGTTGACATTGTATCCATGGAGACTAGCGGTCTCCATGGCTACAATATAAACATGATTGTAGCCATCCTAGGATGATATCCTAGGAATAAACTGTCAATTTCCAAACAGAATGTAATCACTGCGTTTAGTTTGTTCCACATAGCTTTTCGTAAACCTGTAATTTGTATTTCAAATGGAAATCTGAATTGTTCAAAAAAATGGATCTGCACGGTCTTCATAATGTTTTAGATTTTTTTATTTGCCTCCTCTATCTCCCAATGGTCAAATATGTCGAAATAATCTATGTAATCCATTTCAATGAGTACAAATCTAACACATACAAACGATCCTCAAATTACATCATACTTTTTGAAATTTGAAGAATCAAAACGTTTTTTCACAGAATACTAGACACTGATTCAATAATAGTTACTACAGTCCGTCAAGTATAACTTGGCGTGCCTGTGCGCCACTGTGCTTTTACTTTGTACTTTGATAACAGTTTCTCTTACACCACTTTTAATTACTTCTGGCATTATTGAACTATTTTAATGTAGCAGATTTATCAACAATAATGTCGCGGTAATCTCTCAAACGTCAAACTCACAGTTTCAATTAAAAGAATTAGTTCCAAAAACCACCACCGCCAAGTTATACTTGTGGCACTGTATGTGTAGACATGATTTCGATCAGCTGATAATAGAGACATCCGCCATTTTAATCCTGTACACGCTCGCTAAACTAGGGTCCCAGGCTGTTTAAGAAATGTATAGCCTCCTTTGATAATGGCACATCTGTATACATACTTTAACCAACACTTACGTCAAAAATATTTTTATTGGTCAGCTTTTATGGTATACAACGTGTATACAGAGTGAAAAAAACTTTATTAGTAAGGCCGTAAAGGTGTGGAGCCATAATAAAACTAAAAAAAAAGTGGAGATAGGTTGATGATGACTACGCTAGATAGGGTATTAGCTGTTTAGTTGAGTTTTGTACTTCTCGTGAATTCCATACAACTAAACTATTTAGTCGATGGATTTATGAAACACAACAAAATAGTTGTTCAACTAAAAATGGTATGTATGCGGTAGCCCTTAGGCGATTCTTATGTTCAGTGCAAAGATGCATACCACTCTTCTCTATTCTTAAAACTAGCTACATACTCATCATCAGCCTGTGACAGTCCACTGCTGGACGTAGGCCTCTCCCAAGATGCACCACTGAGCCTGATCTTCGGCTCTTCTTTTCCAGTGACTGCCTTGCGGCCTGGGCTTTGTGTATGACTTTTCATCTTAAGAGGAATATGCCCAAATCGCCACGCTAGGCAGGCGGGATGGCGATCGTAGGACGTAGCTTCTCGCACCGGTGACGCTGCTGCCCGCCACCGGCCTGTAGTATTTAGCTACGCCATAATTTTGAAATAGTTATACCGCAATTTGTTGGTCGCCAGAGCCTCGTTTGTTGGTCAGCAGGATGTACCACGGGCAGGTGAGGTTGGCTGGGTGGGAGCAATGAGGTGGTATTTGTGCTCCCTTACATCCCGCAGCTACACACTACATACCTGTTAATGGTGGGTGCATCTCTGACAGAGAGCGCGGGGGAGTGCGGCGGGTGCGCGGGGGGCGCGGCTCCGTTGGCGCGGGATCCCAGCGATAAGTCGACCCCGCGCGCGTACGCCAGCAACTCCTCGCGGACCAGCTTGTCTGAAACATGCCGCTACTGTTATACTGTATCTGTATACATCTAAAGCCCGCCACATTCATGTGGATTTTCTTAACGGAATTCCGTTTCGAAATTTCGAACGCAACTGTCTCACCTGTTTGTAAGTGATGATGCGGTCGAAGATGGTAAGCACGCTAGGACTAGAATGGCAACTGGCTCTCAAGGATAGCTGCCGGAACACATTAGATGTTTGGCGACAGATTTTCTAACTTGAGGGTGGTAGCTGGCCAGGCGGACACTAGATAGTATCCTACTATTGTACAGGGGGTTGTTGGTTAATGCTGCAGAAGACTACAGCGCTATTTCGGCAGCACACAGCCCTTAAAAGCTAGACTAGCGTGTTCACGATCCTTGACCACGTCATCGCTTACCACCAGGCAAGGTAGTGGTCAAACTATGCTAGCCTATCAGAGAGAAAAAAACACTTCAGGTGACAAAACAAATAGACTCTAGTTATGTAAGCCAGCGAGACAAAGCCGAGCCAGCGCGATGCCAATACGCTGTTGTAGAGATCTTCTACGATAACATGACCCGCCCCTCCAAAATTAAAAAACGTTTGAAAGTATTTACAACGCACCACCACGCATGTGTGCGTACTGGTACTGCCGATTCCGCGACATTGCATACATAATTTAATAACTCATAATTATGAACGTACTTTGTAGTTTGTACCAACCAATAATGCAAAAAAAGTTTCTATGAAATTTATAAGCAATACTTTCCGTTAAGTTAGGTTGGCTACAAAGTACGTTCATAATTCGGCTATCAACAATGTAGGGAAGTGCCTACTCTTATAACGTAGTACAACATAATTACAACTACATACAAACTCTTTCGTAAGGATGCGACTACACACATTAAAACAGTAATTTGGAGGGGCGGGCCATGTTATCGCAGAAGATCTCTAATTGGCTTATAGGCTTAAGCTGGGAATACACGGACAGTTTGAGCAGTTAGCCAGTAATCAACATACACGGACCGCTCCTGCAGTCAGAGTCAACAGCTTGAAGCTGCCATTGATAACTGCTCGAGCAGTTAGCAATTTAAATATTTGTCGTCTATTTTTCTCAATAAATAAACGAAGCGGGCGGGCGGGAAGCATTAGCGACGTGGAATGAAGAACGCGGCCGGAGGGACTAACTGCGGGGGAGCAGTCGACAGTTCGAGCAGTCAGTGTATGCCTGGCGACTGCTTGACCGCAAGATGACAGCTTGAAGCAGTCGATCCTAACTGCTTTAAGCTGTCCGTGTATGCCCAGCCTTACAGAACAAGAACTCTGTTAAAATCGGAGAGCAAGATGTGAGCTTACAAAATTGGGGCACTCACCTCTAGCCGGGCCCAGATGTTGATACAAATCCGGCGGTATCGGTGGGCCGGTCTTCACGTCGCCCGGTGACGGTGTATGTCTGTCGAATTAACAAATATATATAGTAAGCAGGTTTTGACTATAAATTTGGGCTTAAGAACCCCATGCCCTACTCTATTTTATTCATCATATTTTTTAAAAGCTTTAAATAAGTCGCCATCACAATATGTGCGAAAAAATTCAAACATAATCAATAATAGCCCAGACGGAGATGGTGGGATGAAATGGACAGCTTTTGTCACAAAACCAATAGACCGTGATGTATGGAAGGAGGAAAGGAAGACTTTTGCTCAGTAGTGGGACACATCACGCTATAATAAATTATCAACAACATTGATCAACAACAAGCAATATTCATTGAATTCAGGGATGCAATTTTTGTATGGTTTTACACTATGTATTTATGTGCTTCCTTTCAACTATATTTGTTGGAAAGATTCTGAAGATGGCTTAGCTTAGACAAACATTTCGTCGATCTTACGAGATTTGATTGTATGTCATTGTTCGGCACCCTAAACAAGAAATTCTAAATACCTCGTTTTGACCGATAGTTTCAGCCCGATACCTAATCAGGAAGTGCTCGAAATTTCAGTTGCAAGATTCCACCCGGAAAAAGAGAAAAAGAAGGTAGAAAGCTACGCGTTAGAAGTGAATCTACTAAGATCATTCAATTTATTTCTCAACATCACTAATTATTTTATTATACAACTCCATCTGTCGAACTTTAGCGAATACGTCATCGTAGTCATACCGATCTCCAATAGAGGGCGTTTATAAATAAAATACATGGCGCTTACGTCACTTCCGCTGCCTTCGGACCGTGACGCAACGTTACTTCCGGCAAATTTTACCCAAGTGCGCCTAAAGTTTCACTTGAAAAAGAAGATGATGTAAATATATTAGTGTAGGTACCATACCTCATCATGTGTTTGTCGGGCGGTGTCGGCGTGTGTCGGTAGAGTTCGGGCGGTGTCGCCGTGTGTCGGAACACTGAGTTGCCGCCGGCACCCTTCATGGCCTGCGAAAACATTACTTAAATTTACTTGGAACTAATTCGATTAATTATCCCGTGCAGGTTACTTTGTCAATGTTAATTCAGTCAGTCATTAAAAAGTATCCTATAGCCTGTTCCATAGTACTGGCCATCCCTGTACAAAATTTCAGCTAAAGCCGTGAAGAAGTCTTTTTTTTATATATATCTTATAGGCTAGCGTTTGACCACTATCTCACCTGTTGGTAAGTGATGATGCGGTCGGAAGATGGTAAGCACGCTAGGCCTAGAATGGGAACTGGCTCTCAAGGATAGCTGCCGGAACACATTAGATGATTTGGCGACAGATTTTCTAACTTGAGGGTGGTAGCTGGCCAGGCGGACACTAGACAGTGTACTACCACTATGCGGGGGTTGTTGGTTTCTTAACGATGTTTTCCTTCACCAGAGGGCCACTGTGAGAAGCGCACATACATTTTTAGATAGAAAAATCCATTGGTGCACGGCGGGGTTTGAACTCGGTACCACGGCATCAAAGCCGACCGTTCTCCCGATTACGCCACCGGGCCCTCAAAAGTCCTAAACAAACAAACTGACTTTCGCATTTATAGTATTGGTTTTGATTATAAATTGAAAATTTATAATCAATACCAATTTGTAAATGGAATGACGGTTATCAACCACAAGCTAAGTTAAAGCTTAGTATGTATAAATAGTACGTATACCAAAAACATTTTCGGGTCAACCGGTAGAGTCCGACCTAGGCGAACGTATCACGACCAGATCGGAGCAATTTAAGCAAAGGCCAAGTCAAAAGTACCTATAACCGGCGTGCATATATGAAGGCGCTCATGTAAGTGGAAGAAGCGAAGTAGGGAAGGTCCGGATGCATGTGGAAAGAAGTAGTCTCTGCCTACCCCAACGGGAAAAAGGCGTGATTGTATGTATGCATGTATTTTTTGTGTAAGAATAATTCTTGGTTCTTTTTATTGTCTGTGTTATATGAATAGTATATTACGAAACGTGTGACTTAAGTAGTCGATTATTGTACGGCGTGAAGTTAGCACCCGAGCACAGCGAGCTACGCCGTGCAATAATATACAACTTAAGTCACGAGTATCGTATATTATTTTATAGATAGCAGTGTGACATAAACCCGCACTTTACGGTTACTCTACGCTTTTCCGTGCAATAATCGACTATTTAAGTCACGGAAAAGCGTACGTAAAGTGCGGGTTTAGGTCACACTATGCTATAAATGTATTTTCAACCGACTTCCAAAATGAAGGAGGTTCTCAATTCGTCTGTATGTTTTTTTTTTTTTTTGTGTATGTTACGCGATTACTCCGTCAATTGTGAACCGATTCGAATGATAATTTTTTTAATCGGTAGGGTACTTTTCCGAGGTGGTCCCATTGTTATTTCATAGATATATGTTAAGTATCACCAGAGATATGACGATAAACGTCTCAAACTTGCTACTGAAATTGACGCGCGCGGCATGGAAGTCGGTTGTTTTATTTTTTAAACTATCTTAATATCTAACTTGCTATACTAAAGCTGTATAGAATGTGGAACCTTGATTTATATTGTAAATTTGATGTCAATAAAAATTACAATCGCCATCACTTTTTTGTAAGTTAACCAATTTAAATAAACCAATCACTAGATGTCAATCCGATACTTCCTTGTAGAAGGTGGCAAAATTTACCTTCGCATTCTAATGATATTGTAGCAGTTTTTCATTGCCTGAAAACACGGATAAAACGACGTTTTTTAAAAATGAAACCCAAATGATCGTCGAATTTATCGTCCCCCGAAACCCCTGCATACAAAATGTCGTGAATATCATTGGAGCCGTTTCCCAGAGTCAGATTATACACACGAATTGCTCGTTTAATGGTAAAAGTTATGTAGATCCAGCCATTGCTGAGATTAGTACGCAAAATTGCCAGACGACCAGACATACCTACAAATATCACTAAATTTGTTAATCATTTCACATTATCTCATTTTTATAAGCCACCTTTTATACTTCGTAATCCTATCCATGCGAGGTTGCCTGGAAGAGATCGCTTTAAGCTATAAGCTAACAACTGATGATAGAAAAGTAGCGTAGCTTTCACAGGCAGCACTATTTTTGATCAACTTTGGAAAAAGGAGGTATTCGAAGTATGTTTTTTTTATGTATGTGCCTCGATTAATGAGCCAATTGTGAACCGATTAAAATGATAATTTTTCATGAGTAGGATATATATCTCCACAATGGTCCCATTATGCAATTCATCGAGATCTGATGGGTATCTCCAGAGATATGGAGATAAACACCTCAAGCTTGAGGGTGAAAATTACCCTGAGTGGTATGTAAGTTATGAATTAGGACTTCCTCAGACTAGGTGGAGCGATGAGCTTCGAAAGGTGGCTGGCCAGAGCCGGATGAGATTGATACTTAGCTAGAGAGTTTCCCTTTCGGGTAGGTTTACCTGCAAAGGGTCCGGGGGCGAAGGCGCCGGGACATGGTACAGGTGGGGCGGAGGCGTCGGCGTGTGCCACGTGACGCCGCGGTCCGACGCCATGTGCGCCTGCGGAGCCCGAGCTAGCAGGTTCGCCATCTGTAACTAAATAGGACCTTGTTTTTTTAGGTGCTTCATTATATAATACCTATATTATAAATGCGAAAGTCAGCTTGTATTTTATGTTTGTTAGTGAACTGGTTCGACCGATTTATCTGCAATTCTGCATAAGAAAAGCTGGTATGGTAGGATAATAGATATTTTAATAATAATTACTAAGGATACAAGAAACTTTTTAATAATAGCGAATCTGTGCTGCATAGCTTGTTTAAATATTCTAACTAGCAACTCAAGAAAGCAACTAAGAAATAAGCTAACCCATCATTGTCCAGTAAACATATCTTGGTAGTGACAAATTACAAAAATCCCACAGAAAGCACTCTCACTAGGTCCAATTTTTTTATTTTTCTCTAGTCGAATTTGGCTATAATAATATCGTTTAAAAACTAAAAAACAACCGACTTCAATGCCGCGCTATTCATTTTCAGTACCAATTTTCAGATGTTTATCTCAATATCTCTGGAGATACTTATCATACCTCGATAAAATTACCATGGTACCACACTTGGGATATCTCCTTTCGAACAAAAAAAGAATAATCGAAATCGGTTCATAAACGACGAAGTTATCCGCGAACAAACATAAAAAAAAAAAAAAAAAAAAAAAAAAAAAAAAAAAAAAAAAAAAAATATACGGTCGAATTGAGAAACCTCCTCCTTTTTTTGAAGTCGGTTAAAAAAGGAAGATCAAAGAAAGTGTAGATGGACTGTGTGGTAAAAGATATGTTGTATAAGGAGTGCATAAGGAAATTATAGGAGATGGAAGAGAATGGAAATGTTGCACCAACCACACAAAGGTGGGATAAGAGTAGGATGACACTGATGATATTTAAACTTTTTTTCCTTTAAAACCTACATTGGACTACTCCAAACAATAAACAACCAACAACAACAAATCCAAACAATAAACTCCTTTAAAATAATAGAAAAATTAGTTCCTGGAGATTCAACAGATCACTTTCAAAATTAATGCAATGGTCTGAAAATTTCCTACTAGATGAATGTGACAAAACTCATGTTTTCTTTTTTATTCATTTATTAATTACTTGATTTTATATTTGATTCTTAAGGTGGTTGCTCGTGAGCTAACCACAACAGTGCCAGTAGATGGCGCTGATACATTGATTTGACGGATTTTATTTTATTAAGACTGAAATAGTGTTTGGTAAATAAAAACAATTAATTAATTTATTTATTCATTAGTCTTCAATTGATGTCTATAATCTAATATTTGTAATTTTCAATAACCTTTACTATAAATAAAACATTAAATTTAAAAATAAAAAAACCCGACTGCGAAAAAAGTGAAGTGTTAAAAAACGAACTGAAAAGAAAAAAACAAGTAAGTCTAGTAGTTTAGACTTCTGTTTAGGGATATCAAAAAACTATACCATTTAAATTCTTTCTCGGTCGATACACTCATAAAATAAATTATACATTGTTATATGGAATGTAGAGACTTTAACAGTCGGGACTCATTAATGGCTTAACGAATGGGGATTAATGTGTCCCGACTGTTAAAGTCTCTATATTCCATATAACAATGTATAATTTATTTTATGAGTGTATCGACCGAGAAAGAGTTTAAATGGTATAGTTTTTTGATATCCCTAAACAGAAGTCTAAACTACTAGACTTACTTGTTTTTTTCTTTTCAGTTCGTTTTTAACACTTCACTTTTTTCGCAGTCGGGTTTTTTGATTTTTAATTTAATGTTTTATTTTACACTTTTTAGTTAAGTAAAGGACGGCAAATTCCGTACTATTAAACGGCTATACCAAAAGGAAGAGGTTGTTTGTTACCTCAGAACTCCATCAATTCTTAACCGATTTGGAAAATTCTTTTTTTGTTTGAGTTAATATGATTTTCGTTTGGTCTCATTGTAATTTTATTGAGATCTAATAAGTAACTTCAGAGATAAGCGCCGCAAACTTGTTACTGAAAGTGACTAACGCGGCATGTAAAATCGTTTTTTTTCGATTTGTACGATCATAAATTATTTGTTATAAATATATTTTGAATCTCCATTTACATTATAAGACCTTTAATTCGATACCCCACTCGATAGGTTTTGAAAAAAATTTTGGCGTCTGAAATCCGCCATTTTGAATTTTTCAATTTTTTATGTTTTCGTTGGCACTCGCGCTAGCATGGCGAATCTATTGACGTGCCAATTATCAAAATCGGCCCACGCGTTTGGTCTCTAGTGTGCCACCAAGGAACAAACATACATACATACATACATACATACATACATACATACATACATATATATACTGATAAACACATTACCTCTCCTTTGCGTCGCGCAGTCGGGTAAAAATAAACTAAACAAACATAGACTGCACAGAAAGTTTGTATTAAAATCCACCAAACGAGCTTAAATGCTCAAAATAATGGTATATTATTAGATCTTATTAGATCTAATATAGCCACAGATTGACTGGAAGAGATAATTGGAAGTTGACAGTCACCAAATTTTTTTTTTTTAAAATAAATAAATTGTTTATTTCGAAAAATTGTTACAATAATTATACTAGAAGTTGTGAGGCTATTATGATCATGTTCATTCTTGAGTATCTGCTGCTGAGATAGGCTCATCACCTGTGTTTCAGCATACAGCACTCTCCCCCGAAGGTTAGCAGTTAGCCGTACTTACAAAACAATTGTATACAATTAAATCTTGTACTAAGATATTTAAACGTATAAACAAAACTAAAATTAAACCGTTTATTTGTCATGTGTGAATGACATGTAGTGTGAAAGGTATATTAAATGTGAAAGTGAGTGTGTGAGTGTGAGAGGGTGTGTATTATTAACATAGAATCAGTTACTTGAGTCATCATAATGCAATTGGCAAAAAGGGTCCGCAGGTTGATCTACGTAATGAAAATTTTAAGATCAGTTGCATCTATAGATGTAAGGAAGCTGGTGTATGTGACAATGTGTCAATCTCTGATACAGTACTGTATTGGTGTCTGGGGAGGAGCGGCAAAAACACATATGATTGCTTTAGAACGTGCTCAAAGAGCTGTCTTAAAGGTCATGCTAGGCAAAAGGTGTGTCTAAGGGTGCGGCAACAGTTCGTTATGCGGGCAGTGCTAAAAAGAGTATCTTACCCGACCCGACAAATAAATTCACAAAAAAGACACAAACCTGCTAGACAAATGCTTCCTAAATTAAAAACTGAATTCGATAGACACCTACCGGAATACGTTCATATATTCACATTTAATGCCGCATGCAGAGATATAGAAATACGCAATACCAATTACTGGGAAGCTAAAAGCAAAATAAAAAGATGGCTACAATCCCTCTCCTATACTGAAACAGAGAGACTTGTTAAAAGTATAGACTAACGAAGGACATGATTAGATATGACGAGCGCAAATACACACTCACACATACATGAACAAGTTCGCCCACGCACAAACACACACACACACACACACACACACACACACAGAGAGACGCACACGTAGGCCTACACACAAGCACACTTACGTGTACCAATGAGAATTGATATTAATTATAAATCTATCAATAATGTTTAATGCAATAATTTATAAATAATTTATCGATAATAATTTTATACAAATGAATAGTCAATAACACTACATAAATGGGACCGATAAATCCATGATTTAAGTCACTTATATAATTTTAATATTATTTAAGCTCCAATAGTTCTAACGATAACTAACTGTTTAATGGTTTTAAACTGTCTTAGTTAATTATAGCTGGAAATCGATAGTCTTATTACGATTTAATCAATCAAATATAATGCATGAATTATCTGCCTTAAATTTTTATAATGCATGAATTATTTGTTTTTATAAACATACAAAACTAAAATAATGGACAGTGTAGTAGAGGTAACCGAATAATTTTATTATCCCAATACTTTTATTTACATAATTCTGTGATTTTTATAATAAGTAATCGAGATGTACAGTTCCTGTGCTCACCGTTCGAAAACAGAGTGATAGTACGTGCACCCAAAATACAGGCCTAGCCTAGTTTGGGGCTCGTAGCGATGATGGACCAGCCATTTATTATGTACCTACTTATAATAATTTTGATTTCCACGTCCAATCTGTAATGTACGATTTTGCATGTGTAAATAAATAAATAAAAATAAAATAAAATAAAAATCTTTATTTTTAACAATGCCTAATTAAATTTTTTTAAGTAAAATACTCAAAAATATAAGCTAATAAATATCCTAATATGTTATTAGGTGCTCCTGCAGCATTGAGTACATTTGAATATGTCCTGTGTCCTATATACTAAGCATCCTAGCACAAAATTTCAGCATCAAAATCAGTACAGCCATTTAGTAAAAAGAATTAAATATACCAGCGTCTTGTTTTGTTTGTGACTAAAAAGTCTATCTTGTGTGTCCTTCAGAAGTTGGTAACCAAGGATAGTTGAGAAGCCAGGCGTACCCCTCCGCCCCAAGATAGTTAAAATACTAAAACAACCGACTTCCATGCCCCACGTCAATTTCGACGTTTATCGTCATATCTCTGGAGATACTTATCAGATCTCGATGGAATTAAAATGGGACCACCTTGTTAACATACCCTACTGATTAAAAAATAATCGTTCAAATCGGTTTACAATTGACGGAGTAATCGCATAACATACACACAAAAAAAGAAAAAAAAACACATACAAATTGACAACCTTCCTCTTTTTGGAAGTCGGTTGATAATTAAAATAGTGACAGTTATTTGAGTGATGTGTATGTACTGTGAAATGGGTCTCTAGTGTGGATTTGATTATGTGTCTCATCCCCCTATAATTCGACAGACATTTCCCACTAGGCTTGGGTAACTCCGGACACATCAATATCTTCAGATATATATCCCTATGCGGATATATATCCTTCATTCCACATGCCAAATCTTAATATATCCCATATATCCGGTATATCTTGATGAGAGATTTATAGTTATCGTGAGTTTGAATCATGATTATAAATTACCGACTATTATACTCACTAATAATTGTTGTCGACTGTCTCGACCTAGGTTTCATGCATGTCCGATGCACATCCTCAGTACCCCTAGTACGAGTTTTCATACCAAACTCGATATCGTATTTCGAACAAATTTTGTATGAAAAACAGTACAGCGCCTCTAGTGGTTACTACACTTAACTAAATTTAGACCAATCAGGGAGCTAGAATAAGTCGAAAACTATGTGAGATCTGTCAAAAGCGTTTACGATGAAAACTCGTACTAGGGGTACAGGAGTTAACGATCTCGCTGCGTAAACTATTATACTCACTAATAATTGTTGTCGAGTTTACGCAGTGAGATCGCGATCGTAAACTCCCGAGGATGTGCATCGGACATGCATGAAACCTAGGTCGAGACAGTCGACAACAATTATTAGTGAGTAAATAGTCGGTAATTTATAATCATCTTGATGAAACATAAAACTTTTGCAAGTTCAAAACAGCAGATACGGTCTAATGTTAGATAATATCAGTATGGATAATATCGGAAACGCAGATATGCTTAATTTTGGATATGGGATATAATTTGTCTTTTTAAGTGAGTTTTTCTGCAAAGTTTGAAACACAACTCACATGGGTATACCAGACATACGAAGCAGTTATACTAAGCGGATATATATCTTTATATGGAATGATATACGATATATCCACTCCTCTGTCGGATATAGTAAGCCCAAGCCTATTTCCCGCTTGCTACAAGTGCTTCAGACCACTGTGTTTGTGTTTTGTTTTATTGTTAATGTTTTTTTTTATATCTTGTAGGCTAGCGTTTGACCACTGTCTCACCTGTTGATGATGCGGTCAAAGATGGTAAGCACGCTAGGCCTACAATGGGAACTGACTCTTAAGGATAGCTGCTGGAACACATTAGATGTTTGGCGACAGATTTATGATGATGTATTTTCAAAGTTTACTAAAAATTTAATATTCAAAGTTGAGTGCACATTCTTTAGATACAAGCCAGTATATTTGTACACGGCTGATTTTATTATTGGGTTATGATGACAACTAGAAATATTTTATCTTATCTCTTAATTACACCAATTTTTGAATCTTCTTTATACTTGGCTTTAGAATGGAGTTTATAAATATCCTGAGGCTTGTCAAAAGGATTAAAACATTATTGTTTAGTCTTACTTAGCTGAAGATGCGGCCATCTACCAAACAAAGACATGTTGTGAAGCGGTTCACCTAGTTTCGGTGCCAAACAGAATGGAATATGGATTGGGATTGTAGTTTGTTTCAATCAGCGTTCTGGCATACGAAAAGTGCAAGGGTGGACATTCATTAATTTCTGAGTTAGAGCATACATATTACGAGTATAGTTGTCCCTATCCTTTTTTCAGAGGTTCGTGCTTACTACAAATGTTTATGACTTTCTTGACCAATGATTCCAAATGAACCTAACTAAAACTATAAATAGATTTATTGAGCTCTGAAGGTTATCATCATTGCTCAAAGGATAAGCAAGCTGAAGTGTCAGTGGGCTAGTCATATCTGTTGCAGAACTGATAACGGTTGGGGTATACATTTTCTAGAGTGGAGACCATGGGTTCGTTAAACGAAGCATAGGACAACCTCCAGCTAGGCAGTGTTTGGAAGCAAATAGCAGAAGATCGAGCTCAGTGGGGTGCCATAGGATAGGCCTATGTCCTACAGTGTATGAATACTGGCTATTAATGATGATGATGATGATGATGATGAAGCTCTAAGCTTTTTAAGTCCGTACATTTCATCATTATAAATAATAATAATAAAGCCTTATTATTCCGAATTTTCTGCAACTTTGACAATACTTGATTTCTATTTATGTTTGTTATAGTATGTCTCGCAAATCGGCGTGCTTTCTGGCATAGGCCTCCTCCTGCTCTCTCCACTGAGCTCTATCATCTGCTACTCTGGTCCAGTATGGCCCCAAGGTTAGGCGGATATCGTCTTTCCATCTTATTTTCGGGCGCCCCATTCATCATTATAACTTGATACAAAAAAATCAATACATTTTGAGTTCATTTGTAGTATCAGAAATTATATTTTTTAAAGAATACACATTTAGGGCCAGTTTCACTGGTTTCTGATAATGTATCAGATGGTTATCTGATTATCTGACAGGTATGCGTTTCTCTATGTTGTGTTTCACTATTTCACTTTTTTATTTTTTTTATATAAAAATTGTCTGAAGTACTGAAACACACACTTACATGTATGGTTGGTTTTAACCTACTTTAATTTTTTTTAAATATTCTGACGTAAACGATTGGATGACAGCTGAATGGTTCATTACTTTTTTTTTCTAATTCAAAGCGTTAAATTCTGCTTTTGCTATGTTTACTTGATAATTGGTTATGATTTATTTTATGATTTATGATTTTGACTTGTATATGTGCGTATATTTATACTGCCTACATACTGAATAAATGCTTTGATTCTTGATTCTTGATTCTTTGATGACACCATAGAAAAGCTGTCAAAAATCTGTCAGATTAGTTACTGATGGCTATCAGGAACAGGTGAAATTGGCCCTTAGCAAAGTAAATATAAAATGTACATCATAACTAAAAACAAAGAATTTAAAGTGTTTGGTAGAATTAATCTTTGAAAACTCTATGAATAGAAGAGAAATATATTGTATTCAGCATGAATTACAAATCACAAAGCAATATGTTAATATCTTTTCTTACTTTTAAAACTATCAAGTATAGGAAGATAGAAAATAGCATTGAAAATGAGAATAATTAAATGTTCCAAGGTCAAAAATCTTAGCAAGCATGAGCATTCAAACAGTATGTATATTTTGAGGCACATTAGGTTTAGATGGATATGGTGGGAGCCATGGGACCAATATTTTTCTTTCTTTTCATTATTATGTATTATTTTTAAATTTTACAAGCAGTGTGGTTTGCACATGTCTTGTTAACCCCTTTATGGGTGGGGATCGAGCTCACAACCTCTCAATCATCAGGCCGACACCTTAGCCATTGGGCTATTGTCGTTTCACTTGTTTTTTCCATGAGGACACAAAAGGACTGTAATGTGTGGAAGGTGTGAAGGGAAACATACTCTATAGCGGGGATTTCTAGTTTGTATTTAAAATAAGTACTCGGTACTCACTTGTATTACTAGTGGCCTTTATTTAAAAAAAGTTAAGGTAAGACATTTTAGGCAAGTTAAGTTTTTTTAAATGAGTCTATATAGTTTAAAACTTAATAGTAAAGAACTTTTTTATTAATTTTCCATTAATTGTTTCAGGTTTAGCTAGGGTAATGTGTCACTAGAGAATCCCAACAGGTGTTTTAATAGACAATTTGTGACCCATTTTATATAGGTAACAGGATGTCTAGAACATTCCACATGTGCAGTTGATCACACCAAGTTTTAATATGTTTTAGCCAAGTAATTAAATTAAAGAATTCTGAACTTTGTAAATATAAACCTGTAGTTAATCAAAGATACTGAATAAATTTATTAAATTGTTAACAGAAAAACAAGTTCATCTCATTAGCATGTTTATGGGTGCAATCAGCTGATTGTCTTGCAAGCGTTCATGAGACGCGATCTCTACGATACATCAACACGCACATAGAATGCACGCTTTCCTAACCGTTTACAAAGCACTGGATTTTAGAGTTATCATAGTTTCGCGCAATTATTGCGATAGGCGCTCGATAATGTCGAAACATGTGGTCGGCGTACTTCCGACAGGATGTTACGAAAACTGGCCGGTGTGTGTACTAGAATGAGGAATAATAATCACCACCTGCAGGGGGCTCCACCCGGGACCCAGCTGCGACTGGCGCCCGTTCGGGTTATGCTGCGAGCCCGACATCGTACGCTCGCCTGGCCGGCGCTCTATACCGCGACCGCTTAGCGACGATCCGTCACCAAACACTGCCTCAGTCCACCATAATGATGCCGGCAATTTTTAAGCCCTCGCCCGCGTAACTGCGCTCCCTTACGACGTGTACAGAAACTTCTGAATTGTTTTCACGAGTGCACTTCCACAGTCCGAGTTCCCACTGCATTCCACATGTATTCTGATCAGCTGAAGACACTCACACACGATTAACGACCACCTTATTAAAAGAAAACCAAATTTATTTTGTGCCTGGTATGGTGTTCACAAATGTGATGCTTGCTTCGCGTGACATTTTGGACGCATTATGGTTTTGATTATATACACTTTCTAAGTAAGTTGACGATTTCTTTGGATAGATGGAATATTGAG
The DNA here is from genome assembly GCA_954871355.1 of Cabera pusaria. Classification (NCBI taxonomy): domain Eukaryota; kingdom Metazoa; phylum Arthropoda; class Insecta; order Lepidoptera; family Geometridae; genus Cabera; species Cabera pusaria. The sequence goes on from OX940890.1 coordinate 25,300,666, forward strand.
CAGTTCATCAAACGGTATTACAAGTCATATTTCACGGAAATTTGACACAAAAAACTTGAAAACCATCAAACTTTTTAGCAGAATCGCATTCACAATGGTGGCCGATTGAGTTTTTTTGAAAGCTAGTTCAACGCCATCTTTCAGCAAAACTTTCAATTTTGTCGGTAAAACAGATCAACGGAAGTACTTTTTATGTTGTCTATGGCTTAGAAAAAAAACCGGTTAAACATAGTTAGATTAGATATGACGTTTTTATTATTTATTTATTTCTAAATAAAGGTATAGAATGTTTGATATTTTAGCGGCATTTGTTAAATTACCCAAAAATTCTAATCTATTTACTATTTTAATACTATGGTATTAAGTATTTACGGTTTTTAAGATTATCTTGGCAACTCTGAATATATGTGTCATATTGTTGTCATAGCAACGCTTGTTTGTTTTCGTTGAGCTTGAATTAAATTTCGTGTAAAAAATTATTTTCTTCAATGAGAGATAACGAAATAACAAAGTTTTTGGTGTCATTTAGTGGTCAAATAGAATATGTGACCTTCCCGGCTGGCGTGTTCGACGATTTCTTGTACATACAATACGAGGTGGTGTGGGGCCCAGACTGGGAGCCTATATCTGGAATGTCGTCAGGCACTAGCCAAATGGCTCGTCCAGGCAATGATCCAGAAAGAGTGACTTTTAATATGCCGTTAGAAATGGTATTTACCAGCACGAACATCTCTGGTTGTAAGTTTTTTTGTAATTTAATTTTCCCCAGATAGGTTAGGTATTAATACTTGTTACTTATACTTATACAAGTATGTTACTTATACAAGTATATCTAGGCATATATAATATATATGCCTGAACAGTCGTTATCGATGTCGGGACATTTTAATCGCAATTAAAATAGTTTTAAATCTAAATATCCGGCCAAGTGCGTGTCGGGCCACGCGCAGTGTAGGGTTCCGTAGCCCTACTGGAACAAAAATTTGCACTTTAAAGTTTAATATTTCGTAAATGGAGCATTCAATCGAAAAATGGTCATAGCAACCCTTAAGTTATTTTAAAAGACCTATTCAACGATACCCCACACGATAGGGTAGACGATGAAAAAAAAATTCATCCCCACTTCTCATATAGGGGAGCTACCCTAAAAAAAATATTTTTGACAATTTTATTTCAGCACTTTGTCGGTGTAATTTATATACATACCCCCACAAAATTACAGCTTTCTAGTATTAACGGTCTCTTAGCAAAACCTCGGACAGACAGACAGCCGGACATGACGAAACTATAAGGGTTCCTTGTCAGGACTACGGAACCCTAAAAACCGACTTACATGCCGCGCGAGTCAGTTTCAGTTCCTTCCAAGTTTGAGATATTATTGCCATATTGGGAGTTACTCATCAGGTAGGGTCGTCATCATCGTAGGGTATTCTTAATCATTCGAAAGCAAATTCCGATTCGGTAACTGCCTTTTACTCTACAAATAAAAAAAAACATTTTTATTCGTAGCTTTTACTTCGACTTGGATCTTTGCAATTCACAATGCTCCGATCGGTTACTTTTGATATTTTAATTCGAAAAAATAAATCAGTAATTCTAATTGGAAATGTTTCCGTGACAAGATAGCTCGCGGATTTATCAATATTCTAAATTTAAAATGAAGCTTCTGAATCCGAATAGGTTATCGAAAAATTTAGAATAGGGGGCAAGTCTCATTAAAAACGTTTTTTTTCAAATATCATATAGGCTAGCGTTTGACCACCATCTCACCTGTCGGAAAGTGATGATGCGGTCGAGTATGGTAGCTTGCTAGCTAGGCCTAGAATGGGAACTGGCTCTCAAGGATAGCTGCCGGAACACATTAGAATAATTAATTTTGGTTCATTTTTAACCGACTTCACAAAAAAGGAGGAGGTTCTCAATCCGTCTGTATGTTTTTTTTTTTTCAGTAATAAGTTTGAGGTGTTTATCTCCATATCTCTGGAGATACCCATCAGATCTCAATTTTTTGTAAAATGGGACCAACGTAGAGATGTTCTTAGGTACCCTACCTATGAAAAAAAGAATCATCAGAATGGGTTCACAATTGGCGGGGTAGTCGCTAAACAAACATAAAAATAAACATACAGATGAATTGAGAAGCTTGCACGATTTTTTTTAACCGACTTAAAAGAAGGAGGTTTCTCAATTCGACCGTATATACAGGATGTTTGGTGGATGGACCGACACATTTTTTTGGGGGAATGAGGGGGTGCTTGCGCAAGATTTCCCCGATAGACTTGAAGTCCTAAGTGTCACGGTGTTTCAGATATGATTTTTTTTAAATCACCAAAAATCTTGCCTTAAAATCGTGTTAACTTTTTTGTTTATGATTGTAATACGACTAATAAACTTGTGCTGTATTCTGCAATGTGTCCGTGTGTCTGTGTTCTAAATAAAACATTACTTAACACATTTCCTTTAAAAAAATAGTTCTGTCGTCGTTAATCTGTTTGACTGTTTTAAAAAGTGACAATTAAATAACAAAAAAAAACTAAAAAAGCCATTTTGAATTCAGCAGTATTTTAAAAAGTTTTTTAGTTATTACCCTTTCCAACGATATTATTCATTAGGTGGTCAGAATAAGAGATACTTGTTCGTTCAGGTCATACCTAGATACAGTCCACTGCTCGCCCGAGCTATCGATTCGTCACACCATATATATATCGTGATTAGTACATGCTATACGTACTACGTACGTACGTACGTATAATCTAAGATCTTTTTAACCGACTTCACAGAAAAGGAGGAGGTTCTCAATTTGTCGGAATCTATTTTTTTGTATATGTTCACCGATTACTCGCAGATGCCAGAACCGATTTGGAAAATTATTTTTTTGTTTCAAAGGGTACCCTTTCCAGATGGTCCCATTTAAATTTTACCGAAATCAGTCGAGCTGTTTTTAATATATCAACATTTGTATTACGATGCATTTGTATAGCTGGATGACATGATACTACTTTAAATAGCGCGACGTTTGAAGTCGGTTCTTTAGTTTTTTTAAACGATCTTACAGTATGATAGCTTTGCTGCTACGTTATATCTCCTCACTGGCTCTGTCGTTTTATAATTAACGAATATTATCTACCTAATCTATTATAAGATCGTTTAAAAAACTAAAAAGAACCGACTTCAATGCCGCGCTATTAATTTTCAGTACCAATTTTGAGGTGTTTATCTCCATATCTCTGGAGATACTTATCAGACCTAGATAAAATTACCATGGTATCACACTTGAGATATCTCCTTTCCAACAAAAAAATAATAATCAAAATCGGTTCTAAACGACGAAGTTATCCGCGAAAAAACATTTAAAAAAAAACATATATACGGTCGAATTAAGAAACCTCCTCCTTTTTTTTAAGTCGGCTAAAAAAGAATTACCTAATGACAATTTCAAAAATATGTAAACCTGTAAACGACATGTTTTTTTTAAATAAAATAAAACACTGGCAGTGTGGGTTGAACATTATATATTCTTGTTAACCCCTCTAACTAAGCTAAATACGCTTGTATCTGGAGTGGGCTCACGTCAATAGCGCAATGGGTGGGGATCGAACTCACGACCTCTCGATCGCCAGTCCGACACCTTATCCATTGGGCTATTGCCGCTTCAATATATAAAATAACTAAACTTTAAAAGACAGAACCTAATAATATCGTTTAAAAACTAAAAAAGAACCGACTTCAATGCCGCGCTATTCATTTTCAGTACCAATTTTGAGATGTTTATCTCAATATCTCTGGAGATACTTATCATACCTCGATAAAATTACCATGGTACCACACTTGGGACATCTACTTTCGAACAAAAAAAGGAATAATCAAAAACGGTTCATAAACGACGAAGTCATCCGCGAACAAACATAAAAAAAAAATAAAAAAATATATATACGGTCGAATTGAGAAACCTCCTCCTTTTTTTGAAGTCGGTTAAAAAACATCAAAATTAATATTTATTGTATAGAATATAGGTAGTAACATCACAGTTGTTAAATAATAATAAAAGATCCTTACAATCTACATTAGTTTAGAGTGTGCAACGATTTATGCTATTGCTCAGTCAGTCAATTAAACGTCGTATTAGTTAGTTGAAATTGAATTAAAATAAAGTCACAGTAAATATTAAATTTATAACAATTTATGAAGTCCTCCCTGCTGGAAATGTTCCGAAAAAGCTAGCGACGTTACTTCGTTGTATATTTAGGCTAATACGTTGGCCGAGATACGCGCCAATACTTATTATCTATCTATAACACTAGGTAGTAGGTACTTGTATGAATAATATACCTATCTAGAGAAATGACATAAAATAATGTTGAAATCAGTCGAAATAATGTTGCGCAAACTATTTTACTTAGTACTTTTACCTATTGGTAAATACCCAATTTATAACCGAAACGGAAAAACAGTTTGATAATCGATTGTTTGTTTTACATTCTAGGTATGTGAGAAATATTATTACATAATATTGCAAATCATATTGGTAGGATTTGTAAATAGAAACTACAGTAGGTATACTACCCAGAAAATTATACTAAGGTTTAATCTTTTAAGTACGTAAGTACTCATAATACTTATACCTTGCTATAATTTGTATTGAATGTTGTAATTTTTTTTTTCATAACTTTTTGACCACTATCTCGTCAGCTGGTAAGCGATGATGTGGTTGAAGGTGAACAGTGAACACGCTAGGCCTAGCTAGCATGGTCCAAAACCTTTAAAAAAACACAAATATCAAGATGTGATCTAAATATTTTTGTATCGTTAAGGCTAGTGCTTGCTCCTAGTTGGCAAGTGATGATGCGGTCGATGATGACAGCACGCTAGGTCTAGACTTGGAACTGTATCTCGAGGATAGTTGCTGCCGTTACACATTAGATATATTTGACAGATTTTTTTAAATGTGAAAATGTGAAAGTAGCGCTTGACCAGTATCTCACCTGATTGATTACCCAAAAGATACCTATTCACTCTCGACTTACAGTGCCACAAGTATAACTTGGCGGTGGTGGTTTTTGGAACTAATTATTTTTATTGAAACTGTGAGTTTGACGTTTGAGAGATTACCGCGACATTATTGTTGATAAATCTGCTACATTAAAATAGTTCAATAATGCCAAAAGTAATTAAAAGTGGTTTAAGAGAAACTGTTATCAAAGTACAAAGTAAAAGCACAGTGGCGCACAGGCACGCCAAGTTATACTTGCCGGACTGTAAATACCCCTGAATTATTATCACCTATTATTCGATGTAGGTATCTAAGATTTCCAACTTGAGTGTGGCATCTGGCCAGACAGACAATAGACAGTGTCCTACCGCCACGCCGGGGTGGTCGCCGGGTTTATCGGGGTTTTTCTTCAACGGATTTTGATAATGCGCATATACATTTTGCGATAGGAAAATCCATTGTTGGGGCGGGGATTGTAACGGCGTCAAAGCCGACCATTCGGCTCAACTTTAGTTCTACTCCAATCGAATGTAGGGGTGGGAGGGGGGCTTAGGGGGGGAAGGTGTAGAACCCCCCCTTTGAAGGAAAACTTGCGGAGACCCCCCCTTTCGGATATATGATTTTTTTTGTTTTGCATATTTAACAATGAAATCATCTAAATAAGTGAAAAATCGGTAGGAATGTTACATTAACTGACATTCATTTTAGGGGGAGAAGGAGGCGGGGGGATGGGTAGAGCTACCCCCTGAAGGGAAGTTGCAGAAACCCCCCCTTTCGGAGATATTTTTGTTTTCTAACCAAATTTTTTTATTTTTTTTATTTTTAAATAATAATGACTATAAAATATCTTGTTTAGGAATTCTGTTTTATTTTATTACTTTCCACATCCTACTACTCTAGCTGATTATATAATTTCTAAGATATATAGTAAATAACGTAAATCACTAGGTTAGGTACGTTTAGGTTTGAACTGCGACAACACCACGCGCGAGCCGAGCGAGCGAAGCGTGCATACCGCGGCAGCGGCCGGCAAAGCGCTAATAAGGAACACACTTTAACCAAATTCAATACCTCAAACTTGCTACTGAAAATGACAAACTAACATTTTCTTGTTATTTTAAGTATTTGACATAATGCGTACATGACCTTTAGTGTATGAGCCCATCAACCCACCTTTTCCATATCCTACTTGAGCTAATTTTTAAAAATTTAAAAAGTTTGGTTAATAAACAAAAAAAATCATATCTCCGAAAGAAGGGCTCTCCGCAACTTTTCCTTCAAGGGGGGGGGGGCTCTACCCCTTCCCCCCACCTCCTCAACCCCCTCCCACCCCTAAAATCGATTGGAGTAGAACTAAAGTCGTACTGACCATTCTTCCATTGCACCACTGGGCCTACATATAGAGAATAACAGCTATATTAAATTGCGACTGAAAATTCTATTTGTCCAATCTAAAGGTTTTTGATCGATATTATATTGAATAAGTCGTTTGGGTGGGAATTCCCCCAGTTGTCAGCTTACCTGACTCGACACATGTTAGGTACTTATCTACCACGGATACCTAGAGTCTATTCTCCGTGTTTTCTACGTTGAAAAGGTAATACCCACCTACATAATATTTATGAATCCTATAGACGTCAATGCTTATAAAGTGTTGCAATGCTATGTATAATAGTCATCTTACATGTCTTGACGTGAAAGCCGCAAGTTTTCCCCACAGTTGTCTCTTCCAATGTTAAAACAAATACGGTCATGCGACGGAGAATCAGTAACGTCGACATATCCAAAGGGGAAGTTGTGGGCTGCAGGCTTATCACGAAATTTGATAAGGATTTAAATGAACGAACTGACAGAGATAGAGTTATAAAGCCTGCACAGCCGCGTTTCCGTCATTTGGTTCATTATGTTCATTCAAATAGTCAACTATCAAATTTCGTGATGAGGAGGCTGGTCACGTACTATAACTATCTTATTTAACTACCAAACCACAGGCCTGCAACGTCTAGTTTTCGTGGCTAGGGTCGTAACACACTGCACTTAAAATATATAAAAAAAAAATTAATTTAATTTTTAATTTGTTTGTTCGTTTAATTTAACTAATAACCGCTGGCTAGGTTTATGGTCTAAGAACGCGACTCAGCAAACCTAGAGTAGAAGACCCTCCAGTTAGGTGGAGTGATGATATCCAAACAGGTCTATTCTAGGCCTAGCGTGCTACTATCCTCCACCGCATCATCACTTACCAACAGGTGAGATAGTGGTCAAATGCTAGCCTATATGATATTAAAAAAATGGCTGGGCTACGGATGGAAATTTCGTGGCGTGCCATGCCCATCAGCTTTTTTTGTGCTGGACGGACTAACTTTTTGTGACAAAGAGGTCTAAGATGGAATCGAACTTGTAAACTTCAAACATTTGCGATTTAAACGAGTAGTTATAAATAATAAAATACGGGACGTATCGCACTAAAAAAATAATTTTATTTACCTCGACGTTTCAGTCTTCTCGTGAACACGACCAATGCAACTTGGTCGAAACGTCGGGTTAAAGAAAATTAATGTTTTAGTTGATAAGTCTTGTATTTTAATCTTTATAACTTTATGAATCGAGTTTGTTTGAGACGAGGCGTTGAACAACATACTTTACTCCAATACTCATAACATAACATAGATAGAATTCAAACTGAAGCACACGCGATGATTTTCAATGAACGAACATGAAGATGAATGAACAAGTCCTGGGGTGGAAGTCTCTACATTGATAGCGATGCGTCCTGTCATCGCAAACGTCTGCTAGAATGAGATGCAGCTAGACAGTTTTTATCTGCATCTCTTATCTTATCGACGATTATCGCTCGAAATTCATCGCTATTCATGTAGAGACTACCGGCCCTAGGGTGGAAGTCTCTATATAGAGAGCAATGCGTCTTGTCATCGCAAAAGTCTGCTAGAAGGAGATGCAGCTAGACAGTCGTTATCTGCATCTCTTTTCTTATCGACGATTATCGGTCGAAATTCATCGTTATTCATGTAGAGACCACCGGCCCTGCAGTCTCTATTCTCTATTCTACAATAATGTGACCAGTCCCCTGATTCTCAATCATTCATAAACTTATTCGGATTTGGAAGCTTAATTTTTAATCATGAATTATGATAAATCCGTAAGCTATTTTGTCTCTGAAATCTTTCCAATTAAAATCACTGATTATTTCTAATTGGTATATCAAAAGAAACCCGTCGGAGCATTTTGAATTGCAAAGATCCAAGTCGAAGTAGACGCAGTTTCCGAATCCGAATTTGCTTCCGAATTATTGAGAATAACCCCGCTGCAGGGTACCTAACAGAGTTATTTCTCAATCAGTTGAAAGCAAATTCGGAATTCGGATTCGGAATCTGCCTTTACTTCGACTTAGGTCTTTGCAATTCACAATGCTTCGATCAGTTACTTTTCAACCGACTTCCAAAAAGGAGGTTCTCAATTCGTCTTTTTTTTCGTGTGTATGTTACGCGATTAATCCGTCAATTGTGAACCGATTCGAATGATTCTTTTTGTAATCGGTAGGGTACGTTTCCGAGGTGGTCTCATTGTAATTTTATCGAGATCTGATAAGTATCTCCAGACATATGACGATAAACGTCTCAAACTTGCTACTGATATTGACTCGCGGAGCATGAAAGTCGGTTGTTTTAGTTTTTAAACTATCCTAATTATTGTTAAACACAATCCAAAATTTCATCGTACCAACGGGACTTGAACCCGCAACCTCCGGAATAACATGTTCCGGTGCTTTGCCAATTAAGCCATGGTGCGAAGTGACGTTACGACGTTACGTTATAGATGGCGCCACCAATGCATAATTGGGTTAACAAATGCAATCCACTAATTTCGTCGTAACGTCACTTCGCACCATGGCTTAATTGGCAAAGCACCGGAACATGTTATTCCGGAGGTTGCGGTTTCAAGTCCCGTTGGTACGATGAAATTTTGGATTGTGTTTAACAATTTACAAAGATATTAAGTGTGTAACACTTCAAAGAAACATAATATCCTAATTATGATATTTCAATTCGCAAAAATCAGTGATTCTAATTGGAAGGGTTTATAGTAGCTCCCGGATTTATCAATACGTATTTAAAATTAAAAATGAAGCTTCCGAATCCGAATAGGCTGTCGAATGATCCAGAATTAGGGGGCTGTTTATCGGAACTCGGTGAACCGATTGACGACCGATCTTTTCTTTTGTCCGGCATGTAGGTCAAGTCAAGCATGGTCACCTATTTACTATCTTTAAATCGCGTATGGGGGGAAGTAATTAAGGTATGTAAGATAATAATGGGTGCCAATGATCTCCAAGCTGTAAGCAGGCCAATGCTGATGATGATGTTACTTTCCAGGGCCGCAACTAGTGCTGACCGTGCGGGCACAGAACCCCATCTCAGGAGACTCGCTCCGAGGATATGCAGTGGCTCTATGTCCCCCAACAACTGGCCCCCGCAGTATAAAAGCATCCTTAGTCCGCCCTCAAGCTTCTACACTGCTGGGGGAATGGCTGGCCTGGATCACAGGGAGGTATCCAGAACTGGTGGATCCCAAAATGCTGGCGACCGGAAAGGATAATTATTGTAAGATTTAATTTTTGTAGATATTTAATTATAAAGTACTTATTATGTTTGTTGCATATAATGCTCAAATGAAATATTAAAATAATTAACAATTTGCTTTCGCAGTGCTTCGCACAGAGTCGTACGGCGCAGTTACGGTGAACATGTCCATGGTGTCCAAGGATCTGAGGAAACTTGGCTTCGACAACCAACCGCCTCTTTATAAAACGGGAAGTTTATAAGTTAAACTTGGCTTCGACAACCAACCGCCTTCTTATAAAACGGGAAGTTTATAAGTGAAACTTGGCTTCGACAACCAAACGCCTTCTTATAAAACGGGAAGTATATAAGTGAAACTCGGCTTCAACAACCAACCGCCTTCTTATAAAACGGGAAGTTTATAAGTGAAAGTGTTACTTACTTTCCAACTAAGCTAAATATGCTTGTGTCAATATGTGTCTGAAGTGGGTTGACGTCAATAGTGCAATGGGTGGGGGATCAAACTCACGACTTCTCTATCGCCAGTCCGACACCTTATCCATTGGGCTGAAATCTATTAGCTGTTTCAGCGTTCAGAGTTTCTAACAAACATTTGCATATATAATACAAGTGGGCTTGAACGCTGAATACCTTTTTTGAGAATTCTCAATCTATTCTGTATACCTACCCCTCTTTAGGGCTCCGTACCTCAAAAGGTAAAAAAAGGAACCCTTATAAGATTACTTTCTTGTCCATCTGTCTTTCTGTCTGTCCGTCTGTCCGTCTGTCAAGACCCTTTATCCCCGGAATGTGTAGTAGAGTTGTCAAGTTGAAACTTATACTAAATACTTGGGTCTACGGTACCTTTCGACTGTGAAAAAATCAAACCTGTAAGTCAATGCGATCAAAAGCTAATTCATTCATAATTAATTCATTTAGGTATAGCTTTCTCTAAATGCTTACAAAAGGTTTTATAAATAAATACAGTACATTAGAGACCCTGTCGGGCACAACAATATTAGAGCATAGGAAGGCGATACGCTTATTTATTATTTATTAATTTTCTAAATCAAATTCAGTATTTAAATTGTATTCTTTGCATACATATGAAATATGATATTTGAAATGTCAATGTCGCAGCCAATTAGCTTAATTAGCCGTTCTGATAGATATCCAGCCATTCGATCAAACAGCTAGGCAAATGACTTGGATCGATGACGTTTAATGACTTGTCTAGCCTTTTTATTAATCTGACACTAAGGCAACACTCTGGAAACAGTGACGTATATATATATGTATATATATATACATAATTGCCATGCGTACAAATGCGTATATGCACATACATTTATTTACATTTTTTTCACCGGTCCCGCGGTGGTCACTGTTCCTAGTGTGTTGCCTTAGTGTCAGACTAAGACATTATATGAATGGCCTAAGCATTAGTCAGCTAGTTTATTAAATGCTGTAACAAACGCTACGGCTGGATATCATTCAGGAATCTAGTTGAAAGGCGCTGCTTAGTAAAGAGGCTAGGCTGTTGATTGAACGGCTTATTAAGCTATCTGCTTGCGACATCAATATTCTATAAGTCAATTTTAATATTATGCATTCTTAATTATTATACTTATTTAAGTCATAGAATTGACTTCAGCAACTTCATGTCAATGTTTTTAAATTAATTATTTCCTTAGTAAATTTTTGTTCTTGTGTTGAGATATTCTTCGATTGAGTAATAGATATGACCATATTTTGCGATTTCACAAGGGAATCAAAACCTATAGGGTACCTATAACTTCCCGTTGACCTAGAATCATGGGCAACAAGCAAGGTCTTGACTTGAACCACTTATCCAGACTATGACTGAAGTGAGGGGAAGGGGAGGGGAGTGTATGTGAGGGGAGGAGGGAAGGGGGGATTAGCGTGGAGTGGTACGGCGTGGTGTAGTTGGGTTGGGATACGTATGTGTCTTATTTATTAATGCTACCCAAAGTCACTATTCCACGCGGACGAAGTCGCGGGCACAGCTAGTATAGGAATAAATCTGGAAACAGTAAATATGTTGTTTAATTACAAAAATAGTGAATTTAATATTACAAACTCATTTTTGCGTTGTTATATTGTTATTTTTGCGTTCATAGTGGTTCAATACATTTTCTATGGATCGACCTGCCAAGTTAAGTTTGTCCTAAACTAGTCTAGGAAGTAGGTACTGAAGCATCGGTGGGCAAGTCAAACTCGACTTGGCCGGTTTTATTTAAGGTTAATCTAAGTACTTACCCATTTTAGGGTTCCGAACCTCAAAAGGTAAAAAGGAACCCTTATTAGATCACTTTCTTGTCCGTCTGTCTGTCTGTCCGTGTGTCACCACCGATTTTCTCAGGAACGGGTGGACCTAGCAAGTTGAAATTTATACCAGATACTGAGGTCTATAGTCCCTATTAGGTGTATAAAAATCAAGGTCGTGAGTCAACACGATAAAAAGATATGGGAAAATTTAGATTTTCGCGAAAACTTGTAAGTATCATAATTTACCTTAATGTTCTACTTTTTTTATTTTTCGGAATTTTATTTTACTTTTGCTGTAAGACCTTGCTTTTAACCAAAATCGACAGTTCTAGGTCAACCGGAAGTACCCTATAGGTGTTGGGTCAAAAAACCTATAGGGTACTTCCCGAGTACTAGGTTGACTTAGAATCATGAAATGTGGCAAGGCGCAAGGCCTTACAGCACAAATAAAGGAAGCATTCTAAAAAATACAAAAGTTGAAAATCAAAGGGTGTCCCCACTATACATACATAGTTAACACCAATTATGATAGGCCCTATAGGCCTAATGATAAATGAGAATAATGGTTATGATTCCTAAAGTTTCTTGTCATTATATTTGCTTATCATATAGGTAGTGACCATAATGGTTATTAGTCCTAATGTTTCTTGTCATAATATTTTTGTGTTCATACACAAATTATTTCAAAGAATTACCAAGAATAACAAAAACTGTAGAGAATTTTATAATAAATAAAAATAATAATTACATTCACATAATGTTTTTATTATTTAATTTTTCACACACTCAATTTTATTAACAATTTCAACAATTTTATTACAAATTTTACTAAATTGTTTAATGTTATCACTGAATTTATAGGTGGTGTGTCTGAAATAAATGATTTTATAATTGTATTTTTTTATATCTTATTGGATAGCGTTTGACCACTATCTCACCTGTTGGTCACCTCATCCTCCTCGCCTCACCTCATCACCTCAAGTGATGATGCGGTCGAAGAATTATATCAATAATAATTATATTAATAATAAAAAAACAGTATTAATGTTATGTACCATGTTGTTCAATGATGTTCAGTGAACATCGCGAGCTCACCGCGTGAACTCACTCCCGAGGAAGAGAGACGGGACTCGCTCAAAACCTAGGTTGAGGAAATTCGACTAAAGGTACGCGAATCATAGCCGGTATATAACATTAAACAATCTTACAAATTCACGATAGTTTAAAAAAAGTTGGTTATGGGCTACACTTACGCCACATGTATATAATTATTGTATAATATTAATATAATAAAATTATTGTATAACTATTGTATTAACAGAAGAAACAGTAGGTTATGGTGAAAACCTCATTTTTATTGCAAGTTGCTAGCATAGCGAAGAATTGTAGGACATTATATCATTATGAGGTGAAATTTTATTGGGGTTGATAGTTAGGGCAAGTAAGTTTATGAGTTTTGAATATTATGATTACTAACATAAGGACGAGTGGTATTCATAATTCAGTATTCAGTATTCAGTATTTTATGTAGTAGTTAGGGCATGATACATTATGAGTTTCAAATGTTATTACTACTAACATTAGGACGAGTGATAGTAGGGGTAGATAATATTATGACTACAGGTTATTAGTAACAAGTAATATTAGGATTTGAAATGTATGACGTTCAAAAATAGGGCTTAAATCGTTATGCGAATAGATAGGGAACCCTCTGAGTTATATGAGCGCTCATACAATTTATAGATCTAAATGAATTGGCTCCAACCTACGTTGGTACGGAAGCCTCGGTGGGCGAGTCCAACTCGACTTGGCCGGTTGGTAAAATATCCGTGCTCACTGCTCAGCAATATATTGTATCGAAAAATATTTATTTTATGTGTAATTAATAAATTATTTTATTATACTCCAAATGTCTTTATTTTCTCTGTAGCTACCCATCAATAAAATTATAGCATTACTACCTGTGCCCCGCGTAGACATCGTTCCCATGGGAATATCGGGATAAAAAGTATATAATGTGTTATTCCAGGGTCTACGCTATCTACATACCAAATTTCAACTCAATCTGTTCTGTAGTTTTAGCGTGAATATTAAGTAACAAACATACATTACACACTCACCAACTTTCCTTGCCTTGCCTTTATAATATTAATATTTGTAGGAATTGTACTATTATTTATTCTGTGGTAGGAAGTAGAATCCAATCGCAGTGTATTTATTTCTCGACACTTGACAACGACATCAGCTAGGCTATTCTGTAAGCTATCTCGACAGCGGAATCCGCGGTGAGGTTCAAATTTCGAACTACGAAATTCAATCGTATCACGTTCATAATACGGTTGAATTTCGTAGTACGAAATTTACTTCTCACCGCGGATTCCACTGTCGAGATAGCTTACAGAATAGCCTAGCAGGGGTGGAAGTCTCTACATTGATAGCGATGCGTCCTGTCATCGCAAACGTTTGCTAGAAAGAGATGCAGCTAGACAGTTGTTATTTGCATCTATTTTCTTATCGACGATTATCGGTCAAATTTCATCGCTATTCATGTGGAGACTACCGGCCCTGGGGTCAACGACAAGACGCACCGCTATCAATGTAGAGACTTCCACCCCTGGACATTTACAATTACCCACATAGGGTTCACTAATATATGATTTCTGAATACCTTACAAGTACTAGCTCTACTGTATACTCTACTCCTGAAAAAAAATGAATTTGACCCAATTGAATTGAACTCTATTGGTAAGTACTTAATTGGCTGAGAAATCTTTTGAGCGAATTTCAATGATGCAGAGTGAGCTCAAAATTAAAAGGTTAAGATCGTTTATTTTTTTTTTTTTTTTATTTATTTATCATTTATTTCAGAAGCTAAAGTTCCATAATTTTGTTAGTAAACACACCAATAAATTAAAATCTTAAGAAACTATGTTAGTACACAAAACATCTGGCAAATACGAGTACACTATCTTAAAAAATTGTCACTGAGTCACTAATTTTGCCAGTGGTTTAAGCTGGCTAGACCAGTGACGCATGAAGTCTGAGCTTAGATCCTCTACAACACCAGCCAAGAGTGTATTAGAACTCCCACGTATGCGGCTCATCAGGGATGCAGTCCTTTTACGCATAATACCATAATAATCGTCAGTACGTGCTTCTGCAAACATCCCTGATGCACTACAGTATCGTGATAGTCCCATCAACATCCTAAAGCCGTTATTGTATTGGATGCGCAGAGCGTTGTAAGATCGTTGCGTGTATTTGACCCACAGACCGCACGTATAAAACGATTGGCAGTAAGCCCTGAAAAGAGTTAATTTAACCTCTTTTGAACAGCGTGCGAACCTGCGAGCCAACATGTTACACCTTACAGCCAACGCTCTGCGCTCTCTCTCCATGTCAAGGTCATCAGTAATGTCTTCAGTGACCCAATGACCCAGGTACTTAAACCGATTCACCCATGTTAGGGGATTTCCGTTCAGCTTCACAGGAAGAGCCGTATAAGCTTTTTTACCAGCTTTGAACTGCATGACCTCACTCTTTTTAGTATTGTACATGAGTCCATGAGATGCAGCATATTCTTCACAAACTAATACCAGCTGACGAAGTGCATTAATTGATGGACTCAGCAGCACCATGTCGTCTGCATAACTAATATTGTTGACAATATTTCCGCTAATAGAACAACCAATATTAGTGCTGCTGAGTTCATGTATCAAGTTGTTGACATATAAATTAAACAGCTTAGGGGAAGTTATACCACCCTGTCTTACACCACACTTCAACTTATATTCATCAGAGTATGTATCTGACCATCTCACAATATTAACCTGATTTTGATACCATATTTTAAACAAATTGATTATATCCATTGGCAGGTCAGTTTCTGTGGAAAGTTTCTGCCACAAGATATCATAGGAAACGAGGTCAAATGCTTTTGACAGGTCCAAAAAACAGGCATATACTGGCGTTTTTCGACTAGTATAGTATTGGACAGTGTGTTTCAGACATAAAACTGCAGACTCAGTGGAAAGTTTTGGTTGAAAACCAAACTGAGCTTCATTTATGTTCAAATGTTTGGTTAAATGTCTGTCAAGCAAACCGTCCAATACCTTTGCAATCGTCGTAGCTAAGGATATAGGTCTGTAATTGGACCCGTCAGAAGCATCGCCCGTTTTATTTTTTATTACCGGTACCACAACTGTTTTCATTAATTCGTGTGGTAGATAAGAATGTCCAGTACATAGGCTAAATAACATCGCTAGCACCCTTGACAGATGTGGCCCTGCATGCTGTAGGTGTTCTATGCTGAGTCCATCATGCCCAGGCGATTTGCCCCTTTTCATGTTTTTAATGACGCCAGCAACATCCTTCGCGAAAAATTGATGATGATCATGATTGGACACGATGAAGTCAGCGTAAAACCTCTGAGAATGCTCACATTGAATAGGGTCGACTTGAAATTTTTCTTTGAATAAGTTAGCTATGCCTTGAGAATCACACACGCCATTCATGCTGGCAGGTAAGCTATTTGATGGTCTAAGCTTTTTTGTATGTTTCCAAAAGCTTCCAAAGTCTTTAGCTGTGTGATGAGTAGCTAAGATATCCATCTTTATCTGTTCTTCATTATTTTGGCACCATTTAAGTTTATTTTTAAACTGCTTACGTGACTCACTCATCAATTCATAGATTGGTCCATATGTGGGCCTACCGTGTGAAATCCATGTTTGAAAGTCACGCCGCGCTATACTGTGAGCATGTTTGACGTGTTTATTCCACCCTATAACATAGCCCTTTTTCTTACAATTACGTTTACCATTACTAGTTATAGCTGCCTGCTGAAGTATGTCAACAATATTATTATACAAACAATTAATTATATTTTTATGAGTGTTATTATTACAAATTTGACCACAACAATTTACAAATTCAGAAGGAAAGTCAACAGCTTTTAATAACCGATTACAAATTGCCGTATATTCTTGTATTTGATTTATATTTCTTTGACCCCAAACTATTTTGTTAGAAGTATTAATATTCTTTATTAATTTTGGCTTAATTACGTTAAAGTTACATTTTATGACAAGCGGGAAATGATCTGACCAATACACATCATAATAAACACATACTTTTGTGATTGACTTAAGCGCCGACTGCGTAACCACACAATGATCAAGCCATCGCCTGCTGCCGTGGGCATCACTTACATACGTGTATGTGTTTGATAATGCACCTAATATCTCAACGTCTGCACATGTCCAGTATTGTTCACAGCAAAAGTCAAAAAGTTGCTTACCAAATAGTCCTCCGGGATGTGCATTATAGTCACCCAATATATAGACAGTTTCAGTGTTTGAACTTTCTATTATTGCACCAATTTCACCAAGACACTCTGTAAATTCCACTATATTTTCAACACAATCAGTAGGCATGTATACTGAAAATATGAGCACAGACCTATCACCACTTAATTTGATTTGAATCGCAGCAAGTCGTACATTTTTACATTGCACAACCGTGACATCCTGAAACAACGACTTCCTCCACAATATAGCAACCCCTCCATATGGTCTTCCCCGCAGCATCCCTATAGAAGTATCAACTGCAGACTTTCCGTTTAGAAAACTACTTCAAACTCGTAGATGGCCTTCTCTCTCTACGTTCAAACTAAACTAATGACCACGGAGGATGGATAGCTAATGACATTAGCAAAATATGATGTATACTTAACATTTCAAAAATTCTGACATTTTATAACTTTTAATTAACGTCTTAGGGTCGGCTCACACCGCGACGCGACGTGACGCGACGCGGCGCGCACTTATTAAGAGATTATTACAAAAAATAACTTTATTTACTATACAAAAAGATACACATTTCATTGAGTTAGTTCGGCGGCTTCAGGCTGCGCCGCGCAGCGCCGCGCTGCACCGCGCGGCTTCTGACTGCGCCGCGCTGCGTCGCGCTGCACCGCGCGGCGCAGCGGAAAGAAACAATTGAACCGCGTGATAAACAATTGAACTTTATTAACTACACAATAAGATACAAATTGCATTGAGATAATTTGGTGGCGTCGCTCGTTTTGCTACGCCGCGCGGCGCCGCGCGACTCCCAATGCATCGTCGCTTCGCGTCGCGCCGCGTTTCGTCGCGTCGCGTCGCGGTGTAAACTGACTGAAAAATATGCAACAGGACATGACTTAATATATAACGTAAAGAAGACGGAAATGGTTATATTCAGATCGGGTAAGGGGCCTCAACACGTTCCCCCACTATACCTCAACGGACAGCCTGTCAGAATAGGGGACGGGTTCAGGTATCTTGGCCACATCGTGACATCTCGCTTCACTGACGATGCGGGTATAGAACGACAGCGTCGAGCTTTGTGTGTGGTCGGTAATATGATCGCTAGAAAGTTCCGCAGAGCGGCGCCTGATGTGAAAGTTACCTTGTTTAGGTCTTTTTGTCAGACATTTTATACATGTCAGCTCTGGACAGAATATACAAAAAAGTCTCATGATTGCATAAGAGTGACCTATAATAACATCTTCAGACACCTTATGGGTCTAAAGCGTTACTGCAGTGCTTCAGAAATGTACACTAACGCTAGGGTTGACTCTTTTAATGTCATACAATTTTTTTATTTTTAAATTTTTAAATATTTTACAAATTTGATGTAAATTTTTCATATATTTTTTTTTTATGCTTTTGCTTTTTCTAAGGTATGTCTATGAATCACTTTTTAGGGTTCCGTAGCCGAATGGCAAAAAACGGAACCCTTATAGATTCGTCATGTCTGTCTGTCTGTCTGTCTGTCCGTCCGTATGTCACAGCCATTTTATTCCGAAACTGTTAGGACTACAGAATTGAAAATTGGTAGATAGATGTATTCTGTGATCCGTTTTCCGATTTTTATACAAAAATAATAAATATAAAAGGTTAAGGGGGGGCATCCCATACATGGAACTGAAACAAAAAAACATTTTTTTCATCAAACCTATACGTCTATGGATAGGTCTTCAAAAATGATACTGAAGTTTCTTAAATCATTTTTTCTCAAAGCCAATCATTTGAAAGATAGGCGCGTCTAAAGTGGTAAAATGTGTGTCCCCCCCCACCCTCTAACTTTTAAAGTATGGGAGTGAAAAATCTAAAAAAAATATATGCTGTAGATCTTAATAAAAACTAACAACGAAAATTGGTTTGAACGAGATACAGTTTGAAGTTTTAGAGATATGGCGACCGCAAAGATAACTTTGGTTTGCATACAAACACTATGAAAAACAAAGTTAATTTTGTAGTTGCGAAAAAACATAGTTATGGAATACTTAACTGTGTTACAGAACCTTACAAGTGCGAGTCCGACTTGCACTTGGCCAGTTTATTTGTGTCTGCAATAAAGAAATGTATTATTATTATTATTTATTATTAAAACATGGGACTTGAATTGGGAACTTTGTATTCCGTGGAAATATCGGGTATATCCCGATATTTCCACGGAATACAAAAAAACCACCTACCACAGGTGCATATTATATCGATTTTTTTTTTTTGTATTCCGTGGAAATATCGGGATATAAAGTCCCATGTTTTAATAATAATAATAATAAATTTCTTTATTGCAGACACAAATAAACTGGCCAAGTGCAAGTCGGACTCGCACTCGTAAGGTTCCGTAACACAGTTAAGTATTCCATAACTATGTTTTTTCGCAACTACAAAATTAACTTTGTTTTTCATAGTGTTTGTATGCAAACCAAAGTTATCTTTGCGGTCGCCATATCTCTAAAACTTCAAACTGTATCTCGTTCAAACCAATTTTCGTTGTTAGTTTTTATTAAGATCTACAGCATATATTTTTTTTAGATTTTTCACTCCCATACTTTAAAAGTTAGAGGGGGGGGGGGGGGGACACACATTTTACCACTTTAGACGCGCCTATCTTTCAAATGATTGGCTTTGAGAAAAAATGATTTAAGAAACTTCAGTATCATTTTTGAAGACCTATCCATAGACGTATAGGTTTGATGAAAAAAATGTTTTTTTGTTTCAGTTCCATGTATGGGATGCCCCCCCTTAACCTTTTATATTTATTATTTTTGTATAAATATCGGAAAACGGATCACAGAATACATCTATCTACCAATTTTCAATTCTGTAGTCCTAACAGTTTCGGAATAAAATGGCTGTGACATACGGACGGACAGACAGACAGACAGACAGACATGACGAATCTATAAGGGTTCCGTTTTTTGCCATTCGGCTACGGAACCCTAAAAAGTGATTCATAGACATACCTTAGAAAAAGCAAAAGCAAAAAAAATAAAAATATATGAAAAATTTACATCAAATTTGTAAAATATTTAAAAATTTAAAAATAAAAAAATTGTATGGCATTAAAAGAGTCAACCCTAGCGTTAGTGTACATTTCTGAAGCACTGCAGTAACGCTTTAGACCCATAAGGTGTCTGAAGATGTTATTATAGGTCACTCTTATGCAATCATGAGACTTTTTTGTATATTCTGTCCAGAGCTGACATGTATAAAATGTCTGACAAAAAGACCTAAACAAGGTAACTTTCACATCAGGCGCCGCTCTGCGGAACTTTCTGGCGATCATATTACCGACCACACACAAAGCTCGACGCTGTCGTTCTATACCCGCATCGTCAGTGAAGCGAGATGTCACGATGTGGCCAAGATACCTGAACCCGTCCCCTATTCTGACAGGCTGTCCGTTGAGGTATAGTGGGGGAACGTTTTGAGGCCCCTTACCCGATCTGATATAACCATTTCCGTCTTCGTTACGTTATATATTAAGTCATGTCCTGTTGCATATTTTTCGCATATTTTCATTAATTTGCGCAACCCCTTAATCGTAGGGCTGAGCAGCACCATATCGTCCGCATAACTCAAGTTGTTGACATACCTGCCGTCCAACTTGAGGCCGACTGGAGGGCTGCTCAGCTCCACGATTAGGTCATTCACATATACATTAAACAGATCGGGCGAGGTGAGCCCACCCTGTCTCCACATGACAGCTGGTAACTATCCGATAATTCAGAGCCCCACCTGACGTTGTTGGTCTGATTGCGATACCAGTACCCAAGAAGATCAACAATATCAGAAGCGACTCCTCTCTCGCGCAGCTTTTCCCAGAAAAGGTTGTGATATGAATATGCTTAGACCATCATGGCCCGGCGACTTACCACGCTTCATATTCCTAAGGATCGACTCGATTTTATTCGGGGTAACTGATACATGGCAAGTCACCGGGTCACGTTGTGGTCGGTTGATGTTATCATTTAAATAACAGTAGTCATCAGACTTAGGCATAGCGTTAAAATTATTTTTAAATATATTGCTGACATCCTTTTTATTTGTTTCACCCTCTACACTAACAGGCAAACTACTTACTTTTTTTTATTCAAGGGTCTATCTACATACCAAATTTCAGCACAATCAGTTGAGTAGGAGTAGTTTTACCGTAAAGAAGTAACAAACATATACATAAACTTACACCTTTATAATATTAGTAGGATACGATAGTAAGATGTAGATGTTCCGCTTGACTTGCTACCAAAAAGTAGCTTACCACCAAGGAGAAAATCTGCCGCCATAACTTTACGGTGTTTCGGCAGCACACAGCCCTTAAGAGAGAGAGAGTCAGAGAGTTCACCATCTTCGACCACATCATCGCTTACCACCAGATGAGATATTGGTCTAACGCTAGCCTATAAGGTACAAAAAAAGCTTTTTTCTAAATTCCGTAACATAGTCATATTTTCTCTAACCGAAAATGAACGATTGTAGGTTATAGCTTGACCGCTATCATGAGGACCATTTTACTCAGTGGCGCTACCTGGAGACCGTGAAAACGGTAGTCTCATTTCAGGAGAGATAATGGTCAAGTAATTTTTTTTTCACAAAAAGTTAAAGTTATCTGGAAGTTCTAGCTAAGCTAGCTTATAAAGCTTCGAGGATGTCGATGCTTAAAGGCGTCGCTTAGCTTATACTACTTACATCTAGTTTTCTGACCGCGACTTTGCACGAGTTATTTCATTAGTATTTTCATTGAGTATTACTTGTATTATTATTTATACTGCGGTATTACAGCGAAAATTGAATGCTCCAAAGCGCTAGAGTGTTGGTGTTATCGTCAACTTTGAAGGGTCATTGATATATGATTGCGTCCAACCATACGCAATGAATTTTACACGTGAGTCGTTGCATGTATAGGTTTCCTACTTATTGTGTTTATAATTTTAAACCACATAAACAACTGCAGGAAAAATCTAGATGACAATTCCTATGACGTACGTATAGGTACTCTGTACTACGATTTGACGCATTTTCGGTGCATAGGTAAATTACTGGGGTTCTCTCTGAAATATTTTGCAAAAAAGGATATTTAAAATGCAATTTATTTGAAATATGTGTATTGGAACTTTTTATTATAATGCACTCGTACAATTTCTGCATCAGTGCGATGTTTTTCAGCAGCACCCCTTATTCTGTCACGTCAAATAATCTCCATAAGAAATACTTAAAGAAAAAAATTGTGTGTGTACTTATGTACACGCGTTAGAAGTTATACTTCTGTGACGTATGGAAAAAATATAACTAAAATGCAGTAGTGATTAACGATAAATATTAAAATTAATCAAAAAGATTTTATTTAAATAAAAAAGTTTTTATTAACGTAAAAGTGTGACGTTAAATATGACATATACAACTTGAACATAGTCATGCCACCTAGAACTAACTTCACGGTGTAGAATTTAGGTGTCGGTGTGCGCGCGCATCGTACCACCTAGAACTAACTTCACGATGTTAAATTTAGGTGTCGGTGTGCGCGCGCATCGTAAAAATTCACTCTTATAATTTTTCTCTATCGCGCCAAAAGAAGTATAACTTCAATTATAACATTTAGTAGCAAAATAAATATAGATGTGTCCAGGGAAATTAAAGGGCATAGGAGACTTAGCATTTTTAGGCGTAGTGCAGTGACTATTTTGCATGCCACTGTATTTGTATTAGGTAGACTAGACGTCATTGCTTAACATCAGGCGAGCGTCAAGCTTGTCTTGTTACATTACATCATTAAAAAAAAGTTACTTCATCATCATTTTTAGCTCATCTCTTTGCACTGCTGGACTTAGGCCTCATCATGGCTATGAATTATCTGTGCCCATGGCGCACCGCTAAGCTCGAACTCTAGCTCTTTATTTCCTACCGCTGCTAGCCAGTTAGTAAACTAGTTACTTATGTTAAACTATAGTAGCTCTGTCGGCTGTGGAACTCGCAAGTCTGTTTTTGCATAGCTTAAAGAATCATCCACTTTGGTTCACAATTGACGGAGTAATCACGTAACATACATACAAAAAATAAGAAAAAAAAACATACAGACGAATTGAGAACCTCCTCCTTTTTGGAAGTCGGTAGAAAAAGGGGTTACAAAAATGTTTTTCTCACATTTTTTAACATATTTTGAAATGGCTGAAATAAGTTTGTTTTTACGTTTCTTCAACCACATACAAAAAAAATCTAAGTATGTAATTATAGAACACTAGCTGTGCCCGCGACTTCGTCCGCGTGGAATAGTGTCTTTGGGTAGCATTTTTAAATATTTATGCTAATTATTTTTTAAATATAACACATGCGTATCCCGCCTACACCGCACCGTACCACGCCGCGCAAATCCCCCTCCCCTCTCTCCCCCTCGCCCTTCCCCTCCTCTCTCCATCTCTCTTCCACCCCCTTTCTCCTCACTTCCCTCTCTCCCTCCCCTATCCCCCACTTCCGCTCCCCTTCCCCCCATTTCTCATCCCCTCCCCTCTCTCTTCCCCTCACTTCCCCCTCCCCTCCCCGTCTCTCTTCCCCCCACTCCCATTCCCTCACTTCCCTCTCCCCTCCCCTTTCCCGTGCCCCTCCCCCACTCCCCCTCGCCAACTCCACCTCCCCTCCCCTTTCCCTCACCTCCCATCCCTCTCCCCCTTTCCCCTTCTCCTCACTTCCACCCTCCCTCCCCTCCCCTCATTACCCATTCCCCTTCTCAGTCCCCCTTCCCCCTCACAAACTTTGAATGACATATTTATTTATATCGAATCAACAGCCTAAACAATAAGCTTCAAGCTTCTAGCTTTAAAAATGACGATACTTCCATACAACTTTTCATCCCCCTTTTTAACCCCTTACAACCCTCTTTTCGCATTAAAAAGTATAATTAAACAAAAAAAAAAAGCCTATGTCCTTTCTCAGGCTCTAGACTATCTGTGCACCAAATTTCATTTAAATCCGTTCAGTAGAACCTTCACATAAACCTTACATATTTTGAGTACCAATTTTGAGGTGTTTATCTCCATATCTCTGGAGATACTTATCAGACCTCAATAAAATTATCATGGTACCACACTTGGGATATCTCCTTTCCAACAAAAAAGAATAATCGAAATCGGTTCATAAACGACGAAGTTATTCCGAACAAACATTAAAAAAACATACGGTCGAATTGAGAAACCTCTTCCTTTTTTTGAAATCGGTTAAAAATAAGTTTCAAGCTTCTAGCTCTAAAAATGACGATACTCTCATATAACTTTTCATTCCCCCTTTCAACCCCTTACAACCCTCTTTTCGCATTAAAAATTAGCCTATGTCTCAGGCTCTAGACTATCTGTGTACCAAATTCCATTTAAATCGGTTCAGTAGAACATTAACCTTACATATTTTCATACAAACTTTCATCCCTATTGTTATTTTACACCCTTGAGGGTAAAACTTTTAGAAACTTTGAATGTCATAATTATTTATATCAAATTAACAGCCTACAAAATATGTTTCAAGCTTCTAGCTTCTAAAATGACGATACTTCCATACAACTTTTCATCCTCCCTTTCAACCCCTTTCAACCCATTACAACCCTTTTTTCGCAATAAAAAAGTAGCCTATGTCCGTTCTCAGGCTCTAGACGATATGTGTACCAAATTTCATTTAAATCGGTTTAGTGGTTTTGGCGTGAAAATGACACAGACAGACAGACGGACAGACAGACAGACAGACAGACAGAGTTACTTTCGCATTTATATAATATTAGTAATAATATTAGTTAGGATTAGGATTGTAAAATCAGTAAGCTTACACCTTATGGTAGTCTGAGGCTTACACTTACAGTATACAAGACCTGTTTTAGCCCTGTCTTGGCAGATATCCTCTCTCTCTCTCTCTCTCTCTCTCTCTCTCTCTCAGATCTCGAGAACAATGATGTGTCCTCTGATGAATATCACAAACAATTAGTATAATTTTATACACTCAGCATACTGATGCTTCTGCGAAGACGTGAATTTTCACACGACTGGTATTCAGTGTTGGTGTAGGTACTCACATGCATCAATCATTGAGTAACTTTATATACTGGGGCACCAATGAATGTTAGTCGAACGTAGGTTTAAACCTAAGTAATCCGTCACGAAACAAAAAAGTATTATGTGGGTACGTAATGAAAACTGACAAAGTAAGTACCTAGTTATTACAATAGAATAGGTACTTTGTTGGTTTTCATTACGTACTTTGTCATCCAAGCGAGAGACTTTGTTACCCACATCACAGAATAATGAATAGTACAAGCCCACATACTGTAGGCTTAGTCCTTTTACCTACTATCTACTTTGTCAGATTTAGTTACGTACCCACAATAATATTTTTTGTTTAGTGACTGATTACTTACGTTAAGGGTATTTTATACAACAAAGCTAAACTGTAAGCCTTATTATAAAACATACGTAGCATATATTATATCAAAGCTTTCTATATCCTTAAGGATGTAAGGGAGCACAAAAACCACCTCAGTGCTCCCAGCCAACCTAGTAACGAACGAGACTGTGGCGACCGACAAATGGCGGTATAACCATTCTAAATACTACAGGCCGGTGACGGCCAGCAGCGTCACCGGTGCGAGAAGCTACGTCCTGCGATCGCCAACCCGCCTGCCCAGCGTGGCGATTAGGGCATATTCCTCCCAAAGATGGAAAGTCACAAGAAGAGCCGAAGATCGGGCTAGATGAGCCGAAGATTGGACTCAGTGGCCTATCTTGGGAGAGGCCTACGTCCAGCAGTGAACTGACACCGGCTGATGATGATGATATCCTAAAGTTTTTGATATTACATCTGACCGCTTCCGAATGCACCAAAATGTATCCTTTTGTACAATCTTCTCCATACTAACTTACTTATATTGAGGCGGAAATAATACGTGAACAAAAAATTAGGAGTTGTCGGGTAAAAACCTCATCAAATATTATTTTAAGGGTGCAGGGGTGCTGAAGTGGCAGTGGGCTGGTCACATCTGTCGTAGAACCGATAACCGTTGGGATAGACGTGTTCTAGAGTGGAGACGGCATTGTGACCCTCCAGCTAGGTGGAGCGATGACATACCTGCCACCCTAGACAAAATCTAATTTCTGTTTTCATTCACGCTAATCCGAGTCCAAAATGTATGGAATAACATTTATGTTTCCGCAACAAAGATGTCATTCCCATACATTTTGAAGTTGCGTTAGTGTAAATGGAAACAGAAATTGGATTTCGTCTTAGTGCCCTGGCTGGCAACATCTACTTTCGGTTTTTATAAGAACTATATTTTAACGAAACTCTTGAAATCCCTATCCTATCCTAATTTGTGGTAAGAATTAGATATACGTACAAACCATGATACGGGATATCATATCATGCTAGGTACCGTGTTGAGAAAAAACAATACATGCGAGAGGTAGGACAACTTTTTTGTTTGGTGTTCGATTAACGCACTGAAAAGTAGTTTGTACATATATATTCATTTGCATGGTGGTAGGACACTATCTAGTTTCCACCTGGCCAGCTACCACCCTCAAGTTAGAAAATCTGTCACCAAACATCTAATGTGTTCCGGCAGCTATCCTTGAGAGCCAGTTCCCATTCAAGGCCTAGCGTGCTTACCATCTTCGACCGCATCATCATTTACCAACAGGTGAGATAGTGGTCAAACGCTAGCCTATAAAGATAAAAAAATATATATACGTATCGTAATTCATAATGTAATAAACGATCTTTATTTATTCTTGCGTAGCGTAGCACTCACATTCGCAGCTATAGGTGTACCTATATTGATGGAATTTGCGCTTATTATAGGTCTTCAAGTCGCGAATGAATAGGTATCTTCTAGGCAAGCAAGCTACATACATCTTGGACCACATCGTCACTTAACATCAGGTGAGATAGTGGTCAATCGCTGGCCTATTGAGCACGAAAAGAAAATAAAATTATAAGATATTTTCGTTTTTCTTGACGAAAGTTTAGAACTTTGAGGTATAACATTGAGGTATCTTCTAACAAAGGCAGCCACCACTGCGTTAAAAAAACTCCTTTTTAACCGACTTAAGCTCTATGTTCGACTGTATGTATTTTTTTATGTTCGTTCATCGATTACTCGAAGACGCCTGAACCGATTTGAAAAATTATTTTTATTTGAAAGGGTTATACTTCTCAGGTGGTCCCATTATTTCATCGAGATATGTTCTATCTCCAGAGATATGAAAATAAACACCTCAAACTTAGTACTGAAAATGACTAGCGCTACGTTTCAAGTCGGTTCTTTTAGTTTTTAAACTATTTAAAATTATATTTTATGCTGTAGCTTTCCATTGCAATTTGCATGCAACATGTTTTAATCCGTAAATAAGGAATTGTCACTTTTTAAATTAATTATTTACGTGAAATTCGCTACAAAAAGTAAATGTATTTAATTTGTTTTTTTTTTTGTCTTTCTACAGAAGATAAGCGGAAAAAGCCGGTTTTCTCTTTTAAGGTTTTCTCCACGATTTATAGTTTGCATTTTAAACCAGTGTGGTTCCTCATGAACAAAAATCGTCTTCCACCTTCTGGAAAATACCTCGTGTAGAGGCGAAACGCGTGTCAATTGACTAGCAAACTGCTACTCGTCGACTACTCTGTCGAGTCTTATCGTCGCCTATAATGCCTTGTGTATTTTTTTATAGTCCACCCATTGAAAGTCGTTTGACGAACTATATGGAGAGAGCTGTGCTCGGTGTTTCTCTGCAGAGAGATCGAATTGAAGTGAAGTAATTCGCCAGAGAACTAAAGTGATCAACATAGTTCAACGGATCAGCAAACTGAAATGACAGTAAATTGGTCATATCAGCTGCAGGACTGATAACCGTTGGGGCAGACTTGTCCCATAGTGGTGACCGCGAATCGGCAAACGTAGCGTCGGACTCGGACGGATCAATGGCGCGTCTTGGGAGAGGCCTACATGCAGCAGTGGAAAACGGCTGATCATGGTGACGGTGATGATGCTACTCCTCACATTTGCAGTTCAGAATTTGAATTCTTTTAGCATTTGGTCCGATGCATGATGATGATGGTGATCTCTTCCTTGACGTATTCATCAACGGCGAACCTTAATAGCGCCGGAAGTGGGAGCGCAGATGTATAGCAAGTCTAGCTTGCTAACATAGAGTAGCTTACCACAACCAAGAAAAAAATGCCAAAAACGCCACCAAAGCCTGTGCCAACACCGTAGTGTTCCATTTGGCAGCACAGCCCTTGAAAGTCAGACCTTTCTAGGCCTAGCGTGTTTTACCATCCTCGACCATACTAACTCTTACGATCAAGCAAGGTAGTGGTCAAATGCAAGCCTATCAGATTCTTGTATGTTCTATAGGCAAGAGATTGATCACTATCTCACCTGATGTTAAATGACGATGTGATTCAAGATGTACTCGTAGCATATGCTTGTCCAGAAGATACCACTGTTCACTCGCGACTTAAAGACCCCCCCGAGAGTGGTAGTCATCGGGAAACACAGACTCAGGCTAGGAAGTCCATTCCTTGGCAGTGCGTATGAGAAATGTAGTAAGCAAATCGCTTCGTGCTTGTTGATGGAATGTCCACCATGTAACGGTGTTGCATATCAGATCAGTACGTCTGGTTCTCTTATATAGGACTATATAGTTTAGAATGCCTAGACGTGAGATTTCTTCAAAGATCTTAATTAAGAGTGATTCTATAATTAATTTACCTACTTTAAAATTTTATACCAATTTATGTAACGCAGGATTTCCCGTTATGGATTTATTGTTATGTTTTATCGTGTTTGGGAATTTTTGTTGTGTAAAATTTGATAAGGATATACTATTATGTATGTATTGGTACCTACAATTATGTTGAGAGGTAATAAAATAGCTTCTTCAGTACATAGTATATCCATAAAACGAAGTCACTCCCGCTTTCTGTACGCTTAGATCTTTCAAACTACGCCACAGATTTTAATGCAGTTTTCAGTAATAGATAGAGTGATTCAAGATGAAGAAACAAGGATTAACCGCGGACAAAGCCGCGGGGCGCAGCTGGTTTATCATAAAAGAATAACCTAATAGTAATTTTGAGGGCCCTGATGTAAGTGGGACAATTATCGGCTTTGATGCCAGAGGTACCGAGTTCAATTGCCGCAGTGCACCAATGGATTTTTCTATCTATAGAAAAATTAATGTTCGCGTTCACAGTGACCCTCCGGTGAAGGAAAAACATCGTTAAGAAACCAACAGTGTTGAAGTGGTAGGACTTCTGCTACTCCGCCTGGGGCGGTACCACCACTTTGCCAGTTAATTTTCAGCCGTGAAATAGGAATGTTTTTCGGTTGAAATGGCTAGGTGTCCAGTGAAATTACAAGGCATGTGAGACTCAACATCTTTATGTCTCAAGGTAACAGACGCAGTGCAGTAACATGCAAAATCCTGGACTGCCAGAATTTTGCATGCCGCTGTATCTGTAAATAGGTAGACGTCATCGCTTACCATCAGGCGAGCGTCGTGCTTGTCGTGATACCTTTTACCATAAAAAATAAAAAACAACCCTCGCATGGTGGTAGGACACTATCCAGTGTCGGCCTGGCCAGCTACCATCCTCAAGTTAGAAAATCTGTTGCCAAACATCTAATGTGTTCCGGCAGCTATCCTTGAGAGCCAGTGCCCATTCTAGGCCTAGCGTGCTTACCATCTTCGACCGCATCATCACTTACCAACAGGTAAGATAGTGGTCAAACGTTAACGCATTTCTATATCTATACTATCTATACTAATATTATAAAGAGAGAACATTTGTATTTTTGTATTTTTGTATGTTTGTAATGATTTGGCTCAAAAACTACAGAACCGATTTAAAAAATTCTTTCACTAATACATAGAATGGACTTTCGGAATGAAAATAAGCTATATATTATCCCGTTTAAATCAAAGGTACATTCGTGGAGACGTAATTTGCAACCGAAGTCGGCAAAAAAACGGTCGAAAAAACAAGTTTCTTACGAAATAATTGAAAATTAATAATAGATGGAAGAATATTTTCTATGCAAGAGTTCTACAACTTTATAAGACCTACAAAAAAGTCCGCGACAGCATATGTCTATCTCACAGTAACCATTTTAATCTTAAATTTTTTGTTAAAAAATATTACATAACTTCCAAGGCTATTTTCAAGTATATAGTATTAATCCTTATCCAAATAATTACGTTAATTAGCTTGGCCACATATTATAGATTAAAACTGTCATTTACAGTATATAATTCAAATGAAAACTCTAGAAGATATCACGAATTTCACATACACGCATCGCAAAATTAATAAAATATTTGCACTGAAACCACAGATTAGGTCATAGTTACTGCGAAAATATTATTATAAGCTTAGCTATACTGTAGATCCCCACCGATCACAATCAATTTGAAGTCAATATAGTATAATAATATGATCTATTGTATAAAATAATATTCATCTATATATATAACTAGCAGCCCGCCCCGGCTTCGCACGGGTAGAACATATATGCCTACAACATTTGCATCAGTTTGTTGCATCAAATATAAAATATTAACATATTTAACAATCATCGTCATATTTACCAACCAATTTACACAAAACCTTAACGAATTATGCACCTAAACCATCCTCATAAACACTCTGGCTATTGGTGAAAACCGCAGGATAATCCTGTCAGTAGCTATTGAGATTATTGCGAACAGACATACTGACGCAGTGATGGACTTTGTTTTATAATACTTACGTAGTGATTTTGGACGGCCCTTTGGCGTAAAGGATAGTTACCCTGATTCTGACCCGACTGTCGTTGGTTCTAATCCTAGCTATATACCTACCAATGAAAGTTTTATGTGCATTCATGAATCATGGGTTTTCGTACAGAGGTAGTGGGATCATGGAATCAAAATCAATCAAATCATGGGATCAAAGAAGGGGTACTATACGTCTAACATGTGTATGTTTTTGTCTGTAGCATCTTAGCACCCAACCAGATGAACCGATTTTGATTTTATTATTGATATATTTTTTTTGTTTGATAGATGTCTTCATCGAGAGTGTTCTTAGCTTTGATTCAAGAAAATTCGTTCAATCGTTATTAAACTATGAGCTTTTTAGCCGACTTCAAAAATAGGAGGAGGTTTCTCAATTCGACCGTATATATATATATATATATATACGGTCGAATTGAGAATTAATAATACGGTCGAATTGTTATATATTTATATATATATATATATATATATTTTTATGTTTGTTCGTGGATAACTTCGTCGTTTATGAACCGATTTTGATTATTCTTTTTTTGTTCGAAAGGAGATATCCCAAGTGTGGTATCATGGTAATTTTATTGAGGTCTGATAAGTATCTTTAGAGATATTGAGATAAACATCTCAAAATTGGTACTGAAAATGAATAGCGCGGCAAGTGAAGTCGGTTCTTTTTTAGTTTTTAAACGATACTATTTCTAGTTAATTGCGCTATGAAATCAACTTTGATAGGTCTGATCAATTCGAAAATCTTCTTCTTCAACGATATTGTAAGAACATGGAAGCATTGACCTGATGCTGGGACATCTCCTGTACTCTATAGAATACTCAAATCCACACCAACTTATAGCTCAGATTTTAAATGTCGTGTTTAGAGTCATTGGAATGCTTTTATTGAAAAGATTATACATAGATCAGTCGGGGTGGTTTAGATCATGACTATATTATACAATAGAATTTTAAATTTTACAGTAAAAAATATTATTATACTATATTGACTTCAAATTGATTGTGATCGGTGGGGATCTACAGCATCGCTAAGATTATAATAATATTTTCGTTGTAACTATGACCTAATCTGTGGTTTAACTGCAGATATTTTATTTATATATATTTTGCGATGCGTGTATGTGAAATCCGTGATATCTTCTAGAGTTTTCATTTTAATTATATACTGTAAAGGACAATTTTAATCTATAATATGTGGCCAAGCTAATTAACGTAATTATTTCGATAAGGATTATTACTATATACTTGAAAATAGCCTTGGAAGGTAATTAATATTTTTTAACAAAAAATTAAAGATTAAAATGGTTACTGTGAGTCAACCTTAAGAGATAGACATATGCTGTCCCGCACTTTTTTGTAGGTCTTATTAAGTTGTACAACTCTTCTATAGAAAATATTCTTCCATCTATTTTCAATTGAGCAGCGTTCGTAAGAAACGTGTTTTTTCGACCGGTTTTTAGTCGACTTAGGTTGCAAATTAGGTCTCCACGAATGTACCTTTGATTTAAACGGGATAATATTATCCTATTTTCATTCCGAGAGTCCATTCTATATATTAGTGAAAGACTTTTTTAAATCGGTCCAGTAGTTTTAGAGCCAAATAATTACAAACATACAAAAATACAAATGTTCTCTCTTTATAATATAAAGTATAGATAATATAATATTTTAAACCACCCCGACTCATCTATGTATAATCTTTTCATTAAAAGCATTCCAATGACTCTAAACACGACATTTAAAATCTGAGCTGTAAGTTGGTGAGGATTTGAGTATTCTGTAGAGTCCAGGAGATGTCGTTGAAGAAGAAGATTTTCGAATTGATCAGACCTATGAAAGTTGATTTCATAGCGCAATTAACTAGAAAAAAGCTCATAGTTTTATAACGATTGAACGAATTTTCATGAATCAAAGCTAAGAAAACTTTCGATGAAGACATCTATCAAACAAAAAAAAACTATCCATAATAAAAACAAAATTGGTTCATCCGGTTAGGTGCTAAGATGCTACAGACAGACACACAGATACACACGTTAAACGTATATTACATTTTGCGTCGGGGAACGCGTAAGATTACGGCGGCAGATGTTTTCCTTGGTGGTAAGCTACTTTTTGGTAGATTTAATGATCCCACTACCACTGTACGAAAACTCATGATTCATGAATGCACATAAAACTTTCATTGGTAGGTATATACCTAATCCTAGCTATATAGCTAGGATTAGAACCAACGACCGTCGGGTTTGAATCAGGGTAACTATCCTTTACGCCAAAGGGCCGTCCAATATCACTACGTAAGTAATATAAAACAAAGTCCATCACTGCGTCTGTCTGTCTGTTCGCAATAATCTCAATAGCTACTGAACGGATTATCATGCGGTTTTCACCAAAGCCAGAGTGTTTATGAGGAAGGTTTAGGTCTTAGGTGCATAATTCGTTAAGGTTTTGTGTAAATTGGATGAAATATGACGATGATTGTTAAATATGTTTATATTTTATATTCGATGCAACAAACTGATGCAAATTTTGTAGGCATATATGTTCTACCCGTGCGAAGTGCGAAGGGCTGCTAGTAAGATATAAAAATATAACCATAACATCACGATGTTCGATCTCACCGCGTGACCTCACTCCCGAGGAAGAGCGACTGACTCGCTCGAAACCTAGGTCGAGAAAATTCGACTAAAGGTACGTGAATTACAGCCGGTTTATAACAATAATAATAGGCCTAGTTTGTGTGCTACCGTCCTTGATCACATCGTCACTTACAAATAGGTGAGATAGTGGTCAAAAACTAGCCTCTTTTATCTTAGTAAGCTGGCGGAGATTCATTGGCAGCTGAGGACATTCATTTCAGCTTATGCAAAGTGTGTCCAACACGTGATAACGCCCTGCATGGTGGAAGAGCACTGAGTACTGACTAGTATCCGCCTGGCCAGTAACCAACATTATCAAAAAGGGTTCGTTATACATCTAACGGTGTGTTCCGATCCGACAAACATCCTACAGAGCTAGTTCCCATTCTAGGCCTAGCTTGCTACCATCCTCGACCGCATCATCACTTACCAATAGGTAAGATAGTTTTCGAAAGTTAGCCTATATGATACACCTACTATATACTATAGCTGAATTGGTATAGCGCCCGGCCTGTATCCCAGGGGGCGCAGGTTCCAATCTTATCGGTACAGTGAAATTTTGGGTTGCATGTAACAATGTACAAAAATATAATGTGTTGATAACACTTAAAGAAACATAATATAAATGTAAATACCTACTATAAAATAAATGACTTAGGTGTAACACTTATCAAGTGCGAATTGATAAATAATAACCGGCCAAGTGCGTGTCGGGCCACGCACAGTTTAGGGTTCCGTAGTAGCCTGTTATTCAATGCAAGTCTTTACCCGTTATAAACAAGCAACTAGGTACTCCGTCTTTAGGAGTCTTTTTTAGGATTTATTCTAAGGATTTTGTATTTGGTACAAAATTATCCAACACCCAAGTTCAACGACTATTACTGCTAAACTAATAAAGTTATCTTAACCGCTATAATTTTCCTTTAAAGGTCATAAAATGCGCTATTATCACGAAAATTTTATTTCAGAACTTTGTCGGCGTTATTTATTTACATACCCCCACAAAATTACAGCTTTCTAGTATTAACGGTCTCTTAGCAAAAGGACAGAGAGACTCGGACAGACAGACAGACGGACATGACGAAACTATAAGGGTTCCTTGTCAGGACTACGGAACCCTAAAAACCCGGCAGGTATATTTGGACATTTGGACTAAAGTCATAAATAAATAATAAAGACATTCAAGGACATTTTTTCAAGGGCAAGTAGTGCCTGCCATCTCTAGGCCTAGCGTGCTTACCATCTTCGACCGCATCATCACTTACCAATAGGTGAGATAGTGGTCGCTAACGCTAGCCTATATGATATAAAAATAAACTGGCCAAGTGCAAGTCGCACTCGTAGGGTTCCGTAACACAGTAGAGTATTGTATAACTATGATTTTTCGCAACTACAAAAATAACTTTGTTTTTCATAGTGTTTGTATGAAAAACAACGTTGTACTTGCGGTCGCTATATCTCAACAACTGCTGACTGTATCTCGTTCAAACCAATTTTCGTTGAAAGTTTTTATTGAGATCTACAGAATATATTTTTTCTAGATTTTTCACTCCCTTAATTTAGAAGTTAGAAGAGGGGGGGGGGGGGACACACATTTTACCACTTTAGACGCGCCTATCTTTTAAATGATTGACTTTGAGAAACAATGATTTTAAAAAACTCATTGTCATTTTTAACCGACTTCACAAAAAAGGAGGAGGTTCTCAATTCGTCTGTATGATTTTTTTTTTTTTTTGTGTGTATGTTACGCGATTTCTCCATCAATTGTGAACGGATTCAAATGATTCTTTTTTTAATAGGTAGGATACGTTTCCGAGGTGGTCCCATTTTAATTTTATCGAGATCTGATTAGTATCACCAGAGATATGGAGATAAATACCTCAAACATAGGAGAATGTACTAGTTTTAGTAGAAGAGTCCCAATAAGATTATACACAATGGAGGTTGCTATTGCATATAAGATATTCTTACGGTAACTGTGAGCGAGATAGAAATAAAGGTGGGGATAATTTTTTTTAATATCTTATAGGCAAGTGTTTGACCACTATCTCACCTGTTGCTAAGTGATGATGCGGTCGAAGATAGAGAAGTGGACTAGAATGGGAACTGGCTCTCAAGGATAGCTGCCGGAACACATTAGATGTTTGGCGACAGATTTTCTGACTTGAGGGTGGTAGCTGGCCAGGCGGACACTAGATATGTTCTACCACCATGCGAGGGTTATTGGTTTCTTAACGATGTTTTCCTTCACTGGAGGGCCACTGTGAGAAGCGCACATATATTTTTCAATAGAAAAATTCATTGGTGCACGGCGGTTTGAACTCGGTACCACGGCATCAAAGCCGACCGTTCTCCCAATTACGCCACCGGGCCCTCAATAAATAATTATATATTAATAATTATAATAAATAATTATATATAAATATAAATATAA
Source organism: Cabera pusaria (assembly GCA_954871355.1). Taxonomy (NCBI): domain Eukaryota; kingdom Metazoa; phylum Arthropoda; class Insecta; order Lepidoptera; family Geometridae; genus Cabera; species Cabera pusaria. The sequence continues at coordinate 25,336,736 of OX940890.1, forward strand.
ATAATTTGTCTTCACAGGAATGTTCTACCGGGCAAAGTCTTGTTAGGGTGCAAACTTTTTTAAACATACCTAATAATTTTTGACATGACATGACATTTGGCGAAGATGGCGGTCATTTCAGTCCCGCGACACTGCATACATAATTAAATAACTCAGAATTATGAACGTACTTTGTACCAATCAACACAGCAAAAAAAAATTATAAGCATAAAACCACATATTATATAATAGTTACGACGTAAATAATACTTTCCGTTGTTAGGTTGGCTACACAGTGCTTTCATAATTCGGGTATACACACTGTAGGGAAGTGCCTCTTATAACGTAGTAGAGTGATTCAGTACTCTGTTGGCCATATGGCGGCAATTAATGTTAATAATCGAAAATAATACTTTTTAATATTCATTTTGGAATACAACCGTAGTCCGTGTTATAAAAGTATTTGGAATTATTGTAATAAAATAGACAATTAATTATCGTGTGTGTCAGATGCTTTAATTGTACAGGGCCATTTTGGACATTGTCCTTTGATACCTTGATGACATCATTATTACTAGTGAATATTTTCCTTTAGCGTGGCATTTAAAGTCAATTTTTTTAGGGTTCCGAACCCAAAGGCTACCAAATGAACACTTTCTGAGAGTTTGTTGTCTGTTCGTCCTTCCGTCCGTGCGTCTGTCCGTGTGTCTATATGTGCGCACTTTACAGATCTGTATCTTCTTAACCGTTATAGGTACATACTTGACATTTTCAAAAAGTATATATCCGTCAGTGTATAACGGCCCAGACACGAAATTTAATAGATGCATGTAATTTTATTAAAACTTTATTTGCACTAAAAAGGGTAAAATAAGTTATTTTAAAAAAAAAAATAAAACCGACTTCATAACCACAAAAAGGCACTCAAAAGCGAAAAATAATTTACTTAAAATTATTATAAGCGCTACCCACTTCTCTATTTGAAGTCGGTGCCAGCCAAGTCTATTGGATATTAGATATAAATAATAGTTTCGGAATAAAATGGCTGTGACATACGGACGGACAGACACACAGACAGAGAGACATGGCGAAAAAAATCTATAAGGGTTCCGTTTTTGCCATTCGGCTACGGAACCCTAAAAACGAGAAGAAATTGAAATTTGAAATTTGGCTATCCCCTTTTTGATATACTCCCCGTGACTTATGAACTAGCCTTGAATTGCAGCTGAGAACAACCTCTGTCGGGCCGTAATAACCTGTTTTCCTACAAGTGTTGCTAAGGGTTTTGCCCATTGGCGGATTAGTAGGCGTGTTGTTGAAGTCATAGTGTGTCATAACTTCGTAACAGAATGCAGACGACCTGAAATCTCTGACGTTGTGGAGGCGTGTCCTTTCGACTATGACTATATGTAGATAATCTAATTTAAAAACAAAGCATTTACAAGTTATTGCGATATTATTATATTTTAATTGTCAGCACATTTCTCCGAAACTATTGTGAATAGGATTATATGGGAGCATTTTTTTTTGGAGTGTTGGTTCCCACACTCATGTATCGTAGTGAATGCTGGGTATGGCAGAAGAAGCTTGAAAGTAAAATTAATGCTGTAGTAATGAGAAGTTTGAGAAGTATGATTGGAGTGACTCTGATGGATAAGGTGAATAGCGTGATAAAGGAACGTTGTGGTGTGGTAGAAGATGTGGTGACAAAGATAGAGAAGGGGATGCTTAAATGGTTTGGACATCTAGAGAGGATGGGCCAGCCGGTAGAGGCCGACCTAAGCAAGGCCAAGTCAAAAGTACCTTTAACCGGTGAGCATGTCTGGAGGCGTTCATGAAAGTGAAAGAGACGCAAAAGGTATGTCAGGATCGTAGCATGTGGAAAGAAGTAGTCTCTGCCTACCCCAACGGGAAAAAGGCGTAATTGTATGTATGTATGTTTTTTTTTGTATTTGCCCATTTGACCATTTTAAGCTATATTAACTACCTTCGACTATGGAAATGTGGGACTATGGGATTGATACTAGTTATACTGGAGTTTTTTTAAGTTGTTTTTAGGTCTCGACATTGGCACATCATTGGTAAGATATACATTTTTCTTAAGCTGATGTTGAGATATACCTACTCTTGAACCCTTTGCATAAAAACATATTTTATTATTTTTTACAGCGTGTTTGTTGTTGCGTGTCCTGTTAAGAACAATTCAGGGGTCTTTAAATCGCGATTGAACAGGTATTTTCTGAGCAAGCGTAGTACCTACACCGTCGATCGCATCTTAGATCGCAGAATAGCCCTACAGGTACCTGATGTTAAGTGAAAACCACCTTAACTTTTTATTATATTAATGGTTACTATCTTAATAGTAAGTAGTCAAATGTTAGCTTATAACGTATAAAAAAGTAGAAATAATAAAACAATTTAACATAAAATCATTAAGATGGTTTAAAAACTAAAACAAGCGACTTCCATGCCCCTCGAGTCAGTTTCAGTAGCAAGTTTGAGACGTTTATCGTCATATCTCTAGAGATAGTTATCATATCTCGATGAAATTACAATGGGATCACCTCGGAAATGTAGCCTATTAATTAAAAAAGAACAATTGGAATCGGTTCACAATTGACGGAGTAATCACGTTACATACATACAAAATAATAATAATAATAAAACATACAGACGAATTGAGAACCTCCTCCTTTTTGGAAGTCGGTTGAAAAGCTGAAGTTAATTACAATATTGTAGGTAGCGTTATATAACTATTTATTTTCTTAAAACTTTTCTTGTAAAAACGATTTTATCATTAAAGACATCTAATAAGAATTATTCAAATCGGTTCACCCGTTTTCATGCTATCGCGTGACTAGGGCAATTCGGGATTTATATTTATTAAACCCGAAAAACCCAAATTTTCATGCTTTGTTACCTACCCCATTTCGAAAAATCTTACAACACGTACTTCATCTCATCTTGTTTCTCCATACAAACTTTGAGGCCCGTTTCACCCCCTTCAGGGGTGAATTTTGGAAAATCCTTTCTCAGAGGTAACTAACGTCGTAATAACTATCTACATGCCAAATTTTAGCGCAATCCGAAACAATATTGATTTTCACACTTTGTTACCCCATTTCACCCTCTTAGGGGTAGAATTTCAAAAAAACCTGAAACACGTGTTTACTTATTTTTTAACTGGAGCACTTGTATGAAGTTTTGAATAGAAAATCTATCTAATCTTGTTTCTCCATACAAACTTTGAACACCAGTTTCATCCTTTAAGGGGTGAATTTTGGAAAATACTTTTTCAGAGGGAACTAACGTCGTTATAACTATCCGCATGCCAAATTTCAGCGCAATCCGATACAATATTGATTTTCACTCTTTGTTACCCCATTTCACCCTCTTAGGGGTAGAATTTCAAAAAAACCTGAAACACGTGTTTACTTATTTTTTAACTGGAGCACTTGTATGAAGTTTCGAATAGAAAATACTATCTAATCTTGTTTCTCCATACAAACTATGAACCCCGGTTTCATCCCCTATAGAGGTGAATTTTAAAAAATTCTTTCTCAAAGGTAACTAACGTCGTAATAACTATCTGCATGCCAAATTTCAGCGCAATCTTGTTACCCCATTTCACCCTCTTAGGGGTGGAATTTCAAGAAAACCTGAAATACGTATTTACTTATATTTTTACTGAAGCACTTGTGTGAAGTTTCGGATAGAAAAGGCTATCTTATCTTGTTTGTCCATACAAACTTTGAACCCCCATTTCATCCCCTTAAGGGGTGAATTTTGAAAAATCTTTTCTTAGTACACCTTTATGTACTAAGACAAATATACCCTCCAAATTTCAAGTCTCTACGACCAGCGGTTTAGGCTGTGCGTTGTCTATCAACATGACAGTTAGTCAGTATGTCAGGACAAAAACACAACACAAACAAATACTTATAGTATTAGATATATCATTGAGTAGGTATTGGGTAAGCAATAAAATATTCATGTAGGTACGCAATGTCAATTAGTAATACTATTTACGACTTTTGCCTATCACCAAGGCAAAAGTCCTTAAACCGGCAATTAGGCCCAAAATTGCAAAAAAATACTCAAGTATTTTGGCAAGGACTTTAAAAAGAGGCAGACGCCCTAATGCTTAATTCTCAAGTGATGAACACAAAATATGCCGATCCACTCGAACGTAAACATTTACATCCAGATATTATTTTGATAGACAAACAATTTTTAAAAAGCAAATATTGTTTGTCATTTGAAAATAGGTCCTTTTCGTAAAGTTCTCGAAATAAATTATAATTATGTTCTGTCAAAAAACCGAAACACACGCGATGATTTTCGGAATGACCAACTCCTGCAGTCTCTTTTTCAACCGACTTCCTAAAAAGAAGGAGGTTCTCAATTCTTCTGTATGTTTTTTTTGTGTGTATGTTACGCCATTACTCCGTCAATTCTAAACCGGTTCGAATGATTATTTTTGTTATCGGTAGGGTACGTTGCAGAGGTGGTCTCATTGTAATTTCATCGAGATCTGATAAGTATCTCCAGAGATATGACGATACACGTCTCGAACTTGCTACTGAAAATACTCGCAATAAATATACTAAAATAAATTGACTCGCGGGGCATTGAAGTCGGTTGTTTTAGTTTTTAAACTATCTTAATTATTAAAGCTTAAGATTTTACGAAGTCTTCGACAGACTCTACAGTCATCTGAATAAGGGCTACGTGCGCAGATGCAGGTATTCAAAAGTCAACACAATCGAGGAAAATTCGTGAGGAAATCCCCATTTATTTGGTTTCACGATCATAGGCAATACGTTTGTTATCGCTGACTCAGCAGGAAGTGTTTGAAACGTCGTATGCTGTCATTGACATTCTTCTTGCATAAAGATCATCTGCTACCTCGCCTCATGCGATGTCCGATGTATGAGTCGACCAAGTGATGTCCCAGGCCAAGTTCTGCACTTCTTAGAGCTATTTACTTAGGGCTACCCCAAAACAACTGATTGAGTTGGACAGTTCTGGTAAAATAGGTGATAATACTATTATCATAACTGTACATATTTGGATTTAGAGTCAATTAGTGTTACCGAGATACAAAAATGTTCAGGCATTTTCAAATTAGCCCAGCTCGATCTGATCACCCGAGAGCAGTGGCGCAACATTGTCAAATCAAACTAGCCTACATTTTTTAGGGTTCCGTACCCAAAGGGTAAAACGGGACCCTATTACTAAGACTCCGCTGTCCGTCTGTCTGTCTGTCTGTCTGTCTGTCCGTCTGTCACCAGGCTGTATCTCATGAACCGTGATAGTTAGACAGTTGAAATTTTCACAGATTATGTATTTCTGTTGCCGCTATAACAACAAATACTAAAAACATACAAGAAACGTGTTTTTTTCGGCATTTCACACCATCTATGAACGCTTAGTTATATTGAAATGTCGATACCTAACACCTTTGTTAAACGTTAGATGGCGTTATAAGAAATAAAATGTTTATTAATTATTATTTTTGGCTGGCGAAAAATGATAGTGGTATTTTTTTCTCGATCTTATAAAATACTGTAGTGTGGTACGGAACCCTACAAGTGCGAGTCCGACTTGCACTTGGCCAGTTTATTTAAAATGTTGACCAACGTGTAAAAAGCGTAAATGAAAATTAAAGTATATTAAAAATATTATATAATAAGTGTTACATAGTAAGTTGACTTATAGAAATGGGATAATAAAGATAATAAAGAAAACAAAGTTTAAGTTCTACTATTTATCATTCATTCATTAACAGCCAGTAACAGCCAGCAGCCAGCCAGTAGCACGCCACTGAGTTCGATCTTTAGCTCTTTGTTTCCAACCGCTGCCAGCAAGCTTGCGTATGTCATCGCTTTACCTACTTAGCTGGAGGGCGTCCTACGCTTCGTCACGATTCGTTTACCGAGCCGTGGTCTCCACTCTAGAACATGTCTACACCAACGGTTATCGGTTCTACGACAGATGTGACCAGCCCATAGCCACTCCACTTCACTTGCTAATCCTTTGAGCTATGTCAATAACTTTGGTTCTCTGTCGGATCACTTAGTTTTAAATTCGATCCTTTAGAGATACTCCGAGCATAGCCCTTTCTATAGCTCCCTGAGCGACTTTGAATAATCAGTCGCACCGTCAGTGTCCACGTCTTGGCTCCGTATGTCATTTCAGGTAGGACGCACTCATTGAAGACTATTCCGGCTTTGTGGTATGAGCGATAAAATTACTTGACAATTTTTTTTTAAATGCTGCCCATCCTAGCCGTATTCTTCTGCAGGCTTCCTTTTCGAAATTGTTTCTACCCAATTGCAAGATTTGCCCAAGGTAAGATATTCTTTACTACTATTAATGTAACTTAATAAACTGGCCAAGTGCAAGTCGGACTCGCACTAGAAGGGTTCCGTACCACACTACAATAATTTATAAGATCGAGAAAAAAATACCACTATCATTTTTCGCCAGCAAAAAATAATAATTAATAAACAATTATTTCTTATAAAGCAATATAACGTCTAACAAAGGAGTTAGGGATCGACATTTCAATATAACGCCATCTATAGGATGTTTACCTAACTAAGCGCTCATAGATGGCGTGAAATGCGGAAAAAACACGTTTCTTGTATGGGGACCCTCTATTATTTTTAACTTTATTCTGTTTTTAGTATTTGTTGTTATAGCGGCAACAGAAATACATCATCTGTGAAAATTTCAACTGTCTAACTATTACGGTTCATGAGATACAGCCTGGTGACAGACGGACAGACAGACAGACAGACAGACCGACAGACGGACAGCGGAGTCTTAGTAATAGGGTCCCGTATTACCCTTTGGGTACGGAACCCTAAAAATTCAAGGTTTTGGCATTTTCACGCTCGTGCAAAACAAACCCATCTCGACATTCAAAATTAATAGATGTTTAATTTAACTTTTTGAAAAAACCTTTTTTTATCGTTTGGAAAAAATTTGAAATATCTAAAAGGCCATTGGAGGTCATGCCTTGTACTATTATTTATTCTGTGGTCATGCTTAGTATAGGTTTCGTAAATGTACATGTCTTGTAGGTAACTATAATAATCAATTAACAGAAAATTAATTGAAAGTTAAAATCTTTTTCATGCACAAGCATTTTGTAAGGCGTCAGCATGTGTAATAAAAAGTACCAATGATAACATACATACTAGCCCAAATTCAACTGCCCTACCATTTGCCATTACGGAGTTCCAGGTCAGGTACCTACAGCCCGGCTCCATCATCAGGTCATCTCGATGGTATCTACATATTATTTGAGGGCTCGGTGGCTTATTCGGGAGAACGGTCGGTCTCGATGCCAGAGGTACCGAGTTCAAACCCCGCCGTGCACCAATAGGTCGGGTCGCGCGATAGGGGTAGAAAGGAACTGTTAAGTAATTAATATGTCGTAGGGGCAACTACTAAAGACATTAAAGAAAATGCTTTAAAACAAATAAATTGTCTGAAGTACTGAAACACATAGGTACATGTATGGTTGGCAACCCTACTTTAATAGTTTTTTAATAGTCTGACGTCAACGATTGGATGACAGCTGAATGGTTCATTTCTTTTGTTTTTTAAGGTTCCGTACCTCAAAAGGTAAAAAAGAAACCCTTATAAGATCAGTTTCTTGTCGGTCTGTCCTCTGTCCGTCTGTCTGTCTGTCCGTGTGTCACCACCGATTTTCTCAGGAACGGGAGAACCTAGCAAGTTGAAATATATACCAGATACTGAGGTCTATAGTCCCTATTAGGTGAATAAAAATCAAAGTCCTGGGTTAACACGATAAAAAGATATGAGCAAATTTAGATTTACGGGAAAACTTGTAAGTACCAAAATTTACCTTAACTTTTAACTTTATTATTTTTCGAATCATGAAATTTGGCAACAAGCAAGGTCTTACAGCACAAATACAGGAAAAAATTCAAAACATTAAAAAAAAGTTGAAAATTAAAGGGTGTCCCCATACATACATAGTTTCTTCAATTAAGATAGGCCTCTGAGTTATATGAGCGCTCATACAATTTAGAGGTCTAGCTTAATTGGTACCTACCAACGATGGGACGGAACGGAAGCCTCGGTGGGCGAGTCCTACTCGACTTGGCCGGTTTTTAACCGACTTCAAAAAAAGGAGGAGGTTTCTCAATTCGACCGTATATATATATATATATATATTTTTTATGTTTGTTCGCGGATAACTTCGTCGTTTATGAACCGATTTCGATTATTCTTTTTTTGTTCGAAAGGAGATATCCCAAGTGTGGTACCATGGTAATTTTATCGAGGTATGATAAGTATCTCCAGAGATATTGAGATAAACATCTCAAAATTGGTACTGAAAATGAATAGCGCGGCATTGAAGTCGGTTGTTTTTTAGTTTTTAAACGATATTATATTTTAATTTAGAGCGTTAAATTCTGCTTTTGCTATGTTAACTTGGTAATTGATTATGATTTAACGTGTATATGTGCATATATTAATACTGCCTACATGCTGAATTAATGCTTTGATTTGATTTGAATATCTTTGGTCACTACTAAACGGATTTTCATGCGGTATGCACATTGGTGCATTCTATTGAGACAGACTAGTGATTCAGGAGGAATGTTTAGGTTTATAATTCGATAAGGTTTTGTGTAAATTTGTAGAAATATGACGATAACTGTTGAAGATGCGCGACGCAACAGACTGATGCAAAAAATGTAGGCATATTGCTCTACCCTTGCGAAGCCAGGGTTTTTTTAATATCTTATAGGCTTATAACGTTTTGACCACTGTCTCACCTGTTGGTAACTGATGCTGCGGTCGAAGATGGTAAGCACGCTAGGCCTAGAATGGGAGCTGGCTCTCAAGGATAGCTTCCGGAACACATTAGATATTTGGCGACAGATTATCTAACTTGTGGGTAGGTCGCTAGTTTATTTATATAATCCAACAGCTCTAAATAAAAATCCAAATCGGTTAAGAATTTCTGAGATAAACACATAAAGAAAAAATATACAGTCGAATTGAGAACCTCCTCCTTTTTCCAAGTCAGTCAAAAAGAAGAGTATCATATATAACATCAATTAGTATTCAACAAATACATATAGATAAACGACTGGACCGGTTTGGCTGGAATTTTGCGCAGAGATAGCTGGCATGAGTAAGGATATATTATACATAGATATTAGGTAAATTTTTTTAGGTACATAAGATAATAAATATTTTTCAACGCGGGTGCAGCCGTGGAGCACAACTAGTAAGTTACTCTAAGCATTGTCAGAAATTTAAAAGGGCTTTTAACCGACTTCAAAAAGAAACGGTTCTCAATTAGTCCTATTTTTGTTTTGTTTTTGACATCTTTGCCTATTTTTAAACAATTTTTTTTATGAGTAGTATATTAATTTATTTAATACCTTCCATCAACATTTGATGCGAAGATATTCGGAGATATGAAGATAAACACCTTATAGTTGCTCTAGGAACAAGTACGAATTATCTCGACAAGCATTCTTCGACAGCATCATCAGCATTTTCCAGGGAGGATACGGGGGAACACATTTGTATGAAAAAGTGCACCCTGCGTTCCCTCTTAAGTGCTTGTTAAAAAGCACCCAATCGTTAAACAGCTTCACACACAGTTTCAGGCGACTGACAAACCATTTTGATAACGTATTTCGCAATCTGATAAAAAAGATTTGTATGAGACTTTACCTTCAAATTAAGAAGATCAATTTGTTAATTTAACGTGCCATAGGAGAGGCCTATGTCCAGCAGTGGATGAAAATTGGCTGATAATGATGATGATTTAATGAAAACACACACACAGGACTTCTGCTAGTCCGCCTGGGGCGGTACCACCACTTTGCCAATTAATTTTCAGCCGTGAAATAGGAATGTTTTTCTGTTGAAATGGCAAGGTGTCCAGTGAAATTACAGGGCATGTTAGACTCAACATCTTTATGTCTCAAGGTAACAGGCGCAGTGCAGTGACATGCAAAATTCTGGCAGTTCATAATTTTGCATGCCGCTGTATCTGTTATAGGTAGACGTCATCGCTTACCATCAGGCGAGCGTCGTGCTTGTCCAAGTACCTTTTACAATAAAAAATTTAAAAAAAAACACGAGGTAATACGACGAACAAAAAAATCATCTCCACTTCATGTATGGGAGCAACCTCTAATGTTCTACATTTAAATGTCGCTATAGTTTGTACTATTATTTATTCTGTGCTATAGTATTAACAATGAAGTAATCTGTGGCGCAGGCTGCGCAGACGCAGCGCGCCAGCTTTGCGCATCTACAGGTGGCATTTAAGGCTGCGTTATCACCTCCCGTCGGCCACAGTTCGCCGTAACGCGGGCGGTAACGCACGCGTGCTAACAAAACGAAACGACCATTAGTGTCGATATTAATATCGATACTTCACCATCGAGTATCATAAAACTATATAATTATTTCGAGTGAATTGAATTCAAGCTCGATGTGTATTCGCGAATTTTGCCTAGTCTCTTTGTGATATAAATTTAATTAGATTAGTTTTTGCGGTAACAAGTGCAAGGTGCTGATTTTAAGGTAAGTTATTGTTTTTATTAATTTTATTTAGTGTGTATGATGTATACATAATTTTAAATTTAGAAAGCCCCTTTCGCGTAAAGGATAGATGGCGTGAATTCTAATCGAGAGGTTGCCGGATCAAATCCTAGCACGAGTGTTCTTCCACAGGTGGTAGGAGCATATTATATCGATGTTCCGCCTGACTTGCTACCAAAAAGTAGCATACCACCATTAAGGAATAAATCTGCCGCCATAACCTTACGGTGTTCCAGCAGCACACAGTTCTTGAGAGTCAGAGTATTCTAGGCCTAGCTTGTTCACCATCAACCATCACCAACCTCATCATTGTTTACCACCAGGTGAGATAGTGGTCAAACGCTAGCCCATAAGATATAAAATAAGATCGTTTAAAAAACTAAAATAACCGAATTCAAATGCCGCGCTATTAATTTTCAGTACCAAGTTTGAGGTGTTTATCTCCATATCTCTGGAGATACTTATCAGATCTCGATAAAATTACTGTGGTACCAACCTTGGGATACCTCATTTCCAACAAAAAAATCATCAAAATCGGTTCATAAACAACGAAGCTATCCGCGAACAAACATAACATATATATGTATATATATACGGTTGAATGGAGAAACATCATATTTTTAAGTCGGTTAGAAACGCCAACGAAAACTCTGGAAAATTAGAGATTCACGCGACCCACCACAGATGTCTGTGATACGTGCCTTTTTATTAAGGCTTAAGAAGTCTAAATATTTAGGCATTATTTTATAATGTGCCTTATTATTAAGACATTTGTGGCGCCCGCCCTGAGACATTTGAGATAATAAACCATAAAATGTCCTGTAAATTCAATCAACACTTACATCGTTTGAAAATTCAACACAATGACACGGAACAAATAAAGTTAAGGAAAACCCCATCTTAAGGTTAAGAGATAAGTAAGTCTTATTTTCCTCTATTTTTTCGGTTCCTCATATAAATTAGTCCAATAGTCATCAAAACCAATAATGTAAATGCGATAGTCAGTTTGTATATTTGTTTGTTTGTTTAACGACGGTCAAACGACTTGTGCGATATGGCTAAAAATTTAGAGAGAGAGAGATAGAAAATATATTATATGTATAAAATAATATAATATAAAATATATTATAAATATATAAGGAAATATATTATATATATATACATGTAATATATATTTATATTCCAAGAAGTTGAAAAGAACGCAGATATTATCACTAATACATATACATCTAAGTAAATAGAAACATAATATGTACTTAGATGTATATGTATTAGTGATATAGTAAAAAGAGAGAGAGAGATAGAGAGAAGAAAGAGAGCAGAGCACCTGGGCATGTTTTCCATGACATTTTGGATCGAGTGGAACAATTTACATCTAAGTAATTCTAAGCAGCAATAGATTCAAAGTGGGGCTGGCAATGGTATTGACTCTCAAGGTTTGTGTGCTGCTGGAACACCGTAAGGTTATAAGCAACAGATTTTCTCCTTGATTATGGTAAGCTACTTTTTGGTAGCGAGACAGACGGAACATCAATATAATGAGTTCGAATCCCACCCCACCCATTGCACTATTGACGTGAACCCACTCCAGACACAAGCATATTTAGCTTAGTTGGAGGGGTTAACAAGAATACTAGTAATGTGCAACCCACATTGCGAGTAATCTTTTAATTAAAAAAAAAAAAAAAAAATCATCCTGCCACCTGCAGCATGGCAACCACAGAATATTAGATCTGGTAATCATCAGGCAAGCGTCTTGTCCTGGTAAATGTTAATATCACCAACCAGTTAAAGACATGTTACGAATCGGTTTATCGAGTTCTGGTATGAGGTATTCAGCCAGTTTGGATAGTTGATTTATGTGGAAGGAACTTTAGTCGGTTGTCCAGAGCCTTCTTCCATTTCCAGAAAATTAGGATAGTTTCATCTTATACTGTATCTTCACCTAATACCAGGTTAAGTATTGGTCTCATATCTGTCCAGCATAAAAAAACCATGTAAAATTGTCTTTATGCAAAGACAAGGTTTTATTTTTATATGTTGTAGGCATGTAATTAAAATGTAATTAGATAATCAAATCAGTACGATGTAATTGGTCGGTCGTTAGCGAGCCGAGCGCGAAGTTTTTTAGGCCAGTGCTCTCGAGAATCTTGTCGGATAGCTTCATCTTCTTATAATTATGTTTAAGCGAGCAATTTTTGTACGTATACAAAAAAAACACTAACCAACAGGTGAGATAGTGGTCAAACGCTAGCCTATAAGATATAAAATGAAATTTAAAAAAAAAACGGCCAAATCCGAGTTGGACTCTCTCACTGAGGCTTCCTTACACACTTGTCAAACTCGGGTTTTTTAACCTTAGCATAGAAAAGATAACCTTACTTAACTTTGTAGATCGTTCCTTAGACCGATGCCTAAGTGGTTATTACAGCAACCGCAAATAATAACTTAGCAATAATAAATTCGCTTTTTGTTATAAAACTACATGTTTACAATTTTTTGTATAAAACTACATGTTTACAATTTTCAGATTTTTTTTCCTTCTTAGGTGCTGTATTGTAGTGCTATAGGTACTTGCGAAATTTTATGATGTCAACGGGAAGTACCTTAAAGGTTTTATTCCCTTGTGAAATCGTAAAATATGGGAAAATATGTGACATAAACGGTCATCTTTCGATTAGGTTAACTTACAAGTTTGATTTTTCAAAGCTGAAAGCGACCGTAGACCGTACTTAGCAGTTTCAACTTGATACCTCTACGCGTTCCTAATAGAAAGGGTCTTGCCAGACGGACAGACAGACAGACGGACAACAATGTGACCCTATAAGGTTTTCTTTCCTTTTGAGAAACGGTACCCCAAAAAGACAATCTAATTGAAAACCACCTACATTTTTGAGGTCAGTTTATAATAGTGTTTTAAAATATCTATCATATAACTTTTAAATTAACGTGATTTTTTATGATAAACTAATTGTGTATATATATTTCTCGGTTCTGTAACAACTAGTTTTGCAACTTTTTTTTAACGAGAACAGAGAGGTATACAGAAATAAAACACGTTTTGATAAGTAAATACCTACACACCTATCAAATCTATCAAACAACGCAGCGTTGTAAATCCCCAGAAATTAGAATACATTATTATTTCTTTAGCCAAATATTCACATGCATACATACAGCACACCTCTTAAATAATTATATACACTGTATATATACACTGCTTTTTTGCAACACAGTTTTTCAAACTAAAGCAAATAGGCAGGGTACCTGAAAACTTTTCACAATGAAGCATTTTTTTTTTTTTTTTTGTATTTGTATATCAAAACTGTTATTATAATGTATGATTTAAATAATTCAATATAATCACTATTTAGCGCCCTGTAGCCTGAAAAAAAACCCTGCTCAGCGATATAGCCTCCAACTGTACTTACTCTAATACTAATTCATATGTTATTTTTTTTGTAGCAATAAAGCGTATTCTACTTTGAGTACACAGCTGTATACTTAAAGGTATTCTATTCATTTCTCGCAATTTGCGGCAAACATCGGGCGCATAATTTCACGTCAACGGTCGTAGCCACTTCGTAGCAAATGCAAGTGAACCGAGAACTTCCTAACTGGGCGGTAAATTGCCGTCCACACGCAGACAAATACGTATTGCAATCGTGGTAATTAAATTGTATTATTTTATAGGCGGAAAATCGCGAGCGAAATTCCGCTGATGTGTGCATAATATGTAAATAATTGTTTATATTATACAATCAGCTCTGCCCAGCAGTTTTACCCGCGTAGACATCGGTCCCGTTAGAATATCGGGATAAAAAGTATCCAATGTCAGGGTCTAAGCTATTTACATACCAAATTTCAGCTCAATCGTTTCAGTAGTTTAAGCGTGAAGAAGTAACAAACTTACACACAAACTTTTATAATATGTATTAAAAGCGGTGTCCTGCGTCCGCGAGCGCGTTCGCAATCTGATTTTTAATCGTTTTACTGATCGTTTGGTATGAACCAGACTCGGCATTCACAAAACAATTCAAAATAACTGGTCAAGAATTTGGTACCTTACTTACTAGGCAGGCGCGATTACCCCGAAGTGGATCTTGGCCTCCGACAATATAAGACGCCATTGCTCTACGTAGTAGCTGTTCTGTGCTATTGCTCTCTGGATTTTGCGATCTTTCTCCAGTCGGACAGTCCGAGTTGGGTTCTTTTTGGACCTCGGCTGACCCACGGTATCTGGACGTCCGACGGGTCGCCGACCTCTAGCATGTCGTAGGTTTCACGGTACCATACAGTCTCTCCAGCGGGCCTGCAGCATCACGAAGTTCGACAGTTGATTATTGAATGAAGGAAATGAACTAAATGACGATGACGCAATTATTTAGGATGTATAGCTCCATTTCTCTCATTTCGTTTATTTCAATCCCTATCAAACTTCGTGATAAGCCTGCTGTTCTCTTTCAACAGTTCGTAAAACCAGTAACCAAAATTTTTTTTTAATACCTGATAGGATAGCCGCTAGCCCTAGCTAGCGTTTGACCACTATCTCATCTGGTGGTAAGCGATATTTTGGTCGAATATGGTGAACAGGCTAGGCCTAGAATACTCTGACTTTCAAGCGCTGTGCAGTCCCGCGACACTGCATACATAATTAAATAACTCAGAATTATGAACGTACTTTGTACCAACCAACACTGCAAAAAAAATGTATAAGCATAATACCACAGATTATACAATAGTTACTAGGTAAATAATACTTTCCGTTGTTAGGTTGGCTACACAGTGCTTTCATAATTCGGGTATCAACAATGTATGGAAGTGCCAACTCTTATAACGTAGTAGAGTGATTCAGTACTCTGTGGCGCTGTGTGCTGCCGGAACACCGTAAAGCTATTGCCGCAGATTTTCTCCTTGGTGGTGGAAAGCTACTTTTCAGTACCAATTCAAGCGAAACATCGATAAGATGCTTCTTAAATGCTTATCAGGCAACCAACAATACATTGCAAAGTTAGATAAGTAGTTACATAATAATAACTTGTAAAAGATTGCCCATAATCAAGCGAGTAGATGAGATACAATCAAGGCAAGTAGTTAACCGAATACACACTTGATGGAGTACAGATTGACACATAGATAGCAGTGTAAAAACTAGGTTCAATCAGAGATTAAATGCTAGTTTCTACGTGGCTGATCACAAATTGCCATAGGTTAGTTATCAGTAGAGTTGTGTTTTTTACTTCTAGTCTAGTTACTATTATTTATCCTGTGTCTAAACTAAGATTATAAAGTGGAAAGATATGATTTTTTGTTACGATTTAACTCAAAAACTATTGGACCGTATTTCAAATTTCTTTTAGTAATGTAAAGCTACATTTTCAGCGAGAAACGTAAGTTATATTTTATCCCTGTATTCTTACGGGAACGGAAACTAAGTGGGTGAAACCGCGAGGCGCTCCAAGTATACTATACAGTGTCATGGTCTTGCGCTGTATGGATTGGGCTAAAGTCAGTTGTCGAACGCCTCGTTGAGACGAGGCCTCAACGAGGCATTTGACAACTGTCTGCCTCGTTGAGATGGCTGTCTTCCATTTCCAGACAAGCTTGACTCCATCTAACTGCATCGTTTAACTTAACATCTGGTCCGATAGTTGTCAAGTGCTTCTCTGTTCGTTTGCCATACCGCGGCCAGATGGGAGAGATCGTCATACACTTTGGTGGTATTTTTAAATCTCTCTAACTATCCGCGCTATACTATACTATATAACTATACTATATAATAGTCTTGTCTACAAACTGAAACTTTTTATATTTTCAACAGACTTTCAAAAAGGAGGTTCTCAAATTGTCCGTCCATTTAAAAAAAATTTGTATATATCTGATAGGCTAGCGTTTAACCACTATCTCGCCTGGTGGTAAGCGATGATATGGTCGAAGGTGGTGAGCACGCTAGGTCTAGAATACTCTCTTTCTTTCAAGGGCTTTTTTTTATGAATGATGCCCGATTATTCCGCAACCGTGAACCGAATGATTCTTCTTTTTATCGGTAGGGTTTTTAACGATAAATGTCTCAAACTTGCTAATGAAACTGACTCGCATGGCATTAAAGTCGGTTGTTTTCGGTTTTAAACTAAAAATCTTAATGATATAAAGCAAAGTTGTACTTGTACCAGTTTATGCAGTCGAGTTTTTTGCTGAGTTAAAAATTACTAGGCAAATATTTATTGTAGTCATTAGTGGTAGTCGTATGTATTTAATATGCAAGCTCTTTCAATTAAAATAACGAGTGATGTCTAGTCTCTGTTTAATATCCGTCTGGCCAGCTACCCCCTTACCACAGATTATATTACAGTTACTACGTAACTGTTTTGGAAAATCTGTTCCAATATATATATATATATATATATATATATATATATATATAGTATAGTATAGTCAACAGTATAGTCAACGTGTGTAGTATGTTGGTGCCTTTCATTCGTAGCAAATAAAAATATACATACCTAAACCTAAAAAATATATTGGTAAATAACTTTAGGATTTGGCCATTTATTTTACTGTACCTTCCTCATTAAATTAGACATTTTTATAATTAAAGGTTTAATTTAATGTGCATAAAAATGCATGAAATATACTTCTTTCTCATTCGAAAACCTTAACGGTAAATTATGGAGTTTTGGGCTCCTCCGAAATATCGTACCAAATGAGATAAAAATAAAGATAATGATCAAGAATTAAGCTTATTTTGAGTTCCCTCACATATGTATTTATGTAGGTCCCTAACCTTTAGTTAGCTAAATAATTTTGTGAACAAAATACCTGCTCTACAATGGTTACCAATGCCCTGATTCTCAATCATTCGAAAACCCATTCGGAGTCGGAAAGTGCGTCGTTTCCGACTGAGATCGTGAAATTGCGATTCTAAATGCTCGAATCGAAAACTTTTGACATTTCAATTCGGAAAGTCATGTGGCTAAATTCGTAAAGTATTCCGCGAGCAAATAGCTGGCGGAATCATATCCGTGATACATTTTTTTGACCTAAAAGTGTTTTTAAAGGTTTACTATCCAATAATTACGACTTTATATATTATTTGAGACATATTAGAGAAAATACTGAATTGAAACAAGAGATTGATTCGTTTTATTTGACAGACTACTAAAATACCTACAGATCAGCCCCCTAATTCTCAATTAATCGAAAACCTATTTGGATTCGGAAGCTTCATTTTTTATTTTGAATATTGATTGTACTATTCATTATTCTGTGATATTGATAAATCCGTGAGCTATTTTGTCGCAGAAACCTTTCCAATAAGAATCACTCATTTTTTCGAATTGAATAACCCTGCTGGCACAGATTATATAATAGTTACTGCGTATCTGCCGATATTTCCTTTTCGCTTATAAATGCAAAAAACCTGATTTGTATTTTTAAGAACATATAAATTTAACACATGGAAAAACATTCAGGAAAAGCTATTTCTTACGTCTTCAAAGTAAAAAAATAAAAAACTTTTTATAAATCGGTTCACAATAGGGAATATGCATGTGGTATAAAATTACTTAAAATCTTTTATGTTCGAATAATTATTGTGCTGGTGCTGCATGTTAAACATTTTTTTATAAATTAAATACTCTTACATGTGTTAAAATATTATATGAAAAATGCAAAAAAAGCGTGGGAAATTTAAATTTTCTACACACATCACCACTTGTCAATTAGAAAGTAACGTCACAGTGCAGCACACGGCCTCCACAGCTTAAATCTTTTTCATAGAAATAGTACTGTAGTACGAATACGTAGTATTTCTATTAAAAATATTTAATCTGTGGAGACCGTGTCGTGCACTGTGACGTCACAAAGGCGCGCGAAAATTTGGCAGCGTTTTAGATACCTCATATTTTTTCAATGCTAAAACTATATTTTTTAGCTTAATTTGAACACTTTAAGTATTATTTAATTTTTTTACTGTGTTAAATGGATGTATTCAGTGAAATAAACATATTAAAAAAAATCATGCATATTCCCTATTGGCGATATCGATGAATATACATTTAAAAAAACATGCAGACGAACATAGAACCTCCTCCTTTTTAGATGTCGATTAAAATGAATTACTTCCAACAAAAATAAATTTATACATAATCAATAAATCAAACATGTCCATAAATTAATCAGGTATATTTTAGTGTGTAGAAATAAAAGTGTTTCTAGGACAAGTTATTGGCATTTGGCACACATTGCGTAACCTTCGGCCTTCTCGAGATAACATTGTCAACTACAACGAAATCTAGATAGCTGGAGATCACTATAAAGATACTGCTGCACAAAATATATACGCCCTTGACCTGACACTTCGTACTCTACATTTATTTAGCACTTATTTAAAAAAAATAATAAAAAAAAATAGGGCTGATTTATTTATAGAGAAATTCTCAAATAATTCGTGCTATCATCGTTAGAATCGTAGTACGATAAGTAAAAAAAATCTGTGCCTTGTGTCAAGGCGCAAGACAGGTAAAAAGTTCGTAAAGTGCGGACGCCGGGATGCGGAAGTGCTTAAGGTACGGACCTGCGATCTCAGTACTTTTCAATTGTTTTCTGATCGTGTTTGGTGTGAACCAGTCGGTACAAATACTACTGCGCTATATGATCGCCGCCTAGATCGCGCACGCAGGACGCTGAGGCGTGTCCGTACCTTTAGTGCCTTTTAGGTGCACTAAGTGCACTTTCATAAAATGTAAAATTCTCATTCTCGTTCTCACTCAGAAGAAGGCATAGGCCACAGCTTTGATTATAGTAAGATGTCTTCTTCACTTACCATTAGGCGAGGGTCTTGCTCGTAATTTTATTGTAGTCTAGAACATTACAAGGCGCATTTAATCATTTCAATGAAAAGGAAAACTATGAATCATTTTCCTTGCAATCAAAATTCTAATTATGTCGGCTGAATCGAGGTCAAATACAAATCAATACCAATATATTATAAATACGAAAGTTAGTTTGTTTGTTTGTTAACTCTTCACTTAAGTTCACTGTCAAATGGCTGCACCCATGGTTGAAAACTTGTACAAGAATAGGCAATATATAGTAGAATGGGACTTCGCCCGGGCGAAGAAGCGGAGCTGCTTATATCATTAACTTAAAATGTAGTTCCTGGCAGTATTCTGCAGGTTTTATTCATAAAAACCGGTCAAGTGCGAGATGGAGTCCATCTCGGCACCGAGGGTTCCATACACACTTGTCAAAGTAGGGACGAACAAAAGGAAATACCTAACAAACAAAGAAAGTAAAGGACAAATTTTGCTCATCTCTAGACATGGTTGTTGCACCAGCCGTAAATAAATAAGCTTGTAAATTCGGTTATCTTTGTTATGAAAGTTCATACATACGGTTTTCAGTTTTCCCTTGACATCACCAAATATCATGATTCTAGGTCAACGGCAATCGCAAAATATGCAAAAATATGCGATACATACTTTAACATAAGTGCATACTATTTAGTGCTGCTTGAAATAAGCAGCACTAAATAGTATGTACGTATGAATGAATGCTTTGATATACCTTTGACCTTGGCTGTAGCTGACTGACTGACTGTGTACCAAAGATAAATTAAAAACTGTACCTACAATGATTGGTGAATACCGAATACCGTTTTATGAGTATCACCTACGACGCGAATAGCCCAGTTACACACTTGACTTACGTAGTATCAAGTACCAAGTACTTTACTTGTATCTATGACTTGCCCATATCTATTGAATGCTGAGCTGACTCAGGAGGGTTATGTTTACCAACTGCAGGTGCTTGAGAGAATTTCAGTGATTGAAATTATTTTGATTATGTTGTTAGAAATGATAATTGTCTGAAGGGCTCTTGATGATTTTATTTACTAGTAATAAGATATACCTATGCTTAAACTTATGCAAAAACTTGACCGTTATCGTTATCTCTCCTAATGACAATGCAGTATTAAATAGGATCATCGATATATTGATTGAAATGATTTTGATTAGTTATGTTGTTTGTAAGAAATGATAATTGTCTGAAGGGCTCTTGATGATTTTATTTATTGGTATTCAATTTACCTATGCTTGACAAGAACTTGACTGTTTATTTCACCTAATGACAATGCAGTATTAAATAGAATCGTCGATATATTAACTGAAATGTTTATGATTATGATAAATTATAATTGATAAGGCTCCATACCACAGTAGAATATTTAAAAACATCGAGCAAAACATGCCCGAAAACACATTTCTTATGCGGGCTCTTTTATTATTTTTATAGCGGTCATAGAAATAATGAAAATGTCAAGTGTCGTCCACTTATTACGGTTCAGGAGATACAGACCTGTGACAGACAGACAGACGGACAGCGGAGTCCAAAAAAAGGTCCCGTTGTAGCCTTTGGCGCATCCATAATAAAGATAACTGTAGGTACAATAAAATAAATTGTCGATGATAAGATTTTAAAAACAAAAACATGGATGTTGTTTCTTCAAGTCAGTATCTTATCTACTTTATCTTTAGCACATTGAATTATTTGGATTAGGTTTGTTAAATATATAACAATTTTAACTTTTTAAGGTTATATTGAACATTTAGATAGTTACTTATCTAAAATCGGAATAGATCATCATCATCATATTTTACATTTATATTTATATTATATTGTATAGGCTAAAGTTTGACCACTATCTCACCTGTTGGTAAGTGATGAGGCGATCGAGGATGATAGCATGCTACGTCTTGAATGGGAACTGGCTCTCAAAGACAGCTGCCGGAACACATCAGATGTATCAGAAATTTTGTGCAGGTTTTAATATAAACGTATTGTTCATATGTTGTATAGTTCATCATTCATTTTATATTACCAACACAAATTTGTACATACATACATACAATCACGCCTTTTCCCCGTTGGGGTAGGCAGAGACTACTTCTTTCCACATGCTACGATCCTGACATACCTCTTTCGCTTCTTCCACTTTCATGAGCGCCTTCATACATGCTCGCCGGTTATAAGGACTTTTGACTTGGCCTTTCTTTAAAACGTCTCCAATCTGGTCGTGATACGTTCTCCTAAGTCGGCGTCTACCGGCTGCCCCATTCACACTCCTCTCATAAATCTGTTTCGTCAGTCTTTCTTCATCCATCCTCTCTAGATGTCCAAACCATCTAAGCATCCCTTTCTCTATACAATATACAAATTTGTAATTTTGAATAAATGAAATGAAATGATGTTTGGCGACAGATTTTCAAACTTGAGCTTCCATCCTCAACCTGACCAGGTATTCATTAGACAGTGACCTACCACCATGCCGGGGGTTTCTTAACGATGTTTTTCCTTCACCCGAGGACCACTGTGAATTGTGCACATATATTTTACGATAGAAAAATCCACAGCTGCGCGGCGGTGGTTTGTACCGAAACTGATGTGATGTCGTTTTAGACACGCCTTCGGTTTCACGGTGCCTTAACACTTGTGGCTGGTGTACAATAATATTGTGTGAACGACATAAGTTTCGGAGCATCACCTTTTGAAATTCAATGTGACATTATAGAAGACAATAGATAGTTAGGTGGATAACTGTTAATTGTTCTTAGCTAGGAAGTCATTGATCTATAACTAGTGTATGACGAATTATTCTGACTGATATGCTATCAACCTACAAAGTAAGTGTCATAAGATAACATATAACCTACTAGGATTCATAATATTTATTAATTATTATTATTGCTAATAGGGCATTTACCTTCCATGAAAATTCACGTCAAGCTAAGGCCCCCAGTCAAAGTGGACAGTGACTGGAAACAAAGAGTCGAAGATCGGGCTCAGTAGTGTGTTTTGGGAGAGGCCTTTGTCCAGCAGTGGACTAATAGCGGCTGATTATGATAATGATTCATAATATGCACTTGCGTAACTTAACGCATAAAATTTTTTATGAACTAGCAATCCACCCCGTATTCACATCGAAGTAGGCTGGCGTTCGCCGCCAAAAACCCTTTTAAACCAACCACAGAAAAGGAGGAGATTCTCAATTCAACGGTATTTTTTCTTTTTTTTATTTATCTTCGTTACTTCAGAACTCCGTCAAATCTTAACCGATATGAAAAATTCCTTTTTTGGTCGAGATATGTCCCATTCAAATTTTATCGAAATCTGATAATTATCTCCGGAGATATGAAGATAAACATCTCAAACTCATTGCATACCTTGATGACATATGCATTTGTATACCTTGACGACATGATACTACTTACTGGCTATTTTGACTATCGCGGCATGTGAAGTCGGTTCTTTTTCGTATTGTAAACGTTCTTATATTATTATCTAAACATATTTCCTTGGAGTTGTTTTCTATTTCTACATTGGCAGTATAATAACACAATGCACAATATTATAATTTTTTTCGTACCTCGATAACTTTTGCTCGCGATTGTTATGTCCGTATTGTGAATGTAATTCCTCTATGATGTTCTTTATCTAATCTAATCTATTTATACGAGTATATACGTTTATTTCGAGCAGGGAAAATCCCCATCATGAATCGTTCGCAGATTGTAAACTATCTAGTCTAAAACATAATGATCAGTGATCGGAGGAGGCAGAGCTATTTTTTAACCGACTTCAAAAAAAGGAGGAGGTTTCTCAATTCGACCGTATATATATATATATATATATATTTTTTTATGTTTGTTCGCGGATAACTTCGTCGTTTATGAACCGATTTCGATTATTCTTTTTTTGTTCGAAAGGAGATATCCCAAGTGTGGTACCATGGTAATTTTATCGAGGTATGATAAGTATCTCCAGAGATATTGAGATAAACATCTCAAAATTGGTACTGAATAGCGCGGCATTGAAGTCGGTTGTTTTTTAGTTTTTAAACGATATTATGGTACGTTTGCGTTGCGACATGTTTTCCGATTATGGACATGATGAATAGTGACATGTCTGAGGTCCTGGGATTCACTGGAATTTAAAAATATACTTATTGTAGTGGTTGGTAATGAGATTATTAAGTTTATGACAGCTTATAATGTTGTTGGTTTAGATCTAAAGTAAAACGATATCTGAGTTAGGATCTTTGTTTATTGGTTCCTGTACTTTTTCATATATTCAATTTTTTTTTAAATATCATTATAGGCTAGCGTTTGACCACTATCTCACCTGTTGGTAAGTGATGATGCGGTTGAGGATGGCAGCACGCTAGGCCTTATTTTACTGAAATCAGTGAAAGCACCGAAAAGAGAATGGGTGGTTTAAAAAATATTGTGCTCTTTTTATACCTGATACAATCAAAATGTCGAATCCTTCAGGACGACGACATTCATTTATTTATTCAGACTAATATTATAAAAACGTTTTTAACTCTGTCACTCTGTCTGTTTGTTACTTAATCACGGCTAAACGGACGATCCGATCTTGCTGAAATTTAACAAGGAGATACTTTATAGGATGAGGATGAACATAAGTTACTAAATTCTTGGTGTACGTGATTTAAGTCGCGGGTATCAGGTAGTTACTTTTTATAAATGTTCCCTTTAGGTTCTATATTTTTAAACCGACTTCACAAAAAAGGAGGAGGTTCTCAATTCGTGAAGTCGGTTCTTTTAGGTTTTTTAAACGTTCATACGATTAACCAACTTCAAATGCCGCGCTATTAATTTTCAGTACCCAGTTTGAGGTGTTTATCTCCATATGTTTTTTTTTTATAATAATAATAAGAATAATTTATGCAGGACGGTACGGTCGACATATGTCGGGCATGCCGCCGTCCCGGAGAGTCACTCAGACATATCATTTCCGGTTGTTCTCATCTTGCTAACTCCGAGTACTTGCACAGACATAACCTCGTAGCCTGTATCATCCACCAGCAACTTGCTCTTCAATACGGCCTTGTCGAGTCTGAGGTGCCGTACTATAAGTACGCACCTGCGCCAGTTCTTGAAAATGGTCATGCTTTGCTCTATTGGGACCGATCGGTTATCACGGACAGGACTATTGTCGCCAATAAACCTGATATCGTGATAGTCGACCGGTCCCAGCGGCGGGCAGTGTTAGTTGACATCACCATCCCGCATGACGAGAACCTCGTGAAGGCTGAAAAGGACAAGATCAGCAAGTACCTTGACTTGTCTTTCGAGGTTACCGCCATGTGGGATGTTGATTCGACTAGCATTGTCCCAATAGTCGTTTCTGCGAACGGCCTAATAGCGAAGAGTCTCGACCAACATCTCAAGAGACTCTCGCTAGACGGCTGGATCAAGGGCCAGATACAGAAGGCGGTACTTCTTGACACGGCACGCATCGTCAGGAGGTTCCTCTCTCTGCAGCCCTAACCACCGGTAGCTTGGGCCCTGCCCCGCTGCTGGCGGCACTCTAGGTTTAGGTTTTTTTATAATATTGTTTATTTGTAATGATTTTTTTATATTTTTGTTTGGATATCTTTATTGTAAAAAAACCTAAAACTAAGAAAGAAAATAAATAACGTGAAGAATAATTTATTAAAAAAAATTAGGCTTATTACAACATTAAATGGTTCACCTGGAACCTAAACTAGGCTCGAGACCCGCGTGATATTCTCCAGGCCTCTTTTGTCTGATGACAGTCTATTCTGATTGCCTATCGTTGATACATTGGATTGGATTTTATATAATACTATCAATTAACTATATTATTATTAAATTGAATACAATTAATTCTAAATTGTTATGTTCTTATTCATACAATTATTATAAAATACTATTGATACTGATGGCTGAATATTTTTAGTAATGTCTGGAGATACTGAACATATCTCGTTGAAATTTAAATGGCACCACCTGTTAAGTAAAACATTAACCCTTAAGTAACCCTTGAAAAAAAAAGAATTTTCCAAATCGGTTCAAGCGTCTTCGAGTAATCGGTGCACATACATAAAAAAACTAACGAGTTGAGAACCTCCTCCTTTTTTGCGAAGTGGATTAAAAAAGTGTGAACAAGTTATTACACAGTCAGAAATCGTTTTTTACTGTGAAAAGTATCGTGACTGTATCCAATACAAATCAAAACTATTATTAACGCTCATTAAAAAAATCAACAATTTTTTATGCAAAATGTGTAACGTGTTTTTACGTTTTGTTTTTTATGATATTCGTGATCTCAACTTCTTTGTAGATATTGGAAATGTAACATAATAAAGGCATTTTAGATAATAACAGGTGATTTTGTCACGTTCTCTTGGTCACGTCATTTCCATATTTGTGAAAAGAACTCGTGTCTGATAAATGCAGGCCTTTACTCTAATTGCACATCTATTTTTAACCAACTTCACAAAAAAGGAGGTTCTCAATGCAACTGTTTTTTTTTGTTATTACAGAACTCCATCAAATCTTGACCGATTTGAAAAACACTTTTTTTGGTTGAGAGATTATGCCTCCCGTTTGGTCCCATTCAGCCCCATTCTGCCATTGGTCCAAGTTTTATCGAGGTATGACAATTATCTCCGGAGATATAGAGATAAACATCTCAAACTCATTGCATACCTTGATGACATATGCATTTGTATACCATCTTACTACTGACTATTTTGACTATCGCGACTTGTGAAGTCGGTTTTTTTCGTCTTGTACGATCATAAATTATTTTAACCAGCTTCAAAGTAGGAAGGGGTAAAAATATATGCTGTAGATCTTTCAACGAAAATTGGTTTTTAAACGAAATATACTTAGTCAGCAGTTTTTTAAATTGGACATTTTCAAAACCGCAAATATAACTTTGTCATTCATACAAACACTATGAAAAACAAAGGGTGATAGAACGGAGGATAGATAGCTAATGACATTAACATAAAATATTTTTCAAAAAAAATAAAGCCGACTTCATTGCCACAAACAGGCACTCAAAAGCGAAAAATAAATTACTTAATATAATTATTATAATCGGTGCCAGCCAAGTCTATTTGATAGTAGATAGATACTATGTATGTAGTAGTAGTAAGTAGGTAGATACGAGTACATGTAGGTACTATCTATCAACTACCTATTAGACTTTGCTGGCACCGACTTCAAATAGATAAGTGGGTAGCGCTTATAATAATTATATTAAGTAATTTATTTTTCGCTTTTGAGTGCCTGTTTGTGGCAATGAAGTCGGCTTTATTTTTTTTGAAAAATATTTTATTTTACCCTTTTTAGTGCAAAATAAGTTTTAATTAAATTACATGCATCTATAAAATTTCGTGTCTGGGCCGTTATACACTGACGGATATATACTTTGTGAAAATGTCAAGTATGTACCTATTACGGTTAAGAAGGTACATCTATAAAGTGCGCTCATATAGACACACGGACAGACGTACGGACGGACGAACATACAACAAAGTCTCAGAAAGTGTTCATTTGGTACCCTTTGGGTTCGGAACCCTAAAAAATTTACTTTAAATGCCGTGAAAATATTCACTAGTCATCATGATGTCATCAAGGTATCAAAGGACAATGTCCAAAATGGCCCTGTGCAATAAAAGCATCTGACACACACGATAATTAATTGTCTATTTTATTACAATAATTCCAAATGCTTTTATAACACGGACCAGTTGTATTCCAAAATGAATATTAAAAAGTATTATTTGCGATTATTAACATTAATTGCCGCCATATGGCCCACACAGTCTGAATCACTCTACTACGTTATAAGAGTTGGCACTTCCTTACATTGTTAATACTCGAATTATGAAAGCACTGTGTAGCCAACCTAACAACGAAAAGTATTATTTACGGAGTAACTATTATATAATCTGTGGCATTATGCTTATAATTTTTTTTTGCAGTTTTGGTTGGTACAAAGTACTTTCATAATTCTGAGTTATTTATGTATGCCGTGTCGCGGGCGGGACTGATATGGCCGCCATCTTCGCCAAATGTCATGTCATGTCAAAAAATATTAGGTGCTCAAAAACTTTGCACATTAAAGACTTTGGCTGGTAGAACATTCCTGTGAAGACAAATTAATTCTCCCCACCTTTGTTTCTACGAGTATCTCGCTCACAGTTACCGTAAGAATATCTGTCAATAACACTTAAATTCAAAAAATTAAAACCACTCCCGACTGATTTGTATATGTAATCCAGGTTTATAATCAAAGCATATGTATAACTTTTTTACATTGAGACCATTCCAAGGAGATGTCTCAGAATTAGATCAAGCTTACCATATTTTTGCAATATCATTGAAGTAACAAGATTCTGCGACTGCGCCATTTTGAATTTTTGACGTCCGCGGTCATAGGACTACGAGCTTACGAAAGTTGCTATCGTAGTTTTTTTAACCATTTGGTTAAAAAAACTACGATAGCAACTTTGGCCAGTTTATTTAAACTGGCCAAGTGCAAGTCGGACTTGCACTCGTAGGGTTCCGTAACACAGTTAAGTATTCCATAACTATGATTTTTCGCAACTACAAAATTAACTTTGTTTTTCATAGTGTTTGTATGAAAAACAAAGTTATCTTTGCGGTCGCCATATCTCAAAACTGCTGGCTGTATCTCGTTCAAACCAATTTTCGTTGTAATTTTTTATTGAGATCTACATCATATATTTTTTATAGATTTTTCACTCCCATACTTTAAAAGTTAGAGGGGGGGGGGGGGACACACATTTTATCGCGCCTATCTTTCAAATGATTGACTTTGAGAAAAAATGATTTTAGAAACCTCAATGTCATTTTTGAAGACCTATCCATAGACCCCACACGTATAGGTTTGAAGAAAACAAATTTTTTTTTGTTTCAGTTCTATATATGGGATGCCCCCCCTTAAATTTTTATTTTTTTTACTTTTGTATAAAAATCGGAAAGCGGTTCACAGAATACATCTACCTACCAAGTTTCAATTCTGTAGTCCTAACAGTTTCGGAATAAAATGGCTGTGACATACGGACGGACAGACAGACAGACAGACATGACGAATCTATAAGGGTTCCGTTTTTTGCCATTCGGCTACGGAACCCTAAAAAGAGCTGATAATATTTAAACGGCTGAACAGATTTTCATGAAATAACGCTAAGAACACTCTCGACGAAGACATCTATCAAACAAAACAAACTAAATCAAAATCGGTTCATCCGTTTGGGCGCTAAGATGCCACGATGACAGACACACAGATACACAGATACACACGTCAAACTTATAACACTCCTTCGTTTTGCGTCGATGGTTAAAAACTAAAATCAACGTGAAGAAAGATGTAAAAACATTATTCAAGATCATATTTTTTAGTCTTCAAAAGTATATGCAATAGCAACCTCCATTGTGTATAATCTTCTTGGGACTCTTCTTCTAAAGCCAGTATATTCTCCTATGTTTGAGATATTTATCTCCATATCTCTGAAGATACTAATCAGATCTCGATAAAATTAAAATGGGACCGCCTCGGAAACGTACCCTAACTATTAAAAAAAGAATCATTTGAATCCGTTCACAATTGACGGAGTAATTGCGTAACATACACACAAAAAAAAAAAAAAACATGCAGACAAATTGTGAACCTCCTCCTTTTTTGTGAAGTCGGTTAAAATATGATGTATTTCTAACAATTTAAAAATTCTTACAATACTTTGAATGCGTTAATTATATAAACTCAAATTATTAATTTAAATTGAACATTTGTATCTCGTGTTTTAATTATTTGTCAGTATGTTTTTTTACCTGTCATTTATATGGCGAAATAGACGGACTCATAATCTTATTTACGACTTTTGTATACTCTATTTCTTGTGAAAATAAACTCATTTTATTTTTATTCATTTCATTTCATTTCAAAGTTACAAATTAACTTTGTTTTTGCTGGCGGATTATGATAATGGTAATATTTATATTTATAATTTGCTCGATTTTATAAAATACTAGCTGGCCCGGCGAACTTCGTACCACCTAACAGACAACGAATGTCGTGTTACCTTTTAGATTAACTTAATTTAGGCTTTTAAGAACGTAATACAATGAATACAAAAGAGATATTAAGTTCAGTGATGTATTATGGCACTTTTATTATCAAGTAAATAATAAAGTTGTGGCAATACAGAAATAGAATAAAAATACAACAATCAAGTACTTCAACCGCGTGTCAGCAAGACATGATGCAATGAAACAATGTTATTATTGTTATAGTAATGAATAACTGTCTAATATTTTTTGCCTTATGGATAAGACTGTATACATACGACATTCATAACTTGGCTATCACATTCTTGCATATCTCTGTATTTACCTACATTCTGACAAAATATAAAATTGATTAGGCATTGATTATTATTGTTTCGATTGCTTGTAAGCATACATTTTTTTTAAGTTTCATTATGTCTCCACACGATTAGTGTATTTAGCCAGTGTCAAATGTTAAAATTTTTCAAGTTTTTATCAATTTTGGTCGTAGAGTCTGTTTTCAAGTAAAAGTCTAGTCTAAGTCATACCTTCAGTAAAGATGAGGTGTTTACTCAAGATTTTCAGTGGAATTTTGGTGAGAATGCAAATAGCATGTTTTTCAACATTGTGCTGTTTCCCTACACAAGCACACATTCACTAAAAACATAAATTAAATAAAAAAAATAACAAATAAAAAATTCACCAAAATAAATAGTATTCTATGTCCGTCTCCTGGCTCTAAGCTACCTCCTCACCAATTTTCAGCCATACCTATCGGTAAAGCCGTTCTTGAGTTATAAATAGTGTAACTAACACGACTTTCTTTTATATATATACAGTAGAGTCCGTTTATAATGACATCGAAAGGAACTGACAAACAAGTCATAATAAGCGGACGTCATACAAAGCGTTTTGTGAAATGAAAAACCTTTTTTGTGTAAATATGAATGTACTTAAGTAGTTTAATACATAAACATAGTTCAAAACAAAAACCAGCCACGTGCCGAACGTCGTCGGGAATCAACGAACATTACCGAAGGTGTACAGAATCATGTCGGTCATTATAACCGGACATAATTTACATTTTTGTATTAAAAATGGGTCATAATAAGCGACATGTCACTGTAAGGGAAGTGGGAAGTCATTATATCCGACTATTTATAAAGAATTTCATATGAAAACCAAACTTCGTAGTATAGTTACGTCATAATAACCGGTTGGTCAATATAGGCGGAGTCATAATAAACAGATTCTACTGTAGATAGATTGTAGGTTGGTCCCCCTACAAGTGCGAGTCCCACTTGCACTTGGCCAGTTTTTGTATGATTGTAAAAGTTATATGCTCACTAATATTTAATGTCGACTGTACTAGACCTATAAGTCAGTACTTTTATAATATTTTATTACATTATAATCTTAATATAATATATTTTCTATGTTTGTTGCCGACCGTCGTACACACCGTCCGACTTTAAAAAGGTGGGGGTTTTCAGTTCGCCTGTGTTTTCTTTGTGTGTTCACCGAGTAACCTGTCAATGGTGGACCGATTTTCAATTTTTTTTTTTAATTAGTGTGGCATTTGAAGGCGGTAATACACACACTTTTTGTCAAGTCGTTATCATGTTTATTAAAAAAAAAAAACATTCAGACGAATTGAGAACCTCCTCCTTTTTTGTGAAGTCGGTTAAAAAGTAGGTACTAATTATAAGAAAACAATAGATTAATATCTATTGTAATTGTTAGTAATTTTCCTTATTTATTAACCGATTGGGAAAATTCCTTTCTTGTTTGAGAGGATATATATACTCCCCGTTTGGTCCTATTGTGCGATTCGTCGAGATCTGACGAGTATCTCCTGAGATGGAGATAATATCTCACACGTGCTACTGAAAATGATTAACACGGCATGTGATATCGGTTTTTTTCAACGATTTTAATTGTTTAATTTTTTGTAAAATAAATATTAAGTATTGGGTGAGTAATTTCATATGCTGTTGAAATATGAAATTGCCATATTCTGTAGTGCTCTTTACGTACCTACCATAATACGTTACCATAGACTGGTCTTGAAAAGGTCACATCTAGGCAAGCGCGCTATATCGTTGACAGCATCATCAGATTACACCACGTGAGATAGTTGGACGCTTGCCTAACCACCATCAAAAGCATCCAGAATAATAATTTAAGATTGTTTAATTTTATATTTTATATATTATTTTACATTGAGTCATTTTCAGTACAAAGTTTGAGGTGTTTATATCCGTCCATATCTCTGGAGATACTGGAAATATCTCGATAAAATGTAAATGGGACTACCTAGGAAGTATATATCCCTTTTAAACAAAAATAATAATTTTCCAAATCGGTTCAGGCGTCTTGAGTAATCGGTGAACATGCATTTAAAAAATCCGACGAAATGAGAACCTCCTCCTTTTTTGTGAAACCGGCTTAAAAAGATGTTAATTATAAACTAAAACAGGATTTTTTTTTACCCAAACCTCAACCAGATTCCCTTGAGAGTTTTCCTGCACGAACAATCCGGCTAACCAAAGGGCATGGAACAAAGATAGTACTACTGCGTAGGTACCTACTGAACCAGCATTCATTGATAAAAACCAAGGTCGAGGTAACGGTAAGGTAATACGGGTAATGATGGCGATATCACTTTGAAAATATATATTTTTACCTCAGAAACTAGGTCGAGGATGTATCTTGTCCGTTCGAGATGAAAAACAATACCTGGGCATATGGCCCTGTCTGTAATGGAGTACTTACCTAAGGCTAGTTTAATTAGGACAGATTATAGTAGCTACTTTTTTAACCGACTTCATAAAAAAGCAGGAGGTTCTCAATTCGTCGGAATCTTTTTTTGGGTTCCGTACCCAAAGGGTAAAACGGGACCCTATTACTAAGACTCCGCTGTCCATCTGTCTGTCTGTCTGACTGTCTGTCTGTCTGTCCGTCTGTCACCAGGCTGTATCTCATGAACCGTGTTAGTTAGACAGTTGAAATTTTCACAAATGATGTATATCTGTTGCCGCTAAAACCAAAAATACTAAAAACAGAATAAAATTAAAAGTAAAAGGGGGGGGTCCCCATACAAGAAATGTTTTTTTTCGACGTTTACCTAAGCGTCCATAGATGGCGTTATATTGAAATGTCGATCCCTAACACCTTTGTTAGACGTTAGATGGCGTTATAAGAAATGAAATGTTTATTAATTATTACTTTTTGCTGGCGAAAAATGATAGTGGTATTTTTGGTCGATCTTTTAAAATGCTGTGGTACGGAACCCTACGAGTGCGAGTCCGACTTGCACTTGGCTTATTTTATTTTATTTTAATGTACTTATTCACCGATTACTCGAAGATGCCTGAACCGATTTGGAAAATTCTGTTTTTGTTTCAAAGGGTACCCTTCCCAAGTGGTCCCATTTACATTTTAGCGAAATAGTTCGAGCCGTTTTTAATATATCTACATTTTATTACGATAACATGATATTGGCTACTTTGACTAGCTCGACGTTTGAAGTCGGTTCTTTTAGTTTTTATAACGATCTTAAATTTTTTAATATCATGTAGACAAGCGTTTGACCACTGTCTCACCTGTTGTTACGTGTGATAGTAGCTCGCTAGTCGCTCGGTGGAGCGACAATCCTAGTAGGCCTAGCATTATAGATCCATCAAAAAAAAAAAACATTTCGTAACTGTGTCACCTTCTATAAAATACTTTTTAGACAATAGTTTAAAAACTATAACAATGATTCTATGCCCTGCGAGTCAGTTTCAGTAGCACGTTTGAGACGTCTATCGTCATATCTCTGGAGATACTTATCAGATCTCGATGAAATTACAATGGGACCATCTCGGAAATCATTCGAATTTTTATTCGAATCTGTTTATAATTAACGGAGTCAAAAAACATACAGACGAATTGAGAACCCACTCCTTTTTGGAAGTCGGTTGAAAGCTTGAATTTAATTTATTTTGGTGTAGGTAGATCTATTTTTGTACTTACCATATGTACTTACCGTACTCGTTGACATTTTATATTGTTACTTATACCTGGGTAAGGTATTCACTATTCAGAGATGACGATGATCGTTTCCGATTTTCCTTGTATCATATATCAGTGAAAGGAAAAACATGTACGGAACTCGTCGCATAAAATTAAATCCTAAAACTTACCGCGTGCAATATGTTGCATGCCACATATAAATACTTATGAGGAAAAATAACAAAGTTGTAAGATATATTTATGATCGTACAAAACGAAAAAATCGACTTTACATGCTGCGATAGTCAAAGTACTGGCTAGTTATAATCATGTCATCAAAGTATACAAATTTGCTTAGGTATATTGTTTATCTCCATATCGGAAGTAATTGTCAGATCTCGATAAAATTTGAATGGGAGCAAACGGGAGGCATACTTAATCTCTCAAAGAAAAAATAATTTTTCAAATCGGTTAAGATTTGACGGAGTTCTGAGGTAACAAAAAAACTTATTCCTGGTAGTAGGCACCTACGAGATATACCTAAGAGATTTAGGGATTTTAAGTTTATTCTAGATTTTTTTAAAAAGCTTACTAGCAATGTAGCTCGCACAATACTAGTATATATATGCTTGTGTCTGGAGTGGATCCACGGTAATAGTGCAATGGGTGAGGATCGAACTCACGACCTCTCGATCGCCAGTGTGACACTCTATCCATTGGCCTATTGCCCTTTTGCCGAATACTTAGGTTCAACGTCAAATGCAGTACGAAAATCTTTGCAAGATACGAAGAAGCTGTATGTATATTCCTTTAATAATTTGTTCACGAAAATGTCTGTACAGCCAGATAAAAGAGAAAAAAATACAACGCGTTGCACTCCGGGAGTGCCGGCAGAAGTGAAAACTCGTGCATTTGGTCAACTCTCCCTCCGTCTTACGAATTTTCGATCAGGTCACGTGTCCTGACGCGAGTTTAACAATTTGTACCCATCCAAAAAAAAGTTTCTACTCTCCTTCCGTCTTACGAATTTTCGATCATGTCACGTGTCCTGACGCTAGGTCCTGACGCGAGTTTATTATTTTTTACTTTCGATATGAATGAACTACGCACATGTACCTCGATGTTTTTTACCCATCTCAAAAAGTTAACAATCCTCTGTAAAGGTACAGACACACCACAGCGTCCTGCGTGCGCGATCTAGGCGGCGATCTTTTCACTTCAAAAGCTATAAATAGTAGTTACAAAAGTGAATGGTTCAGCGTGTGAATCACAGCAGTTTATCTAGGCCTAGTCGAATTGATCTGAGAAACTGCTTGTCAGCCACGGGTCAATGTTACCTCTCAACTCTAAACATGATCTCTGGGTGGTGCGAAATATGTAACCAATGGTGGCAGACTCCGGCCGTTGCTCCAACCACCAACCGAACAAAGACATACCGCCAATACTCGACGTGATGCTAGGCACCATCCAGTGCAAAAGGCGAAAGAAGACGGGTTGAGGTAGTAGAGTATCTGAATTAAACAAATGTCAGTAGAAAAATCGCGACCTCATCTCATTGCTGTCTTCTACTATCAGATAAGCACGATACCATCGGGTGAGATAGTTGGCAAGAGCTTGTTAGTACATAGTAAAAAAAACATAATTACACACAAAGTTATTATAAGATCCTACTTGTAGAATAGATATACGAGTAGATACAGTTAAGTCACATGAGTAAAGAAACGGGTTAGGTAGACTTTAAAAAATGACATAACGACAGTAACAAAAACTGTGTCAATGTCCTTTCACTTAGGCCATGCTATAACAAAGAGCCTAAAACATTACGAACTTAAATCATAATACGCACCACTTAGGTAGAATACAAAGTTAAGGCTGGCGCACATCAGTGGACTGTAAGACAGGACATTTAGGATTTGCTAACGTACATTCGTACCTACCTACGTATCCAATAGTAACTGATAGAGAGTGATCTTTGATATTTTTTTTGAAAGTTCACTGGCCGTCATCGAATCCTATAATATCATGCATGTATTATATCTAGATCTATTTCATGTTACCATTAGAATTTACTAATTGTTTAAAATGCCCTGCTTCGCCGTCTGCCGAAATGCGCTAGCTTTTATTTCAATTCAATTGCATTTACATACAGGGTCATTTGATCTGATGCTAAATATCGATACAGCGTAAAATAGATTTAAGTAGCCAGAGTTATTATGACGAGTTATGCGAAGAAATAAATAATTGTATATTCTTTTGTTGACTGAGAAGTACCAACTACACATTTAGTTTACTGTTTTGTAAAAGTAAACTACTTACCTAGTTAATAATTTTAAAATTCCTATCTTATACTAGGAATTAAAAATTATTACTGATACGATATTAAGTCAGTTATTTGAGTTTATAGAAAGACAAAATAGACAAGAATGGAACGACAAGTTTTTTACTAATAAAAAACTAATTTAGATTGGTAGGAATGGTAGGTATCGAGTACCTGTTAAACCGGAATGCTTTTACAGCCGTAGGAATGATTAAATACAAAATGCCTTAGCATAAGTTTGTTTTACGTTATTATTTCTATCCCAAAACGTTGCACTCCTATCGTAAGAACAGTATATGCAATATTCTGTCAAACAGTAAAATCAACGCGATGGAAAGTGCAAAAATATGATTCAAGGTCATATTTTTAGTCTTCAAGAGTTTATTCTGATGGATAAGGTGGAGAACAGCGTGATAAGGGAATTTTCTGGTGTGGTAGAATACGTAGAGACAAAGATTATGAGACTCGTATGAAAAGGGCCAGCCGGTAGAGGCCGACCTAGGAGAACGTAACACGACCAGATCGGAGACGTTTTAAAGAAAGGCCAAGTCAAAATAACCTATAACCTGCGAGCATGTATGAAGGTGCTCATGAAAGTGGAAGGCATCGTAGCATGTGGAAAGAAGTAGTCTCTGTCTACCCCTACAGGAAAAAGGCGGAAAGTATATATGTAAGGTCTATCTGGAACCACTGAAAATTTTTTTTTAATATCTTATAGGCAAATTGTAAGTGATGATGCGGTCGAAGATGGTAAGCACGCTAGGCCTACGAGTAGAATGGGACTGGCCCTGTGTGTTGTAGCCAACCTCGGACACGGTAATGTTATCTTTCGCATTACACTACGTGTCGCAGCGTAGCAAAGAGAAATTATATATATATTAGGTACGCTCTGGTCGTAGGCAGACGTCACCGCTTACCTTTAGGCGAGCCTCTTGCATGCTCTGTTACTTATAATCATAAAAATACCTTGTATGTAGGTATTCTTCATTCACGAACAGCACAATCGATTTTTTAGAAATTTGCACACTCTTAATAGCCACGATATATAATACTACCGTGCCGTGAATTAATTATTACCTTTCAATTTCAATTTCAATTTCAAACCCTTTAAACCCTTTTCTACCAGACAACTATACTGTGAAACAAACCTACTCACACTACTACACTCACAGTCAGGCAGATTTACATCCTGAAGGCCATTCTAAAGACTCATACTATTACTCCATGTAACTTAGTAAGCTATAACAATAATCGAAGGAAAGATTCGTATGTGAAACTATCTAAATTCTAGTCAGCTTATGCCCATTATAGATACTTATGTTTTTTGGGTCCATTCCTGTATAAAAGCTTAAATAAAGTTGTTAACATCTATCCCCTGACTTTTTATAGGTGTAAAGCAAATGCCACGAAATATTTGCTAACTCTCAATTATAATGATACAGAAAACTTGATGATATATAAAATGTAACACCACTCAAAACACACACACACACACACACACACACACACACACACACACACACACACACACACACACACACACACCCGCACACACACACGTACACATACACACGCCCACACACAACTTGCATGCATAATATATTATCAGCCAACATGTCATGACATTATTATATATATATATATATATTTATTCTTTTTTTTTCATTCTATTTTTTTTTATTCTATGCCTATACTATTATTTATTTCGAGCCTATACGTACATATGTACGCCATAAGTACATAATCGAACAGAATACCTACCTAATTCGATTTTTTCTTCGTGCTGGCATTTTGGCACGCTTAATTATTGTCTGAACAACAGTTATTTAGAATAAACATAATTGGGTAAAAAACCAGTTCTGCAAGATAGCAAATGAAGCGAAAAATAATAATCTATGTTAGGTACATTCGTTTTGGTAAGGACACGTGTAAGGCAACTTGGGGCAATGTCATACATAATATCGTATGACATTACCCCAAGTTATATAGTTATAGTTAGTCAAGTTATAATATCCATTAATTATTCTTTGATAATTTATGTGTAACTAGCTGTTACCCGCGGCTTCGCCCGCGTTATTTGAGTCTTTATGACCTTTGAGGTCAAGATCAATTATCTCTTAGGCCAAGTCACCATAGATGACCCTAAAGTCGAACTCAATATCCTCTATTGTTAAAGTCATTAATCATTTTGGTTAGGCAAACAAAGTTGTGCTGTTTAAATGTTTGACTCAACACAAAAGTTCCTGAAACATTTCTTACAAAGAAAATAAGGTTAATAAATTCGCGAGCGCAGCGAGAGCTATCATTGCGCGAGCAATCATTTTTTATGACTTTTTATGACCCTGACAAATTTACGATCTAATAATCAAATCAATATAGATAACTCTTAGGTCGACCTCGATATCGTCTATTGTTAAAGTCATTAATAATTACTTGGTAAACCTAACCAAGGTTTACCAAGTTTTGCTGTTTAAGTTTTTGAGTCAGTCTAATGTATGAGGCTGTTGAAACACGCTATTATACGCTATATAGCGTTATTACTGCGAAAAAAATTTACAACTTGTTATGACCCTGACAGTTTTTATGACCTACTAAGTCAACACCGATGACACTCAGGTAAAACGTGATATCCACTAATTTTAAGGTTAATAATCATTATGATTATTGAAGGTTGTACTGTTTAAATGTATGACTCGTTTTGATGCATGTGGCTATTAAAATACAAAAATTGCTGAAATATAACCTTCAAAGTAGATAAAATAAATAATTGCGCGAGCTACGCGAGCGCTATCACTGCGCGAGCGAAGCGAGCGCTAAACATTTTTACGACATTTTATGACCCTGACAGTTTTTATGATCTACTAAGTCAACACCGATGACATAAGGGTTCAATTTGATATCCACTTAATTTAAGGTTAATAATCATTATGATTATTTAAGGTTGTTCTGTTTCAATGTATTAATCCTTTTGATGCATGTGGCTATTAAAATTCAAAAGTTGACGAAATATTTCCTACAAAGTAGATAAAATAAATGCTTGCGCGAGCGCAGAGAGCGCTATAACTACGCGAGTGAAGCGAGCGCGAAAATTTTTGACGACTTTTTATGACCCTGACAGTTTTTGTGACCTACTAAGTCAACACCAATGACATTAGGGTTAAATTTGATATCAACTCAATTTAAGGTTAATAATCATTACGATTATTGAAGGTTGTTCTGTTTCAATGTATTATTCCTTTTGATGCATGTGGCTATTAAAATTCAAAAG
This sequence comes from Cabera pusaria, assembly GCA_954871355.1. Lineage (NCBI taxonomy): Eukaryota > Metazoa > Arthropoda > Insecta > Lepidoptera > Geometridae > Cabera > Cabera pusaria. Next base: position 25,375,824 of record OX940890.1, read on the forward strand.
TTGACGAAATATTTCCTACAAAGTAGATAAAATAAATGCTTGCTCGAGCGCAGAGAGCGCTATAACTACGCGAGTGAAGCGAGCGCGAAAATTTTTGACGACTTTTTATGACCCTGACAGTTTTTGTGACCTACTAAGTCAACACCAATGACATTAGGGTTAAATTTGATATCAACTCAATTTAAGGTTAATAATCATTACGATTATTGAAGGTTGTTCTGTTTCAATTTATGACTCGTTTTGATGCCTGTGGCTCATCATCATCATCATCAGCCTGTATCAGTCCACTGCTGGACATAGGCCTCTCCCAAAGTCTCCCCAAGCCTGTGGCTATTAAAATTCAAAAGTTGACGAAATATTTCCTACAAAGTAGATAAAATAAATGCTTGCGCGAGCGCAGAGAGCGCTATAACTACGCGAGTGAAGCGAGCGCGAAAATTTTTGACGACTTTTTATGACCCTGACAGTTTTTGTGACCTACTTAGTCAACACCAATGACATTAGGGTTAAATTTGATATCAACTCAATTTAAGGTTAATAATCATTACGATTATTGAAGGTTGTTCTGTTTCAATTTATGACTCGTTTTGATGCCTGTGGCTCATCATCATCATCATCAGCCTGTATCAGTCCACTGCTGGACATAGGCCTCTCCCAAAGTCTCCCCAAGCCTGTGGCTATTAAAATTCAAAAGTTGACGATATATTTCCTACAAAGTAGATAAAACAAATGCTTGCGCGAGCGCAGAGAGCGTTATAACTACGCGAGCGAAGCGAGCGCGAAAATATATTACGTGTTTTAATTACCCTGTCAGGTTTTATGACCTACTAAGTCAACACCAATTACCCTAAGGCTGTTAAAACACGTAAGTTTTTGAAATACTTCCCACAAAGCAGATAAACACGTTGGGCAAGCAAAGCCAGCGCGTAAATTTTGATGACTTCTAATGATCCTGACAGTTTTATGGCCTAATCAAGACACTAATCAAGTCAGTATAGACGAACCTAAGGTCAAACTTTTATGATTATGTTAACTCTATGTAAAATTAACAAAAAATATATGCACCCTCACATAACTGCCGAAAAAAAAAGTATTCTTTGCCCTTTTATGCCCTATTAAATGTCTTTGTACAAAATAACATGTGAATCGGTCAAGCCTTTTGGCCGAAAAGAGGCCAAACATATACAAAATTCAACAATAAAAAACTGACAACCGGACTCGATTGTAAAAAAAGTAACCAATGTGCTCGGATAATAGACTCTACTCTTGATCTATGTCTTATTGACTGTCTCTGTACAATTTTAGCTCAATCGGTGAACTCGTTTAACCGAGAAGAGGTCACACGTTTAAAAATTCAATTTAAAAAAATTAGTTACCCTAACTCAACTTTAAAAAAAAATATCCTTTGTCGTTCTATGCCCTATTAACTGTATTTGTACAAAATTTGAGCTGAAGCGGTCAAAACGACAGCCAGAAAAAAAGTATCTTATATCCTATTCTGCCCTATGACATGTATTCACACAAAATTTAAGGCAAATCGGTCAAGCCGTTTATTCGAGAAGAAGTCTTATATTTACAAAATTCAATTAAAAATATTTGGACCCCCTGACTTGATAGCCAGAAAAAAAGTTTTCTATATCCTATTCTGCCCTTTGAACTGTCTTTACACAATATGTCAGGCAAATCGGTCAAGCCGTTTATTCGAAAAGAGGTCTGATATTTACAAAATTCAATTAAAAATATCTGGACCCCCTGACTCGACAGCCAGAAAAAAAGTATTCTATATCCTATTCTGCCCTATAACATGTATTCACACAAAATTTCAGGCAAATCGGTCAAGCCGTTTATTCGAGAAGAAGTCTTATATTTACAAAATTCAATTAAAAATATTTGGACCTCCCTGACTTGATAGTCAGAAAAAAAGTTTTCTATATCCTATTCTGCCCTATGAACTGTCTTTATACAACATGTCAGGCAAATCGGTCAAGCCGTTTATTCGAGAAGAGGTCTTATATTTACAAAATTCAATTAAACATATTTGGACCCCCCTGACTCGATAGCCAGAAAAAAAGTATTCTATATCCTATTCTGCCCCATGAACTGTCTTTACACAACATCTCAGACAAATCGGCCAAGCCGTTTATTCGAGAAGATGTCTTATATTTACAAAATTAAATTAAAAATATCTGGACCCTCTGACTCGACAGCCAGAAAAAAGTATCCTATATTCTATTCTGCCCTATGACATGTATTCACACAACATTTCAGGCAAATCGGTCAAGCCGTTTATTCGAGAAGAAGTCTTATATTTACAAAATTCAATTAAAAATATCTGGACCCCCTGACTCGATAGCCAAAAAAGAAATATCCTATTCTGCCCTATTTACTATCTTTGTACAAAATTTCAGCCAAATCGGTCAAGCCGTTTGACCGTGAAGAAGTCCCAAACAAACAAACAAACAAACAAATAAACAAACTGACTTTCGCATTTATAATATTGGTGTTGATGGTGTTGATTGATGATTGGTGTTGATATTTATTACACTTTTTTAGGTTCCGTAGTCCTGACAAGGAACCCTTATAGTTTCGTCATGTCTGTCTGTCTGTCCGAGGTATTGCAAAGAGACCGTTAGTACTAGTAAGCTAAACCTTGTAGAGGTGTGTATATAAATTACGCCAACAAAGTGGTAAAATAAAATTTTGGAAAATATTTTTTTTTAGGGTAGCTCCCTACATGTAAAGTGGGGATGATTTTTTTTTCGTCGTCTACCCCATCGTGTTGGATATCGTTAGATAGTTCTTTTAAAATGATTTAGGGGTTGCAAATACTATTTTACGATTACATGCTTCATTTATGAAATATTAAACTTTAAAGTACACATTTTTGTTCCAGTAGGGCGTTCCCACTCCCTTCTAAAAGCTAAACTGCTAGCTTGAAAAATCTGAAAAATTCATGATGATTTTGCATTTCATGAACTTCAAAGGGAAATTATAGCGGTTAAGATAAATTTATTACTTTAGCAGTAATAGTAATAGTTGAACTTGGGTGTTGGATAATTTTAAAAATAATTGTTAAATATTATACTACTACGGAACCCTTACAGTGCGCGAGGCCCGACACGCATTAGGCCGGTTTTTTTAATAAATGATATGTTAGCGTTTGACCACTATCTCACCTGATGGTAAGCGATGATGTGGTCGAAGATGGTGAACACACTAGGCCTAGAATGGTCAGATTCTTTAGGGACTCTTATGTGCTGCTGAAACACCGTATAGTTATGGCGGTTGATTTTCTACTAGTAGCATGAACTATATAATAATGATTAGTACTCGTTGCAAGATGTGGTGATGGCAGGTGGAGTAAGTCCCTAACAGAATGGTGGCCTCGTGTAGGAAAACGAAGCCGCGGCAGACCAATACAGAGGTGGGTCGACGACATCGAAAAGTACGCAGGTAGGACCTGGCCAAGAGTAGCTCAAACCAGGGATGAGTGGCGTAAGAGGGAGGAGGCTTATGCCCTGCAGTGGGCGGAAATGAGCTGTCAATGATGATGATGATGATGATGACTCGTATATAAGCTACGGTACCCTAAACGTTGATGATGATGATGAATAATGAGTTAAGAAACAGTTGTCTTAGAGTGCAGATTCCCTGTTGTTTTCCTTCCCATGCTTACCCTAGTAGTGGACATACTACAGTGGTAATCTACTTTTTGATAGCAAGACAGGTAGAATATTGATAGTGCTCCTGTCACCAGTGCTACACATATTAATGTAATGATGATGGATAATCAAGGCTATCAGAAAAATATTTATCGCATCATCTGAGCAATATCAGAACAGATATTTAAAAGGAAGTGTGATAGGGTTAAGATTTTTCTGACGCGATGTTAAGCTAAGATGAATGATAAGGAAGATTAGATTGAGAACCTACTAGATGGCTATAATTGGCGAGCAGCAGCAGTTTCTAATGTATAAGCATTACTTTAATTCAATTACTAAAATAAGATTAACAAGTACATTACCATATGTACTGACTATTGATTGTATTGCTCTAGCTGCATACCATGGCTATGTGTCTTTATCTCTTAATTATGGCTTATTATTGTGGGGAAATTCTGTGGACTCTGATAAAGCCTTCAAAATACAGAAAAGATGTGTTCGCGTTTTAAATAAAGCTTGGTTTTTAGACAGTTTAAGAAATGTAATATCCTTCCACTTCCTTGCATGTATATTAAGGACATTTGTATTTTTGTTCGAGACCATCCTAATTACTTTAGGAAACGTAACGAAATTATTTTAAGACAAAAAAGAGCAAAATTTCAAAATCTTCTGTTTCAACCATCATGTCATAGAGAGATTGTAATGATTAATGTATAATTATTTATAAAAAATTACCTGACAGCATTACTTAAATTGTTACAGAATAATAAATTTAAAATTCATTTGCATCAATGGTTTTTGGAAAATTGTTTTTATCATATTAAAGACTATCTGAGTTTTTGATAACTAAGAAAACTAACAGTAAATGCTTTAATGAATGTAAATTTAATTTTAAATATTTAATTTAATTCATATTTATTTTATTATTATTTGACATGTTACCATAAATATTTACACGCCTGCCTGCAGGCTGGATACACTGACCTAGATGTTAATAAATAAGATAATTTTGTACTGTATTCTAGCAAATAAAATATTTGATTGATTGATATTGTTTCAGATGAAGCAAATGTTCCTGGTGCTGATAGCAGCAGCTGCGGTGGTGACCGACGAACTGCCGCCGTCCTGCAGCAAACCTGTCTACTGCAACAGTGAACTCCTCCATCACGTACAAATGTCAGGAATCAACAATGATTCCAAAACATTTGTCGATCTCCAGATGAAAAACGACGAGAACACGACACTCGCCGCCTTCCAAAAACTACTCGACGATACAGGGAACAATCCCGACAAAGTTCAAATTAAAGATTTTGTCGATGAATATTTCGACGATAGCGGGGAGCTCGAAGACTGGACCCCGCCAGACTACTCTACAAATCCAGCTTTTTTGAACAAAATCCGCGATAATGATCTGCGACAATTCGCTAAAGATATCAACGAAATATGGCCGACCCTCGGCAGGCGAGTAAAGCCCGACGTGTTCGAGAAACCAGACCAGTACAGCTTCATCCCCGTCACCAACGGATTCATCGTTCCCGGAGGCAGATTTAAGGAGATATACTACTGGGACACGTACTGGATCATCGAAGGACTCCTCATAAGCGGCATGGACGAGACAGCGAAGGGCATGATCGAGAACTTGATCGAGCTGCTCAACAAACTCGGACACATTCCGAACGGCAGCAGGTGGTACTACCAAGAACGCAGCCAGCCTCCTTTGCTCTCCGCCATGATGATGCTGTATTACAAAAAGACCAAAGACAAGACATTCCTGAGAAAACACATCAACTCCCTCGAAACGGAAATGAAGTATTGGTTGGACACGCAAATCGTGACTTTTCACAAGGATGACAGGGTGTTCACCATGCTCAGATACTACGTCCCGAGTGCCGGCCCGCGGCCAGAGTCCTACTCCGAAGATTACAACTTGGCACAAAGGCTCGATACCAACGAAGACCACACCGAATTCTACGTCGACATCAAAAGCGCAGCCGAGAGTGGATGGGATTTTTCCAGCAGGTGGTTCATTAGCCCAACGGGCGATAACTCAGGAAATTTAACGAATATCCGCACACGAGACATCATACCCGTCGACTTAAATGCTATCTTCGCCAACGCTCTCAAAAATACCGCCGTATTCTGCGCTGTTCTCGGAGACTCGCGAAAAGCCACCCACTGGGGATACATAGCGGAGCAGTGGAGAGCCACTATCGAAGAGGTGTTGTGGCACGAACAAGACGGGATATGGTACGACTACGACATACAAAACGAGAAACACCGCCGTTACTTCTACCCCAGCAACTTGTCTCCGCTGTGGATGCTGGCAGTCAACGAGGCGCTTGTAGGCAGACACGCTCCCCGCGTCATCAACTACTTGAAACATTCGCAAGGTCTGGACTTCGCCGGAGGCATTCCGGTGTCCCTGAACTATACTGGAGAGCAATGGGACTTCCCTAACGTGTGGCCACCAGAAGTTAGCATAGTCATCAAAGCGTTGGAGGCCACGAAAATCGAAGATGGAAATAAATTGGCATTCCACTTGGCGCAAGAGTGGGTCAGGATTTGCCGCAATAGCTTCCAGAAGAACAAGCAGATGTTTGAAAAGTACGACGCTAACACGCCCGGCGAGTTCGGAGATGGTGGCGAGTATAGAGTGCAGAGTGGCTTCGGATGGACGAACGGAGTTGTGTTAGAGTTCCTGAACGACTACGGGGAAGCGATGATTGCTTATGAAAACAACGATGTTCATGAGAAGTTGAAGGTTCTTCCTCTGAAAGCATTTAAGAAGGAGGAGAAAAACGCCTTGCCGGCTAGTGACGACAACGAGGCGTCTGTCTCTGCTGGCTATAGCGTCAGCAAAGTCAGCGCTGAGTAGATGAAGTTACCAGTAGTAGTCATTATAAGGTCCTTTGGTCATACAAAAAAAGACAAGCAAAACATTAGCTACGAGTACGAGATAGAATCAAGGATTAGAATAAGAATAGGTATCTTAGTTTTTTATCAAACATTTTGGTTGTGAACATAGCATAATTAAAGTTTAAGAAAAATGTTTATAATCACAGTATTGTTACCATTGCTTAGTTTTTAGTGTTACAGTTACAATAATTGTGCCATACGCCCTCAAAGTTCAGCGAAGTTCAAAAAGATCCTATTGAATTGAAATTATGATATTGTTGTGTGAAATGTTTTTAGATTATTTTATTTCGACATGTGACTGTGAAATTGAAAAAACAGTATCAACTATATAATCATCCTAGCCGTTTTCGGCCTCGGTGACTTGACTTTGTTTGAAAATATGGGCCAGAATATTTGGCCCTTGGCGAAGCGAGTCAGCGTATAGGTTACATAGTGGGTACTTACAAAAATACGTGTCTATGACTATTATTAAATGTTATTCTTATTTAGACAACAATAATATAAATGTATTTAATAGAATGTATTAGTTAAATGAGAAAACACCAAGTGAATAGTTTTCATTACTTAATAACTTTTTTTGGTATGTTGTAAAAAAATAAGTACAACTTTTAATCAAATAGGCCCGTAGGCACTAAGTCACATTATAAGTACATATGAGGGTCCTTTATGTATTTACGTATAGGTACTATGAAATATCTGCGTACCTGCTTGAATTTTAATAGCAATGTATAAGCTTAATATTTAAATCGATTTATTAGTATTTATTTTAAATTTAATTTACTGTTGTATTTAACGTAACACACGCGTACCATAGTTTAGAAAAGTTTAATTCAAAGCTCTTTTAAAAAAAGTTAAATGTATTATTTATTTATTTATTTATTATTTAATATAAGTATATTATGCTTATTAAGATATGAATCCTACTTATGTAATTGAGAAAATATTATTGAGATATAATAAAGGCTGTGTCAAAACGTGTATTTTCCATAATTATCACGAAGACAGGGCATGAAAGAATTAAGAGGGTACGCGGGTTGCACTTTTCCATGCAAATGTATTCCCCCGTTTCCTCCCTGGAAAATGCTTTTAGAGCAAAATTTGTTTTTACAAAAAATCAAGATGTGCTTTAGCTACGCCCCTATCATTTTCTTTTTTGAGCAAATTGATTGCAAATAGAAATATGACTCTTCAAAAATCTTAAAAAGGAGATTAGAATGCTTATAATATTTCTTTTTGCAATTGTATACGCTTAGATCTTTTACACTAAGCAACGGATTTTAATGCCCTTTTCAGCAATAGATAGTGTGATTCAAGAGGAATGTTTCGGACAACGCCGCGGGGTGCAACTAGTTACATAGAATAATTAAGATAATGAATAAATTAGTGTCTGATCTCCTGAATTGCACAATAACGAGTTATACCATTTTCTCCCGGAACTGAATCACGTAAAAACAAAAGTAACAAGGTTATTAAAGTAGCTTACCACCATCAAGAAGGAAATCTGCCACCATAACCTTAATTTGTTCCGGGACTGGCCTTGAGACTACTTGAGAGTCAGACTAATCTAGGCCTAGCGTGTTCACTATCTTTGACCACATCATTGCTTACCACCAGGCGTGATAGTGGTCAAACGGTAGCCTGCCAGATATAATAAAATATAACAATACTAATACAGTAAAAGCAGTAAATAATCATCATGATGCGGTAGAGAAATTAGTTTATGGAAAGTAATAATTTAAACCGACTTCAAAAAAGGAGATGGTTTGAAATTTGGAGGTCATTTTTTTAAGTATGTTTGGGCATAATTCCGTTATATACAACCACAGAAATATGAATAATACCATAATATTAATATTTCTGTGTATACAACGGTTTTGAAAAAAATATTTTTTCGGAAGAGATTTATGCCGTTATGGTCCCATTTAAATTTAGTAAAGATGTGATGAGTATCTCCAGAGATATGGAGATAACCACCTCAAACTTGATACTGAAAATGACTAGCACTGCATTTGAAGTCGGTTTTGGGTTGGTTGGTGGGTTATATCGAGTCGCCTGAATTTGAGTAAATTGTGAATGTGGGGGGGTCAAGGGAGCTCTTACTAAGCGCCCTGGAGCAAAACTTGCTGCCGGAGATGCGATAAAATATGGTCCTAAAGTGAAGGTTAGGTTATGTTAGAACAGTGATCACACATCGCGCGAGCCGAGCGAGCGTAGCGAGCGTGCCGCGGCAGCGGCCGGCGAAGCGCTAGAAAGTAAAATGATACAAATGTCTGACAAAATATTTAAATTTCAATTTTAAAAAACCTTTAGCTCGGTTTTTTTTAAGTTTTTTAACTGATCTTAAATTATGTTCATTAAACAGTACTGCTGGCGTATCGCCGAATTAGTAATTAATACAATTTGGCAATACGCCAACTGGCAGCACCTTTCGGTTTTTTACATCAACAATACAAATGTTTCAATTAATTTAAACAAATCCAAATACTGAGAACCGTGTGCAGATAAACCGGATCTTTATAGGAAACTGCAAAGAACCTGCCCATCTAAAGTGATTCCGTGACAGTTTCTCGTAGACATAATGCTTTCTCCCTCTGCGCAGTTTCTGGACTATCACCCCAACGCATGGCCTACATTTCAATACCTACCTACCAAAGTAACTACAAGACTCCTCCCCCCTCAACCCTTTCTACATGTTGGCCATACGCATTGGCCATATACTTACGCCAACACGTAGAGCAGGCATTAACCTATGTCAAACGTACCCAAAAATATTATAGAAATAGAGGTCGCATAAAACTTTTGAGGCTAAATAAATATGACCTTGTATCCTGTTTTCACTCATTTCTTTACGTTAATTATAGATACGGTGTTACTTCTATGCTCCATGATTTTAGTGTTTGACCGTCTTCTCGAAGTTGACCGTAGACTGAGCACCTTTGTTTGACAGATCTTCTTACGCAAAGTGTGAGCGAGATAGAAACAAAGATGTTCTGCCATGCAATGTCTAGTCAGAGTGCAACGTTTTGCGTACCTACCTAATACCACAGTTTTTATTGATTGTAAAACTGTGCTAATACTGTCAGGCAAGCTGTCAGTGCTGTCACATTTATGTTATTTTATTAGCTTTCGCCATTTGAGGCACGTGTGGTTGTTTATCTCTCAATAGATTAGTGGTGCAACAAGGTCGGGGCCTTGATGGCGGCCTAGATAGGTAGTAAGCGTACGTAGGTACCTACACGCGCAGTCTAGTTGGGATACTGAACGTCAGTGAAAGCGCAGGCTCGGCTTGAGCCGGCTGCTTGGATACGGGCACGGCGGGATCAGCCGCCAGTGGCCGGTGATGCGGTGACACACATCGACGATGTATCGCACGAGTGATATAGCGGTCACGGGCCCGACGCGCGGCCACTCGCCCCGCGACGATCGCCGTCGCCTCACGCCGCCGCTCGTTCAAAGGTTTCGTTTATCGGCGCGCGCTTCCGTACTCCGCGCGCCGGCTACCGTTCGACGGAAACGATATTAACATGAAGTTGCGATTCGTGCCACTCTACCCCGTCCTGGGTCTGCTGGGCGCATGCGCGCACGCCCTCTACCACGTCCCCTGCCGCTCCTCCGTGTTTTGTACCGGGGAGCTGCTCCGAAGAGTACAACTCGCACGCATCTTACCTGACTCGAAAATTTTCGTCGATCTGAAACTTATTCACAGTGAAAATGAAACGCTCGCTGATTTCGCTAAGCTAATGCAGGACACAAAGAACGACCCGTCTCGGGAACAGCTCGCCAATTTCGTCGACGAACACTTTCACGAAGGCAACGAGCTGGAGGAATGGATGCCCCCGGACTTCGATCCCGAGCCACCGATCCTCGACCAGATAGCGGACCCCAAGCTTAAGCAGTTCGCTAAGAGCGTGATCGGTATTTGGGCCAAATTGGGCAGAAAGGTACAGCCCGATGTCGCTCAAAACCCCGATCGCTACAGTTTTCTATATGTCCCCAACGGATTTATAGTTCCCGGAGGACGATTTAAAGAGTTGTACTACTGGGACTCCTTTTGGATGGTTCGCGGACTCCTCATCAGCAATATGACGCAGACTGCGAAAGGAATGATTGAAAACCTTTTATATCTCGTCGATAAGATCGGATACATACCGAACGGGAGTCGAATATATTACTTGGGGCGCAGTCAGCCGCCGATGCTAGCGGCGATGGTCGCTAGCTACTTCGCTGCGACAGGAGACCTCGCCTGGCTCGAGCGGCACCTGCCCACCGTCGAGAAGGAGCTCCATTACTGGCTGGAGAAGAAGAAGGTCACTGTCGAGGTGCAAGGCAAGAGATACGTGCTGCTACGGTACTTGTCCGACAAACGAGGCGACGGACCGCGCCCTGAATCTTACTACGAGGATTACATGAACGCTCGCAAACTCCCTACTGACGAAATGCGCGAGAACTTTTACCTCGAGCTGAAGAGCGCGGCGGAGAGCGGGTGGGACTTCTCCTCGCGGTGGTTCGTGACGGCCGGCAATACCGTCGGCAACCTCACCAATGTGCAGGCCTCGCGCATATTACCCGTCGATCTCAACGCTATATTCGCCGGTGCGCTTGAATTTGCCGGTGACTTTCGCAACCGTCTAAAGGATAGGCGCGAGGCGCAGAAATGGTGGAGTCTCGCCAAATATTGGCGCAGCGCTATCGAGAACGTCCTATGGGATCCCGCAGACGGCGTATGGTACGATTACGATGCCAAGGCGAGAAAACCTAGAAAGAATTTCTACCCGAGCTGCGTCACGCCGCTCTGGTCTGGCGCAATTGAGACTTACGACGCACCGAAGTATGCGGCGAGGTTGGTGCGGTATCTGCTCGCGTCTGGGGCGATGCACTTCCCCGGCGGAGTGCCAGCGTCGATTGTTCACTCGGGTGAGCAGTGGGACTATCCGAACGCCTGGCCGCCGCTGCAGAGCATCCTGATCGGAGGGTTGCAGAACAGCGAGTACGAAGAGGCTACGCAGCTGGCACAGGAGCAGGCTCAGCTCTGGATCCGGGCTAATTACATCGGTTATACCAATTGGAAGAAGCTGTTCGAGAAATACAGCGCCGTGCAACCTGGTGAGCAGGGGAGCGGAGGGGAGTATATCGTACAAGACGGCTTCGGGTGGACGAATGGAGTAGCGCTGGAGCTGCTGCAGCGATACGGTAAACATATGAAATTAGATGACAATGCGACCCACGCCGCGCCTCACGTGCGGCAAGTTTAGTGTTATGATCACTTATTTACGGATATTGGTGCATCATCAACAGCGTCACTGAATAGAACGGCAATCTAGACGAATTTAGAATCTTAGTTTATTGAAAGCCAGTGAAGATTTAGTAGTTATTTGTGTATGAGTGTATAATTATGTGGAGTAGAACTTTATCGTGTGTAACTATAAAACACTGTTGTATTGTTTTTTTGTTAAATGTAATATTATTGTTGTTTTATATCTGACTGAAAATTATGTACGAAAGATTAAATTTATATATAACAGTTCATCCGTATTTTTATCTGCTTTACGATAACCTTATTTGCCTGTAAGTAATTGAGTAACCCATTAGAGGCATTCAGTTTATTTTTGCGATATCATTTTCCTGTTAAAGTGATTGGCGTAATTTATGGCAGTTAATAAGCAATTGCAAGCCATAATTATTATAAATAAATACTGTACCTTACTGAAAATAGTATAGCTAGGCAACAGAATAATATAATAGGTACCTACTTACCTAGAAAATGCAGAATACCTAGGTATAAAAAATCATGGCCATAGACTAGCAAAATTTGCAAAAAAATAGTCAGCGCATTTAATTTATAAACAAAAGTGTGTGGATATAATTTGTAGGTTAGTAGGCAGTAACCAGTAACAGAACAGGTCAAAGAGTAAATATAAACATACCTACCTACTAGAGAATACACGCGCTCCAAATTCCAGACGCCACCATGATTGGTATTAAGATTATTAGACACGGTTACGACGAAATTGGTAGCATAAATGAGACTATAAACAAGGTAAGAATAAAAACAATAGAAAATCGATATCTGTTATTATTTTATTACCTATTACAATCTTTATCTTATTTTTTTATAATAATAATAGAACATCGTCATCTTCCTACCCTTATCCCACTTGGTGTGAGGTCGGTGCCACATGTCTTTCTCTGCCATTGGGGTCTGTCCGCAGTCATTTCTGCATCCACTCCTTTTACAACAGTGGTTCTCAACCCGCGGTCCACGGACCACCGGTGGTCCGCAAGAAGTTAAATATGGTCCACAAAAGATTTCAAACTGACGAAACAAGACCTTAATTACATATGCTATTTATATAAATGAGCAAAAATATCAGCCCAATATGGTTTAACTCTATGCCCCAAAACAAGAACTTGTACAGATGGTACCAGCTCTCAAATATGCAAACTATTTTTTTCTCAGCCAGCTCTGTCCCACTGCAGTGCAAAGGTCTCTTTTAAAAAAACTATATTATGTACTATAAATTAGATTGATACAGTTTACTTTTTTACTGTGGTCCCTGCTACTAATAATAAACATATACTGGTGCCTGGTCACAAGAAGGTTGGGAACCACTGTTTTACAAGAACATAAAATGTAATTCTAAGACCCATGTTATTATCTTACAGACTAAACATTACAACTATTTTACTATCGGAGAATTACGGTATTACAATCCTTTATCTACCGTTACAGCAAAAAGCATGCAAGTGAAGAACCTTGGTATTATAAATAGATCAGACGTTATCATGGGCCCCACAATTCTAAGCTGTTAGGCGTAAATATTTGCTTCAGCGGGTGCCAAGAAATACCTTCAAAATTTTCTCCCTACTTACTGCTACCAAAGTTGCGTCAGCACAATCGTTTCTGCTTACAATTCTTGATGACTCCGACGCCAGCTATCTAGATTTAACGGAGGAGCAGCTAAACAAACTTGAGTGGCTTCAGAAATTCAGAATGATTGCATAAGGTTCATATTTGGCTTGCGCAAATATGTTCGTGTTTCATATTTCCGATACAAGCTCAAGTGGCTTCCTATTCGACTCCGCCGGAATACTGACATTCCTTCTCTCCTATATATATGTTGGTAGTATACTTTGAATGAAACAAAAAGTTTGATTCAATTAAGATTATTGGTTGATTTATTTATTTTTGGCGAGTCCGTCGCCTCGGGAGTGAGGTCACGCGGTGAGATCGCGATGTTCACGCTCGAAACCTAGGTCGAGAAAATTCGACTAAAGATACGTGAATTACAGCCGGTGTATAACAATAATAATTATTAATTTAATTATTTAATGTAAGTTTAATGCATTTTTATTAAAAAAATAGCTTAATGCACAAACCTCTTTTCCATATCTGTGTCAAATTTCACGTTCATACGTTCGCGCAATTTTCCTAAAAGGGGTTAGGTATAAAGTTTTTGCTTTTCGTAAATAGCTGCAAGTCTCGCCACGCAGTTCTTATACAACAAAAAAGTTTTGGGATGTACCTAATATTAAACCAAGTCCGTGTAATATACAGAATGACTGCCATCGCACGGCTTCGGCCTATATAATAATATATATAATATATATGTATATATGTATATATATAATATATAATCGTCAACTACCATCAATATATTTAAAGAAAAGCGAACCTAATTTCCCCTTAGTCCCCATCGAACTGGCGTTTGTGTAGCACGTACAGAATTATATGTGCAATTATCGCAGATCCATTTAAATAATTAGCAACAATGCCTTCCTCTGTTCATCATGCACATAAAGCTCAACATTAGAAATTCGTGTTTTCATGTAGTTGTTTCTAGTTCCATTATGTTTACGTGGCATAAAAATGAGTACCGCATCTACCTTTTTATATCGATGTCAACTACATATTTAAAAGAATCGTAATTAAACATAGTGCTAGTCCTAATCACATGCCGTTTGTTGAGCAATACATACATATACGAGTACGAGTAAAACGTGTGCGATTGCCAAGTCCTTCTATATATTAAACCGATTTGGTTTAACATTACCTACATCTCAAAACTTTTTTGTAGTATAAGTACTGCGTTGCGACACGTGCAACTTTTTAGATGTAATATTTTTGATGGAATCTCATCTCTTTCTGTATGTCTTCCTACTTACATCGTAGAGCACCACTGTTCCTATCCTATTACTATTTTCCATTGAGTTAAATAAATATATATATTTAAATCAATGCTATTCGCCGAAATTACAAAGTTAACTTTGTAATTGCATATATTTGTATATGATTACAAACTTACTTATGCAGTTTGTATATCTCTAAAACGTGACTGATATTGCAATAATTTTAGATTTTTTAAGAATTGATAGGCTTATAACTAATTATGTTTAAAATTTGGAGCTTGCAGGTCTGCTAGAAGTACCTTAACATTATGTTGATCATCAGTCAGTCAGTCAGTCAGTGTGCCGATGACAAAACTAAGTAACTTTGACGGGTGTTTGACGGTTCATTAACTTTTTTTTTATATCTGATACATCGAATTATAGCCTCGATGATCTGATAGGCTAGCGTTTGACCACCTTGTAACCTGTTATGTGATGATGCGGTCGAAGATGGTAAGCACGCTAGGCCTAGAATAGGAACTGGCTCTCAAGGATAGCTGCCGGAACACATTAGATGTTTTGGCGACAGATTTTCTAACTTGAGGGTGGTAGCTGGCCAGGCGGACACTAGATAGTGTCCTACCACCATGCGGGGGTTGTTGGTTTCTTGACGATTTTTTTCCTTCACCGGAGGACCAGTGTGAAAAGCGCACATACATTTTTCGATAGAAAAATCTATTGGTGCACGCGGGGTTTGAACTCGGTACCTCTGACGTCAAAGCCGTCTGTTCACCTGATTACGCCACCGGGCCCTCAACGAAACGTATAAATTGAATGTTAATGAGAATGTATCTAAGCCATATGCTCTATATGTTACCTTCTGAAAATTCAGGGTTCTGTTACCATGTTTAGCCAGCACAAAATAACAGGTTGTTGAGAATGACCTGAATAGCTTTGAGAAAAGGATGGTACGGCCGTGCCTCTTTGTTTAGTTACTAAGTCGACTAAGTCGAGCAATATAAGGCAACGTAAGTATGGCTTCCTGCTAGGATTAGGCCCTTAATCCCGCTTCCCCGCGCTAAATTTCTATATTCACAGCACTCATTAACGTTAAGGTAGTCCAAAAACCTACTCATATTACTACCTCATTCGATAAATATCATACCACCTTAGAGAAAAGGAAACTTTCAAAATGTTGTTTACCTTTGTATGCAAATACTAAAGTACAGTTTTTCAACACAATTTGAACTCTTTTGTTAAGGAAATAAATCTCATAATCCCTTCTGTGCGTAGGGTGAGGTTGCTAATTTTACCTAACAAAGGGGAAAGTGAGCCTTCAACCTTTACCCGACTGCGAAAGGAGGAGGGTTATATTTTTCGAGTGTATGTATGTATATTTCTTTGGCACGCCCTTTGGCATTTTTATATGAGTGGTGTCAATAGATTCGTCTTAGTCGTGAGAGTGACACTGGGTACATCAAAATTTAAATAACCAGCCAAGTGCGTGTCGGGCCACGCACAGTTTAGGGTTGCAAACCACATGAGTTTGTGGCTAAACTAATAAAGTTATCTTAACCGCTATAATTTTCCTTTAAAGTTCATGAAATGCGCTATAATCACGAATTTTTCCAGATTTTTCAAGCCAGCAGTTTAGCTTTTAGAGGGGGGGGGGGGGACGCCCTACTGAATTAAAAATATGCACTTTAAAGTTTAATATCTCGTAAATGGAGCATTCAATCGAAAAATGGTATTAGCATTCCTTAAATCATTTTAAAAGACCTATTCAACGATACCCCACACGATGGGGTTGACGATGAAAAAAAAATCATACCCACTTCTAATATAGGGGAGCTACCCTAAAAAAAATATTTTTCACAATTTTATTTCAGCACTTTGTCGGCGTAATTTATATACATACCCCCACAAAATATGCTATATAGCTTTCTAGTATTAATGGTCTCTCAGCAAAACCTCGGACAGACAGACAGACAGACGGACATGACGAAACTATAAGGGTTCCTTGTAAGGACTATGGAACCCTAAAAAGCGAATTTATTACAAACTTGTAACAAGTCCTAAAAGTACTACCGCGTGGATTCGAATACTTTCTCCCTCGCACACACACTATCTGTCTCATCAAGCGCCGTCTTCCCCACTACAAGCCTTCCCGCGACGCGGCACCCCCTCCCTCACCGATGCGACTGCTATATAAACGGTCCACCGGCCGTGTTCAGTCAGTACCTGGCAGGGCCTGATAGCCCCGGCGCATAGTGGCTGCCTGCGGCACCCCGCCCTTGAAGACACCTCTAAACCAAAGACACGCCTGTCGTAACAGGTGGAGTTGAAAGCCAGGGGAAAAGGGCATAGCCCTGAGCACCTCCCCCTACACCAGTGGTGTAAGACGAAGTAACGATGTTCAGTCAGTAATCAGTTAGCTAGCGACCGAGCTAGAGCGATAGCCACCTGCAGTCCTCTAGCGAAAGTCGAGTAGGCAAAAGAGATGCGATAGCCACCTGCAGTCCACTCTGGCGCCTTAGACTAGGTACCTAATTTAGGTCGTCACCTATAAGTTAGGAGTGCGATAGCCTCTGCAGTCCACTCCGATACTTGCTAGGGAACATAGGAGTTTTCAAAAGTTAAAACCTAAAGGAAAGAACCTCTGTAAAACTGGAAGCTGAAATAAAACAGATCGTTGAAGACATTGGGCCTTTTTTCTTCTACACCACCTCCCTACAAACTTATTATTTGCGGTTGGTTCATTAACAGTTTGTACTATTCATTATTCTGTGACAGTGTCTAGGCATCGTTCTAGGGGTCGAGTAGTCTAGGTCGAACTGTAAAGTTAAGTTTGTTTTGACAAGTTTTTCCGGAGGCCTCGATGAGCGAGTCAACTCACACATGACCGTTTTTTTTAACTTTAGTGATCGCAATAAGTACGAGTACGTTTACCTAATAAACAGACACCTACAAAAAAATACATTAGGTAGGTACTTCAAAATATTTTATTTATGCATAAGTTGCTACGAGTAGATACAGTAAATGAATATAATTGTAACACGAATCTAATTAAAATAAAAGATTTTTATTATTCCTTGACTAAAAATATTTCTATGATTCTATTTCTTGTAGAATTATTAAAATAAATTAATAAAATTCTACTTATAAAAAAGCTTTTTAGGGTTCCGTACCCAAAGGGTAAAACGGGACCCTATTATTAAGACTCCGCTGTCCGTCTGTCTGTCTGTCTGTCTGTCTGTCCGTCTGTCACCAGGCTGTATCTCATGAACCGTGAAAGTTAGACAGTTGAAATGTTCACAGATGATGTATTTCTGTTGCCGCTATAACAACAAATACTTACTAAAAACAGAATAAAGTTACAAATAATAAAGGGTCCCCATACAAGAAACGTGTTTTATTCGGCATTTCACGCCATCTATGTATGCTTAGTTAGGTAAACGTCCCATAGATGGCGTTATATTGAAATGTCGATCCCTAACACCTTTGTTAGACGTTAGATGGCGTTATAAGAAATAAAATGTTAATAATTATTATTTTTGACTGGCGAAAAATAATAGTGGTATTTTTTGCTGAATCTTATAAAACACTGTAGTGTGGTACGGAACCCTACTAGTGCGAGTCCGACTTGCACTTGGCCAGTTTATTTTCTTTAAAAATCGCCATATCTTTGGAGATGATTATCAGATCTTCATTAAATTTGAATGGGACCTCGTTGAAAATTAATCCCAAAAAAATCTAAATGTCATTCAAATCGGTTCAC
Source organism: Cabera pusaria (assembly GCA_954871355.1). Lineage (NCBI taxonomy): Eukaryota > Metazoa > Arthropoda > Insecta > Lepidoptera > Geometridae > Cabera > Cabera pusaria. Next base: position 25,394,286 of record OX940890.1, read on the forward strand.
AATTGTCGAAGCAATCGCGTAACAAACATTCAAAAAAGCACAGATACAGGCGAATTGAGATCCTCCGCCTTTCTGGAAATTGTTGAAAATATAATATCTCTGTGTCGTTCATCATCATCATCATAATCAGCCGGTATCAGTCCACTGCTGGACATAGGCCTCTCCCAAGTCAAGCCACTGAGCCCGATCTTCGGCTCTTTATTTCCAGTCACTGCCCACCGCTTTGCGAATGTCGTCGCTCCACCTGGTCACAGGGCTTCCTACGCTACGTTTACCGATTCGCGGTGTCCACTCTAGAACCAGTCTACCCCAACGGTTATCGGTCCTACGGCAGATATGACCAGCCCTCTGCCACTTCAGTTTGCTAATCCGTTGAGCTATGTCGATCACTTTATTTCTCTGGCGAATTACTTCGTTCCGGATTCGATCCCGAGAGAAATACCGAGCATAGCTCTCTCCATAGCTCGCTGAGAAACTCTGTGTCGTTATCATAGTGAAACTACATTTTTATCAAAATTTGGTCTTCACATACTAACTTATTATTGAATAATTTCTAGAGTTTCACTAAATACTTAGCGTGTCGATTTAGCACTATGGCACTAAACAGTGAAACTAAATTTTCTTCAATGGAGTGTGCCTTATACAGAATAGATTTTTGAGATAGGGCTTTTCTAGTACCTACCCTAACTTAGTTGGTCCAAAACTGTGTTTTGATCTGTTAATGAATTTAATGGGTATACACTAAGGGAAGGAAGGCAAACGTATGGGCGAATGGAAGATGACGCACCTATATACAGGCGTATAGCTTCATCTCTCTGTACTCAGCGTTTGTTCGCATTCGTTTGGCCCGGTGTGTACCCAGTATTATATGAAACCGGATCGATTGGCATCAAAAAAGCTTTTGCATAAATAGACACTTTTGTTGCTGAATGTAAACTTTTTAAAATTCTGTGAATGCAGTAGTACCTACCTACTTTTATTTATACTGTGATGCAGCTAAAAAATAATAAAAAATAATGAAGATTCTAGTCCTGAGAATGTTTTACTATAACTATAAAAGAAAAGATATCTACCCTTACGATCCTACTAACTCTACCCTGTATATTTACAAGCCGGAGTGACATACGGACACAGAATAATGAATAGTACATACAATACGGATTATGGTCGGCTAAGACCGCGACTCGACGCGGGCTGAGCCGCGCTGCGCCGCGCGTTTCGTCGCGGTCTGTACATTGAAAAGCTACATTTGGGGCTGCATTTGTTAGAGGACGCAATTTTATTTTATGTCTTTTTTTATGACTTAACCTTACAGAAACTCCCCCTGGGTTACTGTAAGGTTAAGTCTAAGTTTATGGGGTCACAGACCTTGTCCCGCGGCTGCACTCTTGGAAAAAGGAGTGCAGATGGTTTTTATGGTTTATCTGGCAGACTATTGGTCGCACAGACTATTGTTGGAAATGAAATTCTCTACAACTTAGGGCCTGTAATTTTTAGTCGTAGAACAATAATATCGTTTAAAAACTAAAAAACAACCGACTTCAATGCCGCGCTATTCATTTTCAGTACCAACTTTGAGATGTTTATCTCAATATCTCTGGAGATAGTTATCATACCTCGATAAAATTACCATGGTACCACACTTGGGATATCTCCTTTCGAACAAAAAAAGAATAATCGAAATCGGTTCATAAACGACGAAGTTATCCGCGAACAAACATAAAAAAAAAAAAAAAAAAAATATACGGTCGAATTGAGAAACCTCCTCCTTTTTTTGAAGTCGGTTAAAAAAGAAGTTAAGCGAGCATCTATTACATTTTATTTTTGTCGTCGTTGGTTTTTGTCACAAACTTGGATTTAATCTTACACTTACCCCTTATGACATCTAAAAAAAATATATTGCGTCCTCTGACAAATGCAAGCTAAGGCTAAAAAAATTTAACATTTCAATGGACTAGTAGGCTGCTACACAAAGATCAAACCTTATACTAGATATTCATTTAAGATTTACGTAGGTAGTAGATACATAAAATCTTGTGCTGGCATAAATAAATAAGCTAAGTGACTAGCATCAAATGTTTTCTTCGAATATTTTTACGTTATAATAGATTAGATGGCACTGAATAAAGGATGATTTGTGATAAAGACGATTCATGCTACACCGTGCTGAGGCCGTACCGTGCCCGGCTGGGAAACAAATTTTTGGTTTATTGTAAATTGTAACCCTCTGGAGGGTGGGTCATTGTTATCTTTCTGCATCCGTAGGCCTTAAGGTTGCTATGCTGGGGCTAGGTGGTCTGGAAGGGGGATATACTTCTTTATTCTAGTAGCAGGACTTATGTTAGTCCTCCTTTGGGTGGAAGCACTACTCGTGGGCGTCACGAAGATTTTTCGAGGGAGGTGCTCTTCGTTTGCACCGTTGCACCCTCGCCAATCGGCGCAAATGGCACGATTTTCGGCTCGGTTCCCATACGGGACGACTTAACCCAACGTGTGATCCCAGAGTGATGATAGTTTTATGACCATTGGTGGTTGGCTTTGGCCATACTTTGAAACACTCACCGGACGACATTTCATCATTCGGTTCGTCGATTAACGGCATAACGTTAGCGCTCGGCTCGGAATACGAGTCGGGATAGTTGCGCATGTGGATTGGACTTAAGTCAGTTGTCCTACGCCTCGACTCACTGCCGTCTTCCGTGTCCAGACTTGTATCCATCGTAGACTACGTCGTTGCTTAAAATCAGATGAAAGATTGGTGCTTGCGAGCTTATTTTTTCGTCAATAAAAAATATGTATCACCAATTAGGTAGGAGCATGTAGTATCGATGTTCCGTCTGACATGCTACCATAAAGTAGCTTACAAGGAGAAAATCTGCTGCCATAACCTTACAGTGTTCCAGCAGCACAGCCCTTGAGAGTCGGAATATTCTAGGCATAGCGTGTTCACCTTTTTCACCATTTTATTGGGTATCTACTGTACACCTGTTTCTCTCACGAAATACGGCACGGTCACGGTACGGTTTACGTAGTAACTATTATATAATCTGTAGTATGGTGTAATATTAATCGTCACAAGTATCCGTCAAATTTGTTTTTTAGTCGAGTTGTGTTTCATATTCGCTAGCCGACGTGACATAGGGCATATCCGGCTGCGTGCCGAACTCTGCCTCATACAAAGCTTGCTGAATCTTGAGGCGGGCCACGGCGTTCTGTTTGGAGCTCAGCCTCTTCAGAGTTGGTGCGCAGCTTAGCAGGAACAGCTCGTCGGGATCTGATCTGGAAATTTACGAATGTATACTTGGCGCTTTATACTAATAATATTAACTTTGTTCTCCTTTTGCATCCCTCTTTTTACATCTTTTTTGGAGCATCGCTTCGTCGCGCATGTCTATTTCCCTTAGATTTAGGTTCGTCTCTTAGCTTAAGTGGGTATGTTACGTCACTACGTCAGTATGTCGGTAATTGGTACCTATCACACGCTTTTATAAATCGGTAAGTACAAATTGGATTGAATTGCTTAATGACTTGAAGGGCAACATCCATTAAAACTATATACCTAAAGTTAGCAAACGTAGCTGGTAAACGTTCTGAGATAGGTATACCTAATCTTCTCAAGGAGGCTTCGGAAACTGGATGAGGATTCTCTTGCTCGTTGACATATCGCGTGTGATTTATCCGCTAGAGGCGCTGGTGGACTACAATGTCCGCGAAATGTCAAATGTCATTTATAGTATGGGATCATGGTTATTTACGCGCGAATGCGGCAACCGTAATGTGAGTATGCGAAATCCTTCTGTTCTTGGCTCGGGGTATGGGGGTCGTTGACCTTCCTAAACAGAAAGTGACATAAAATTTGACATTTCATTATACATTTTATAGGATCAAATAATTAATCAATTTTATTAATATTTTTTTGGTTGGTAATGTTTATATTACCTGTTACAAAGGCACTGGTTGCTATTCTCGTCATCTGAAGAGTTGACGCGCTGTTTCTTCGGCGAGGGCTCAGGAGACTCGTCATCATACTTGTTGTCCTGAGAGTGAGACATGAAGGACAAGTCTGGGAGACACTGGATGGCACGCTGACGCATCTCTTCCTCGGCGTCAGAGTCATCGGCGTCTTTCTTTGACCTGCGGACACAATCTTTTGTTATCACTACATATCATTATAAATCAAAGTCCCCCGCCGCATGGGTCTGTATATATCTGTTCGCGATAAACTCAAAAACTACTGAACGGATTTTTATGCAGTTTTCACTAATGGACGTAGTGATTCATGAGGAAGGTTTATGTTATGTGTATAGTTCGTTAAAGTTTTTTGTAAATGAATGTATAACAATGATAGTATCGACGCAATGAACTGATGCACACAGATGCAGGCATATTCTATGCTCCACCCGTGCGAAGCCGGGGCGGGTGGCTAGTTTAAAATAAAACGATAACACATTTATCCAGAAAACGATTCACTCATAAATTATAATAATTATGAAGGTAGGTACATTCAACTTTAAAACTAGATGGGCACTGCGTCTTTGCCTGTTAGTAAGAAATGCTACCCATGTTTTATGTATATATGAGACATGATATGAGGTATATATATATATATACATATATATATTTGGCACAGGCCGGGTTAGCCAGGTGGGTTGTATGATACAGCCTACCTTGCTAACCCGCCCTGTGCTAAAATTATAGCTAAATCAAAGCCGAAGCCTTGAAGAGGGGGAAAAAAATTAAACTGGCTTTCACTTGGTGATATGTAACTTTGAAACTAGTTTGACCCTTGTAAATGTTGCTTAGAGAGGATATCGAGGAATAATTACCTACTTTAAATATTACTTACCATGTTATCCAAGAAAAATATAAGTAGGTAGGTATGCTTTGTCATCATTATGAAAAAAAAAATTACGTTCGAATTTTCACGTTTTGTTCTATAGTTCGATCTTGACTTAGCTCAAGCCTCGAGGTATGAAAACAGATAGAATTTGCATTTTTGCTTACGATTGACTGACGACAGTGATTGCATAGTTATTTTGCACGAGACTGCACTTTTACAAGGGCATTCAAGTGCAAGCGCGCACAGCGCTTGCGGTGCGCTTATTCTACCGCACGATAGAATAAAATGTAAAAATCACCGCAATGAAAGAAGAAAGAAAGAAATAAAATACATTATGCGTGCACTTCTACATTAGAACACTCCATACTTCACAGAAATGCGTACAGTCACAGAATAATCAATAGTACAAGTACAGAAGATGAACTCCCGGCGAGCAAAAATGCAAGATTAAGCCTAGTTACAACTTATTGTTCAAACCATTCAAAAGTCGAAATCGACCTTGAACTTGCGTCACAGCATAAACTAATAGTAACTTGGAACCGCGCACCGTAAAATCGTTCACACGGCATTGTCCTGCACGTTTTTTTGTAATCGTTTTTTTAACGTTTAGTCAACCGGGTGTTCATATGGTAAATTTTCATTCGTGTAAAAACGAATAGCCGCAGTTTTCACACAGTTGTCACAGTGAGTATTTATTCGATAAAAAACGTATGACATTGTGTCGTGTGAAGGAGACAAAGTTATACCATATGCCACTGCGAACCGAATACGTCAAAGTTCATTCGATTTGCTTGACAAGTCCGTTGAGTATGCGTTTAAACGTATAAGCGGTACACGTTTTTTTGCAGTACAATCGACGTGTGAATGGATATATGTACGTTGTATGGTCACTATTTATACGTTAAGACGTATACTGCAAAAAAACGTGCAGGACAATGCCGTGTGAACGAAGCCTTAGTCCGCGCTGCGAGAGTCTGTATCACTCGGTCAGCTCGCTGTCTGTCAGCTGCTTTATGGTCAGCTGTCTCTTACTGTAAGGTTGAGTGTTGTGAGAAAACAGATTGAATAGTAAAATAAAGGCGCGCGTCCGATCAAGAGCACACGTGACACTACTGACTGAACTTGTAGCCCGCGGGCAGGCGCGGAGGTACTAGGCATTTTCATAGATACCACGCGGAGTGCGACAGTATGAAGTCGATGGCGACAGGCCTGGTACGGTAGAGTCTGTGCCTACCTAGTACCACCCGATAATGATAAGAGTAAGTACCTACCAAGGTATCAAACATTTAATAGAGTCTTGTTTGAGTGGAAATTTAAGACGACATCTCAAAAGTACCATTGCGTACAGTTGTGCGTATCCAGTTTCAAAACATTTTCGGTTGCAAGTGTCGATTATTTTTCTAACCAATCAGAAGAACCAAATCCAAAAAAAAAATTCTTACCAATCAGAAGAGCCAAAACCAAAAACAAAACATAATTTTTGGCTTTGTCCCTTCTTGTCATTGGTCAACAATGTCAACATAGACAGAAGCGAGATGCCAATTCAATAGGAGTGCACAGGAAAATATTCCTTAAGGTACGCACAAATGAAGGCGATTGTACCTAAGTTATGTGTAAACAAATAAAAACTCACTTTTATCAATTTTTGTGGTTTATTATTACTAGCTGTGCCCCTCAGCTTGGCCCGTGTAATTGTAATTTAAGTAATTGTAAAAAGTGTCCTTTGGTTACAAACTTATACGCCAAACTTCATCTAAACCCATTCTGGCTTTTTTGCGTGACTGAGCAAAATATACCAACTTTTGCATTTATAATATTAGTCACCATCATCATAATTATCAGCCAATTTCCGTCCACTGCTGGACATAGGCCTCTCCAACCAATTGACTTATATATAAAGAGGTGACACTATAATAAAATGTAAGCATAATATATATAGGTACCTCCGTTCACTTGAGACCTCGGAGTCCGGCTTGGGCTCGACATGCGGCATCAAGAACCTCATGGCATGAAGATAGGGCCACCGAGTGCGCCCGCCATGTGTCCGCTGCAGTTTTATGAAGGAATCGCGGAGAGAACGCCACCGCTTCTTGCATTCTGATTCTGAAATAATATTGTTTAGTAATAGTAACGCAGTAAAGTGGAGTGGGTTATTACCCGCAAGACACGCGAGACAAAGCGACAATAGGCGGACCAAAGCGGTAACTTAAATATGTTGCTATATTTATATGTATATTTAAGTTTATATACAAGGTGTAACATAAGGGTGTAGTATAATATTATTAGTATAATATTGAAAGGTGTGTATGTATAGCATGTCACGAATCCTATACCTAAATATCAAACTTCAAACCAAAACTTTATTTCACCTTACAAAGTTTAAAAATTAATGTTTCGTATTATATTTTGGATAACCCTAACTGTTCTTCGCCACTAGTCGCCGCCATTTTTCTTTTCTTCCTTTCTTTCGTGTTGCTATTGGCTGGCCGTATTTCAAGGACATGGCGTTCGTATTCGATTGGCCCTCGGTATTTCAAAGAAGTGATCGTTTTCGTACCCAATTGGCGAGCGGCATTCACAAAAAATGATTTATGGCTTGTCGGTTCCTTTGACCTAAATAATAAATTTTATTTTACATTATTTTAGTCAATGATTAAGTTTACTACTTGTACTATTATTTATTCTGTGCGTTTACGTCTGCTAATCAGCTGACATTAGGGTTATAAATAGCGAAGTTTTTGGAAAAGTTTAATTTGTCATAACTCTGGATCCATGCTGCCGAGGAAAGCGAGACCTTGCAGGTAGATTATACATCAGGCTAGGTATACACAGTTTAAACATTACTACACCCTTATGTTACACCTTGTATATGCATATGTATGCTTATTATATTATAATATGTAACCATCTATGTAGTCTATGAGCAATATTGACTAAGAGTTTTTAGATTAAGTACCTCATATAAATACAAACCACCATCCAATGTTCATTTTATAATGTTATATCCATCGAAAGGTTGTCTGGCAGAAATCGCTTTTGGCGATAAGACCGCCCATTGTACCTTATTTTAGTTAGTTAAGTCCTACTTTAAGATCTTTTTGTAATAGGTGTCAATAAATAGTATTTTTATTGTATTGTATTGTAACTGAATGGTGGCCTAGACGATCCAGGCGATCTGTAGGCAAACCATAGCAATCAGATTGGCTGCAACCTAAGCATAGAAAAGATAATAATACTACACTACCTAAGTCAAACGTGGAAAAGAATGGCTCAGAATCGGAAAAATGGCGCAACAAAGAAGAGGCCTAACAGTGGATGTATAAGGGCTACAAGAAATTAAAGAAGATTAACAAATAAATCCAATAAAAAGACACGTTAGTGTTATTTTAATTTTTGCTCAGTCTCGCTTACTTTCGCCAATTCGAATTCCGCTTGTATTTTATTTCAGGTTGCGCAGGATCAATCTTTCCGCTAAATAGAATAATAAATATATAATATTTATAATAAGATCGTTTAAAAACTAAAAAAGAACTGACTTCAATGCCGCTGCATTTTCAGACCAATTTTGAGGTGTCCATCTCCATATCTCTGGATATTTATCCATAGACCTGGATTATTCAACCGACTTCCGAAAAAAGAGTAGGTTCTCTATTCGTCTGTATGTTTTTTTTGTATGTTACGCGATTATTCCGTCAATTGTGAACCGATTCGAATTATGTTTTCTTTAATTGATAGGGTACATTTCCAAGGCCAAATCCAAATTACAATGGGACCACCCATTGTAATTTCATCGAGATCTGATAAGTATCTCCAGGGATATGACGATAAACGTCTCAAACTTGCTACTGAAATTGACTGGAATTGACGTGAAATGGAAGTCGATTGTTTATGTTTTTAATTTATGTTAATTATTTAACTTTTCTGTTGTTTTTATTCTATGACTTTTCTAACTTACCAGTAACATTGAGTGAAGAACTGACTTCCCTCCAGGCTTCATCTCTCAACTTGGTCTTGTTAAATCCGCTAACAGACTTGTCGTATAAAATCGCGCGCTTCTCTACTTCCTTTATCAAGTCTAATTCGTTCATCTTCCTTCAAAACACACGCATGCAATACTTTGCGCAGATTTTATTACTCTCTTTCTTTTCAGCTAGTAAAAGGTTAAATTTCACTCGAGCGTAAAATATTTGCGCAGATCTTAAAGTTGCGTATTGCGCGGGAAGAACTTTAAAACATTTTTTTTTCGAGATAGCTTTTTGATTACACTTTTATTCAAATGATATGATATGACATTATATTATCCAATCACTTAGTAATAGTCACGTAATTTGTAGTAGCAATTCAATAGAAGTTAATTAAATTTAAGCGTCCAACTCCGCGAGTGTTTCAATGCGAAAGTTTTAATGCGAATTCGAACGCTTTTGCTTCGGTATTGAAATGATTTGGTTTAGGTTTGTTAATGGTTGATATTTAGTTGTTTTGTTGTATAAGCGAGGGTGCGTTAGCCGTCTCGGATAAGCACTGGGGGCTTGAGACAGGGGTCGATGCCGCGCGGGCCGCGCGGCGCGCGCGTATCGAGCGGCGCGCCCGGCGCGGCGCGGCAACGCAACCCCACTCGCCAAGCCAAACCCTACTTTAATAGCTATCGCAATTGGAGCGAAGTTAGAATGGGTTTATGTATGTAGACATGTACTAGGCAAGGGAAGGTCGACCAAGGCTATGAATTATATAGAGGAATCGGTTGATATCGCAATGTATTTAGCACAGTTTTACAAGTATTAGCGCCAGCCGATAAGCCGTGATCCATACGAGTTCTGAATGATTTGCTAAATTGTATGTAAGGTATCTGAAAATTAAGAACATAATTATTAACGTTTTTAAAATTAAGAAGATAATTATTAAGTGTTTTTTTAGGATTATTACATGAAATTTCGTGCTCGCTACGCTCGCGTACTGAATTCACCTTACCGTATCATCAGTTGCTGACTAAGTTAATTTGTTTGAATTGTTGCCATACATTATATATATGTTTACATAGCATGATTTTTTATTTATTACTTGTAACTTTAATAAAAAAAAATTATGCCTAATTATGGGGGCGGCAAAATTTGCCTCTGCCCCTGGCGGCACAATCTCACGCTATGCCACTGATTGATTATGATTGTTTGTAGCAGCGTTGCAAAACCTACCGATTCTTCGGTAGATCTACCCAATTTGAAAATCATTTGCCGAAATACCGATTTATGGCAGTTTAGTTTTTTACTTCCGCCCTACCTATAACCAATGCTGCCCTAGGTACCTCAAATTCGACTCTAGCTACAGCCCTGAAGACTTAATCTGCTACCATCCTCAATCTCAAATATTATGTTTCTTGAAGTGTGACCCACACACTTAATATTTTTGTACATTTTTACACAAAATCCAAAGTTTCATCGTAATTTTTCGTCGCATCGATAGGAACGCACCGTGGCTTAGTTGGTCAGGCACCTGGGCATGTTTCCTAGGGGGTGTGGTTTAGAATCCTCAATCTTATCGTCACTTACCAACAGTTAAGATAGTGGTCAAACGCTGGCTCATATTAGGTGAGTATAGTTACCTACCTACTACAAATAATTAAGATAAAAACTAAAATAAGCGACTTCCATGCCCCGGCCGCGAGTCAGTTTCAGTAACAAGTTTGAGACGTTTATCGTCATATTATCTCTGGAGATACTTATATCTCGATGAAATTACAATAAGACCACCTCGGAAATGTACTCTACCGATTAAAAAATAATAATTAAAATCGGTTCACAATTGACGGACTAATCGCGTAACATACATACAAAAAAAACATACAGACGGATTGAGAACCTCCCCTTTTTGGAAGTCGGTTGAAAATATATAAAAATGCGAATGTCTGTCTGTTTCTATTGTAAGGTTTTTCGTGGCTAAACGGTACGACCGATTGGGCTAAAATTTTACACAGGCATTATAGAGTCAGTATATATTATGTTACTCTTTGCATTATAGGCATAGCCAAGGAGCGAGACATCAGACATCTTTTACGGCTCGCAGAATTCCAGGTAGGACTTTGTTTAGCTGATTCAAGAAGTAGGTACGTTGCTATGCTGCAATGCAAGCAAGATGACTAAGGAGCTACATTGTGTAACTTGGTCATTGACAGTAAAGACGCTATTGCTGTATTTAAGTCTACTGCTGGTCATATTGAAATACCCGTAAATAGTGTTTCCCTATTACTACTCATTTTTGTAAAATTCAACCATTGCACAGAAACGTCGTTTTTAGGGTTCCGTACCCAAAGGGTAAAACGGGACCCTATTACTAAGACTCCGCTGTCCGTCTGTCTGTCTGTCCGTCCGTCTGTCACCAGGCTATAGCTCATTAACCGTGATAGGACATATGTCCTATGACAGTTGAAATTTTCACAGATGGTGTATTTCTGTTGCCGCTAGAACAACAAATTCTAAAAATAAAATAAAGTTCAAAATTAAAGGGGGTCCCCATACAAAAACACGTGTTTTAAAACGCCATCTATCTAATTAGTTTCGGCAAAATTACATAGATGGCGCTAGTAAACGAGCCCCGTCTTTCTAGATCGCGACCAAACCAAATATTCTTGGTAATATCAATTAATCAAATATATGAGGTTGAAACTCTGTTATGTTTCGTATTGTACGGAACCCTCCCTAAGTGTGCGATAAGAGACGCGATGCTGACTCGCACTTGGCCACTTTTATTAAATAAGTATGTAGGTAAGGTAAAAAAAAATAAACGTAGGTAATAATTCGTAAGTCGTTTTATTCGAGAACGTAAACAGTAAGGCTCGGACTACACCAAAGTGAAGAGAGGAGAAATGCGTGTCAATAACGAGTAGGATTTCATCACGCCGTCATTTTTTTTTAATTTCATATATGCTAGCGTTTGACCACTATCTCACCCATTGGTAAGTGACGATGCGGTCGAGGATGGACATACGCTACGACTACAATATGCTGGCTCTCAAGGACATCTACCCGTAGTACATTAGATGTTTGGCGACAGATTTTCCAACTCGAGGGTGGTAGATGGGTAGGTGGATACTAGACAAGTATCCTACGAATCACTGTGCAGGGTCCGTTACTAGATTAAAAAAAGCTCGTCCAAAGCCTGTATCCAGCTTACTAAGCTTGGGTTAACAATTATTCTGTGTCGGAGGGCCTATTTGAAGGTCCAAACAAACTATTATCTTAATGCACAACTGGGTCTCTCATCTCTGTTCTCTGATCCGATAAGCTTTGGTGTAATCCGGCCCTTATAATAATGGAATAACATTTTAAATCTTAACATGTATCTTAACATATATAATAGTAGGTATCCTTATAATTATACCGTAATTAGATTACATATAATAATCAGTCAGTAATAAAGCAAATAACATAAAATAAAATAAAATCGATTTGACAATAATAATTAAAACCATAGATAAACCTAAAAGGGAGATACGTTACTATCTAATAAGGCAAAAAAGAGGGTGCACAGAAAACTACGCGTTAGAAGTGTCTCAACTTCCTTTCACATAGTGGGAAATTTCGTGTACTTGACTCCATCTGTTGAACTTAGCGGGACGAATGCCCGAATGATAACGAATACATCTTCGTAGTTACGCCGTTCTACAATAGAGGGCGTTTAAATATAACATGACGCTTACGTAACTTCCGTTGATTCGGAACGTGACGCTACGTCACTTCCGTTAAATGTTACAGTGCGCCTAACAGAAGTTTCAAATAACATAAACTGGGTTCGACGCACGATTACATTCACTAAAACACGGTTGCAATCACAGTCGCGAACGTGCAGTCGATTAAAACACTGAACAATTTAAGATCGTTTTAAGAACTAAAAGAACCATGACTTCAAATGCCATGCTAGTTATTTTCAGTACCAAGTTTGAGATGTGATAAACACCTCCATATCTCTGGAGATACTCATCAGATCTCGATAGAATTTAAATGGAACCACCTGGAAATAAGCCCTTTCAAACAAAAAAAGAATTCCAAATCGGCCCAGCCCCATAAATCTCAATAATTCGAAAACTAATTCGGATTCGGAAAGTGCCTCTCCTTTGACTCAGATCTTTACAATTCACAATGCTCCATAGACGTAATATAAAATGAAATGCAAAACGGCCCTGATGAGACCGACCTAGAACCAAGTTTGTCCCTTTCTTTTGTATGAACAACTTATATATATTGAAATCATTGATATATACATATACATATAGTACATATAGTATAGAACATATATAGGACTGGCAAGTTGTTAGACAAGGACACACTCCCACCCGGGTGTCTTTCAATTGGGCCGTTTTGTTCTACAAAACGGATACGGATAGATGCATACAGATTAAATGGAAATTGTCAAAATATCTGCAGTGCACCATCCATTTATATTACGTCTATGCAATGCTCTAATCTATAACGTTTAATATTTCAACGCAAATAACCTGCTAAGTGCAAGTTGGACTAGCGCACCGAGGCTTCCGTACAAACTTGTCAAAACTTAACTTTGCAGTTCGTTCCCTAGACCGATGCCAAGACTCTGTTAATGCACCAACGGCAAATAATAAGTTTGTAATACAGTAAATTTGCTTTTTTTTGTTATTAAACTACATATTTCACGGTTTGCAGATTTTTCCTTTATAAGTGCTTCAAGATCTTATTGCATGCCAAATTTCAGGTCAATTTACTAGGTCAACGGGACCTACCCCTATAAGGTTTTCATTCTCTTGTGAAATCGCAAGATATGCTACATAAACGGTCATATCTTTTGATCGCGTTGACTTTCAAGTTTAATTTTTTTTTCACAGCCAAAAGAGACCGTAGACATGGAATCATCGGCGCGTGAAACCGGCGTTGTGTACATGTGGCTTCAGTTTTTAACCTACTTCACAAAAAAGGAGGAGGTACTCAATTCGATCGCTTTTAGGGCTCCGTACCCAAAGGGTAAAACGGGACCCTATTACTAAGACTCCGCTGTCCGTCTGTTTGTCTGTCCGTCTGTCACCAGGCTGTATCTCATGAACCCGTGATAGTTAGTTGAAATTTTCACAGATGATGTATTTCTGTTGCCGCTATAACAACAAATACTAAAAACAGAATAAAGTTTAAAATTATAGGGGGTCCCCATACAAGAAACGTGTTTTTTTCGGCATTTCAATATAACGCCATCTATGAACGCTTAGGTAAACGTCCATAGATGGCGTTATAAGAAATAAGCACGCGGCTTGCAACTTTGTTTTGATAAAATGTTTATTAATAATTTTTTGCTGGCGAAAAATGAATGTGGCATTTTTTGCTTGACCTTATAAAATACTGTAGTGTGTAGGTACGGAACCTTACGAGTGCGATTACCTCAGAACTCCGTCAAATCTTAAGCGATTTGAAAAAATCTTGTTTTGATTGAGAGATTATTTATTTGTATGAGAGATTATGAGATATTACCTCCCGTTTGGTCCTTTATATATTGATATGACAATTATTTCCGGAGATGTGGAGATAAACAATATCAACATTTTTGATACCTTGACATGATTATGACTAGTGGATATTTTCACTATCGTGGCATATGAAGTCGGTTTTTTTCGATTTGTGAACGATCTTAAATTATTGATGAGTGACGCCTTTTAGGATATTCTGTATTCCGAGTGGTTTAAATTATAAATTCATTTAGTACACTGAAACATTACTTACAGTGCAACTAGAGCTTGGTATTCGAATATTCGTTTTATTCGAATATTCGCCTTATTTACTATTCGAATAAAGTTAACCGAAGTATTCGAATATTAAATAAAAACACATCCAAGGAGCGTATTCGACGCATCTGTTTTATTCACATGACAAAACACGTAGCTGGTTGGTACGGTGGCAACGGCTTCTACCTCGTCAATATCTGCGCAAGATCTAGCTACATATAACAATTCGTGTGGAGATGGCTCCATTCGGCTTTGACTCCATCGAAACCTGGTGTGTTCTGGAATCTTTGCAGCGATGACAAGTTGATTGGCGATATATCCAAGTACTGAGAGGTCTATACAATGCCGCTACCATGGCCGTCCAGGTCCAGAACCGGCAGACTGAACCTATTTCCATGCTTCGTGGTGTGAGACAAGAGGATGTTATATCCCCCAAATTGTTCACAAATGCTATGGAGGATATGTTCAAGACGCTAGACTGGGATAGACACGGAATTAACATTAATGGCAAATACCTCTCATACTTGCGATTTGCGGACAACATCGTCATCGTAGTAGAAATGCTGCAAGATATGCTGAACGGCCTAGCTGATTCTTCTCAATGCATTGGTCTCCGGTTCAACTTGAATAATACGAAAGTAATGTTCAATGAGCATGTAAGTCCGGAAAAATCGCAGTACAAGGCAGTATTCTCGAAGTTGCTAAAGAGCATGCTTACCTCGAGCAAACTCTGCAGTAGGGTAAAACCAACTTCGAGAAAGAAGCCAATAGAAGAATATAGCTGGGCTGGGCAAAATATGGGAAACTGCGTCGTTTTTTCACATCGCCAATGACACAAAGTCTAAAGACGAGTCTTTAATCAGTGCGACCTACCCTTCATGACATACGGTGCTGAAACGTGGACACTCGCGGTTGCTCTGATCCACAAATTTAAAGTCACTCAGCGAACTATGAAAAGGGCTATCTATGCTCGGAGTTTCTTTGAAGGATCGAATGAAATGAGGTTATCTGACAAAGAATTAAAGTAATGGCACATACTAGTAGCTTAGCGGATTAGCAAAATGAAGTGGTAGTGGCCCGGCCATATTAGCCGAAGAACCGACAACCGTTGGGGTATCTAAACGAGTTCTTTAGTGGAGACCGTGGATTGGCAAACGTAGTGTAGGACACCTTCAGACTAGGTGGAGCGATGATCTTCGCAAGGCGGCTGGAAAGGGCTGGATGAGAGTAGTCAAAAATCGTGCTCAGTAGCGTTAGCGTGCAATTCGATAGGCCTATGTCAAGCAGTGTACTAATATAGGCAATTGATGTGGAGATGGCATCTTTTGAAGCTGGGGTCCTAAGAATGTCCACTTGATGTAAGCCTATAACTTGCTGATTTCGATTCCCCCAACCAGTGTGGAACCTGAGAGAGCATTCTCGTCGTAATGTTCAGCTGTCGCAGAAGCGCCTTAAATGATGACACATTTTGATTCTTTGTCATTCCTAAGGTCTCATTTTCAGACAATCAAGTAATATAACATGTAAAACGTAAGTTTTAGAAGCATTTACGAGAAGTTCAAAAAGTTTCTTTTTGTGATTAAAAAAATTAAAAGCCATTTTTATGTGAATTTCAAAAAAATTGTCTAGCTTTTCGTTTTTTTTAATGTATAAATACTGTTGTACGGGTATGTGAGGCTTTCAGAAAACATCGAGTATTGTGTTTTAGTTAGGAAAACATAATATTTCCCTGATTATTCGAAATATTCGTTTTATTCGAATACTTCGAATAGTAGGTATGGTACTATTAGAAATATTCGAATAGATAAAATGAACGAATATTCCAAGCCCTAAGTGCAACATAAAAGAGTAGAAATTAATTATATAAGAACTAACTAGTCACTCTTACAGGCAACACCAAAAAAATTGTATTTATTGCGCGACTACTGATTTTGATACTTGTTTTCACTCATTAAATAAAGCAAGTAAGAAATAAGCATATACATAAATAAAGCAGAATTTGTATAGAAATAATATATATATATATAAAATTTATATAGATACTCATAGATAGATAAAATAAAAAATCATGTCATATTTGCAAAAATAATACAAGTATCAAAAACGTTTGTTTCTAACTAACTGTGTTGCTACATACAAGATACAAAAGCAATAGTGGCGCCCTCATTTATTGTCAACTCTTTTATGTCGCACTGCACCCACATTACTACATATACAGCCTATGTTTTAAGAACTATTTTATAATATTACGTTACTACGTAATAAGTTGGTACGTACATATTCAGTGTATTAAAATTATGAGACTGCACGCATTGCAAATTTACGACAGAAGTTTGCTTTACTGACCAATGATTATTTTCACTACAAGGCCAACTAAATAAGTTTTGTTCATTGTGCACAGTTAGTAAATCAAAATTACAAATGGTTGCATAATTCTCAAGCAGCTTTTCTCTTTTTGGTGTGCACTAAATATATGTGCCTAACTAAACTGGATTTACTCTTAAACTTATCTCCGCACAAGTCGCACTCTATATTCCTCGGACCGTGGACCACTAGGTGAGAGGACAACGATTTTCTGTTTGAGAATACTTTATCGCAGATTTTGCAAGGCCACGTCGTGGCCTCGCAGATCTTCTTGTGTCGTCTGAAGCTTCGCTCGCTGTAGAACTTCCTCGTGCAACAGTGGCAGTACGGACCGATCATATGTCTCTCCCAGATGTGATACCGTACCCCTGCTCTGGTGAGGTACCGGGCGCCGCAGTGATGGCATACGTACCGCTTCATAGTCTGATCGTGCGACACCACGTGTTTCTTCATCTGCGTTTTGGTCGGGAAGGTCTTGCTACAATGGTCGCACTCCAACACCGGCCGGTCTTCAACGGGCACGTGGTGGAGCGTGTAATGTTCTTTCAGCATTTTCGGAGCCCGGAACGTCTTGTGGCAGACGTCGCACGCGTGGCAGAGCCCTCTTCGCTCGTGCTGTCTGAGCGCTGCACTCGTGCTGAACAGCTTCTTGCAAGCCTTGCACACCCGTCTCATGTGCTTGTTGATGTGCTTCACCAAATCGACCCTGTACTTGAAGAGTTTCCCGCAGTGGTCGCACTCGTAGCGCCGCGGGATCGCTTCGTGTGTCCTCATGTGCTTTTTGAGGCTGCTCTTGTTTTTGACGGTGACGTGACACACGGGACAGCACTCCCGCACCGCCGCGTGCACGTTGGCCAGGTGGACGGGCAGGCTCGCCGGCGCCAGCTTCTTCCGACATATGTCGCACTCCGCGAGCTTGTCGGGGAACAAGTGCATGCGCGTCATGTGGCTCACCAGGTACAGCTTGGCGTTGAACAGCCGGGCGCAGTGGTCGCACTCGTACCTCTTCATTTCCCCAGCGTGCTGGCGACGCACGTGCTGCAACATCTTCGAGCGACTCTTGAACTCGGCGTCGCACTGAGCGCACGGCACCGACACGTTCCTGTGCCTCTCTTCGTGTCGGTAGAGCGCGCTGCGGTCGGCGAACGCTTTGGGACAGTGCTTGCACTGGTGCGGCTTTAAACCCGTGTGGAGCAACTCGTGGCGGCTGGTGGCGGACGGGTCCGCGAACGCCTTCCCGCACGTTCTACACGAGTACGGCTTCTCCTTCGTGTGCGTATACGTGTGACGCTGCAGGTTAGCCATCAGAAAGAATTTCTTATCGCAAAATTCGCAGGCATAATTCTTCACGCCGCTGTGTTTGACCAGGTGAATGTTGAGCGCGCCGAGCTGAGTGAACGCCTTCGGGCAGAGATGACACGTGTAAGCTCTCTCGCCCGTGTGAACCACCATGTGTCTCTTCAATTGGCTGCGCATCCCGAACTTCTTGCTGCAGATGTCGCATTTAATACTGTCGCCGTTTTTATGTTTCTGTTGGTGGATGTAGAGGGTCGTCCTGCTGCGCATTACTTGCGGACATTCCTCGCACTTGAACATCTCACCCGTGTGCACGCGCGAGTGATTCACGTAGGAAGATTTCTTGGCGAACGTTCGGTCACAATCGCGACATTTGTATCGGCCCGATTCGTCTTTTACTATAACTAAATCGTCGTAAGCCTTGCTTCTAGGTTTTATAGATTTTTTGTGGGGCGTCTTGAAGGATAGCGTGGCTCTCAGTCTCGGTCCTATTTTGGATTTCTGTTCATATTCAGAATCAGAATCCGCTTTGGATTTATGGTTTTTCTGTTCATATTCAGAATCAGAGTCCGATTCGGATTTGTATTTTTTCGGTTCTATCTTAACTTCCTCGACGTGATCGGTTTGGTTCGATCGTTTCTGGGCGACTTTATCAGAGTGAACCAATGGTTTGTGAACGTCATTATTGGAGGGAACCAATGGTTTCCGAACGTCATTATTGGTTTTAACCAATGGTTTGTGAACGTCATTATTGGAGGGAACCAATGGTTTCCGAACGTCATTATTGGTTTTAACCAATGGTTTGCGAGTGTCTTTATCGGAGTGAACTAATCGTCTGTGAGCGTCAAGATCGCCTTTCTTGTAGAATCCGATGCCGCAATGACAGATGTTTGGGAAAGGCTTGTGAATTATGGAGTGAGTATCGAGAGTGCTTTGTAATACAAATGTAGCGTCACAATCTTTACATTTGTAAGGTTTCTCAGATTTATTGTTGTTATCTTCTTTTTCGCGTTCAACTTTTTTCCTGAAACAGAAAACATTTATGAAAATCATTTATAGCAAAAATAATGAAATTTATGCAGCTCTTGTCACATACTGCGGATATATAAGGAAAATTAGAAGTGTTAAATCAAGGAAAGAGACATAAGTTGTCGTGAGGATTATTTTCTTGTTAAGGTACACGGTACATATATCGCTCCCTCGTGTAACTTGACATGTCCAACTGCTGAATCTAAATATGATTCTTGTTCTATGAAAAATACACAAATAGTGTAAATATAAACAAAAGGTATCATATTTCGCGCTTGTTCTGCCTATCATTATCTACTATTCTTACAGTAACTTAATTTGGCACAGTAAAAAAAAAAAATTTTACAAATAAATCTTGTTTTTAGGGTTTCGTACCCAAAGGGTACCAAAGGAACACTATTACTGAGAGTTCGCTGTTCCTCTGTCTACCATTTACAGGGATGGGAACTAATTAACGGTAATACTTGAAATTTTCATGAAGTATGTATGTGGGATTTAACAACAAATACTAAAAACAGAATAAAATTAAATATGAAAGAGGTAAAATTAATTATAAAATACAAGAAACGTGTTTTTTGCTTATGAACTTATGAACCACAATAGATAGAGAATTGAAATTTGCTCATATGCGTATTACAATGATTCCTATTCTATTCCTATAAAACTGGCCAAGTGCGAGTCAGACTTTTGTCTCGCACACGGAGGGTTCCGAACCGCAGTATAATAATATATGAGTATAATATAATATTATATTGCTGTGTCAATACAAAACGCCATCTAACGAATATCTAACGAACTTCTTACACCAACTAAGTGAATGTTAACACAAAGGTAGGTAATTCATATTATTTATTATAAGTTAAACAATCGTTCATAGATGGCGCTATAGTAAATACACGTTTTTTGTATGGAGACCCCATTTAATTTTTAGCTTTGTTCTGTTTTTAGTATTCGTTGTTATAGCGGCAACAGAAATACATCATCTGTGAAAATTTCTACCTTCTAACTATCACGGTTCATGAGATACAGCCTGGTGACAGACGGACAGACAGACAGACAGCGGAGTTGAGACTCCTGTCATCAAAAATATCATCCTATTTTAGACAAAGCAAAGATTGTCATAGCAGCAATTGAGCGTAGTACTTACGGTTCAAATTGATAGTATCTCTTGATATGTTTCCTGTACAACTCTTTGTCTAGAAACCCCCGGCTGCACATAGTACATGATAGTATTTTGATGCGCTTCAACTTTACGTATGCACTTAACAACTGAAATGTGATTTACTTTTACATTGGCAGTACTGTATAGAACATAAGCATAGTCATAGAAAATTCATAGATAGATAGATAGATAAAACTCTTTATTTGCACACCAAACAAAAAAACAGAAACAATTTACAATTTACATCAAACTAAAAGTAATGCAAAGGGCGGTCTTATCGCTTAAAGCGATTTCTTCCAGACAACCGAAATCTATTAATGAAAAAATGTAATCATCATCAATTCATCATCATAATCAGCCTATGTCGGTGCACGGCTGGACGTAGGCCTCTCCCAAGATACGCCACTGAGCCCAATCTTCGATTCATTACGAGGGATATGCCCTAATCGCCACGCTGGGCAGGCGGATTGGCTGTTGGATTGCAGGACGTAGCTTCTTGCACTAGAGACGGTGCTGCCTGTCACCGGCCTGTAGTATTTAGCTACGCCATCATATGAATTGGTTATACCGCCATTTGTTGGTCACCAGAGCTTCGTTCGTTGGTCAGCCGAATGCACCACGGGCAGGTGAGGTTGGCTGGCAGCACTGAGGTGGTATTTGTGCTCCCTTACATCGTGTGTAATATGTTCAATAACTATTGAACTGAATTTACGCATCAATTTCAATTCCAAAATTTAAAAATTTCACTCCAGACACAAGAGTTTAGTTAGTTCACTTAGTTGGAGGGGTTAACAAGACTAAAGAATATTTAGCTTAGTTGAAGGGGTTAACAAGACTACCAGTGATGTGTAACCCACATTGCTAGTAATCTTTTAAAAAATAAATTACTCAAAAAAAATTGTTATTTAAACAGAATAGTCTTATGTTATGTCCAATTGTCCAACCAACCAACTTTCAAGTGCAATTTAAAATTGTAAAATTAATCAAAATCACAATAAATTCAATTATTTAACAACCAGCCAAGTGCGTGTCGGGTCACGCGCAGTGTAGGGTTCCGTAGTAGCCTGTTATTCAATGCAAGTCTTTACCCGTTACAAACAAGCAACTAGGTGCTCCGTCTTTGACACTTAAAAGGATTTATTCTAAGGATTTTGTATTCGGTACAAATATATCCAACACTCAAGTTCAACGACTATTACTGCTAAACTAATAAAATTATCTCAACCGCTATAATTTTCCTTAAAAGTTCATAAAACTCAGATTTTTCAAGCCGGTAGTTTAGCTTTTAGAGGAGGGGGGACGCACTACTGGAACAAAATTTTGCACTTTAAAATTTAATATTTCGTAAATGGAGTATTCAATCGAAAAATGGTATTAGAAACCCTTAAGTAATTTTAAAAGACCTATTCAACGATACCCCACACGATGGGATAAACGATAAAAAAAATTCATCCCCACTTCTCATATAGGGGAGCTACCCTAAAAAAAAATTTTTTTACAATTTTATTTCTTTCTATATATATCTATATCTATTCTTTGATTCTTTGATTCTTTGATTCCTTGTCAAGACTACGGAACCCTAAAAAGTTAACCACTAAATACTTACATGCTCAGTCTGCACCTTGTGATATAGGATATGTTTATTAAATATTGGCCATTTACTAAATGTTTTTGTACATTCATTGCATTTGTACTTATTGCTATCCATGATTAGAAATTAACTCACTGAAAAAGATATAAACAGGATTATATAGAGGTTTTGATGAACTTTAGTTTTATAACCAGCGTCCAAAATATTTATTATTTGTGTGTATTGTTATTTGTGTTATTGTTAGGTGCAAGTCCTCACATAGTAGATATAATAGAACTAGTATATTGATACGATAATAAAAATCCGGGAGTATTTATATAACCGCTTCTGTTGAATGATGAATGAACACTTATTTAATTCTTATAAAAATATGCTTAAAATATTGAATGCTTTGCAATACATGCACTACAACCATACTGTCAGTTATAAAAATTTATTAAAATAAAATAAAAAAATTTATTTATTATTATTAATGTATGTTGACCGTACATCCTGTCCTCTTCGAGAAGGGCAAGTGATGGTCAAAAAAACAGAACTACAGACTATTATACAAATAAAGTTACTACAAATAACAAAAAATTGCTTTGTTTCCTGCTACTTAACTACAATCAAAGAGATTTAGGGACAGTTTCACCGGTTCCTGATAATGCATTAGATAGTTATCTGACACATGGCACCAAATAAAAGTTGTCAAAAATCTTAGCTTAATTTCTCTATATTAGCCCTATCAGGAACCAAACTAGTATGAAGAAATCTGACAGATTTTTGACAGCTTTTCTATGGCATCATCTGTCAGATAACTATCTGACACATTGTCAGGAACCAGTGAAACTGGCCCTAAGTAATGTACTAAGATCTTATAACACCTCACTCACTCTACTCAGCTTTTGTTTGCCTTCGTTCGGCACAGTGTGTATGCAGCAAGAGGTTTTCACTTTACCTTTATTGTGTGTTATTCAACATAGTTCTTGGTCAGCAAATGTAAACGTTCGATAGATAGGTACATCCGCTAGTCTTGGGCAGTGGACTTTATTGAACTGACATCTGATAATGATAAGTTAGTTTCTTATTTATTCCGAACTGTAGAGCGAGTATACAACAAACAAGTCCATAGCTCACAGTTTTGGAGAATAATAGTAATGTAACGTTTTATCGCTACCACTTACATTAGATTACAAGAACCAAGCAGGCAAGCAAGTCCAAAGAGAATATATAATACTACGTTAAAACCATAGAGTAAAGTAAGATTGGAGGCTTCACAGACACTAGGCACAGACGTCGATAACATAGATTTTTGGCTGGTAATCACAGAGGTTCACATCGAAACAGAGTTCATTAGAATCATCCCGTCGTAAGACAGAATCTGTTTGCGTAGTGACAGCGACAGTTGACATTATAAATACTTGCCATAGATAATATATCGTTTTGGAATAGCGATTCTTGCAAGTGACCACAGATCAACGAAATGGTCTATTCACAAACGACTTACAAAAAGACGGAGGTTCTCGATTCGTCGTCAGTAGGTTTTTGAGGATTAAGATTTTGTGTAGCCTTTGTTATTTACAGGGATTGTTTGATATCTTTCAATGGCATCGTATTATACTCGTTTCACGTGGTATTTGTTTTCGTTTTTCTTGGAACTTAAATTGTTATTGTTATGGCTTCGGCTAGATAACAAGCACGACCGAAGCCAAAGAACGAAAGAGAAAAAGAGAGCTTCGAAAGGTAGGCAATGTCTTTCTTTCGAGTAAATAGTATTCTGTGTTCTTTCCTCAACGAGACGTCAGACAAGAAGGTTCGCTGACCCCTTGGTTGTGATGCAGAAGTAGAGGTATGCCATCTTAAAAGAAGCTAGAAAGATAGCCCTTGCCCTGTGGATCGTGCCGTGTAAAGAAAATCTAACATCTACCGACAGGTCCTCCAGAAATGGTCGTCTCTTGAAGGCGTGACGTGCCACGCCGCGTGGCGGTGAAGGCGTCGCGGCCATATTTTTTGTCAAGTGCAGCAATGCTGGACATAGAATGGAGCGACAGGTCAGTTTGTTCGGTTACTCGCGAGAATCTTGTTGAAATAGAAAAGTTTACGTGGCAGTTTGTAACGAAGTGTTGTTCGTTTACAGGCTCCTACTCCTAGTATAAGATTGGAGCCTCCGACTCCGACACTCTCCGTCTAAGAATGGAGCCCCCGACTCCAAGTCATTAAAATTTAGTATTTAAAAATAGTTCAGTTCCACTCTTATGTGACTCCTACGTGGAGCCTACATAAATATGTTGTTTCGCTTCGTTCGTTAGTCAATTTCTACTTCGTCATCCAGACCGTCAGTTCGATCTTACACAAGTGATCGTCGAGTTTCTCCCGTCTGGATAACCTAGTAACACTTTTTGTAACCCCTTCAAAATTTAGTTTCCCGTGTTATTAATTTAAATTCAACTAAGTCCCTGATGGTACACTCAAGTCTTCATTAATATTAGTTAGAATCTAAGGATAACTTTTGTAAAAGCTCGGCATGCAGAAGGGCCCGTCTCATGTCCGTAGACTAAATTATTCATTTAGAAACATGTAATAAAACCATGGTCTATATATAATTGTCAGAGTAGAATTTACTAGAAAGAACTGTATAAGAAATGTAACTACTTAAGATATAATTCTAGAATAGAATATAAGAAAGAACTGTGTCTTAATATTAATCTTTAAATAACTAACTAACAATGTTCGTGTTTTAAGAACAAATACATGATTGTTGTAATATGGTTTGTTAATTATTTATTAATTTAGAATTTTCCAGTTTATACTGGTGGCGCCCTTATAGAACAGGACACTACCTCGAAACTAACACTCCAGTATGTAACATCCCGCAGATAAAGAACCCACAGCTCGTTATCGTAGGCTAGCCGGACGAGAAATGGTGCACACCTCAAAAGGTTGGCAATAATATTCAGTTCTTCTGCAATTTGAGATATGTTAAATCC
The DNA here is from genome assembly GCA_954871355.1 of Cabera pusaria. Lineage (NCBI taxonomy): Eukaryota > Metazoa > Arthropoda > Insecta > Lepidoptera > Geometridae > Cabera > Cabera pusaria. The sequence goes on from OX940890.1 coordinate 25,419,270, forward strand.
ACGTTCACGTAAACCTACAAAATTGCTACGTTCCAAAACAGTTAAGTTTGCAGGAGAATGATTAATGGACATTTTTGCAAAAAAGAAATTGACTGTAAAAGGCAGACTGTAAGGACGGGCTGATGTTTAAGACGTAACTGAGAGATAGTAGAAGTTGACTGAGTATGAACGTTTCCTACCCATCTGTTTGTCATAAAACAATTTAGAAACCTTTTTACCTTTTGTTTTTGCCCCAAAAAAGATATCTCTCTTCTGATTGGATAGAAAAATATTGGGCGGAGCTAGCCAAGATCGACACTTGCAACTGAAAATGTTTTGAAACTGGATACGCACAAATGGAGCCGATAGTACGTCGATTACATAGAGAAAGTATATAATATGTAGAGAGAACATTACCTTATGCGAATGAAATAGCTATAGATATATAACCCGACTAAAACGATGAACACGTGATACATATACCAGCTATAAGATAAATGAAGATGTGGCGACCTTGCCTTATGGGTATGACGTTCAAACTCCTTGATGACGGCTTGATTTTCTCATCCGACAGATTTTGAATATTTTCGTATGTCGATGGTAGAATTTGTTGTCAAGAAATTTGACGTCTATTTTTCTCTAGTTGATATTTTTCTCTTTTATTTGATATCTGTGTTTATAAAAAGCGTCCTAAGGTCTTTCCAGTTTCCACTCGACTAAACCAAACTAAACTTGACATTGGCGAAATTGTGGTGGTATTATCGTAAAAGCCAAAAACAAAGAAAATAATAATTTTTCTCTTGCTCTGATCGGAAAATATTAATGCAATAATTACCTTGGAAAATAGGAAGCTAATGAAGCGTGAGCCCCGACTGTTGAAGTGTCGAGGCCACGCAGTTTAACTATTATCACAGCAACTAGTGTATGGTCGACTAAAAGACCAGTGCTCCACTATTTTCTTTTCAACGAATAATTTCCATGATTTGGAGTTTCCTTACATAGGAAAACCCAGTGCCTAAGGACGGTCCATTCGGACTAACTACTAACCGGGACCGTCGATAACAAAGTTAAGTACTCCTTATTATTAATTATACAAGTGAGATATCCATAGAGTAACTTTTATACTGGGAATTTTATACTGCGCTCTGCCCTCCACCGGGTTTTGTGCACGAGTCGCAAAACGCCAGAACAGCAAGTGCCATCCCGCATCCTGTCTCAGTAGCAAGTAGCAGTAGATAGGGAAGGCACGCGTAGCAACTGGGATATCCCGGGAGTTTTCCCGGAGGTCCCAAAAACACTTCTTAATTAGGTCGGGTCATACAAAAAACTTTAAAGCTAAAGCTAGCCTTATTTCTCATAGTTACTGCTCTGAAATACATACCAGAAGACTATATATCAACAATATTTACTAAATTTATAAAGATATAATTGCATCAACACGCTTACTTACCGGTGAAAGGTTATTCTTTCATCGTAACGGTCAGGACGGTTTTTACACTCTTTTACCCAGCAACGCCCCATGAATAACCGTAAAATTTCTACACAAATGCAACTTTACCAGAAAAATAGCGTTTTATCACAGAAAAATTGAAAACTTCCCGTAAACGCAGTCAAAACACTATTAAGACTATAACCTCTCACACAGTGACGGCTGTTTGTTTGGAAACATTTGAATGTATCCAAACATCACAAAAGATCGCATATGCAAGAGTAGGATAAAACATTGTTATCCGTCTCGCTCTCTCATACTAGTGATTGTATAGTTTTATCCTTCTCATATTATTATTATTATTTAAAATCCATATCCGCTTAATATTTAATCCATGGTCGATATATTATTATTAATTGCATCCAGCGAGCACCCCCACCACCGCGAGCGTCGTGCAAATGGACAGTGAATAACGCGGACGTACGTTAGAGCAGTCCAGCATCGTGCGGCTTGATGGTGTATAGACTTGCTGTACAGCAGATTTAACATATACGTACAGTCCGGCAAGTATAACTTGGCGTGCCTGTGCGCCACTGTGCTTTTACTTTGTACTTAGATAACAGTTTCTCTTAAACTACTTTTAATTACTTTTGGCATTATTGAACTATTTTAATGTAGCAGATTTATCAACAATCATGTCGCGGTAATCTCTCAAACGTCAAACTCACAGTTTACAATTAAAATAATTAGTTCCAAAAACCACCACCGCCAAGTTATACTTGTGGCACTGTATAATATACATTTATAATTTAAAACATTTTTCGTTCTAATTACTCTGGGTACCTGGGGCCAGTGCTATTTCGATTAAACGATTGAATTATCAATACTTCGTTAAGGGTTGAATTCATACGAGCACATGTGAAATCGACTATGGTTAAAGCATTAACTAGTTAATCAATTTAACTAGTTAATCGACTAGTCGACGGAGGTTAATTTAACGGTCTAGTTGCGTTAACGAAAAATACGTCAGCGACCTATCGCTAGACTGCTGACATATGATGAAACATATAGTATCGTAATTCGCCACAGACTACATATACTCTTATCTATGCAGACTATAGACAGACTGACAGGGAGAATTCGCATGGTAGACGCAGTACGCCGTAGACAGAGAAAAGAATAGACCGCAGGTAGCTCTGTCTCTTTCTCACACGAAATAGGATATACTATGGAGTTATTCCATGTAACGGAAAAGGACCAAGCTATGTCCCTCTCTCAGTGAGTGCCGGTTTTTACAGGGTCAGTAACGTAGTTAGCCAAATCTATAGTTATCTATATTATCCCTTTACGCAGTACAGTGCCACAAGTATAACTTGGCGGTGGTGGTTTTTGGAACTAATTCTTTTAATTGAAACTGTGAGTTTGACGTTTGAGAGATTACCGCGACATGATTGTTGACAAATCTGCTACATTAAAATAGTTCAATAATGCCAAAAGTAATTAAAAGTGGTTTAAGAGAAACTGTTATCAAAGTACAAAGTAAAAGCACAGTGGCGCACAGCCGCGCCAAGTTATAGTTGCCGGACTGTACGCATACGCAACGCAACGCAACATTGACATTGACAATAATTCAATAATTGACATTAGTAATAGTCACAGAGTACTTTATATATAGGGAAAGTAATAGTATACTATACGGTATACCCATATAGTAATCTGTGGTACTCAATCAGTGATCTGTGGTTCTATTCTCTCTAACCCCCCTCTGTAGTCTGTGTCTGTGCTTCTCTCTCGTATCTCCTCCTCTTCCTCCAATCAGTATTATATTTTCTTTGTGTGAAGTTAATATCGTGGTACAGTTATTGCATCAAAAAAAAAACACTATGCAGAAAAAGAACTGCAACAAAATGACGGTGAGTTTCAAAGAGTAACATAATATATACTAACTGTGAGTTTATTGTTGTTATTTCCTTTATGGACAGTTATTATACTCTTTGTGGACAGTTATTATACTCTTTGGTTGTTATCAACGTATAATATATTAACAGTCGTTTTTTTTTTCATAGTTTATATTGACATCAATCTTTTTTTACGATTTTTCTAGCTACGATTTTTTATGTATACATATTTATCACAAATTACGAATGTCATATAAGTCCCCGTCACGAGAAGCTATAAATTATGTAAACAAGTGGAGTTCACAACATTTGGACCAACAAAAAAAATGAATTTGTTTAAGATTTAATAAATTATTGAGTAACAAATATTAATTAACATATATTATTTAAGAAAAATTATTCGTCAGATTCAGATGTTTCCATTTCTGTGTCAGAGTCAGTGACATGTATCACGAAGCTGTCTACAGTTTTATCAATCATCTCATCGATTTTGGAATAAAAATTATCTTCTTCCTTGATAACATGCTCCACACAATGCTTCCAATTTTCCGAAGTAATCTGCTGCAGTCCCTCTTGTAATAATTGTTTTACCTCGTCAAATTTAAAATTTGTATTTTTGCGAGCAACATATCCTTTTACGTTGGCCCAAATTAGCTCAATTGGATTAAGCTCACAATGATATGGCGGGAGTCTCAATACTTCCACCTTATATTTTTTTGCAAGCTCGTCCACTACATAAGTTTTAAAATTGTCTTTAACATTTTTTACTTTTAGCAGTAATTCAGTCTTAATTTCATTGTCGTCGTAAGAAATATTCTTACTTACAAGCCAATTTTGTATATCTTTTTTTTTCCAGGCAGTAGTAGGAATTCTTTCAAGACGCCTTGAGTGGTATGGTGCATTGTCCATTACCACTACTGCATTTTCTCCAAGTTTTGGGAGGACGTTTTCAAACCATTGTTCAAAATGTGTTGCATCCATTGATTCATGGTAATCTCCCGTCTTCTTGCATTCAAATATATTTTCACCGCCCTCTACAAAACCGTTCTCATTGCCGATATGGGTAATTATTAATCGTTTACCTTTTGACGTTGGGTTACGTGCACCAATGCTAAGTCCTTCCATGTAAAATATCTGGCGATTTTGTTGTCTATAGTCTTTAATAGATTTCAAATATTTTCGCCGCCATATTGTTATGTCATCTCTATCAATAAGTGCGTTATTTCGCTGTCGTTTTATATATTTAAAATTTAAATGCTTTATTAGCCGCCTGAGAGTTGTTTCGCTAAAATTTGGCATATCTTCATCGTCATTGACTGCCTGAAGAATCTTGGGAATTGTTGGTAATTGGCCATTTAAATAGAAACTGTGAATTTTTTTCCTAATTACGGATTTATCAAAATCGTCTACTTTCTGATAAAATTTAGGCCTGTCTTTAGACTTGATAGGTGATTTTATTCCCTCTTCTGATTTATATTCTTTTAATATATTATACACAGATGCTATGCCAATTCCCAAAATCGATGCTGTTTTTTTATTTATTTCGGTTTTGTAGGGATATTCATTCGATTGCATATTTTCTTTCACGTACTTATATATGTTGATCACCATATTTTTCTCATTAGCCGTAAAGCTCGTCACCTGTAAAAATCACCTGTAGTCACTTGTCACACGAAGCTCAAGCTATATCTCCAGGTATACCAATTAACCTAACCAATTCAATTAAAACTTCACAATTTAAAACCTACTTCTAATATTAACCTTAAGTTTCCAAAGATTAGCGCGTTTGAACAAACAACTCTTTCTTTTTACTTATTATATATTTTAGATAAATTGTATTACGCACCTTTTGACGTTTTTTTCGTGGCGAATTTATTTCCTTAGATGTACTGGCTACTGGCTCCATTTTACGTAATAACAAAATAAAATTAACGCAACAATTAAAGTAACAACAGTAAAAAAGTGATAACGAAACAATAACAAAATTAACAATAACAACCAGATCCGCGATATATGCAAAGCATGAAACAAACTCGGACGCATTCGAAACTCGAATGACTCGTTTATTTCAAAATGGCGTCCCGATAGTTTACAATCCCTGCGTCCGGTACCAAGAAACACAAACGATAGCGCTTTGCGTCGTTAAAATATGATCCGACTAAATTAAATAGGTTGTTACTTATATATAACCCGTCTATATTTCATGTCGATTGAATATGGTCAATTTATTATTATCTCGCAGTATAAAATGTTTACTTAGTAAAAGATGTTTGTTTACATAATTTATAGCTTCTCGTGACGGGGACTTTAATTTAATCACTGTTCAAAAGAAATTTTAATTTAGTGATGGTGTGTCTGCTACCTTTGTTTGTTTTGTGTTACTGAAAGTGATCCCATGTGTTATTTTTTTTTTAGAGAAAAACGGTGCGCCTTTGGATTAGGCGTTTTGAGGAAGAGGGTCACATAAATGCAAGACCCCGAAGTGGCGAATCCCGGCGTATCATCACGGGAGAACGTGCGATACAATTAGTTTCGACCTACGAAGAGTTTCCGATGACTCCCGCGCAACAGTTAGCCGAGGAATACGATTGTTCAACGGGAACTGTGAGAAGGGCGTTACACAGGGAAGGTATTCATCATAGAAAACCTGCAAAAAAAATTCAGCTAAGTGATGCACACAAGGAAGCCCGAATCCGTTTCGCGAGTGATTACCGAGACATGGATTTTTCACGCGTCATATTTTCCGACGAAAAATCTTTTAAATCGAGTCAGATTGGTCGTCGGCATTTATGGCGTGTAAACAATACTCGGTATGAGCCGCGAAACGTGCTTCCCAATAATGACTCTGGAAGGATAGTGGTCAAATGTTCGCTTAGATGAGTGCTGCTGGTCCTGGGGAACTTGCGTATTTACCTGAGAGGGCCACGGGTGCTAACTATTTGGAAGTGTTGCGGGATACAATGTTGCCTACGGTGAGAGTTGTGTCCCCGGAAACCGATTGTCCTGAAATAGTTTTTGTTCAGGACAATTGTCTGATTCACAAATGTCGCGTAGTGCAACAGTGGATCCAACAACAGCCAAATTTGACGACATTACCCTGGCCCTCTCGGTCCCCAGACCTAAATCCCATCGAGAATTTATGGGCAATAATGGTTCAAAAATGGGATAATAGGGCTGAAAGGACCGAAGGCGCACTCGTCGCACATGTTGACCAGGTATGGGAGTCGTTAAGGGGCTCAGATCTGTGTCAAAACTTAGTGAATTCCATGAAAAAAAGGCTGGATGCTGTAATCGACGCAGGTGGAGCACTTACCAAATATTAATTAAAATAAATTTCAATATAATAATTTACTTACATTAATATTTGGTTAGTGCTTCATAATTACATTGCATATATCAATAAATAACCAATGTAATTAATTAAAATTCGATTGCTTATTTTGTATGTGTAATGTTATTTTAGATCGTAGGTTAAAGAACCTACGATCTAAAATAACATGATTTACATGATGACAATTTAAAGAATTCATATAACTTTAGAGTTTGTATTAGAAAACTAAACTTGTAAACACAAACATTAAATATATCACAAAATTCATCTCTATCGCATAATTACATTGTATATTGTCACGTTGTGCAATGTAATTTTAGATAAGTAGGTAGATTATTATTTTTAGGTTCGAATCAGATATACTGACAACTAAACTGTAAACATAAATATTTCATGTGTCGCAAAATTCATTTCAATCGAATAATTAGATTTGATATTGTTATGTGCAATGTGATTTTACACTGTGAAATCACGTATTGTCATTATTTTATTTTATTTTTTTTGTGGCTAATTTTCGATTTTCTCTGATATTGTTATTGTGTGTGCTTTATAATAGACGAGGTCGCTAGACCTCGGTCCAGCGCCAGAAGCTATATAAGTGAGGAACATGTTAGTAGTCCAAGATTTTCGTGTAGTAGTGGCAATGAACATGACGAGTTTTATGAATCTAATACATTTGCGAATGCTATAAGACCCGGTAAAAGGGTAAGAAAAATTAATGATGATCAAGACCATGATGCTGAGGTTGGAGAAAGTTATACGTTAGTAACTAAAAAACATAAAAAACGTGTAACAAAAATATTCTCTGCAAAAAATATCGATCCATTGAGACATAATGACATCAATGACACCTTTCCAAACAATGACTCTGTCAACAAAAATAATAAAGAAATTGAATATGATTTAACTGCTTTTGAGGTATGCATTTCATCTACCACAGAATTACCAAAACAAATTGGCCTAGCGAAACTATTGAAGTCGGAGAACATACCAAATATTACTCAAATTAAGTATAAAAATCCTTTTAGGGTGCTCGTCAAATTCGAAAACAGACAAGATGCCGAAAAACTTGTAACGAATGCTAAGTTCTTGAGTTTGGGTTACAAATGTCACTTCACTTATGAAGTAAGCTTTACATATGGAATATAAAATATATAGAATTAGATGTTTTGGAAGAGGAATTGCTAAAGTCTTTTAAATGCGATCATGAAATTATCTATGTGAAAAGATTGAAACGGATGACTGACAAAGGTGAGTGGAGTGACAGCGAAACGGTGCGATTCTGTTTTAGAGGCTCAATATTACCTAATTATATTTATGGATATGGATGCCGCTTCAAAGTAGAACCATATACGTTTCCGGTGACGCAATGCTCTGTGTGCTGGAAGTACGGCCACCAAGCCCGAGGCTGCACGTTTAAGACTTCAAAGTGCCCCAAATGCAGTGGAGAACACACGAGTGATTGTGAGGCCAAAAACTATTTATGTGTTAATTGCAAGGGGGCTCATACATCATTTAGCAAGGATTGTCCTATTTACTTGAGAGAAAAAGAGATCAGAAGGATAATGTGTGTTGAAACATGCACCTACAAGATGGCGTTATATAAGTATTGGGAGACAGCAAATAATAAGAAAACTCAAAGAAGATGGAACACGAATGACGTTATGCCAGAATCCTACAGTCAGTCTGAGGGATTAGATAAAGAACTGGGAAATATAAATTATGGCCAATCAAGCGACGATTATGATGACAATATCACTGTTGTTCAACTCGATGACAGTATAGCGTCCATGTCAAGTGGAACCGAAACTAAACAGGCAAATGTAACGGGACAACGCAAAACGAAGAAAAAAAAGAGAAAATTAACAGAGTACAAAGAAAAATTAGAAAATGTTACAACCTATGCAGATATAGTTAAGAATAAAAGTGACAAACAAGTCCATCCAGCACAAACTACAAGTATGAACAAGAAAACAATACATAAGAAGAAAGAGGTAGAGAAAGCCAACACATGTGGTGGCAGTAACAACTTCAAGGAAGTTTTACTTAGTCTTCAGAATATATTTTTTGCCGAAAATACAGTAGAGGAGAAGATAAAAGGAATCGTAAAATTGATTTTAGACAACATTTTAAGATTTTTCATGAATGCGGCGGGATCACGGGATATGGTTAATAAATTCCTTGAATTATTCAGTTATGGATAGTAGATCTAGGTTATTGGCTTGTAATCAGTCGCGGTTCGGGAATTGCACTGCTCAATTTTTGTGTGTTGGGCAGTGGAATTCTCAAAGCCTGACTCCAAAAAAGCAGGAACTAGAACTACGAGTATTACTGAGTCAAGAAAAAATAGGAATTTGTTTATTAAGTGAAACTTGGCTTAGTTTCGAAAAATCTTTTCATATTACTAACTATAATATTTATAGGAAAGATAGACCTGACTGTTTTGGTGGAGTTGCAATTATAATACACAAATCTTTTAAAGTGCAGCTATACCCGTTAGATGTAAATAATGCTGGCATTGAAATAATTTGTTTGAAAATATGCAATTCCAAATTTTTAAGATATATTGCTTCTGTATATTGTCCACCTTCAATAAGAACAACACAATGTGACTGGGATCTGATTTTTTCAAAATTCACAGAAAAGTCAATTGTGGCAGGGGATTTTAATGGCCACCATTCTAATTGGTCTAATAGAATTGATGCGAGAGGTATTCAACTATTTGACTCAAGTTTGGATCACAATTTTGTTTCCATAAATAATGGTGACCCATCTAGGGTCAAACTTGTTAATGGTTTGATACAGGAAAGTAGCCCTGACATTACGTTTGCTACAACAGATATTGCGGTCCTATTTCAATGGTTGGTCACAAAAGAGAGTTTAGGTAGTGATCATTTATTTATTAAGTTTTGTGTTAATTTTATAGATAGGCCGGCTTTTGTTAAAAAGCGCGACTTCAGGAATGCTGATTGGAAAGCTTATCAAGATATCATAACTGAGAGTATTGCTACCTCAGATGAAAGTTTATATATTTCTGGTGTTAATATTCAATTTTTATATAAAAACTAGAAGTTCCCCGCGGCTTCGCCTGCGTTAGACTTCTTTTATTTACTTAAAAACTTTTATTTTGTAAAATCCTTTCTATCATAAAAGACTTACTTCTTTGATAGAAGTAAAAGCCAAATCGGTTCAAATTTTGAACCCCGTTTCAACCCTTTAAAGAGTGAATTTTGAAAAATCCTTTCTTAACGGATACCTACGTCAAAATAACTATCTGCATGCCAAATTTCAGCGCAATCCGAAACAATATTGATTTCAGACTTTGTTACCCCACTTCACCCTTTTAGGGGTGGCACACGTATTAACTTATTTATTTACTGAAGTACTTGTGCGAATTTTCGAATAGAAAAGACTATCTTATCTTGTTTCTTCATACAAACTTTAAGCCCCGTTTGATCCCCTTAAAGAGTTAATTTTGAAAAATCCTTTCGTAGCAAATAACTACGTAAGAATAACTATCTGCATGCCAAATTTCAGCGCAATCCGAATCAATATTGATATCAGACTTTTTACCCTACTTCACCCGTTCAGGGGTGGCATTTCGAAAAAGCCTAAAACACGTATATTTTCATTTAATCACTGAAGAATTTGTGTGAAGTTTCGAATAGAAAAAACTATCTAATATTGTTTCTCCATACAAACTTTGAACCCCCGTTTCATCCCCTTAAAGAGTGAATTTTGAAAAATCCTCTCTTAGCGGATACCTACGCCAAAATAACTATCTGCATGTCAAATTTCAGTGCAATCCGAAACAATATTGATTTCAGACTTTGTTACCCCATTTCACCCTTTTAGGGGTAGAATTTCAAAAAAACCTAGAACACGTGTTTCCTTATTTATGTCCTGAAGCACTTGTGTGAAGTTTCGAATAGAAAAGACTATCTAATAATGTTTCTCCATAGAAACTTTGTACCCCCTTTATTTCCCTTTAAGGGGTGAATTTTAGAAAATCGTTTCTTAGCTGATACTTACGTCATAATAACCAGCTGTATGCCAAATTTCAGCGCAATCCGAAACAATATTGATTTCAGACTTTGTTACCCCACTTCACCCTTTTAGGGGTGGCACACGTATTAACTTATTTATTTACTGAAGTACTTGTGCGAATTATCGAATAGAAAAGACTAGCTTATCTTGTTTCTCCATACAAACTGTAAGCCCCGTTTCATCCCCTTAAAGAGTTAATTTTGAAAAATCCTTTCGTAGCAAATAATTACGTAAGAATAACTATCTGCATGCCAAATTTCAGCGCAATCCGAATCAATATTGATTTCAGACTTTGTTACCCTATTTCACCCTTTCAGGGGTGGCATTTCGAAAAAGCCTAAAACACGTATATTTTCATTTATTTACTGAATAATTTGTGTGAAGTTTCGAATAGAAATAACTATCTAATATTGTTTCTCCATACAAACTTTGAACCCCCGTTTCATCCCCTTAAAGAGTGAATTTTGAAAAATCCTCTCTTAGCGGATACCTACGCCAAAATAACTACTGCATGTCAAATTTCAGTGCAATCCGAAACAATATTGATTTCAGACTTTGTTACCCTATTTCACCCTTTTAGGGGTAGAATTTCAAAAAAACCTAGAACACGTGTTTACTTATTTATGTCCTGAAGCACTTGTGTGAAGTTTCGAATAGAAAAGACTATCTAATAATGTTTCTCTATAGAAACTTTGTACCCCCTTTATTTCCCTTTAAAGGGTGAATTTTAGAAAATCCTTTCTTAGCTGATACTTACGTCATAATAACCAGCTGTATGCCAAATTTCAGCGCAATCCGAAACAATATTGATTTCAGACTTTGTTACCCCACTTCACCCGTTTAGGGGTGGCACACGTATTAACTTATTTATTTACTGAAGTACTTGTGCGAATTTTCGAATAGAAAAGACTATCTTATCTTGTTTCTCCATAGAAACTTTAAACCCCGTTTCATCCCCTTAAAGAGTGAATATTGAAAAATCCTTTCTTAGCGGATACCTACGTAAAAATAACTATCTGCATGCCAAATTTCAGCGCAATCCGAAACAATATTGATTTCAGACTTTGTTACCCAACTTCACCCTTTTAGGGGTGGCACACGTATTTACTTATTTATTTACTGAAGTACTTGTGCGAATTTTCGAATAGAAAAGACTAGCTTATCTTGTTTCTCCATACAAACTGTAAGCCCCGTTTCATCCCCTTAAAGAGTTAATTTTGAAAAATCCTTTCGTAGCAAATAACTACGTAAGAATAACTATCTGCATGCCAAATTTCAGCGCAATCCGAATCAATATTGATTTCAGACTTTGTTACCCTACTTCACCCTTTCAGGGGTGGCATTTCGAAAAAGCCTAAAACACGTATATTTTCATTTATTTACTGAATAATTTGTGTAAAGTTTCGAATAGAAAAAACTATCTAATATTGTTTCTCCATACAAACTTTGAACCCCCGTTTCATCCCCTTAAAGAGTGAATTTAGAAAAATCCTCTCTTAGCGGATACCTACGCTAAAATAACTATCTGCATGTCAAATTTCAGTGCAATCCGAAACAATATTGATTTCAGACTTTGTTACCCCATTTCACCCTTTTAGGGGTAGAATTTCCAAAAATTCTAGAACACGTGTTTACTTATTTATGTCCTGAAGCACTTGTGTGAAGTTTCAAATAGAAAAGACCATCTAATAATGTTTCTCCATAGAAACTTTGTAGGGGGTACAAAGTTTCCCTTTAAGGGGTGAATTTTAGAAAATCCTTTCTTAGCTGATACTTACGTCATAATAACCAGCTGTATGCCAAATTTCAGCGCAATCTGAAATAATATTGATTTTCAGACTTAGTTACTACATTTCACCCTCTTAGGGGTGGAATTTCGAAAAAAACCTAAAACACGTGTTTACTTATTTATGTCCTGAAGCACTTGTGTGAAGTTTCGAATAGAAAAAACTATCTAATAATGTTTCTCTATAGAAACTTTGAACCCCCGTTTCATCCCCTTCAGGGGAGAAATTTAAAAAATCCTTCAAAGGTAACTAACGTTGTAATAATTATCTGCATGCCAAGTTTTAGCGCAATCCGAAAAAATATTGATTTTCACACTTTGTTACCCCATTTCACCCTCTTAGGGGTGGAATTTCAAAAAAACCTGAAACACGTATTTACTTATTTTTGTACTGAAGCACTTGTGTAGTAAAGTTTCGGATAGAAAAGACTATATAATCTTGTTTCTACATACAAACTTTGAACCCCCATTTCATCCCCTTAAGGGGTGAATTTTGAAAAATCCTTTCTTAGTACACCCCTACGTACTAAGACAAATATACCCTCCAAATTTCAAGTCTCTACGACCAGCGGTTTAGGCTGTGCGTTGTCTGTCAGTGAGTCAGTATGTCAGGACAAAGATTCTTATAGTATTAGATTTCATTAAAATTATTAATGATGCAGCTGATCGTAGTATTCCCTATAGCAGGGTATGCACAGATCCAGCTCAAAAGTTTGTTCCAAAGCCATACTGGTGTCCAACTATTTCTCATGCAGTAGCCCGTCGACGTCTTGCACTTAAAAATCTCAGGAAAAATCCGATTCCTGCTAATTTAGACATATTAAAAGAAAAAATCACTGACGCACAGAAACTTATTAGACAGGCTAAACTTAAAAGCTGGCAAAAAAATTGTGATTCGATAGATGAGATTACAAGTTCATCGATTATGTGGCGAAAAATGCGTTGGATGAAAGGAGTCAGTTATAATCGAGTGTGTGCTCCAGAAGACAAGAAGTTAGAATTATTGCGCTCTTTAGCTCCAGATTTTGTTGAACCACCGAAACCTGCCTTTAGTTCTTTAAATGTTAATTTGGAAGCAACGTTTACTATACAGGAGTTTAATGCATGTTTAAAAAAAAAGACACGGCACCAGGGGAGGATAAAATTAGCTATTCTATGTTATTTAATTTGCCGGATGTTGGGAAGTGTTTTCTTCTCAAAATATTTAATTTAATTTTTGAACACACGTCTATTCCTGATCAATGGCGTAACATCAATGTTGTACCTATTCATAAACCAAGTAGTTTCGGCAATGATTCCACACCTAAATTTAGACCTATATCTCTGATATCATGTATATGTAAAACCTATAATTTAATACTTACGAAGCGACTTGAATGGTTTATTGAGAAAAATAAAATATTAGCTCAAACTACATCAGGATTTCGGCGAGGGCAGTCCGGTATTGATTGTATTGTTCGGCTAGTATCGCAAATACAAATAAGGTTTTCTCAAAATATACCTACATTAGCATGTTTCTTAGACATAGAAAGCGCTTACAATAACGTTTTAGTTGATCAGCTAGCCATAATGCTTGATGATCTAAAAGTAGGAGCCAAGTTTTGCAATTATCTTTACACTTTTTTAAAAGCCAGATGTTTGAAAATTTATGAAGATAATGGCGATAATTATTTGTCGAGATGGACTGGTAAGGGCTTAGCTCAAGGTGATCCCATTTCTCCTATTTTGTTCAACATAGACACTCATAGGTTGTGTAAATCCATCAGTGATAGAGTTTTCTATTTACAATATGCAGATGATTTTGTTTTTTATGTCCAAGGTAAAGATATACATAGTAGTGCTTGTGAAATTCAAGAAACTGTTGTTTCTATAGCTTCTCTGTTAAATAATATTGGTCTAGATATATCCCTTAGCAAAACGCAAACTTGTTTGTTTAGTAGAGGAAGGAGGAATAACCGCGTCACATTATCTATTGAAGGTAATACAATTCCTTATGTGGAATGTGTCAAATACTTGGGAGTGTGGTTGGACAGATCTCTGTTGTGGAATAGGCATATTAATGAAACGCAAGATAAAGTATCTAAGTGTATAAATTTACTTAAAATAAAATGGCTGGTGCATCATGGGGTATTCATCCAAAACATTTACGCAGATTATATATTTCATTAATTAGAAGCAAAATTGATTATGCTAGTTTTATTTATAGTAATGCTTCCAAAACACATTTAATAAAATTAGACCGTGTTCAAAATAAGGCTTTACGAGTAATCGGAGGCTTTATTAAAACGACACCTATCCATGTCATGGAATATGAATTATTTCTGCCACCTCTTTATTTAAGGAGGAAGTATTTGGCTTTAAAATTCTGTATTAAATCTCAGTCGTGGTCTTCTAATCCTACAATAATTTTTTTTAATAAACTTCATATATCATAGTCAAAGCGAGACAATATATTTCCGCAGAAAAACCAAGCCGCTATTATCTACTGTCTATAACGATATACTTAATGAAAAAGTCAATAGCAGCTATACCCTTAATATCGTCGATGATACTGCAATACCGCGTAACTAACATTGGCCGATACCGCGTAAGTACAAAAGTAGCAAATTTGAAATTTCGCAGTCATAGACAAACCGTGCTGATTGGTTCCGAATGCATTCGACAGCCAAATAAGTATCCAATCAGAAAGCGACAAAATCATAACAAGTCGATTCCGCGAGAGCGCGTCTCCGAAAGTTTTATCTCTAAATACCGCGTAAGTACGCAGTTGCAATTAGAAAAGTGTTCGAATTATTGTAGCTATTGGAAAAAACATATTTTTGTGTCCAAAGTGTATTATTAAACGGTAAGTAATTATTGTTATTTGATTGTTTATTGTACGTATAGCTTAACAAAGCATAATTTTTAATGAATTACATGGTTTATAAAGTAAAAAGATTATTTACTAATTTTGCCAGCAGTTACGCAGTTTTAGATCTTTATTTTATTTTGCCTTTTTCCGTAGTTTCGCGGTTTTGTCATTTAAATCTCAAACGGTTTTAAAGCAACAGAATGCTAAGTATTACCAATAACTTGGATAATTAACATCAACCTAACATTCTTATTTTTTATGTATGTAGGTAAATTAATAATATTGTATGAACCAAAAAATACACTTTAATGTAATTTTACTATTTATTATAAATGCGTTAGTTGTGAGAATGGATGGTTGAATGCATGTGTGTTTGTCTTTCACGCAAAAACTACTCAACAGATTTAGATGAAATTTGGCACACTGAAAGCTTAAAGCCTGGATTAACACAGTACTTTTTACAAGCGTTGTTCGTCTATTCCATCCAAACATAGTTTATTTAATTAACGTTAAGCCATTAAAAAAATGTGTGTGTGTGTGTGTGTGTGCGTGTGTTTGTGTGTGTGTGTGTGTGTGTGTGTGTGTGTGTGTGAGTGTGTGCGAGTGTGTGTGTGTATATGTGAGTGTGTGTGTGTGTGTGTGAGTGTGTGTGAAAGAGAGAGAGAGTGCGTGCGTTCGTGCTTGTGTCTGTGCCTGTGTGTGTGTATTAATGTACTCAATTGTATTGTGAAGTAGCCATAGCACCTTATATTCCAGCGACAACAAGCATGGAGGCAGATAAAAGCGCAGATGATTCTGAATTACTAAAAAACGCCGACGTCATTAGTAATTTTGTTACTTTACAAGAGCTTAAAATGAGGCGACAAAAACTACTTCTCAAAAGACAGCGAATTTTAGATGCAACGCATAGAAAGTCTCCTAACCAACTGATATTACCAACTTGCGACCAATAGAACAAGTTATAGATACAATGCATAATAAAATATCACCTGCAGCACTAAAACTTCCTGACAAAATCTCTGAACAATCAAAAACTGTGCCAACGGATATCGGTGGTACTGGTATGGCTGATTTTAATACTTTGAGAACTGATACTGAAGCCGTTCAAGCTAACCCCTCGATAACGATTATCTCGAATGTTAGAGTAGATTTAAATTTTTCATCCGATGATTCTGTTCGTGACCCAAATTACGTTTCGCTTACTTGATTACTTACAATCAATCAAATTGCGCGATAATATTGACTGGTTTCCTGAGAGAGACACGGAGGCAAATGTTGCTAGAGAATCTAGAAGTAGAAATAAAAAAGCAAAAAAGCATACGTGGAAGAAAGAAGTCAATATAAAAAGCAGGATGCTCGGAAAACAGTACACCGGGTATAAAAAAGTTAGCAACAAATACTTACAAAATTAGCCAAAACCAGAAAGATCCATAGGACCTAAATGTAATTCTAGTTTTTGTGCTCGCAGTAAAGTACTATGTTGCACAAAACTGTCTGAAGAAGAGAGACGAGACATTTTCAAAAAAATTTGGAAAATGTCTTGGCCAGAAAAGAAAATGCATGTTTCTTCATTAGTAGATAAAACACCGACACAGAAAAAAACTAAAGGAAGTGAATCAAGACATTCAACTTCTAAATTATACTATTTACAAGTAGATGGCAAAAAAGAAATAGTCTACCTGACAACATTCCTACAAACGCTGGGTATAAAAGAATGGACAGTCCGTTACTGGAAGGAAGATGCCAAGAATCACAGAATGACTGTCTATCAACTGCTGGTCCAAATAAAGTTGCCATCACACTACTGTCGTAATTCGAGTACGAAACAATATTTGGAGCCAATTATTCAGTCAAAATCTCAACTTTATAATTTGTACGTGAAGTATGCAACGTCTTCATCAAAACCAATTGCTTCGAGAAAGCTTTTTTGTGACATTTTGAATGTCACAAAAAAGCTTTCTCGAAGCAATGAAAACATAGGTTTATTCCAGCCTAAGAAAGACGCATGTGACTTTTGCTGTTCTGTAATTAACAGTTCTACATTATTCAACAATGTTTGTTCTAACCTTTGTTCTAACGAGTGCAATAGCCAACTCAAAATTTATGGATATTATGTCAGATGGAAACTGCACAATTAATGATAAGGTCTACTTTACCTGGTAGGCTTATTTATTGTGTTATTTTTTAACTGGTTAATAAATGTCTGATTATCATTCCTTTATTACTATTTTTTTATTTATTTATTATAACTATGCTATATTATGTACCCTACACTAGTTGTCTATTTTAAGTTGTGATTTAGTTACTGCACAATTCCACGTAAATGCATTGAAAGATCAAAAATATAAAGTGAATACTAAATTAAAACCGCGTAAGTGCATTTCCTAAGGAACTTCTGGTAAAAATAGCTAATAAATGCTCACAATAGTCAAATCATGTTATTAACTGATGTGTTTAGAGTTTAGACAAGTCTAACATCAATTAATACGAAGATGTTTAGTTTTTTAACTCTCCTCTAAAAAGTGACCCATATTAGTTACGCGGTATTGATCATTGTTCGTTACGCGGTATTGTAGTATCATCGACGATATGTTTACATTAGATACTTGGGTCTCCAATATTAATACAGATTTGATTCAAACCAACATTGAAACTATTAACCAACCGAAGCATAAGTATGATAATATTGTTTTAAAGTTGAATACCTTACACATGCTTTCGACAAAATACAACGGTTGGAATAAAATTTACACAGATGTGTCGCAAACCTCCTCAGGACGTGGTGCGGCCTTTTATGATCCCAGTCACAACGTGAAAGAATCATATAAAATTGTAAATAACTCTGCATTTTCTATAATGTTTGTAGAGCTTTTTCCTATATCTGAGGCCCTTTCATATATTATAAGCAATAACATTAAAAATGTAGTAATATTGTCAGATAGCAAAAGTGCGCTACAACACATAACTAGCTGCACCTTTGGAAACAAAGGTTCAGCAATAGCATACACGATTTTATCTAAAATACTTGTGCTGCTCTCTAGGAAAGTTTCTTTAAACATTCAATGGGTGCCTTCACATGTAGGGTTGTGTGGAAACGAGGAGGCTGACAAACTAGCTAGAGATGCAATATCAAATGGTATAGAAGTCTTTTTAACACCGGAATATTCCGAAGTCTTCATTAAGCACAAGTGGACGATAACTTCGGCTTGGAAGGAGTATTTTGATATGGCATCTCTCAGCAAAGGCATATGGTATCGTACCATACAGTGTGAGCCTCCTCGTATTCCATGGTGGACAAATATTAGACTTCATCGAAAATTTATTGTTATCGCCCACAGGTTGCGATCCGGACATGTACCTTTAAACAAATTCAAACATCTTATGAGAAAGCTGAGCAGTCCGGATTGCAATCTATGCGGCAAAGTTGATGATATCTTTCATTTCTTGATGGAATGCTCATGTACCCAAAACCTCAGAAACGATATTTTCGCGAAATTTGAAATCAACCACCTTGATGCGGGCATATTTCAGAGCATTCTATCTGATCCATCGTCAGATTTTTATTTTGTAAGCTAATACGGGGCTTCCATAGCTATATTTAGCCAAAAGCCCCTAAATAAAAGTTGAATAAAACAAATAGAAAAAAAATGTGATTTTAGAATATTATGATAGCATTAAGTCATTTGTTACAGAATTTGGAATATTATAATTTGATTATTTATTATGCAGTGCAAATGTTTGTTATGTTAATTTCCGTTTAGTGTATGTTGGTGTCAATAACGAGTTATTGTATTGTATTGTTTTCCATATGTCGCAAAATTCAACTCTATCAGCGCGACGAGTGCGTCTTTGGTCCTTTCAGCCCTATTATCTCATTTTTGAACCATTATTGCCCATAAATTCTCGATGGGATTTAGGTCTGGGGACCGAGAGGGCCAGGGTAATGTCGTCAAATTAGGCTGTTATTGGATCCACTGTTGCACTACGCGACATTTGTGAATCGGACAATTGTCCTGAACAAAAACTATTTCAGGACAATCGGTTTCCGGAGACACAAATCTCACTGTAAGCAACATTGTATCCCGCAACACGTCCAAATAGTTAGCACCCGTGGCTCTCTCAGGTAAATAAATACACAAGTTCCCCAGGACCAGCCGCTGTGCAATGTAATTTTAGAAGCGTAGGTTATTATTTTTAAGTTTATATTAGAAAAGGTGACAACTAAACTGTAAACACAAACTTTCCATATGTCGATATCATATAATTAGGTTAATAATGGTTTAATTTTAGATGCGTATTTTTTTTAAAGGTTAAATTAGGCTAAATATACACTTCTCATACTTTAACCATTTTTTTGGACAAAATCCCTTTAAATAATATTTGCCTACCTGTAACCAAACAAACACATCCTTTAATAAAACATGTGCATCCATTATGTTGTATAGATTGTTATAACTTGAAAGGTTTTTACGACTGACTACAGTATAAAACACATAATTCGGAACCATCTGCCTGTAAGGTGTAAAGTAAAATAAAATAGAAAAAGAATATAAATGTGATGTTACATTTTTTTTTTTCATTTGTATCCTTTTAGCAATATGGTACATCTAGTTTTAATTATCTACCCCTATACCTAGTAACTCTTACACTTAACTACTTCAATGTTTCTGCAAATTATAAGTTTTGTAAGATATTTGATTATTTATGAGAAGTATTGATTACTGTAGCAGCGGATGTGTTCAATACATACAGCCTTAAAAATAAATAAGTGTCTACTATTTCATTTCTTCAGATATAACTTCAAAACATAAAAATAATTAATGAAATATAATAATTAGGATAGTTTAAAAACTAAAACTCAATAAACCTCAATTTCAGTGGCATATTTGAGACACTTATCGTCATATCTCTGGAGATACTTAACCGATCTCGATGAAATTACAATGGGACCACCTTGGAAACGTATCCTACCGATTAAAAAAAGAATCATAAAAACATTTTACTTAAAAGTAAAGAAGTAAACTTAACGTTCAAATATTTTATCCTAAATAAGTGACAATAGTGTATATAATAGTGTACATTTTGTAGCATGTAAAAAATATAGATAGACCGTATTAAAAATATAATTAAAACGTTTTACTTTTTGCCTATCATATATAATAAATAGCCAAAACTTAAGTAATAGGTAGGTATCTTTTGGGTAAGCACGCTACATAATCGACCGCATCATCACTTAACATCAGGTTAGATAGTGGCCAAGCGCTACCCATTTTCGCTTAAAAAAAGGAAAAATAAAATTTCATAATTTCATTATAATCACATATATTAAGTAAAACAAATATTAATTTATAATAATACTTAAATGTAAACAAATGTCTTATAAATAAATGGCAATGATTTGTACAAAACAATTTAAAACACTAATTAAACTAAAATATTAACGACTATGACTAATAAAAAAACATTTATTAAAAAAACATACATTAAAAATACATAATTATTAAATAAAATAATTCACCAAATGACCACCATCACACATGCCGGTGTAGAAGGTGGGGCCGGTGGTATGGTCCAAACTGACTCCCAAGATGATGGCGAAGAGGTCGATGACACACTTATGACATCAACCTCTTCGTCACCATCTTGGTGCTGCGGCTGCTGCGGAGTCGGTGGCGGTGGCGGCGACAATCTGAAAAATAGACAAGAAGAAGCTCAAACTCCATTTTCATTACAAGGCGTAGGTCGGCATGGCGATCGAAAGGTCGTCAGTTCGATCCCCACTTATTGCACTATTGACGTGAACCCACTCCAAACTCCACCACAGTTTTTTTCATTCAACCAACTGATGGAATCGTAAGCCTAAAAATAATTATACTAATTTCAGATATACTCTTAATTGATTTGGTGGAAATAAAAAATTAATAAAGACCACCATTACGGATTCAGTAGTATTAGAACGCCTGAACCGATTTTCATGAATCAAAGCTAAGAACACTATATTAAGACATTTATCAAACACAAAAAACTTCATCAAAATCGGTTCATCCGTCTGGGCGCTACGATGCCACAGGCAGAAAGACAGATAGATACACACGTCAAACTTATTAACATCTTTTTTGCGTCGGGGGTTAAAAAGAAATACTTACACAAGGATTCTGCATCCATGCCTAGCTGCCATGGCTGGTGCGGCCACACCGCAGCAGGCGGCGGTGGCATCGCCGCCAGCGAACCGAGTCTCGGCGGCCCTCCCTCGCCGCCCACCACGATGACAATCTGAAAAATAAACAATATTTTTACAAAATATTTATACTGTGGCATAAATGCCAACGTATAAAAATCTGTAACGTTATTGTTTCCCTGCACTCGCACAAAATCGCGGACGAAAGTTTGCAGTAAGAAATTAAATAATACTTAAATTTCACAATTTACAATTAAAGCATAAGGCCAATACTACCATGTTCTTAGAATATCCTATAGACCTATGTTAATTGATTTCATAGTGTCATCAACTAGGAACGACAAACAAACAGAAACACAGATACAAACTCCAAAATTCCATCGTACCGACGGGACTTGAACCCACCCGCACCCCCCGGATAACATGTCCAGGTTATATTTTATATGCAAAATATTAAGCGTGTAACACTTTAAGAGGGAACGCGGGGTGCAGTTTTCCATACAAACGTATTCCCCTGTTTCGTCCCTGGAAAATGCTTTTACAGCAAAATTTTTTTCTACAAAATATCAAGGTTTGCTGTAGCTATGCCCATATCATTTGCTTTTTTTGACCAACCAATCGCAAAAAGAAATATAAGCCTTTTTATCTCCTCTTTAAGATTTTTGAAGGGTCATTATTTCTATTTGCAATTGGTTGGTCAAAAAAAGCAAATGATAGGGGCATAGCTACAGCAGACATTGATTTTTGTAGAAACAAATTTGGCTCTAGAAGTATTTTCCAGGGAGAAAACTATGGAAAACTGCACCCCACGTACGCTCTTAACAAAACATAATAACAGATACACACGTCAAACTTATTAACACATTTTAGCGTCGTTAAAAAGAAATACAAACGGAGGGTGCTGTGCTGCGGCTGCTGCGCCTGCTGCGGCCACACCGCAGCAGCCGCATCGCCGCCAGAGAGACAGAGTCTCGGCGGCTACTGCTCGCCGCCCCGCAGCATTTTTCAAATTAACAAAGTTAGTCGTTAAATTATTTTTTTATCTTCGCAACTTTTTATATAATGACTTGGAAAAATCACTTACAAATTGGTAAGAGAACAGAACATTTTCAACCCAGGAAGTCCTGAATGCAAATGAAAAAGAAAAGGACCAGCATGCTATTTTATGAGCTTTTTTGTTTATGTTACACCCATTATTTATTATATCAAAGAAACCTTTTATATTAGAGACTTGAAGAGTCTCAAACATACCGACTGACTGTACAGACTATTCAAAATATAATATCTAACCCATATTATAATATAATATAGCCTGTTGTGTTGTTTCAAATAAACAAAACTCAGAACGGCCTTAAGCTGTTGTGGTCAATTATAACAATGTATTACTTTAATAATTTTGAACTATACATTAAGAAAATAAATTTTTACTTACTTTATTGACAAGTTTCACACTCATCCGGTGGGTAGTGGTCAAATTGGCACGCACTACATGAAGGGCACCAAACGTCCGTATTTACAAGTAAAATTACAAACACCTTTATGTTCATATTCACAATGAAATGATTGAGCAACGTCAAGCCTATTCACGATACTTTTGCATCGTGGTGCATGTCAATTTAACCCCCCTCTGCCTCTGTAGAGTATATATATATATATTATGTTACTCTTTGCTCAATGCTCTGTAGTCTGTGGGCAATTTCGGCATTTTTTCTGACCTGACATTTTAATTTCTTGAATCTTGACTAGTTTTAATATTACTTTACTCTATGCTCCAATCTCCTCCTTCTCCTCCTCTCCTCGTAAGTTTTGAGTTTTCTACTTTGAAAAGTACTGTGATTTTCTATATGGTTTGGTTTTCTATTTCTACGTACGTTACGTAGGTAGGGATTATATTCTTTTTGGTTTTCTAAAACCAAATTACAACAGTAAGTAAATACAATTATCTTGTTGATTTTACACAACTTTTCCCCCGAGTTTATTAGTTCTATCTACAGGTAAGTATACTAATAAAATTCCTTGCCATCTAAAGGCTGTCTGGAATATATCGCTTGCCATAGGACCGCCTGTTCCTACGTAGTTTTGTAAGAGGTATTATTTACAAGTCTTTGTTTATTGATAAGGGTGTTGATGTTTTATTTACTCTGATAAGAAAATGTATTCAGTACCTAATTATTATTTGTGTAAGTCAGTGTAATAGAGATAGAAATGATGGGTGGTTTTTTTAAAAGTAAAATATAGCCAATATTACTTGCTGAAAACATAGCTTTTGATAGAACCGAAAGAGTTCTAATTGGTCCAGTAGTTTGTAGTTAATCCATTATAAAACATTTTTTTTCTCTTTATGTATGAAAAACAAATTAGTGACACTGAACAGTGTCTAGTGCTAATCAGATTAATAAAATGCATTAGACGTCGTCCCATTAGCTAGCGGATGCATAAAATTACTCAGTGTGTGTCAGCTCCAATGCATGTCAAAAGTCAAAAGTCAAAGCATTTATTCAGTATATGGGCAAATTAAAAATTTACACTTACACACGTCAAATTACATTAAACAGATCATATTCAATAAAAAATATTATAGATATAACAGAAACATAACTTATTGCTTTGAATTTACAAAAAAATAAACTGGCCAAGCGCAAGTCGGACTCGCACTCGTAGGGTTCCATACCACACTACAGTATTTTATAAGATCGAGCAAAAAATACCACTATCATTTTTCGCCAGCAAAAAATAATAATTAATAAACATTTCGTTTCTTGTAACGCCATCTAACGTCTAACAAAGGTGTTAGAGATCGACATTTCAATATAACGCCATCTATGGGACGTTTACCTAACTAAGCGTTCATAGATGGCGTGAAATGCCGAAAAAAACACGTTTCTTGAATGGGGACCCTCTATTATCTTTAACTTTATTCTGTTTTTAGTATTTGTTGTTATAGCGGCAACAGAAATACATCATCTGTGAAAATTTCAACTGTCTAACTATCACCGTTTATGAGATATAGCTTGGTGACAGACGGACAGACAGACAGACGGACAGCGGAGTCTCAGTAATAGGGTTCCGTTGGTACCCTTTGGGTACGGAACCCTAAAAACAAAGGTATTGAGCCATTCAGCTTTCATCTAGACGTCGAACGTCACACTTAAAACACATGTTAAAGTCCCCTGATTAATGTAGGGTTGTCAACCGTGCTATTACGTGCAACCGCAAGCATGACTGGATTTACTTAAGAATAATTATTAATGTGGTCAAGATCAAGGTCAAGGTTAAGGTCAGTGTCAATGTCAAGGTCAATCTAAATATGAAAATCGATTCTTAAAGAATAAGCTCCAGTATACTTTGTAATTATACACACACATATATAATTTTGAAGTGAAAGGTGCGCCAAATACGTAATGCCACACTTATAGTTGACTTAACAATTTTACTACTCATAAAATGTTCATACCGCAGGCTAAATATGAAATTGTTTCTTAAGGATTAGTAAACTCCAAAAAATGTGTATTTTATGATAATTTTATTGATTAAGAGAAATGTTTTACTTTCCAGAGAGATTGCATTATAGTGCTGTGTGATGATAAAGATGGCATCACAGGTGAGTTCATACATAATTATTAAGTTTTCTTTTAAACTTACTTATATTCTTAGTATGTATTGGGCCCTTTACCCTAATTTGGTCAGCCTAACTAACATTAACAAAAAAACCGACTTCAAACGTCTGGCTGGCTATTTTAAGTACTAAGTGTTGAGGTGTTTATCTTCATATCTCTGGAAGTATCTCCATAAACATATCTCGATGAAATTTAAATGGGAACACCTCTGAAGTAGTATACCCTTTCGAATAATAAAATAATTTTTCAAATCGGTTCAGGCGTCTTCGAGTAATCGGTGAACATACATAGAAAAAAATACATACAGTTGAACATATAACCTCCTCCTTTTTTTAAGTCGGTTAAAAATAGAGAAAAGTATAAAATAATAATGTATAAGTAAAGAAAGTTTAACACTGAAAATAAAGTAAAGAATAATAATTTTTGTCCCACAGTTAGAGAATATAGTGAACGCGTATAAAACCCTATCAAAGATCCCGTCAATAGCTGGTGCTAAGCTGAACAAGACTGGGAACAGAGTGACAGCCAAGTGGTCAGTGAGGAACTTCGACAAGGGCAAGAGTACCAAGTACATCACTGACTATGTCTTGGACGATGGATTCAACGTTGTGTCTCAGAGTGACTTCGGGACTGATATTAGCAATGAGTAAGTAAGTCACTATACACAGGGTTTTTTTATGATAAAAGGTAACAGGACAAGCACGAAGCTCACCTGATGATAGGTAAGCGATGATGACCTATTATAGATACAGCCTGCAAAATTCTGGAATGTCGGAATTTTGCATGTCACTGCACTGCTCCTGGTACCTTGAAACATAAAGATGTTGAGTCTCACATGCCATGTAATTTCACTGGACAGCTTGCCATTTCAACCGAAAAACATTGGTTGAAAATTAATTGGCAAAGTGGTGGTCCAGCCCCAAGCGGACTAGCAGAAATTCTACCACTAAAATCCCGAAAGTCGCAAAACTCAAAACGCAAAACTCAACGTCAAGCAGCTATCGGGCTATGGGCTACGGCTAGGACCGCTAGGCTAAATCTGTTCTAACAAAATAATAAAAAAAATTATGTCAGTTTGTTCAGTCTAACCATATTTTTTAAAAACCTTGATGACATTTTTAAGCATTGTGATGACATAGTTCCAGATTTTGCCATGGGTTTACGAATTATAAAGTATTGTGTGAATTTTCAAAAAGAATAAATTATTTTATCCTACTAGTATATTATAAAGGCGAATGTTTGTTACTTCTTCACGCTTAAACTACTGATAGAGCTGAACATCGGTATGTAGATTGCCTAGAATAATGGAATAACACATATGGTGTCTCTTTTTATCCAGATATTCCCATGGGAACAATGTCTATGTGGGTAAAACCATGGGGCACAGCTAGTTTTTAGCAATTTTGTCAGAAAAGATATCTTTTTTTTTCAGGTTACTATCAGCAGTATCTCCACAAGAGACTTACAAGGCTGTAATCCGTGAAGAGAAGACCAGCAAAGATGCAAAGAAGCAATACTTGGAGGTCTGGAAAAAGAGCTGCCTCGCCCACTGCATTGACCTCACTGCCTTGGATATGCATGGGGATGTCTATGCTGACTGTAAGTTATCTATGGATAGAGTGGACGCAGGAGCATTACATTTGATTTTAATAAGCTACTTTTTGGTAGCAAGTTGGCTGAACATCTATATATTATGCTCTTACCACAGTAGCAGTACTATTGGAAGTTCTCGCGATTTAGGTACTATCAAAATAATTCCATTCACTTTTTCAACTTCCCTCCTTTCCCTGCCCTCCACTCTCCATTTTTGTAATTTTTCCGCAACATCTTGTATAGAATGAAGTCCTTAGTGTACCTCTCAAATTGGATTGAAATACGTCGATAAATAACGCTACAGCAAACTTCTCCCCTTTTTCCCCCCCCTATTATCCCCCCAATCAAAAATACGTGCAACATTTTGCAATAAATCAAGAAATTCATGTGCCAATTTTTGTCAAAATCGGTTAAAAAATGCGACCTGTAGTGGAGAAAAGACTGACAGGGTCTATCTGTCTGTTTGCGATTAATTCAAAAACTACTAAACAGATTTTCATGCGGTTTTCACCAATAAACAGAGTGATTAATAAAGAATTTTTATGTGTATAATTCGTTAAGGTTTTGTGTACATTGGTTGCAATATGATGATGATTGTTGAATATGTTAATTCATACTCGACGCAACAGGCATATATGCTCTACCCGTACCAAGCCGGGGCGGGTCGCTAGAATGACATAAGATACCATCCACGCAAGCGAATTATTACATTCGCAACTATGCCATATCAATCTGCAAGTATGCCAAGATATAAATCCATGTTGCAATTGTTTCAGCTGAATTTGGCAGTCTCGACTGGTCTGCGGACGAGAGTTCCATTGTATACATAGCCGAGAGAAAACAGAAGAAAAGTGAACCCTACATCAAAAGGAAGGGAGAGGAGAAGTCTGGGGAGGGGAACGGAGATACATCTGAGCCGAAAAAGGTATATATATATATATATAATCCCACCCCACCCATTGCACTATTGACGTGAACCCACTCCAGACACAAGCATATTAAGCTTAGTTGGAGGGGTTAATAAGAATACTAGTAATATGCAACCCACATTGCGAGTAGTCTTTTTAAAAAAAAAAAAAAATGTATATGTCGGGGGTGGGGAACGGAGATACATCTGAGCCGAAAACTTTCGTTGAGATCGCACCTGGTGTTAGCAAATTTACGTCATAGAATTATTCATTGGCATCGATGAAAAAATATTTGGAATTAGCTGTGCCCTGCGGTTTTACTCGCATAGACATCGTTCCCATGGGAATATCGGAATAAGAGTACCTACCCCTATGTGGTATACTCAATTTCTTACCAACTTACATCAGAGATTCAGAGATGAGTTTGGGCTCATCGGAATGGTCTCAATAAACAGATTATGAATAGATCGATCGGGTGGTTTTAAATCTTGAATTTATTAAGTATCTTTCAAAAGTAAGCCCTACTCTTGTCTTACCCTGATGTTCGAGCATGTTTTAATGTTGTTTCGAGTTTCGCCAATACGCATCCATGTTCATCCAACGATGGAATCCAAAGCCTATAATGAAGTAACATAAGGATGCTACTGATTCAAGCGGTGGCGATGGCGATCACGTTCAAAATCGCAACTATCATTCACAACATTTAGCTAAATGAAAATTGTAATACTTTCAGGGAGAAGAGTTCCTATATAGACAAGATTGGGGAGAGCAGTTAGTGGGCAAGTTCTCGTCTGTGATTGTGGTGTGTCGGATCGAGAGTGAGACTCTCACTGTGCTGGATCAAATGCCGACAGACTGTTGTCCCGGACAGGTCAGTGTCTATAGTAATAAATATTTAATTAAAATACGGGACTTATCGCGCTTAAAACATTAATTTTTATTTAACTTGGTCGAAACGTAAAGTTAAATAAAAATTAATGTTTAAGCATGATAATATAGGACATATTAGTGTTAAAGTTGCAAGGTAAAGTTTACAAGGTCAGTTTCTAGTATATTATGTAGTAAGATTATAGTAATTTTTATTACTCCTACTCGCCTATGCCGGCCTCACATTTAATTTCAAACAATTAATAATGATCTAAAATATTTGTGTAGGTGCGGTTCTCGGCAGATGGAGCTAACGTAGTGGGCGTGGCTTGGGAGACAGAGCCAAGACGACTCGGTCTCATATTCTGTACCAACAGACCTTCCGTCGTGTTTTCTATTGCTGTAGATGCAAAAGGAGTTATGTGTAAGTTTATTAAACCGACTTCACAAAAAAAGAGGAGTTTTCTGAATTCGTGTTTAGTTTTTAAACTATCTTAATTATTGCATCAAGTTGTTGCGTTGAGTATGAATTAACAATTGCGTCTCCAACAATCATCGTCATATTTCAACCAACTTACAGAAAACCTTAACTAATTATACACTTAGGCCTTCCTCATTAATCACTCTGTTTGTTGGTGAAAACCGCATGAAAATCCTTTCAGTCGTTTTTGAGTTTATCGCTAACATACAGACGCGGCGGGGTCTTTGTTTTTAGGGTTCCGTAGTCCTGACAAAGAACCCTTATAGTTTCGTCATGTCCGTCTGTCTGTCTGTCCGAGGTTTTGCTAAGAGACCGTTAATACTAGAAAGCTGTAATTTTGTGGGGGTATGTAAATAAATGACGCCGACAAAGTGCTGAAATAAAATTTTTAAAAATATATTTTTTTAGGGTAGCTCCCGTATATGAGAAGTGGGGATGATTTTTTTTTTCATCGTCTACCCCATCGTGTGGGGTATCGTTGAATAGGTCTTTTAAAATGATTTAAGGGTTGCTAATACCATTTTTCGATTGAATGCTCCATTTACGAGATATTAAACTTTAAAGTGCAAATTTTTGTTCCAGTAGGGCGTCACCCCCCCTCTAAAAGCTAAACTGCGGGCTTGAAAATCTTGAAAAATAAATTAAAATTAAAAAAAATTAAAATAGCGCATTTCATGAACTTTAAAGGAAAATTATAGCGGTTAAGATAACTTTATTAGTTTAGCAGTAATAGTCATTGAACTTGGGTGTTGGATAATTTTGTACCAAATACAAAATCCTTAGAATAAATCCTTTAAAGTGACAAAGACGGAGTACCTAGTTGCTTGTTTATAACGGGTAAAGACTCGCATTGAATAACAGGCTACTACGGAACCCTACACTGCGCATGGCTCGACACGCACCTGGCCGGTTTTATTTTAATTTATGTCCACCGATTACTCAAAGACGCCTGGACCGATTTATAAAATACTGCCCAGGTGGTCCCATTTTAATTTAATCGAGATATGTTCAGTATCTCCGGAGATATGGAGATAAACACCTCATACCTGGCACTGAAAATTACTAGTGGGGCATTTGAAGTTGGTTTTTATTGTTTTGTGAACGATATTAAACTATTTTAGTTTAATTATGGCTCCACACGATTAGTGTATTTAGCCAATGTCACAGTATTACAAATATTCATGTTTTTGTAGAAACATGTTGCTAGCCACTGGGATCGAACCTCGCCTACTATTTTCTATACTTTGCAACGACCCGAGTTTGTTTACTGTGGTTCCATTAAGTTCTTAAAGTAATCAATAATGCAGATTTTGCAGATTTGTTTTCCTTGAATAAATATCTTCACATTTATAAAAAATATTATAAAAAAAATTGTATAAAGTAAATTCGTTATTAGATGTAAGAAATAGTATAAAAACCTACCTATGTTTTATAAGATCTGTGGATTTTGTAATTTAAAAAAATTACAAAAATAATGTAATGTTCAGGGATCTAACTGGAGGTATAAGTTATACATACATAAAATCACGCAATATTCCCGTTGGGCTAAGCAGAGGCTACTTCTTTCCACATGCTACGATCATGACATTCCTCTTTCGCTTCTTTCACTTCATGAGCGCCTTCATACATGCTCGTCGGTTATAGGTACTTTATGTGGGTAGAAATTCATTAAAACAATGTTTATTTTCAGACCAACACTCGAGGAAAGAGACCGCGGTGCGTTCACCTCGGCTCAGTCCGCGCGGTGAACTGGTGTGGCTACAACGCGGCACGGGCGGACCACATCACGGGTGTATGCAACTCAGGATCATGAGGAAAGGAGCCGTGAGTTACTTTCATTTACTCTTATACCTACTGGCACCGAAATAATCGTCTGACGTTTAGACACGGTAATTTTATCTATCAGTATTCATACAAACGGTCGGAACGCGAGTCATACGTGTTTACGTACCGCGCGGCTGTAGGTAATTATTTCAAGGACATGGCAGAGTCACAATACTGGATTGATGACATTACCGTATTTTAGATGCGCAGAATTTTATTCTATGTTACTCGTATGAGCATGCTAGGTAGCACACTAGGTCTAAAATTGTAACTGACTTTTCACTCTTCACTGTAAGGGCACTTTCAGAAGACATTACCTAGTTGTTTGGCGACAGATATTCCAAACTGAAGGTAGGCGGACACCAGACAATGCCTACCACCATGCACCTAGTAAATACTAGGGGACAAAATCGAGAGACTTGCTCTGGGGGACAAAATATACTATAGTAAATACTAAGCCACGTATATTTTGTCACCTAGTAAATACTAATCCAAGTATATTTTGTCCAATAGTAAATACTAAGCCGAATATATTTCGTCCCTAATAAATATTAAGTCAAGTATATTTTGTCCCCTAGCAAATACTAAGCCTAGTATATTTTGTCCCCATAGTAAATACTAAGCCAAATTTATTTTCTTTCCTAGTATATTTTGTCCCCTAGCCAAAACTAAGCCAAGTATATTTTTGCCCCCTAGTAAACACTAAGCCAAATATATTTTCTTTCCTAGTATATTTTGTCCCCTAGCCAAAACTAAGCCAAGTATATTTTTGCCCCCTAGTAAACACTAAGCCAAATATATTTTCTTTCCTAGTATATTTTGTCCCCTAGCCAAAACTAAGCCTAGTATATTTTGTCCCCATAATAAATACTAAGCCAAATTTATTTTCTTTCCTAGTATATTTTGTCCCCTAGCCAAAACTAAGCCAAGTATATTTTTGCCCCCTAGTAAACACTAAGCCAAATATATTTTGTCCTTTAGTAAATACTAAGCCAAATATATTTTATCCTGTAGTAAATTCTAAGCCAAATATATTTTGTCCCCTAGCAAATACTAAACCAAATATAATTTGTCTCCTAGTAAATACTAAGCCAAGTATATTTTCCTTAGGAAAACGCAGTGGAAACTCCAGTGATCGACTTCGTACAAACAGAAACAAAGACTGCCAACAATGAATCTTTCTACGGACTGTTCAATCAATCGTTACCAGCTAATTGCTTCAGCAATGAAGGTGACAGGATTGTTCTCTCCACGGCACAGAAGAGCGAAGTTAAAAGTTATGCCGTGGACTTAGGTAGGTGCTGTCTTATTGTACTTGACTTATTTTTACAAGCTTTTATTTAACTAGCAATTTTGAACTGACTTCAAAAAAGAATATAGTTAAAATAATAAGTTCCACTGTGTATATATATATAGTTTTTATGTATGTTCACCGATTACTCTACTACTCAAAGACGCCTGGACCGATTTGGAAAATTCTTCTTTTATTTGAAGTGGTATATACTTTCTAGGTGGTCCCGTTCAGATTTCATTGAATCTGACAAGTATCTCCAGACATATGGAGATAAACACCTTAAATTTGGCACTGAAAATGACTAACGCAGCATTTGAAGTCGGTTCTTTTAGTAATAAGTTAATACAAGGTTTTATTAAATTAAATAATATATTACAAGTTTTTGTTTTACTTGCAATTTTTCTATGTGTACTTACTATGTAGTTTGTTTAGGTCAAAACTTGTGATCTTGCTACCACACTCAAGCGTCCTGTTACATTGTGTTAATATTTTGTATACTTACGCCGCCGGTTTAGTGACAATGCGGTTATGGTGCTATACATATGGTCTGAGTTTAGTTTCAGTTCTATGTATCGTGAGCATCCCCTTAATCATTTAATTTTTTTATTTTTAACCGACTTCAAAAAAAGAGGAGGTTTCTCAATTCGAACGTGTTTAAAAAAAAAAAAAATTTATGTTTGTTCGCGGATAACGTCGTCGTTTATGAACCGATTTTGATTATTCTTTTTTGTTGGAAAGGAAATGTCCCAAGTGTGGTACCATGTTAATTTTATCGAGGTCTGATTAGTATCTCCAGAGATATTTTATTTTATTTTATATATATGGAGATAAACATCTCAAAATTGGTACTAAAAACTAATAACGCGGCATTGCAGTCGGTTCTTTTTTAGTTTTTTAAACGATATTATTGTATCAAAATTTTAAAGTGGTTCACAGAATATACCTACCTACCAAGTTTCAACTGTACGCAGTTAAAACTTGGTACGCTATTAGGACTACGGTCCTAATAGTTTTGGAATAAAGTGGCTGTGACATACAGATGGACGGACAGGCAGACAGACAGACATTACGAATCTATAAGGGTTCCGTTTTTTGCCATTTGGCTACGGAACCATAAAAATCGCCGGGTCTGAACCTGGAAACTGGTATAAGGCGCGGTACAGCGGTTTCGTTCAAATATTTATATTTAAAAATATGTGGTACTATTTCAGAGAGTGGCAACATAGTGGACATCTCTATCAAAGTAGCGGGCAGTACATCGGTACTGGACGTCAGGAATGATGTCATCGTCGCCTCGCATTCTAGTATGACCTCGCCTGGACAGGTATGTACTTACTATGTACTTTTTTAATACTTTTATCTGAAGTAAAAAAGAACAAGGTTTTAAAAACAAAACGAAAAAACAAAAGTTCAACTTTTAATTCAAGTGTTGTGTTTTATTATAAAAGTTTACCAAACATAGCAAGGAATTCAATTCCTGGTTTTGCCAATGTTTAATGCTCTTGTTTTTTTTAAATGTGTTATTATCGATCAGTAATCCAGCTACATTCCAAAAATCATCAAAAACATCAGCCAATTATCTTAATTATTAAGGTCAGTATGACCAAAAATGTCTCTGTTGTCGTAATTTAGTAGAAATTGTTAAAAAAGGCCATAACTCCAATTGCGGAATATACATGGTGATGATTTGGATACCCCTTGAGGTGTTCTACCTCTGGACTTCTGCTTTTTAACCGACTTCAAAAAAAGGAGGAGGTTTCTCAATTCGACCGTATATATATATATATATATATATATTTTTTTTTTTTTTTTTTTTATGTTTGTTCGCGGATAACTTCGTCGTTTATGAACCGATTTCGATTATTCTTTTTTTGTTCGAAAGGAGATATCCCAAGTGTGGTACCATGGTAATTTTATCGAGGTATGATAAGTATCTCCAGAGATATTGAGATAAACATCTCAAAATTGGTACTGAAAATGAATAGCGCGGCATTGAAGTCGGTTGTTTTTTAGTTTTTAAACGATATTATTTTATGATATAAGGTAACACGACATGCACGACGCTCGCCTGATTGTAAGCGACGACGTCTACCTATTACAGATACAGCGGCATGCAAAATTCTGGACTGCCAGAATCTTGCATGTCACTGCACTGCGCCTGTTACCTTGAGACATAAAGATGTTGAGTCTCACATGCCCTGTAATTTCACTGGACACCTTGCCATTTCAACCAAAAAACATTCCCATTTCACGTCTGAAAATTAATTGGCAAAGTGGTGGTACCGCCCCAGGCGGACTAGCAGAAGTCCTACCATTACAAAACTTGTCCTGTTTTGCAACATATTGTATTAGTAGTAGGTGATTTTTACTAGTGATTTTGTATTTTTTTAATCATTATTGTTGCGAAATAAATAATTTTAATTTCATTTCATCTGGTTTTACAGCTGTACGTAGCTCGGTTACCCTCAAAAGGTAACGAAGCAGATATTACCTGGGTGCGAATCACTGAGCCCATAAAACTGCCAGCCTCTGTCGCGACCTCTCGTGTCGAGTACTTGAACCTGGAGCATGAAGACAGCGCCGATGACGTCAGTAAGTCATTTCATCGTCATCATCATCAGTCTGTCTACTGCTGAACATAGGCTTCTCCTATAGCACGCCACTGAGACTACCAGCTACTCTGTGGATATCCTACTAAAACTACTCAACCGATTGAGGTGAAATTTATTAACCTGGAATAACACTTAGGGTACTTTTTATCCCGATATTCCCATAGGAACGATGTTTACGCGGGTAAAACCGCGGGGCACAGCTAGTTATAAGTCATGTATAGTAAGTTATTTAGTGTTATAAAATCTGCTACGCACCTGTATTTTTTATAGTTTAAAAAAATACTGTCAAAAGTACGTATAACCAGCGAGCATGTATGAAGGTGCTCATGAAAGTGGAAGAAGCGAAAGAGGTATGTCAGGATCGTAGCATGTGGAAAGAAGTAGTCTCTGCCTAGCCCAAGGGGAAAAAGGCGTAATTGTATGTATAAATTTTAAAAAAATATGCCCGAGAACGTAAAAAACTAAAAACATTTTACCGCCTTAAAACTTTATTCGCAATTTAAGAACATTTATTTCCCTAGTGTTGTAAGTGTTGTTAGGCGATGGTGACCGCTTTCCATCAGGTGGGCCGTTTGCTTGTTAGCTACCTATATCTTTAAAAGATGGTAGGGTTTCGTTATCCCTCTGGGTTCTATGCTAAACCACCACTCTCTTGGTTAAATTTTATCGCGTAAAGTTGTTATTAAACAGCTTGATCCGATGCTCATCCAAGTAATATAGTTCTCCTAACAGGGCAGGCATCGCATCCTTGGTACTTCAATAGGTGACTAAACACTTACCATCAGGTGGACAGCTTGATTGTTTTCTGCTCGCTTTAAATAAAACTTTTTTACCGTCACCGTTGAATAACAGACTAAGGTGATGCCACTTTGTCACTGTAGGTAACCAGACAGAATTGTACATGACATTTCGTATGTAATTGCAGAGTCATTCTCAGCTATATACTTCGCACCGAAGTCAGAGGAGGGCAAGAAGTTGCCTCTAATAGTTTGGCCGCACGGAGGTCCGCACTCTAACTTCGTCAATGCTTATTCTCTGGAAACTTCCATGTTTAACATGCTTGGTAAGTTGAAATGAGCTTATCAACCGACTTCCCAAAAGGAGGAGGTTCTCAATTCGTCTGTATGCTTTTTAGGATTCCGTACCCAAAGGGTAAAACGGGACTCTATTACTAAGACTCCGCTGTCCGTCTGTCTGTCTGTCTGTCTGTCTGTCTGTCTGTCCGTCTGTCACCAGGCTGTATCTCATGAACCGTGATAGTTAGTTGACATTTTCACAGATGATGGATTTCTGTTGCCGCTATAACAACAAATACTAAAAACAGAATAAAGTTAAAAATAATAGAGGGTCCCCATACAAGAAACGTGTTTTTTCGGCATTTCACGCCATCTATGGGACGTTTATCTAACTAAGCGTTCATATATTGAAATGTTGATCCCTAACACCTTTGTTAGACGTTAGATGGAGTTATGGAATACTTTAAGAATCTTTGTCCTGACATACTGACTGACTGACTGACTCACTGACAGACAACGCACAGCCTAAACCGCTGGTCGTAGAGACTTGAAATTTGGAGAGTATATTTGTCATAGTACGTAGGGGTGTACTAAGAAAGGATTTTTCAAAATCCACCCCTTAAGGGGATGAAATGGGGGTTCAAAGTTTATATGGAGAAACAAGATTAGATACATCTTTTCTATCCGAAACTTCACACAAGTGCTTCAGTACAAAAATAAGTAAATACGTGTTTCATGTTTTTTTTAAATTCCACCCCTAAGAGGGCGAAATGGGATAACAAAGTGTGAAAATCAATATTGTTTCGGATTCCGCTGAAATTTAGCATGCAGATAGTTATTACGACATTAGTTCCCTCTGAGAAAGGATTTTCCAAAATTCACCCCTGAAGGGGATGAAACGGGGGTTCAAAGTTTGTATGGAAAAACAATATTAGATAGTCTTTTATATTCGAAATTTAACACAAGTACTTAAGTAAGTAAATACGTGTTTCAGGCTTTTTCGAAATTCCACCCCTAAAAGGGTGAAGTGGGGTAACAATCAATATTGTTTCGGATTGCGCTGAAATTTGGCATGCAGATAGTTATTTTGACTTAGGTATCCGCTAAGAAAGAATTTTTCATAATACACTCTTTAAGGGGATGAAGCGGGGGTTCAAAGTTTGGATAGTCGTTTTATTCGACATTTCACACAAGTACTTCTGTTAATAAATAAGTAAATACGAGTTTCAGACTTTTTCAAAATGCCACCCTAAGAGGATAAACTGGGGTAACAAAGTCTAAAAATCAATATTGTTTCGGATTGCGCTGAAATTCAGAATGCAGATAGTTATTATGACGTACGAGTAGATATCCGCTCAGAAATGATTTTCTGAAAATTCCTCTCGGATACGGAACGGGGATTCAAAGTTTGTATGGCGAAACAAGATGGGATAAAGTACGTGTTGTAGGATTTTTCTAAATGGGGTAGGTAACAAAGTCTGTAAATTTAGATTTTTAGGGTTTTATAAATATGAATCCCGAATTGCCTTAGTCACGCGATAACATGAAAACGGATGAACCGATTTGGCTAATTCTTATTTGATGTGTTTAATGATAGAATCGTTTTTACAAAAGAAAAGTTTTAAGTAAATAAAAGAAGGTTTTAACGCGGGCGAAGCCGCGGGACACTTTTAGTAAGAAATAAAATGTTTATTAATTAGTTTTTGCTGGCAAAAAATGATAGTGGTATTTTTTGCTCGATCTTATAAAATACTGTAGTGTGGTACGGAACCCTACTAGTGCGAGTCCGACTTGCACTTGGCCAGTTTATTTTTGTATGTATGTATGTCGGTTGTTGTTTTTAAACTATTTTAATTATTTTATTGTACTACTAGTAGCGGTTTCAACGTAAAGTTCTGTACCCTTAGTGTATGTAGCATGCTTGTCTTTAAAAAGGTTGGTTGGGATAGTTGGCTATGTGGTGCAAACTTTTTACTGTTTTTTTTAATTCTATTCTTTTATTATAAAAACTCACGTTCATTTTAAACTTATAGATTTGAGACGGGAATTTAACGCGACTTAAACGAGCAATTTTTGTATATATATATAATCTGAATCTCGGAAATGGCTCCAACAATTTGGAGTTGGCGTTCGGGAGGTCCCTAGTTCGAGTCCAGATGAGATGACTATTTTTCCCTATTTATTATTTTTTTTTTTTCTTTTGTGAGTAAAACTATTAATGGGAGCCAAAATAAAAAAATAAAAACTCGATTTGACAAAACAATATACACATACAATACCGAGCAAAGCTAGTTCAACCAGATATTTACTTATAAGTCTGTTCAGCGCCTCTCTCACAGCCGTCTTCCAACTCCTGCATCATCAGTAACAGCCAGTATTCGTCCACTGTTGGACATAGGCCTCTTCTATTGTACGCCACTGAGCTCGATTTTCAGCTCTTTGTTTCAAACCGACAACTTCTGCATGTCATGATTTCAATTAGATAACAAACATCACTCTGGGTGCCTAGTGCGTGTTTCTTTAGATTCGTTTACTTAATTGATCACGTTAAATTAAACGCAGATTTGTATACGAATTAAAAAGCGCCATCTAGTGTTAATAATAGGTTAATAACATACATAAATCCATACCAATCTACGTTTAGTTGAAACGTGATCGACTTAGTTAGAAAGGTTTAAGGCGGCAATAGCCCAATGGATAAGGTGTCGGACTGGCGTTCGAGAGGTCGTGAGTTCGGTCCCCACCCCACCCATTGCACTATTGACGTGAACCCACTCCAGACTAAGAATACTAGTAATGTGCAACCCACATTGCAGTAATCTTTAAAAAAAAAAAAGGTTTTCTAAGGAAATTCTCACAATGCACTCGGATCCTCGAATTTCTATGAGGTAGAGATCAAGCTTTTGTTTGTTTCCAATAGATTATGTAATTATTAGACTCTGAGTGAATATAAGAATATCGGTACATTATTCAAGGTACTTTTTTAATAACTCGGTTCGATAATTTTTTTTTGAATATATTTACATGAATTTAACGATCATACACTGCAATAATCGGTAACAAAAGTATGAAGTGCTAATATGGTACTTTAAAAAGAAAACCCCATATAGGAAGAGAACTAAAATCTGTATAAGAGTATTGTGTGCACATGAGTAAAGCCTTTTCTTTACTCATGTGATTGTGTATACCCACTAGTGATATTCACCTCCAATAGGATGAATCCAATAGTAGATTAGTAGCCAAGGGCTGTAAGGCATCAATTGCAGCCCGAGATATTTATATAGTTCGAGGGTGCAATTGATGCTTACACCCGAGCTAACTACTCTGCTTTACATCTCGATTGTGAGGTAAGTAGAAAAAAACCGGCATAAAATATTGTTAATTGCTGCTTCAGCTTCCATTTTCATTGAATCGGGAGTGCAGCTTATTTCTTCATCACTCGCAGAACTCGTGTTTTTTTCCTAATTAGCACGTAATTATTAAAAAATCCCCAAAACAAACAATATTTAAAGTAAAAGTTTTCTATTCCCGCCTTTTTTCATCTTTTTTTTATTTATTTTTTCAAGAACGAAATTGAGCTTCGCCGTTCGATATTTAAAATTGATGACTATTATACTCATACGAAGACAAGGCTGAATAGCGAAGCGACCTCTTTTGTCATTGGGCTGAATGCATGATGTCTATTGCCAGTATGATGGTTAGATGTACGCGAACTTTTTGAAAGAGTGAAGAGTTTTTTTTAAACACTTACCGCCCTAGGGCTTTTCTAGCTAAATTATTACCCTAGAGCGCTAATTGGTTACCTACAAGCCCCATTTGGGGGTAATAAGGACCTACTTACCGAATATGAGAGATGTAAAGGGTATTTTTTAAATCCTTGCTAGTTGGCCTATATTTTAGAGATTAATTTTATTTTAAAGCAGCTAAAAGGTATGATAGGTTTTTAGTTTGATACACAAATGTATAAACTCTAATATCTTAAAATCAAACGGAACTAACGTCCGTAGTATTTAGTCTTATTAAGTAAATGCATGTGATTCTTAATGGTGCTAAATGATGATAACGTTTATCGTGTCCCGAAACACTCACAGAATAAAAATAGAAGATCCATAATTGCCTAAAACGCAATACAAGCAACCTATTTCTGTACTATTAGCTATTTCGGTACTATTAGCTATTTGGTACTATTAGCTATTTCGGCTGAGAAATTCAAAATTGCAGGGTTTGCGGCTCTCCTAATTAACTATCGAGGGTCTTCAGGCACGGGAGAATCCTCCATCAAGTTCCTACCACGGCGCGTGGGCAGCGCTGACGTTAGAGATTGCAAACTGGCGACAGATGTCGCTCTACAAAAGTTTCCGGTGGACGAACATAAGATGGTGCTGTTCGGAGGATCTCACGGAGGGTTTCTAGTCGCCCATCTGAGTGGACAGTACCCAGATGTATATAAAGCAGTGGTTAGCAGGAACCCGGTCACAGATGTCGCCACTATGTTTAATTATACAGACATCAATGATTGGTAAGTTATGATGATGTTTTGAAGGTGAACGCAGACAAGTCGTGCCTGACCGTACGCGACACTATCTTACAGCTAAACATTTTGGTGTTAGAAGGCCCAGTGGTGCAATGGAAGAATGGTCGGCTTTGAAGCCAGAGGTACCGAGTTCAATCCCCGCCGTGCACTAATGGATTTTTCTATCGAGAAATGTATGTGCGCTTTTCACAGTGGCCCTATGATGAAGAAAAACGTCGTTAAGAAACCGATAACTCCCGCATGGTGGTAGGACACTGTCTGGTGTCCGCCTGGCCAGCTACCAACCTCGAGTTATAAAATCTGTCGCCAAACATCTAATGTGTTCCGGCAGCTATCCTTGAGAGCCAGTTCCTATTCTAGGCCTAGTGTGCTACCATCCTCGACCGCATCATCACTTACCAACACGTGAGACAGTGGTCCAACGCCACTAGCCTATATATCATTTTAAAAAAGATGAGTACTGAGTGTGATGCGAAAGCTCTCAAAAACGTTGTAGTAGTGATGAAACGTGCGGACTGTCTCTACGGTGAGTAGGCTACGGTCGTCTTTGCAATCACACAAAAATATCACTAAAACTACTCTTACACAGCTAAGCGATTAATGGCAGTTATAACAATCAATTTGTCTTATTAAGAGCGACCGCTGGGTATACTTTTCCATACAAATGTATTCCCCAGTTTCCTCCTTGGAAATTGCTTCTAGAGCAAATTTTTATTTTTACAAAATATCTAGGTCTGCTGTAGCTACGACCCTATCATTTGCTTTTTTGACCAACCAATAGCAAAATGACCCTTCAAAAATCTTAAAGGAAAGTTTAGAAGGCTTATATTTCTTTTTGCAATTGGTTTTGCTCTAGAAGCATTTTCCAGGGAGAAAACGGGGGAATACATTTGCATGGAAAAGTGCACCCCGCGTTTCCTCTTGAACTTCTACATAATTAATGCAAATATATAGTTTAATCGTTATAATACTGAACTCACGGATTTAGTTTGATAAAGCCGTTTTTCAAAGAGTGCATGCAGCTCCAACGGCTACAGTTATCGTACTAAAGTTGTCTGTCAATTCCGCTACATGCGCCGTGGCGCCTTTGTGCTCGTATACCTACCTCGTGACGTTAGTTGAGCGGAAAGCTTATAGGAGACGAGCACTTATAGTCTTGTAGTGTTTACCTAGCTGCCGGTGGCTCAGTACACCGCTGTAATGCAGATGTATTGAACAAAAGCACACCCCGGACACTCGACTAAATCCCCATACAAAGCCGCGTTTTAACGACCTATTACACAGACACTACACAAATTTCGATTTGCTACACACGCAATGGTGTGCGTGAAGTCTAAGGTTGGCAACGTTTCAATAATTATTGCACACTTACCCATGAAACTTTTTACACTAAAGTTATTAGTCGCTATTTTCAACCGACTTCCAAAAAGAAGGAGGTTCTAAATTCGTCTATATGTTTTTTTTTAAATGTATGTTACGCGATTACTCCGTCAATTGTGAACCGATTCGATTGATACTTTTTTTTATCGGTAGGGTACATTTTCAAGGTGGTCCCATTGTAATTTCATAGAGATCTGATCTCTATGAAATTACAAATCTGATGAAGTATCTCCAGAGATATGACTATAAACGTCTCAAACTTGTTACTGAAATTGACTCGCGGGGCATGGAAGTCGGTTGTTTTAGTTTGTAAACTATCTTAATTATGTAAACTATCGTTTTGCGTATCTACAGAAACATGTACAATCACAACACTTAAACTCAATTGCGTACGACGTGGGAATATCCAACACACAACCGAGTAGGTAATTAATTACATCACATTTCACTTCATTATACAATAATAAAAATAATCTATTATATATAATGAGCGTATTATTCCGTGTTTACATTTAATTACGATTTACGATAGCAATAATAAATATTGGTTTCGTTTAATAAACAATGATCTTAACATAAATATATGAAGTTGATGTTCTTCTCCCCGTGAGTAGTGTTGTTCTGTAGTCGCGCGTGTGGCGTCCTTGCTCACACTAGCTCCTCGACAGCTCCAGAATTGGTGGCGAGGTGAGGTAGCCCGGATTGGTGGGGGGAACAGAGTGTCCGTTCTATACGTAGTATTATCATCTGTTCTGTGACAACAGTATTAATAAATTCTAAAAATAGACTATTCGGGACGATCCGCTAAACACGTATTTAAGAAATGGAAACAGACAAGTACTCTATCTATTTCGCATCGGTGTTCTATTGTGTAGTCTATTGTATGGTGGTTTTTCGGAAGTAGAAGACAGTGAGACGAGGCGCTGAACAAAATATTTTATCCCCACCCACATAGCGAAACTATTAACATAGTTGCCAGCGACGTTTGCGATGAGCAGGAAAAACAATGATACAATATGAGTGCGAGTCGCCATTTTGGCTAACGCGCGCGTCTGACCGCGACTAGTGAAGAAAATACAAGCAGCCGCAATCACTGGTCGCATCTGCTCTCCACGGCGTAGAAAATCTTGACAACAACGCCACCTACCGGCTTCAACTATAGTTGGTTGGTTTGGTATATATAGCTAGAAAAATGCCAAACCATGATGATTGAAATAAAATCTAAACTCAATTATGTCCTCCCAACACATCGATAATGTCCTAGCTACGGCTTCGGAGGAATATAGAAGAAATAGATTATCGATATTATTTCGTCGTCATAGTTTGACGGTGAGAAATGCTTTAAGCCGGATTTAACGCTGCGTTTCGCAATAATTGCATCGGCCCTTCGGCGGTGAAGAAATACGAACGCACGCACATCTTATACATAAAAAAAGATTAGATGCTATAAACTCTGCCCCAGGTTTCACCTCACTACGATGCAACTATCG
The DNA here is from genome assembly GCA_954871355.1 of Cabera pusaria. NCBI lineage: Eukaryota > Metazoa > Arthropoda > Insecta > Lepidoptera > Geometridae > Cabera > Cabera pusaria. Next base: position 25,462,385 of record OX940890.1, read on the forward strand.
CGGTTCTACCGGCTTCGGCGATGCGAATGTACGCAGCCTGATCGGACGCGTCGGTGATTATGACGTAGCAGACTGCTATCTCGCTCTCACCACTGTGTTAAAAAGAGATGCCACGTCTCGTGTTGTCTTGAATGGAGGTACATTACATTAACAACTAAAACTACTCATCTATAAAAGTAAAAATATAAAATAAAGTCGTGTTAGTTACTACACTTATAACTCAAGAACGGCTGGCCCAATTTTTATGATTATTGTATTTTTGGGATTGTCTTTGTGAGGAATAGGATAATAATTATTAAAAACAATGAATAATTGACATTAAAAAAAAATCTATAAGATAATATATTTTGCCAAAATGTTCCTGGGTTTCAAAACTTGCAATCATTTGATGTTCAATTGTTTATTCCGTCGATACGGTAAACCGCAAATTAATAAGGGTCATCGCTCCGGTCATCGGTTCGTGTATTTAGCCAGTGTCAAGTATAAACATTCTTCAAGTTTTTGTGAATTCAAGTCATGTAGATTTTAAAAATGTTAATAAATTTTAACTACTGTCAGTAATGACAATTATATGACATATTTATTGATTGTCAAATATACATGCAGAAATGTATGCTTACTCAGTAAAGTCCACATCTTTACTGAGGGTTAGACTTGGACTTGAAACTTGACCTAACATGTGACTTTGACCCATCTTTACGACTTGAATACTCAAAAACTTGAAGAATAGTACTTGACCCTGGCTGAATACACTAATTGTGTGGAGCCATAATTTTTTGGCATAGTGGTTATATTCTCTTTGATGCTTACAAACAAGCAAGACAATAATAATCAATGCCTAATAAATTTTATATTTTGTCATAATGTAGGTAAATATAGAGATATGCAAGAATTTGATAGCCAATTTATGAGTGCCGTATATACAGTCTTATTCATAAGGCAATAAAATATTAGACAGTTATTCATGAAGTAAGTATACTTATTCAGAATTAAAATTAAATACTGGTGATTATATTTTTACAATTATAATTAAACTCAATCAAACTAATGTCAAGTTAATAACTTATCTTTAACAATAATAACATTGTTTCATTCCATCATGTCTTGCTGACACGCGGTTGAAGTACTTGATTATTGTATTTTTATTCTATTTCTGTATTGCTAAACTTATACATTATTAAACTTAATATCTCTTTTGTATTCATTGTATTACGTTCATAAAAGCCTAAACTAAGTTCATCTAAAAGGTAACACGACATTCATTGTCTGTTAGGTGTTACGAAGTTCGCCGGGCCAGCTTGTATAATATAATTCAAGAGTTGTCCCTAACGGACGTGATGGTTTTAGGTAGTTATGGAGGTCTTGTGGTAGGCCACCTAGCTGCCAAATATCCAGACATGTTTAATGCCATGGCTATGAGGAATCCACTCATAGATCTCGCCACGAAGGCTCATTGTGCTGATAATTTTGAAGGGTGAGTGACTAATGTTAGTACTACACATTTGCTGTAAGTTGCGCAGAGGGCTCTCGGCCCAAGTGGACTGGCAATAGCACGTTCTAAGGTTTCTGTATCAAAAGCTAAAGATAAATATGTTTTATTTGTTCAAAACATTCGTTATACACATACACAAACTTTGGTAAAAGATAACTCGACATGTTTTGCACATCATCATCAGCATGTGTCAGTCCACTGCTGGACGTAGGCCCTCCCAAGATGTGCCCTGAGCCCGATCCTCGGCTCTTCCCTTCCAATTTTGCCCCTATAGGCGTACAAATGAAGCGCGTCAGGCTGCTGAATGTTGTTCTAAAGTAAATATAATTATGTCGTTACAGTATTAGGATTTATTAGTAGGATTAAATAAAATTAATAATGTCGAAAATTGTAAAACCTGCAACCGCTACAAAAAAAAATCTCAAATGGTCTGGATAGTTTTATAAACATATTGCATTATCTCTGCGCTAGCTTTATTATTTCAATGTCACAAACGCCACAGACGTCACAAGCTATACCAGCACAGTGTCGCGCGTTGCGGAATCCACGGACAATTTTAGTTCGCAAGCGGCAATCGTCGGAGCCGCACGCACGCATTCCTTGAGACAGGGACTCGAAAATACTTTGTGTTAATTATTTTTTCGTAGTGGAAATGTTTTAAAACCGGTCGGACGCCTCAAAGGCTCGACTTAAGTCCGTAAGTTCAGTCGGTTAAAATAATTTATTTTTGAATATAGTAGTAATAATGTGTAAGTAGTAATTTGTCTCTTTATGTTAATTGACGATGATCCACAATGAAACTCTCTTAAAGATAGAAAAACATCACATCATAATGTACAGCGAAGGAATGGAATTTTTTGCTAGAGTATATATTGCCCGATTAGTATAATCCGGGGTTTTCAAATAACGATTGAACTAAAACGTAACCCATTTACAATATTGCCAGGTGTGCAGTAGAAGCAGGTTTCGAGTTCACAGAGAAGGGACCTCTGTCAGAGGAAGAGCTCCTCGCAATGAGAAGATGTTCTCCTCTAGCCCATGTCCATAAAGTGACCGCTCCCACCGCTCTAATGTTGGGCAGTGGGGATAAACGCGTGCCGTGCTACCAAGGGCTCGAGTACGCCAGAAGACTGAAGGCTAATGGAGTTGTAACTAGGTTAGTTCATACTTGTTTATGTTTTTTTTCCAGCTTGCCTTGTGCAGAGCAAATACCTCTTTCCTTTATAGCATTATGGTTTATATGGTTTATTGCTTGATGGGGTCCAATTGCAAGAATAGGTGACCAGTTGATCCCGACATCTCCATGCTTAACTCTGCGTTACTTGAATACTAGTCGTCGTATTTCCGAATAATTATGATAGTTTAAAAACTAAAACAACCGACTTCCATGCCGCGTGAGTCGGTTTTAGTAACAAGTTTGAGACGTTTATCTTCATATCTCTGGAGATACTTATCAGATCTCGATGAAATTACAATTGTTCCACCATCGAAATGTACCTACCATACCAATTTTTAAAAAAAATCATTCGAATCGGTTCACAATTGACGGAGTAATAGCGTCACATACATACAAAAAAAAGATTGTCGAATTGAGAACCTCCTCATATTTGGAAGTCGGTTGTTGTTATATTCTAAGAGGAATTTGGAAATAAAGTAGAAGACACACATCAATTAAAATTATGAATTTAATGACGTAGTTGCCAAATTAATGAATCCATCCCATTCTCGTCTGAATATTGTGAAGTGAAAATAGTAATAATGAAATTATATAATTATATGTTCCATTGTCGACAGAGTATACATGTATGACGACAACCACTCGCTGTCGTCGCAACCGGCCGAGATGGACAACCTCATCAACAGTGCCGACTGGTTCCTGTCACACATATATGACTGATACAACACATATTGATGCGATACGTGTTGTCTGGTACGTCATATATTATATTATAACACATATGAGTCGTATAGTATCAAAATCAGTAAAGTCCACTTAAGGTAAATTTACAGTATGATTTTTTTTTCTTTTTGCTTTATGGCAACATTGGAAAGCATTAAGAATATTGCCAGCTTATAGTATTTTGTTGTCGAAACATGATAAATCATTAAAAACCTATTGACTCGTACAAATAAAGTTCAAAATTTTATTCCGAAGATTGGATTTGACCTAATTTGAAAACAAAGTGAGCATTTGTCTTAGTTTGATAGTTACAGTCCGACAAGTATAACTTGGCGGTGGTGGTTTTTGGAACTCATTCCGAGAGATTAATTAATTATATTATTAATTGAGAGATTACCGCGACATTATTGTTGATAAATCTGCTACATTAAAATAGTTCTATAATGCCAAAAGTAATTAAAAGTGGTTTAAGAGAAACAGTTATCAAAGTACTAAATAAAAGCACAGTGGCGCACGGCCGCGCCAAGTTATACTTGCCGGACTGTAGGTTTGTGTATTTGACTGCCTTTGAATGTCAGCTGTTATAGTCAACATGGCGGACTCGCCATAGAGAATACTCGGAGCTGATTGGTCGATTCGGATTTGACTAAATTTGAATGTCAGTAGTGTTGTATTTGACCATGGATTAAATATTAAGCGGATGTGGCATTTAAATAATAATAATATGAGAAGGATAAAACTATACAATCACTAGTATGAGAGAGCGAGATAAACAACATTTTTTTTATCCTTTACCTGCGTATGCGATTAAACTGTATCCAGCCATGTTTGGATACAAGTTCTAGTGCACCCATTGGCTCTCACCCGCTGTCATGTATAACCCGACCAAATTACGTTGTTCATTTTATCTTATAGCTGGCATATGTATCACGTGTTCATCGTTTTAGTCGAGTTATATCTCTATAGCTATTTAATTCGCATACGCCAATGTTCTCTCTACATATGATATACTTTCTCTATGTATTTGGCTAAGTTTGATACCAAAGCCATTTTTTACAGCATTTTTTCTATAGTAAATATGTGGATAAGACTGCTTTTGATACTTTCTATATTTAGATCATAGTGCGAAGAATATTGCTACCTACATTAAAATATTAAAAATGGAAAATGTTGGATTTGACCAATTTTGATACGAATCGACTCATATCTGATACAACACATATTAGTGCGATACGTATTATATGATATGACATACTTTATATTGTAACACATATACATATCTGATAGGATAAAAATAAATAAATAAAATTATAATGTGTTTATTGCCATTACATATATATATTACACTAGCATCGCCCCGCGGCTTTGTCCTCGTGTAATCCTGGTAAATAAACCTACCTGGTAATAAACCTGTTTATACCTGGTAATAAAACTGTTTATACCTGGTAATAAACCTGTTTATACCTGGTAATAAACCTGTTTATACCTGGTAATAAACCTGTTTATACCTGGTAATAAACCTATAAAACTGTTTATACCTGTCACTTAAGTCTACTAGTGTCTAGATACATGGTAATAATTATAGTTTCGTTGATTTTTTTAGGGTTCCGTACTCAAAGGGTAAAAACGGGTCCCTATTACTAAGATTCCGCTGTCCGTCCTTATGCGGAACCTTTCGTGCCCGAGTCCTACTCACACTTGGCCGCTTTTTGTTTAATTATTTTAAATCTTCACTAAATTCTAACCAAATGCCAAGTATTATTTTACGTTTCATTTAGTGAAATACTTGCAATATTGTAACTAAATGTCTCCAAAAACGCATTTAAACATGTAAAATTAAATTTGAGTTTGTCTATTTAGTGTATCTATTTAGTGGTAGGTATTATTAGGAAGCTGTAAAAGATATATAGCTAATATATTTTGTAAGAAGCGTGAATTTGTATATTTTAATAAAGAGTTTTATGAAAAACGTTATTTTATTTCGTAAGCTTGATCGGACTTGCTTGAGATCGGATATTCTGATGCCTATTTCCGTACGGTTCAGGATGTTGGCTATTAAGGAAAGCACTTATTAACCTACTTTACAAAATAGGAGGAAGTTCTTAATTTAACTGTATTTTTTATGTTTGTTACCTCAGAACTCCGTCAAAGCTTAACCGATTTAAAAAAAATCTTTTTTTTGTTCGAGAGATTATGCGTCCCGTTTGGTCCCATTTAAAATTTATCGAGATCTGATAATCATCTCCGGAGATATGGAGACCTTGATAACATTATTATGACTACTGGATACTTTCACTATCGCGGCATGTGAAGTCGGTTTTTTTGTTTTGTATTTGATATTAAATAGTATATCCATGGTTTCAAAATAAGAATAATCTCGAGTTTGTCAAGATCTTCGTTCTTGCTGCATAGTAGGCGACATGACGTTTATAACACACTGTGAAGTGAGTTATACAATATATATTTTTTTAAATCTAAGCAAAGCATCTAATGTGTTCCGGCAGCTATCCTTGAGAGCCAGTTCACATTCAAGGCCTAGCGTGCTTACCATCTTTGAGGCATCATCACTTACCAACAGGTGAGATAGTGGTCAAACGCTAGCCTATAAGATATTAACTTTTTTAAAATCTAAGTAGATGTCTCATGGTAAAAACGGCTGCAGTATCATGCAAATATCTGCCAGTCCAGAGTTGCGTGCCATAGTATATGTTATAGCTAGACGTAATTGCAAGTTCATCAGGCAAGCATGTATGTCATCCTGTTAGTAAATTGATTAAAAAAAAAATCCTGAGCTAATCCACCTAAGTCCTCAGACTGTACCGTCATTTAATTTAATTTTAATATCTTATTAGCTAGCGTTTGACCACTACCTCACCTGGTGGCAATCGATGATGTGGTCGACGAAGGTGAACACGCTAGGCCTAGAATACTGCAACACTCAAGTTGTGCTGTGTGCTGCCGGAACACCGTAAAGATATGGCGGCAGATTTTCTACTTGATGGTGGTAAGCTACTTTATGGCAGCAAGTCAGGTAGAACATCGATATAATATGCTTCTATTCTACCATCTGTGGACGAACACCCGTGCTAGGTGTTGAACGGGCGACCTTTCATTTAGAAGTCAAGATATCCAGTGATTTATCCGACAGCTTTAAAAATAAACTTGATATTAGAACTGTGATCGATATGTCAAACAAAAGCTATACTTACGAAATATATACCTACCTACATCTAGGTACTTAAGCCGTAACTACTTATTATAATATCACCATCATTCATGATCATTAACAGCCAGTATTGTCAACTGTTGGACATAGGGCTCTCCTATGGCATGCCACCAATCTTTAGTACCATTGGTACGAGTTGTCATACCAAACTCGATATCGCATATCGAACAAATTTTGTATGAAAAACAGTACAGCGACTCTAGTGGTTACTACACTTCACTAAATTTAGACCAATCAGGAAGCTAGAATAAGTCGAAAACTATGTGAGATCTGTCTAAAGCGTTTACGATAAAAACTCGTAAGTACTAAGGTTACAGCTCTTTGTTTTTAACCGACGCCAGCCAGCTTGCGTATATCGTCGCTCTACATAACTGGAGGGCGCCCTTCGCTAAAACTATTATTATAAGCTGCGGTAAAGATCACAAACCTAAAATAACTGGTCACTTCAAAAAAACTGGCCAAGTGCGAGTCAGACTTTTGTCCCGCACACGGAGGGTTCCGAACGCCATCTATCGAATTTCTAACGAACTTCTTACACCAACTAAGTAAACGTTAACACAAAGGTAGAATAGTATTATATAGTAGTAATAGTAATTGTAGTAATTAATATTATTAAATATCTGGTTGACCGAGCTTTGTTCGGTATTTTTTTCCACCTAAACAGACAAATATGACCCTTCCCGACATCTATTGACGAATAATAATACTATTTTTTTAAATTGAGAGCAACTAACTGCTTTACCGACACAGTACTTCTACTCGCCAATAGATGTCGGGAAGAGTCATATTTTAAGTTGATTATCAATAAAGTTGATTATTGAAAACACGAATAAAACAACATTTTCTGAAAATGCTAGGAGTCATTTTAGATCGATTTATCGCCCCCGAAATCCCCTGTATACTAAAATTTATTTAATCGTTGAAGTCGATTCCGAGATTCAGATTAAGGTAAAGACGATAGCGCCATCTTTGATGCTAACTAGATGGCGCGGCGCTATCGTAAAAAACTTTTTTAAAACTTTTCTTTAATTTTTTACTTTGTTCTGTTCTTAGTATTTGTTGTTATAGCGGCAACAGAAATACATCATCTGTGAAAATTTCAACCGTCTAACTATCACGGTTCTTGAGATACAGCCTGACGGACGGACGGACGGACAGACAGACAGACAAACAGACAGACAGACAGACGGACAGCGGAGTCTCAGTAATAGGGTTCCGTTGGTACCCTTTGGGTTCGGAACCCTAAAAAGCACTCCGCGACGTATAACCACTTGAAACAATTGGCAGTTTCCCCCCGATATAATTAATTAGCAACAAATAGGGCGGCATACGACAGCCGTCACTTGTACGGAATCCACATGCTCGGACACCTGTCCAGGAAGCGAAGGGTTCCCAGTCGAGGTAGGTACGGCAGTAGGGGAGGTATCGTGAATATATTCGTACGAATGTTAACTGGGGTATGGAATTCATTATTACATCATAAGTTGTAGGTACCTCGCGGTTTCGCCCACTTAAATGGTACTAGTAAGTACTAGTAATAATCCAAATTTTGCAGAAAGCTTGTCAATGCGAATTGCAAATTTAAGCGGCCATAGCCCAATGGCTAAGGCGTCGGCCTGGCGATCGAGAGGTCGTGAGTTCGATCCCCACACATTGCACTATTGACGTGAACTCACTCCAGACATGGCACAAGCATATTATTTAGCTTATACCAGGTTCACACCGGGCGAATTTTGTTTATTCAATTACCTAGGAATGCACTTTTTTTCGGTTTCAATTACTTTTATTATCGATCTGTACTTTGGAATCGATACTGAGTAGGTATCGGTTAAAAGTAGGTATTCGTCTCGTTACTTACTCAATTATTTGTCTCGGAAGAACATTTAGGCTGGCATTATAGAGCGATTATAAGATATAAAATTAAGCTATTTTATTTGCTAATCAAGCGCGATTTATTCGAATGAGTATTTGTAGTAACTCGTATCAGAATCAGAATCATTTATTGAAAACGAATATGATTAATTATGCTAAATGTTATTGCACAGTAGAGAAATTAGTTCACCCTCACCGGGTATTCAATATTAACATATTATTAGCTAATAACTTTGATCAATTTATTAAATTATTAAACAATTCCATATTAAAAATTAATAATATTCCTGACAGAGTCAGGCACTTATATTTGTATGTAGGTATTCAATAATAATAATTTAATAATCATAATAAAATGACACAAAAATAGTAATTAAAATATAAATGTCAAAAAATATAGAATTGTTCATTACATAGATGTCAAAGTAAATTATAAATGTCAAAATGTCTTATTAAAATATTCATTAAGGCCTAAAATCGCCTGGTAATGACCCTGGTATTTGTTGGAGGAGTTAACGAGACTACTAGTAATGTGCAAAACATAGAATAGGTGCGATACGGTACGTATGTACGTATTAAATAATATCATTTACAAAAAAATTCAAGGAACCTACTTCACATAGGTAGGTACCGCGTTAGTAACTTCCATTCTCAAGTATAAAGTCTTTATCACGGTAATGTTATCTACTATACAATACCATGTCTTTATCTCCATCTTAGAAGATACCTATACTCTTTCGATTACTTATTATAAAATCAACTAGTTAAATAAGTACCAATGAAATATAAAGCGTCTATTACACGGTAGGTTATCCGTCATTCAAAACCAAAAGTCATGACTGATAGTTGCTCATGCAGCAAATCAAAGTATGTAAATATCGGTCAGTCACCGTCAGTCACCCCATAACACGATCAGTTATCCATCAGTCACAGCCATGACTGTGAGCAAACTGACAGCAAAACCTATCGTGTAATGGACGCCTAAGAAATCTGTCAACGGATGTCTGAGATGCTAAGGTAAGATATACCTAAGTGGGTTTAAAAAATAATAAGACAAACGAAGTGAGAACCTCATTCGGTATCTCGAAGTTGGTTATTTCTACATTTAAAAATAAAATAAAAATTACAGAAGTGTAGTACCTACCCCCTTTTCTTAACACAGTCAAAATTGCTTTGTAAGTGTAACATTACCCTCTGAGTCTCTCAGCTGTGTCTTGACAAGCAATTTACTTATTGGTTCTATCGATTTATGCCCTTGTAACATTGCTGCTTACAATCTTTTGACTACACCTCCCCTTGCTTCGTCGAAATGGGTATACATCATTAAAATGAAGTTATATATTACTACCATTTGTAGAGTTTTTGTGACATTGGTGTGACAGCCATTTTACCGATACAAGCATCTTCTACTTCTAGTCCTGATAACATCTACCCTATACTTGGTGGTGCAAAACGGGTGACCACTGGTGGCAGGCTTCGGCCGATGCTCTAACCTTTGCATCCAGCATTTATATGTGTTTATTTTATTATTCACGTTATTTATTTTCTTTCTTAGTTTTAGGTTTTTTTACAATAAAGATATCCAAACAAAAATAGAAAAAAATCATTACAAATAAACAATATTATAAAAAAACCTAAACCTAGAGTGCCGCGAGCAGCGGGGCAGGGCCCAAGCTACCGGTGGTTAGGGCTGCAGAGAGAGGAACCTCCTGACGATGCGTGCCGTGTCAAGAAGTACCGCCTTCTGTATCTGGCCCTTGATCCAGCCGTCTAGCGAGAGTCTCTTGAGATGTTGGTCGAGACTCTTCGCTATTAGGCCGTTCGCAGAAACGACTATTGGGACAATGCTAGTCGAATCAACATCCCACATGGCGGTAACCTCGTAAGACAAGTCAAGGTACTTGCTGATCTTGTCCTTTTCAGCGTTGTGGAGTGTCTTGGCATTTAAAAAGCCTCGACCACCCCATTTCCGTGGGATATACAGTCTCATAACAGACGAGCGTGGGTGAAGCATGCGATGTGATGTCAATTGCTTTCGAACTTTTCTATCCAGGGCGTCTAGTTCAGTCTGAGTCCACCTTAGTATGCCAAAGGTGTATATAAGTAGAGGCATAACCCAGCCGTTAAAGGCGCGCACCTTGTTGCCTCCTGACAAAAGACTGTTAAGTACCTTTGTCAGGCGACCAAAGAAACGCTCCTTCACCGACTGTTTTATCCCCCCACTCTCGATACCTAATGACTCTGACATACCAAGGTATTTGTAGGTGTCGGCTTCGGAGAGAGATCTGAAAGTCATTGTATCAGAGAGTTGTAAATTCATGGAATTCACAACTTTCCCCCGCTGCACGTGCATGACCGCACACTTATCTACACCGAACTCCATGTTGATGGCGTTGCTGAAAGTCTCAGTGACTTTCAGTAATTCCATCAAATCATGGCGCTTCGGTGCAAAAAGTTTGAGGTCATCCATGTACAGCAAGTGTGAAATGACTTCACCCTCTCTCTTAAGCCGATAGCCTAGCCCTGAATCCTCTAATAATGTGCTTAGAGGATTTAGGGCTAGACAGAACCACAACGGACTCAGACTGTCACCCTGGAAGATGCCTCGCTCAATCCTTATAAAGTCCTGCGGACCAGAGAGGCTGTCTCCATCACCCGGTTGACGAAGGACTGTGGTCCACTGCCTCATACAAGAACCTAGAAAAGATCTCAGAGTTGTATCAATTTTATACAACTCCAAGATCCTCTCCAGCCAGGTATGAGGCACTGAATCATAGGCCTTCTTGTAGTCAATCCAGGCGGTGGAGAGAGCCCCTTTGTTCCGCCGGACTTGTTGGCAAATGGCCGTGTCGATGAGGAGGAGCTCCTTAGTACCATGGGACCCAACCTTACATCCATTCTGAGAGGGGGCCAAAATGTTGTGCGCAACAATGTGCGAATTAATTTTGAATCTCAGAATAGATGTAAGTAGCTTGTAAAGCGTCGGCAAGCATGTGATGGGTCTATAGTTTTTCGGTTCCATGGTACTACCGGACTTGTGGAGCAGGAAGGTGACACAGGTCCAGGACTTTTCCAATTCTGGGCCGTACGGATCGCACAACTCACGTCTTCGGGGCTAATACTAATAGCCCCCATGGATTCGATAGGCTCACATGCACGCTCAACGACGCTCATCCAATCACCCTCCGTGTGTTCGACGGGCACCGACCAGATACTACGTCAGAAGTTATTCATGACAATAGCATCCGGACACTGCCCATCACTCACACATTGGTTGGTGCCTTCCCAACTCCGGTACACCTTCCTTTGGTCATTTTGGAAGAGGCGATTTTGCCAATATCTATCCACACGCTCTCTATAGCGACGAATACGGTTTGCCAATGCATAAATTTTCTGCTTCAGAAAGTCAATACGTTCCGTGATACAGGCCATGTAGTCCCGGAGTCTAATTCTGGTCCCAACAAAGGCCTGGTTCACGAAACGCATGACTCGGGGACGATGGTTGCCCCCTCTGAAGCAGATCAACTTCGCGATGAGAGTCCTAAACAAATTAATACGACACTCGATTCTTTTTTGCCACGCAGGGACAGCGGGGTGTCGCGGCGATCGGTCAGAGTCCGGAAACTTAACACGAGCGACTCGACACGCCGCTATGGCCGCGCAATATAGAATCGAGTGTGTGTCAATTAATGTTTCGCTAGTCCGCATATACGGGACTAGCAAAACGTTTAGGGCTCCCATTAACGCGAGGCTACGTTTATTCATTGGCAAACGTGGTAGTCGCGGCCTAGAATCAGGTGTAGAGCGATACTCCAAAATCGCGTCTTCCAAAACCCTCCTCAATTGCTCATTAGTCTGGGTACTTACGATAGTATTCGTACAATCGTCTGCGTCTAGCGCGGCACCCGCCGGGGCAGACGTCAAAGCCGAGCCTGCCGGCCCCTGCGTTGACGACACACCGGGCGCGTCCCGCGCTAAAGCAGAAGTAGTAGGAATAATAGGTAACGCCTCCAGACGCAGCCGATTAAGCGCAGAGTCGTCCAACAACTTGAGCCGCTGGATGGCCCGCACCTGATCCGACAGTCGTTGTGCGGTAACGGCGACGGCTGGTTCAAGGGTCTGAAACAGAGTTAGCATCCTATCACGGTACGCGGTCAGGTTTGTTCCTCCCTCTGTAACCCCGTAGTAGGCGCGCATGCAATTCTCGTTCATACATTCAGTCCATCGCATGCGTCGCGCTACACCACCGGTAGCGGGGACCGGGCGCGGAGCAGATTGCCCTGCAGGCCCCAAGCGTGCCGGAGGCGGTGGCCGTCCTCGTCGTCGCACTGGTGGTGGTGGCGGCGGCGGCGGCGTAGGCCCGTCGTCATCACTCGACGAGCTGCCTTCCGGGGGAGTTACGAATTCGTCTCCCGATGACGAGCTCGGACATGATGCGACGGGCGAAGGTGGTGGGTGCGCTCTAGTTTCCGCTTGTCGTCTTTTTTGGGATCTTGTTATCATCTAAGTTACTTATATCACAATCCAATCTTATTTTATTCGTTGATGTTTTTGACATAATGTGTCAAGTAAAAACTATGATTCCGTATGCTTTTTCTTATCTGGTTTCGGCGTAATTTCTTTATTATTATTTTGTACAATGTCTTAGTATTTCCCTTTTCTTGTAGATATCTAGCACTTTGGAGTAAACATCTCGAAATTGGATTGAAAAGTAAAATAAAAATAAAACTTACAAAAAAAGACAAATTTTCAAGAAATTATTATTATTATTTTTAATTTTTTCTTTCTTTAGTAATTAGTTAGGAGGTTTAATGTTGTTTAAAACTGTATATATATTGTATGCATATATATTTTTTATTTACTAATATGTATTGTATATTTATTATATTACATTATATATAATATTTAATATATATATATGTTTTCGCGCTAGTCCAACACCCGCAGGCATATGTGCTGAGTTAAGCCTTTTTGGCACCTCACCTCATTTTTATGTTCTTGTTTTTTGTATGTTTACATTATTATAATATTTAGTGTTTTTGAATTTATGTGAGTTTTTGCCAAATAAACGATTTTCTTCTTCTTCTTCTTCTTCTTCTTAACCTGTATCTCGAACCATCCACTGGACAAAGAAATGTCGCCAATCGGTTCGTCGAGTTCCAAGCATGATGTTCGGCACCAGTCGACATGGAAGACTGGTTTGAACGGATGTGCTCTGTGGATTGGACTAGTTAGTTGTCAGCGCCTCGTCTCTATCGTCTTTCAATTCCAGACAAACATGATTCCAGCTTAGACCGCAGCTTCAATTAATATCAGCTGAGATAGCGGTTAAGTGCTTGACTGTCAACGGATGACAAATGGTTAAGATTATCTTATAAATAATTTAAGATCGTTTACTAATCTAAAAAAACCCGACTTCAAATGCCGCACTAATAATGTTCAGTACCAAGTTTGAGGTGTTTATCTTTATATCAATAGACACACTCTTAGATATGTCAAATAACAAATGAAAAATAAGATACATCAATTTAAAAACTTAAATTAAATTAAATAGCGAAACATTTACAAAATAAATAAGTGCATAATGAGTAACTAGATAATATTGAATCTAAATTTAAATGTCCTTTACTGAATATAATTCCAAATCAATCAACATATTTTTTAATTTCCGTCTAAAATTTAGCGGGGAAACCTTGTCAATGTTGTTATCGCCACTTAAACGCTTCCTAAATGCGTTATAGTAGCGTACGCTATTACAAATAAAGCTCTTAGACTTTTTTTAACCGACTTCAAAAAAAGGAGGAGGTTTCTCAATTCGACCGTATATATATTTTTTTTTTATTTTTTTTTTTATGTTTGTTCGCGGATAACTTCCTCGTTTATGAACCGATTTTGATTATTCTTTTTTTGTTCGAAAGGTGATATCCCAAGTGTGGTACCATGGTAATTTTATCGAGGTCTGATAAGTATCTCCAGAGATATTAAGATAATCATCTCCAAATTGATACTGAAAATGAATAGCGCGGCATTGAAGTCGGTTCTTTTTTTAACCGACTTCAAAAAAAGGAGGAGGTTTTAGTTTTTAAACGATATTATTGTGAGTCTTCATTTTGGATATGCAATTCTGTCTTTATTTCTTGTCGAGTTGTTGTCATAAGCACCTAACATTGGAGTCTTAGCAATATTATTGACAGCATTATTGTGATAAACATATTCAGAGTGCATAGTCATGATGCGGCAATTCTTAAAATAAGTTTTACAGGAAGAAAGAGCGGGTAATGCAAGAACAGCCCGAACAGCTCTTTTTTGTTGGATATCTCTGGAGATACTCATCAGATCTCAATGAAATTACAATGGGGCCAACGTGGAGATGTACCCTACCAATTAAAAAAAAGCGGTTCACGATTGGCGGAGTAATCGCGTTACATACATTAAAAAAAACATACAGACTAATTGAGAACACCCTTCTTTTTGGAAGTCGGTTGAAGAATATTATTGCCTCTGAAAACACATATCTATATGTCTAGTGATATCGTCTCTTTATATCAATCAGATGGCACCTGTAGGAATGGTTCCGGCTTAAAAACAGTAGGGGGGGACAAACGATAGTAAAATAGCTCGAGCTGTCCCCCTGCATTGAGCAATGGGACAGCTCGAACTTTTTCGTCCTGTTTGTCCTCTTGAGTGAATTGTGATGTGGACAGTGGCTATCTACTTACAACTTGCCTCTCTCTCCAATAAATAAGAAAACATTTTTGTGATAAGTACCTATGTATATTACAGTTATTTACCTAAAACAGTCAAACATAGTCATTGTGAAAACAATAAGCAAAAGTCCCGCGCAATCCGCCATTTTTGTCGCTCCCCTATGACTAATGAAAAAGCAAGTAACGGTTGCACCACTACGTACCACCCCGTATGCAGTAACTAGTACTTAACTGTGCCTCGCTCCCCTACGAATTGTAAAAAGTTACCGTAAAACGTTTAAACCGACTGATTTGTTATAGACTTTTTTAATCGATGCATTCGTGGTTGAGTAAAAACAAAAACACGTAAAAAAAAAATGAGGTCGGCCAGTCGGTCAAATTGTATTTAGAATTTATTTTGTTTTTAACCGACTTCACAAAAAAGGAGAAGATTCTCAATTCGTTGGAATCTATTTTTAAGTATGTTCACCGATTACTTGACCGATTTGGAAAACTATTTATTTGTTTGAAAGGGTATAGTATTGTTACATCGCGTCGTCGAGTCGCGATGTTTCGCCAAGCTTCTCGAACAAAAATACCGTGGGAAAGAATAGACTAATTAGGGGCTATAAACACCCGACCCGACCGTCATAAAAGTTAACCTTCCGGGAATTCAGACCCTAGTCAATGTACCTAGTTTTGTAGTTAAGATTGAACCTTATTCATAAGTAGTTAGAGATCAAATTAGCATGTATGGTAAAGTTGTTTACGTCAGATGCTCAAAGGAAAGCCGCCCCTTTTGTTTGTGATTGTTATTGCTTTGTTTTGAACGTCTTTTGTCTATTGTTTCGAGTCAATACTGGAAAGTTCTGTAGAAATATTCTCGTCCTATATAAGACGTTGAAACCGCGGCTTGAGTCAGTCTTTCTCTGGAAGCGACAGTGTAACTATCTAAGCGCGGATAGCGACCAAGTGATCGTTAAGTGTTATCAGTGAACTAGTGTTGTGAACTGTGAACAGTGATTGTGATTACCAACGACCTCAGTGTGTGTTAACGGACTTTTGATAATTGTGCAAGACGATTTGGACAACTACTGTGGAACATTGTGCTAACCTAGTGATCAGTGGAAATAAACGTTCATCTCATCAGATTGGCATTTTAATACCACCCCGCACGTAACAATTGGTGTCAGAAGCGGAATGCCAATCACTCCGAGGGAAGATACGCGTACTCCACGCACCAGGCGCCAGGCGGAGATGGATGCAACCCGGCAGAAGGAGCTCGAAGCATCGGGAGCAGGAACATCCACATTGGAAGAGCCAGCAGCAACACCGATGGCACCCACCATGGCAGCGCCACCTACAGCACCGCCGGTGAGTCTAACTACGGATGGAGGCCTGGAGGCCATGCTAGCCGCTCTCCTAGCTGGACAAGAAGCTGCACGCCAGGAAGAAAAGGCTGCACTACAAGCTGTACGTGAGGAACAACAGGCCGCACTACAGGCAGTACAGGCAGCACAACAAGAAGCTCGCCAGGATCAACAGGCTGCACTACAGGCTGTACAGGCGGCACAGGAAGAAGCTAGCCGTAAACTGGAAGAGACAATTGGACGTCAATAGCAGAGCGGGCTTGCCGGCATGGGAGAAAAAATAAAAAAGGTGGAAGCCAGCGTCAAAGAAGTGGAAGGACGACTCGACGTACACGAACAGACCGTGAATGTCCTGGCTAATAAGGTCCAGAAACTGGAGTTACGAGGAGTTGGACAGAGCAGCCAGGTGTCCGCTACGACTTCGCCGTTCAAACTGGATCTGCCACACTTCGACGGAACGTCTTCTTGGGCAGCATACAAGTTTCAATTCACGACGCTATCTAAAAGCTGTGGCTGGAAAGACGAGCAAGCAAATACAGCGCTTACATTAGCGCTGAAAGGAGACGCTCAGCTTATTCTGGAACGCATACCTGAAGACGGAAGGACGCTGAAGACCTTGCTGGAAGCCCTGGAAACGCGCTATGGGGACAAACATATGGAGCATGCGTACAGGGCACAACTACGAGAGCGCACCCAGAAACCCACAGAGACATTGCAACAGTGGGCAGACGAAATCGAGAGGTTGGTCCGACGAGCCTACGTGTCGACGCCATCAACCATTGAAGTGACATCTCTACAGAGCTTTGTGGATGGAATCAGGGATGATGAGGTACGCGCTGCGATACGATTGGGGCATCATCAGACACTCAAGAACGCCCTCGCTCATGCCTTGGAAGTGGAAGCAGTGCGACGAGACACCAAACCATACAGAGTTCGGGAGCTAGTGACTGAAACCAGGAAGCCCCGTTATGGACCGACATGTTATGGGTGTGGAGAAAAAGGGCATATTCGGATTGATTGCCCGAAAACGAAGAAACGGGTCAGAAATTGCGAGACCCAAGTGGATGAGGAGGCGTTAAACTAAACGTCGCCAGGGCCGCGGGGCGGGCGCTGGCTGGTCAAGAGAGAGCCCCCACCATCACTGTGACACAAGTGTGCAACGGGAACAGCTTAATCGTCGAGGGCACCCTGAACAACAAGACCTGCAAGTTTACAGTGGACACAGGAGCATCGCGCACAATTGTGAAGCCTGAATTCCTGCAACGATTTATATCACGGAAACATCGATCTGCAGCATGCTCACTACGGACAGCAACCGGCCAGTCAGTTCCTGTCCTTGGCGATACAGATGTGGAGATAGTCATCGGTGAGCACTCATACATTCATCCTGTGCTTATTGCCAACATAACTGATGATTGCATTCTGGGATTGGACTTTTTGGAGAAGCAGCATTGCATATTGGATGTGGCCCGTGGTGTTCTCCGGTTTCCCGAGCAAGAAGTGTTCTTCGAAGGAACGGCACCGTGTAAGCTTTACTGTCTCAAGGACGTCGTGTTGGCTCCAAAATCGCAAAATATTGTTCGAGTGAAATTTCCAAATACAGTCAAGAGTAGACGATGTGTAGTTGCCGAAGATGAGGGCACACATCCGACCTGGATTACTGCAAGAACATTGCTCATGACAAACAGAACGGCCAGTGTGCGAATTCTCAACCTTGGCAATGCAGAAGTTCATCTGAAGAAAAACAGCATAATTGGAAAATGTCAAGAAGTGAAGTACCTGCGACGAACGGATATTACTTCTACGGAACCAAGCTCGGAAGACCAAATATCACAGCTGCTGGAATCATCCAAAGACAACTTAACGTTCGCTCAGCTGTCACAAGCAAAACGTCTGTTGATGCGGTTTAAAGACGTCTTCGCCGCTGGAAACAACTGTGGACGTACCGGACTTGTTAAACACAAAATTGACACTGGCGACGCAAGACCTATACGACAGAGGCCACGAAGGATTCCATGGGCGAAAGAAGCTGAAGTTGCAGACATGATACGAGACATGGCCAAAGAAAAAGTCATCGAACCATCTACAAGTCCTTGGTCATCGCCAGTGGTTCTGGTGAAAAAGAAAGATGGCTCCACCAGATTCTGCGTAGATTACAGAATGCTTAATGAAGTCACAAAGAAGGACAGCTACCCCTTGCCTCGAATAGACGATACACTGGACATGCTCAGTGGAATGAAGTGGTTTTCAACGGTTGACCTGAAAAGTGGCTACTGGCAGGTAGAAATCAGTCCAGAAGACAAAGAGAAGACAGCATTCAGTACGGGCATTGGAAATGGACTCTGGCAATTCAACGTCATGCCATTTGGACTGTGTAATGCTCCAGCAACGTTCGAACGTCTCATGGACAGAGTAATGGTTGGATTACTGGGAGACGTATGCTTGGTGTACCTGGATGACGTCATCATTTTGGGCCGTGATTTTACTGAACATCTGCAGAATCTGGAGAAGGTTTTGAACCGTCTACGTGAAGCAAACCTGAAGCTGAGTGCCAAAAAGTGTGACTTCTTTAAATCCAAAGTCAGCTACCTTGGACACATCATTTCGGAAAACAGGGTACAAACTGATCCTGACAAAATCAAGGCTGTTCAAACTTGGCCTACCCCGAAGAATAAAACTGATGTAAGGTCGTTTTTGGGACTATGCGCTTACTATCGGCGGTTTGTCAAGAACTTTTCTGGAATTGCCAAACCCTTACATCGGCTGACAGAAGAAAAGCGCACATTTGTATGGGACTTGGAGTGTGAAACCGCCTTCAACGATCTAAAGCAGCGACTGTGTGAAACGCCGATCTTGGGATACCCTACCAGAGATGGAAGATTTATTGTGGACACTGATGCCAGCAACACGGGAATTGGAGGAGTTCTCTCACAAATCCAAGGAGACAAAGAAGTGGTCATAGCATACTTCAGTAAATCATTATCCAAACCAGAACGAAACTACTGTGTCACCCGCCGCGAGTTGCTAGCCGTGGTAAAGACTCTTCAGCACTTCAACAAGTACCTCATCGGAAGGGAGTTTACGCTCAGAACTGACCACGCTGCTCTAAAATGGCTTCTACAGTTTAAGAGCCCGGAAGGTCAAGTGGCACGATGGATCGAGCAACTTCAAGAGTTCAATTTCGTGACAGAACATCGCAGTGGAAAGGGTCATAGCAACGCCGATGCCCTGTCAAGAAGACCTTGTGCAGATGATTGTAAACACTGCGAAAAGCACGAGTCTCGAGAAGAAGTCAGAGTCATCAGGATGGACAGAACAGATGACGAATGGAACGGCGAAAATATGAGACAAGCACAATTGGAGGACAGAGATTTACGACCTGTACTGGATTGGATAAAGTCTGGAAACAAGCCCCAGTGGAGCGACGTGTCAGCCTGCAGCCCAATCACAAAAAGTTACTGGGCTCAGTGGGACAGCCTGACTCTGGAACAAGGAATCTTGTACCGAAAATGGGAAAGCAGCAATGGAAAAGAAACTACGATGCAGGTCGTTGTTCCCCGGAGCAAAGTGGCATCTCTACTACGACACATTCATGATGGAGTTTCTGGTGGACATCTAGGAGTCAAGAAAACTCTTGTGAAGGTTCGTCAACGATTTTACTGGGTACACAGCCGCGAGGATGTGGAAGATTGGTGCAGGAAGTGCACCGCGTGCGCATCAGTAAAAGGACCGAAGACAAGAAGTAAAGGACAACTAAAATTGTACAACGTTGGAGCACCATGGGAGCGCATTGCCGTGGATGTTGCCGGGCCATTTCCCGAGACTGAAGAAGGCAACAAGTACATCATCGTAGTACAAGATTACTTCAGTAAATGGCCTGAGGTTTTCGCGACACCAAACCAGGAAGCAAAGACAGTCGCAAATAAGTTGGTGCAAGAAGTGATCTGTCGATTTGGTGTACCGATGGAACTGCATTCCGATCAAGGAAGGAACTTCGAGTCTGCCCTATTTCAGGAAATGTGCACCCTCCTCGGGATCCAAAAGACGCGGACAACGGCAGCTCATCCACAGTCAGACGGAATGGTTGAGAGGTTTAACCAGACGTTGGAGAATCACCTGGCTAAAGTCGTGGACGCACATCAACGTGACTGGGATCAGTACATACCTCTGTTCTTGTTGTCATACCGTTCCGCTACCCATGACAGCACTGGTATGACTCCTGCAAATGTGAATTTTGGACACGAACTAAGACTTCCTATCGACGCCATCACTGGTTCCCCGCCAGATGCTCCGAAGCCTGTAACCGACTATGTCAGTGATCTTCGTAGTCAGCTGGACGAAGTGCACAGGATAGTTCGAGAGAATAGTTTAAAAACTGGTGAAAAAATGAAGACCCGGTACGATCGTAGAGCGAATACGATGGGTTTCGAAGAAGGAACTCTCGTCTGGTTGCACAACCCACTACGAAGGAAAGGAAAAAGTCCGAAGCTGCAGGCTCATTGGGAAGGACCATATCAGATTATCACGAAGATAAACGACGTTACCTACCGCATTAAACGAGTCCAGAGAGGAAAGCCGAGGGTAGTACACATCGATCGACTTACACGATACCATGGAACAAATGATGATCGGGACGATCATAACTAAGAAGGGGATAATGTTACATCGCGTCGTCGAGTCGCGATGTTTCGCCAAGCTTCTCGAACAAAAATACCGTGGGAAAGAATAGACTAATTAGGGGCTATAAACACCCGACCCGACCGTCATAAAAGTTAACCTTCCGGGAATTCAGACCCTAGTCAATGTACCTAGTTTTGTAGTTAAGATTGAACCTTATTCATAAGTAGTTAGAGATCAAATTAGCATGTATGGTAAAGTTGTTTACGTCAGATGCTCAAAGGAAAGCCGCCCCTTTTGTTTGTGATTGTTATTGCTTTGTTTTGAACGTCTTTTGTCTATTGTTTCGAGTCAATACTGGAAAGTTCTGTAGAAATATTCTCGTCCTATATAAGACGTTGAAACCGCGGCTTGAGTCAGTCTTTCTCTGGAAGCGACAGTGTAACTATCTAAGCGCGGATAGCGACCAAGTGATCGTTAAGTGTTATCAGTGAACTAGTGTTGTGAACTGTGAACAGTGAAATCAGTGATTGTGATTACCAACGACCTCAGTGTGTGTTAACGGACTTTTGATAATTGTGCAAGACGATTTGGACAACTACTGTGGAACATTGTGCTAACGTAGTGATCAGTGGAAATAAACGTTCATCTCATCGGATTGGCATTTTAATACCACCCCGCACGTAACAGTATAGTACCTATTATATAATCTGTGGTATAGTTCCCAGGTAGTCCCGTTTAAATTTAATCTAGATCTGATGAGTATCTCCAGAGATATGGAGATAAACACCTCAAACTTGGCACTGAAAATGACTAGCGTGGCATTTGAAGTCGGTTCTTTCAGTTTTTTAAATGTTCTTAATTTATTACGTTCAAAGAGGTTGATTATCCTCTAAACACTGGCACCTAATGCCCGGTTGTACCCAACACCGGGCCGAACGAGCGTCCGATCCTTCGCCTCCGTTCGCTTCGTGTGGTGGGTCCACATCCAGATCTTAGGGTAAGTAAATTTTGAGTCAATATAGATTAGACAACGCTAAACCTCCACGTGATCCCTGGGGAGTGCTAAATGGGTGATTACAAGCGATTACAGCCGTGGCTTAAACCACCCAGTGAACACAGATATGGCGCCAATCGATTCAAGTTAAGTATATTGTTCGGTGGCAGACGGCAGTCAGATAAAAAGATGGCTTGAGATAGGTAGTACGTATTTCTTCCATGTGGATTGCACTATAATTGTTTAGTGCCTCGTTTGCTGATTGCCTGCTGTCTTCCACTTTCTGATAAACTTCTTACACCGCATCGACACTCAAGATCAAATGAGGTTGTGACACAGTTACTAATATAAAACTGGCCAATTGCGAGTCAGACTTTTGTCTCGCACACGGAGGGTTCCGAACCGCAGTATAATAATATATAAATATAATATTATATTACCGTGTCAATACCAAACATGCTTATTAACTACAACGCCATCTAACGAATTATTAACGGACTTCTAACACCAACTAAGTAAACGTTAACACAAAGGTAGGTAATTAATATTATTTATTATTAAGTTAAACAATCGTTCATATAGATGGGGCTATAGTAAAAACACGTTTTTTGTATGGGGACCCTCTTTAATTTTTAACTTTGTTCTGTTTTTAGTATTTGTTGTTATAGCGGCAACAGAAATAAATCATCTGTGAAAATTTCAACCGTCTAACTATCACGGTTCATGAGATACAGCCTAGTGACAGACGGACAGACAGACAGACAGACGGACAGCGGAGTCTCAGTAATAGGATTCGTTGGTACCCTTTGGGTTCGGAACCCTAAAAAGTAGCTTACCACCATCAAGGAGCAAAATTTACCGCCATAAACTTACGGTATTCCGGCTGCACACAACCCTTGAGAGTATTATAGGCCTAGCGTGTTCACCATCTTCGACCACATCATCGCTTACCACCAGGCGAGATAGTAGTCAAACGCTAGCCAACATATAAAAAAAGTTTTACCTCGATTGGCGTACTAGAAACCGGACGATAATATTTCCAGTTCAAAATATTTGCCTTTTCCTACGAGGGTCTGCTTGTATAATAATTATTTCATGAATACCTAAAACAGTATAACGTCACCAACAATTAGGTCCATCTATAAGGTTCGGATGATGACCTCTGAAGGTGTATGAGCTCGGGGTCGCTGACTCCTTTCGTTATAATTTATCAGGCTATTAGTTTGGGGTCAATGTCACCTGGATACTCGATTTCATAGGCCCTAAAAGCAATCCTACATGATTGTGATTCCCGATTAGTGATAAATAGGCGACGGTGACCAAAATGTAGGCTGCGATCATGACTCGGACCAACCACTGAAGAAACGTTTGTCATTGGTATGATAGGGCTCTTGCTGAGTTGTATCATTTGGTAAAAGCCGGTTTCAGAGACGGGTTGGGATCTAAATATCGTATAGTTAGATACTATGTAGGTATAAGGCGTACTATGGTTACGTAGTACTATTAAGGATTATGTGCTATGGTAACGAAATCTGTGATTGGGGTAGTATTTAATAATAAATAATAATAATAATAATAAATCTCTCTCTCTCTCTCTCTCTCTCCCTCTCCCTCTTTCCCACTAAAAATAATGCTATATATATATATTAATTTTAAAACAGGCATCCACATTCACATCATTACATACTTAAATGACATTTAACATCGCATCCATTACACGCACACTCATTTTCATTATATATCACTGCCATACAAACCATATCCAAAAGATTCAGACAAACACTCCTGGGCAAACACGACTGGGTCGCTCATATAATTATCATATACTTAGGTGCATACACTATTGCGATAACAAAACCTTAATGACCAACCTGTAATACTTACTGCACACATAAACCTTACACTTACATAAAAAATAAAAATCAACAAGATCGGTATTCTTGGGATTGTTTTTTTTTTTCAGTTGAAATCGTTTAATACTTTTTCACTTTCTTTGTTTATACATTTTAAAACAACTACTGCATACGCTTTATACATTTAGCAGAATTTGTCATAATATTAGTTCAATATATTTATCCATATGTTTAATGCTCATTGTAGGAAGATACTGAATTCTCACAACACAGGATTATCCTAGTGTGAGAATCAGAGCTCATATTTAAGCTTTGTCTAGTACCTAAGCTAATTTAAAACTCTGTTTTTGTTGTGCTAAGTGTGCAAATAAAAATTAAAAAATTAAAATTAAATTAAATTAAATTAAATAAATTTCATTATTGCAGACACAAAAAAGTGATCCATAGAAATACCTTAAATATAGAAAAAGCAAAAAAATATTTGACCCGCGACACAGAAAGAGTGTTATAAGTTTGACCTGTGTATCTATATATATAGATAGTATATAGATGAGTATAACGATTACAATTTAGTTTTTTTTAGCTTTGAATCATGAAAATCCGTTCAGTCGTTTTAAGACTGAGCTTTTATTTAACTTGCAATGTATGTATGTATGTATGTATGTCACTATGTTTGTTCGGGTGGAATCTTGGAAGCTAAATTAGACCCACTTCCCGATGTCCGATTGGACTCAAATTTGGTGTACTTATGTATCTTCGATGACAATACAATAATATGGTACCATGGAGATGGTCTGATGATGGAGACGGAAGGTGGCCACGGCATCTCTATGATAAAACAACATAACCCCAAGAATTTGGGCTCGATTGATTTGTCTTGAAGATAACTTTTCACTTAGATGATATCCAGGGTCTGATGATGAAGCTGGAAGGTGGCCACGGCATCTCTGTGATAAATCAACACAACCCTACCGAGTTTAGCCTCGATTGATTCGTCTTGAAGAGAACTTTTCACCTAGATGATATTCAGGGTCTGATGATGAAGCTGGAAGGTGGCCACGGTATCTCTGTGATAAATCAACATAACCCTACCAAGTTTGGGCTCGATTGATTAGTCTTGAAGATAACTTTTCATCTAGATGAGATCCAGGGTCTGATGATGAAGCTGGAAGGTGGCCACGGCATCTCTGTGATAAATCAACGTAACTCTATCGAGTTTGGGCTCGATTGATTCGTCTTGAAGAAAAGTTTACACCTAGATAATATCCAGGGTCTGATGATGAAGCTGGAAGGTCGCCACGGCATCTCTGTGATAAATCAACGTAACTCTACCGAGTTTAGGCTCAAATGATTTGTCTTGAGGAGCACTTTACACTTAAATTATAGCCAGGATCTGATGATGAAGCTGTAAGGTGGCCATGGCATTTCTGTTATAAAGCAACATAGCCCCACCGAGTCGATTGATTTTCCTTGAAGAGCACTTTACCCATAATCACATCAAATATCCGTGGAATATTTTAAAACATCATGCCTTCTCTTAAATACTTAGGTAGTAGGTAGGTAGTCGGTATCTATACCTACCTACTTAAAAGTTAAAAAATAAATTATAAGTAAAAAATATTTTTAAAAACAAGCTTTTATCTGGGACAATGAACTAAAATGTTAAAAATAAATTCTAGTAAGTATTTGGCGTGTAGGTACTTACCTATAGTTTTAAAAGCTTGAGGCA
Source organism: Cabera pusaria (assembly GCA_954871355.1). Taxonomy (NCBI): domain Eukaryota; kingdom Metazoa; phylum Arthropoda; class Insecta; order Lepidoptera; family Geometridae; genus Cabera; species Cabera pusaria. The sequence goes on from OX940890.1 coordinate 25,488,127, forward strand.
CTGAAGTATAGTAATTACCTAGCCTGAAAAACGGGTAGTGCTTCAAGCTTTTAAGAATATAGGTAAGTATTTTTACTTATAATTTATTCCTAGTTAATGACGCTATGAGAACAACTTTCATAGGTATCATCACTTTGAAATTCGGTATCCTCTTACTTCAATAGTATGTTGATGATTACTGTATGCGAATATGGTACTATCCACCTGATGCTGGGGCATCTCCTGGAATCTGCAGAATACTCTACTCCTCACCAACTTACAGCAGAGATGTCGAGTTTAGGCTCATTGGAATGGTCTCAATGAAAATTTTCTAAAATATGACTAGTCAGTTATTTAAAATTTATAGAGTGAGTTTGAATCATGATTCTAACAGTTGTTGTAACCTAAGTCAGCAGCAAATAGGAGTGAGTATAATAGTCGGTACTTTTATCATCATCAGTCAGCAGTTATTCTACGCCTCGTCTTTTTGCCATAATCAATGTCTGGTCAAGCACGATTCTTTCATCTGAGAAAGACACATCGTCGCCGTGTGCGATAGCAAACAAGTACAGAAATTTTAAAAAGTCTTTTTAAGTCAGTGAGTATCATCAGTTATTCATTGATGGATACGGTACGATGCGGAGAACGAAAAGAGATTTCATTGTTGCCTTAAGATTTGAAGTTATTAGCTTTTTAGCAGTGTAATTACACACTATGTAGTAAACATAGGTATTAGATGTTACTGATAATGTTAAGACCTAAAGTAAACTATATAGGGTCTGTCTGCACTTACGTAGGGACTTAAATACTTGTAGAATTAAGTGCCTACTTACCAACTTCATTTGTCGAATGCTATACTGTACCTAGTTATGTAAATAAGGGTCGTTGCCATTATCAGGTGCCAGGTGGCAGTGTTTGTTCTGTCTAGGCAAATAACTTGGATTGACGTGAACAAATCTAATTGGAATTACTTATTCAAAGCGGCGAGAATCGCATAGAATATTGATGCGAACACATAATGGTTATTTCGTGCTTTTTTATTGTTTGGGTAAATTCTAATCTACAAGAAATGTATAGAAAGAAACGCTAACAGAAACCATGAATTTGAAATTGCCCCATACCGGCTTTAATTAAGCGGGGCATTGGAAGCCGTTAGACGATCTTATTTTATTAATTAAGTCGTTACCCCTGAGATATATAACATAATTACACATAACACACTCCACACACCTCCTCTTTGAAAATCGGTTAAAAAAACATCATCACAAATTGGTAAGTGTATTGTATTCTATCAAATATTGTATTATTTTTGCATGTTTATGTAAGACTATATTATTGTAGTATTTGGGTGTAAGTTTATGTTAAAATTTATAAATGTTTTAGTTAGTTAATCTCTATTACATTTTTGCAAGGTATTGTATGCCACCGACCGCATTTACATAACAAACATTGCAATTACTCATACATCATTTGATCGTGGATATTGCATAACCATAGATTTTAAAAATGTGTATTAACTCTGGTCTCTGCAAGCGGGCTTAAGGCTTGCGTTGTTTAAGAAACTAATTCAGTTTTTGCAAATGATGACGCGATCGCCTCAGCGGAAGTACCCGCAGTTTTGCGTCTTGCGTATGTTTCCGATAAGAAGCCACTTTACAGGGCCGGAGTTGTTAAGAATAAGTTATTTAAATTCCTTGTTAGGCATACTAATATTTGAATATTGAAATACCTATTTTACCTATAATTTATTGACATCTCAGGAGTTGTAAACATAATAAACATAAAGAGCTATGGCAGTTAGGAAGGAAAATCATTTTACTTCTCTTATCATATGTGGTGACAGCCTTTTCTTCGCATTGCACAGGAGATGCAATACAAATCTAATTTAAGGATCATCATCTGACCATTTCTGTCTACTGCTGGACATAGGCCTCCTCAATGGCATTTATTTAAGGATCTATATGTCAATAATTATTTTAGAATAAGAGCCGAATGTGCTGTAACATTATTATGTGCGATTTTAAACAGTACGACGAAAATTGTTTTGTTTTTCCAATAAAACGTGACCTCCGAATAGCAGAACATTTTAGATAAAGGTATGATACCGTGAACAACTGTACACCCTTAACAGCAGCACCATCGCCGTCCCTGGGCGATAACCGTGACTAATTGTCCGGAGCTATCACCGATGCGGGCCGGAGCCCTGCTCGCGGGAGGTATCGATCCCCACACACCTGTTCCGGCGCGCACCTGCAGCCGCCGCCCCAGCGGGCACTCACCACCGCGCCGCCGCCGCGCGCACACCGGCCCACCACGCACCACCACCGCTGACCGCCGCGACGTCACCACCGATCGATACCACACGGTCCGGCATCTTGGTCATCGACGACCGACACTCCACATTCCCTAGTACGTTTCCTACTTCCACAAATTCACTCACCAAAACAAAAAATCATTCGTCAATTCAATTTCAAAGATCAACCTCGATATTTTTTATTAATAACTGAAAAATGGATTTACCGATGACTCATGGAATGACGCGATCGTTTCAGGTGCGAGCGATGTAGCTCAAGGACAAGATGCATATCACGTCGGGCCTGTCGCCGGCGTCCGCCGAGATGCTGGACACTTCCATCAACTTCTACGGAGACGCCGGGGACTGCAACACGCCATACTTCGCCATCGACCACACCGTGCCGGAGTCGTCCCACACCGTCGAGATAGAATACGTGTACGTGCAATCCGACACGTACTCGCAGCGAGATGGAATCACGGACATCCCTGAGACGGAAGGCGCGACGCCTGATCTCCCGAAAAAATCACGCACGAAACCTAAGCAGGAGAAGATGGTGGTGGAAGATGACCCCGAAGCGGATCTTACTAACTTGACCTGGCTGCAGAATATAACTAACATAATGCAAGTGCCTCAATTCCCGATTCCACCGATGTCGCCGGAACCGGCCAAGCCGCCGCCGCCGCCGCAGAACACTCGCCTGCAGAAGTTCAACCAGACCATCGCCAAGTGTCAGAAGGACTTCACGGAGAACATGGAGGAATACCAGACGAACAGCGAAAAGAAACCTCCATACTCCTACAGCACGCTCATTTGTATGGCCATGAGGTATAATGATGACAAGATGACCCTATCCGCTATATACTCATGGATCAGAGACAATTTCAAGTACTACAGAAACGCTGATCCCACGTGGCAGGTGAGCTATTGCTATCATCAGTTATCATTACGGTAGTAGGGTGCCGTGTGATTTAATAAGCGGCACAGATGATAAGATTAGTTCTAATTGGATTTGTGGGCATAGATTGGCCTTTTGAAGTGCTCAATCGGTGAATTATGCGATATCTTTATTTTTATATACATAATTATTTTCGGTGACTAATACATATGTGGTATTAGTCACTATTACTATTGTGGCCTTCTGAAATAAGCTCTTATTTTGTTATACTTTTATCAACTCACTGTGGTCATCGATTTGTGTCCGACACAAATGACGATGTAGTATTTGTAAGTTTATGAAGTAATTTAGATACAAGCACTCCATGACTATACCTAATCATCGTTTCATATCGAGCAACCAAAAATCGTTTGAATATTCCTAGTCACTAGCATTTAATGTGGTACTGCGACGTACAGTTTATTTATAGTCACATGAGAAATGCTTAGTTACTAAAGAAAAAATTAAATTGTTTTCAAGTTTTCATGGTGATTAAAACTTTTACAAATACTTAGTTGATTTATATATATTCACCAAGCATGAGTTGCTGATATTTTGGCCTGTTACAAGCGCCACGTACACGAAGTACCTAACTTTATTTTAAAATTGCAAACAATCTAGCACTATACTCCTATCATGTTAATCAAAGATGCGCTCTAAGAACTGTAACTCATAAATATTGGAAGACAATTTTTGTGATTTTTGCGAATTTTTGATTGTAAAATATTTTTCAAAAAAAGATTAGCAAGTCGATTACTAATAGTCCTTATATTTTAACAGACTTCAAAAAAGGAGGAGGTTCTCAATGTATTTTATTTATGTTTGTTACCTCAAAACTCCGTTGTGTTAACCGATTTGGAAAATTATTTTTTTGTTCGAGAAAGTACCTATTGGTCCAATTGTAATTTCATTAAGATCTAACGACAGGCGCAGCAATTGAAGTTTTTTTTCGTTTTGTAATTGTTTCAGAACTCAATCCGGCACAACCTCTCTCTGAACAAAGTGTTTGTGAAAGTAGCTCGATCGAAGCACGAGCCCGGCAAGGGTGGGTTCTGGAAGCTGGACCTGGCAAACCTAGAGGGAGGTCAAAAGACTTCCAACAGACCTCCCAAGAAGAAAAAAACTCATTCAAAAACTACGGAGAGTTCAACGACCGTACATAAAGCTGAGAATAGCGAGTTAGCCTATGATATAGCAAATGCAGTAACGTTGCATCTTCCAGACTTCAATTTGGGAGGCATCCAGGCATTGCAAGACATAGATCTGCAGACCAATGTTGGAGCCAACGTGATAGTGGAGCCAGCAATGCCACCTCCCCTCATCCCTGAAGATGACTTATCTTCCCTGCTCCTCAATCCAACAGACTGGGATGACCTTCAGTTAGATATGTTGGACAACTATTTGGATTCTTGTTTCAAGTAAGTTTGGTTGTTATTATCTTTTAAGTATTCGAAGTCAATTTATTTAATTTGTTCAGTGTAATGTAGCTAGGTTCATTATATTTTTTGTTTCATTTAATTTAGATTGTTTCGTTTCGTCATTTTTTTTATCGTACAGTCTAGTCAAAGGAAGGCTTAAGCGAAAGATTATTATGAAATAATAAATGACTCTTTTTCTACGTGGGTAATATGTAGCCAATAGGATAAGAATATTGTTAAAAGATAGAAATTGCACAATTTTGATTTAGAGCCGTAGGTATTAGCTTGTTATTAGAGGTATGAAATACTTCAGATTTAACTTTCTCAACTTGCAAAATCTTGCTCAAAGAAACAAGCTCATTTCGACGCAAAATTCGAAATAAAAATAAACAGTATTAAAAATGAATTTTAACAATTTATGAAAGCAATGTGAACTTATAAAAATATTTTTTATCAGTTACTGATAAATCATAATTTATGTATGTAATAGCATTTTACATATTAAATGAATTTAAAAGTGTATTGAATTCCGTCCTTATGCACAATTTATATTTTTAAACTATAAACGCCTAAGCAATGTGTAGATTATTGTAATTGTTAATCTAAATAATATTTAGAAAATTATGTAAAAACTTTGTGACGTGTTTACCGTTCAGTATTATGAAATGTACAAATTATGTTGAATTAGAAACGTGTGGCAATATTAAAAATGTATAATTTTATTTAAATGTACTTTTAATCGCGGATCAATAAACTAAAATCACAAGGAGAACTATTTACAAATTCGAAGTAACTGTACATTCTTCTGTGATGCCTACGGCTACGACCGCGGCCCTCAGCTACGCGTTCGCGGAGATTTATTGAGACTTACTATTGCTACAAAAAGAAAAGCACGACTCTACGAGATATCATTAATATGAAGTTGCGCTGCATGTAGGCACTGCTAAGTTTACATCTTGGCCAGGGTAATATTACCATATATACAGTACATATAATAATATAACCGTGTCTTAGCTACGCCACAGATTATATAATAGTTACTACGTAAGCTACGCGTCTACCAATGATAAAGCTACGCAAAGAGTGTAGCTGTGCGCTACGTTGAAAGGTTTACAGACTTTTACAAACTCAAACATTATCAAAAAGTTATTCAATTGCTTAAAAATTATTATATTAATTAAATAATTCTGGCAATCGTGTTGCGTACCGTACGATAATTTTTTTAACCGATTTTACAAAAAAGAAGGAGGTTCTCAGTTCGACTGTTTTTTTTGTTTGTTACCTCAGAACTCCGTCAAATCTTAACCAATTTGAAAAAAACATTTTTTGTTTAAGAGATTATGCCTCCCGTTTGGTCCTATTCAAATTTTATCGAGCTAGGACAATTATCTCCGGAGACATGGAGATAAACAATATAAGAAAATTTGTATACTTAGATGACATGATTATAACTAGCCAGTACTTTGACGGTATGTGAAGTCGTTCCGTACCCAAAGGGTAAAACGGGACCCTATTACTAAGACTCCGCTGTCCGTCTGTCTGTCTGTCTGTCCGTCTGTCACCAGGCTATAGCTCATTAACCGTGGTAGTTAGACAGTTGAAATTTTCACAGATGGTCTATTTCTGTTGCCGCTAGAACAACAAATACTAAAAACAAAATAAAGTTAAAAATTAAAAGGGGTCCCCATACAAAAACCGAGTTTTTAAACGCCATCTATCTTATTCGTTTCGGCAAAATGACATAGATGGCGCTAGTAAACGAACCCCGTCTTTCTAGATCGCGACCAAACCAAATATTCTTGGTAATATCAATTAATCAAATATATGACGTTGACACTCTGTTATGTTTCGTATTGTACGGAACCCTCCCTAAGTGTGCGATAAGAGACGCGATGCCGACTCGCACTTGGCCAGTTTTATTTCGTTTTGTAAGATCATAAATTACTTTTTAAATACATTAAGGTAGACGGTATCGCGCATACGTTACGCGCGCTACGTTGAGAAGTTTAGAGGTTTTTGCAAAATCAAACATTATAAAAAAGTTATTACTTAACAATTATTATATCAATTAAATATTCTGGCATACCCATAGGCATACCTAAGTGTTGCAAACCGTACAAAACATTTTTATTAAAATGTTTATCGCTTACCTACCATCAGGCGAATATGTCTTGTGCAACATATAAATAAAAATAATGTGTCTTAGCATGCCCCCATGCGCCGACATTAACACTAAGTGCGCACCAAACTCTACCCTTATGTTTATTGGTCCGTGAACAAAAGTCCAGCTGCTTAAAGTATTCTATATGGATTCTATAAGCATTCTAGTATGTAATAATAAGGTATAATGTGAAGCATTATCAGACACTCCGTCCAGTGAGCAGTAAACTGCTTGAGTTGATTGCTCAGCGTTTTGTGCTATGTAAAGTATACCTTAGGTGTCTTACTGTAGTTGATAACTATAGAGAAATGTATATTTACTAAGTATTTTATGAGTATGTATTGTAATATAATATGTATTGGTTATGTGCGTGATTGAAATTTCTTTGGCTTCTCTTATTTTAAGTCGGTGCAAATGTGGTGTCATTTTCGATTCTGAAGGTTTGTCTATAAAACTGATAGGTCTGTATTTCTTTGTATTGCACTTATTTGTCCCTAGATATACTCGTAAGTAGGTAATTTTGACGACGATCAAATATGTAGGTACCTACCTACTTACGTCAGTTCAAAAATACGTAAGCAATTATTGTAATCATGTTTTCAGTTTTAGTTCCTTCCTGATAAAGATATTGTTAATCATCACTACTAATTATAAAAACAAATTCCCCAGCCGCGTCTGTTTGCGATAAACTCGAAACTACTGAACGGATTTTCTTGCCGTTTTCACTAACAGAGTGATTCAGGAATGTTTGAGAGTTAATTCGTTAAGGTTTTGTGTACAATGGTTGAAATTAACGATTATTGTTGAAGGCGCAATAAGCTGATACATAAAATGTAGACATATACCTATACTCTACCCGTGCGGAGCCGGAACGGGTCGCTAGTTTAATATAAAGCTTAAATCTTCCCCGTTTTATTATCGGACATCCAGAGACACTAAAAGGCGCCATCGATTTATGATGGATATACCAGATTATACCCGAACGAACCGATTTGCATCTTCGTTCATCATACGAACCGCCAGGGAATGGAATGCCCTGCCTGAGTCTGTGTTTCCGGCTAAATACAATATGGGGGTCTTCAAATCGCGAGTGAATAGGTATCTTTTGGTTAAGCGCGCTCCATCATCGACCGCATCATCACTTAACATCAGGTGAGATAGAGGTCAAGTGCTACCCAGTTCGATTTAAAAAAAACACAATAGAGACAACTCTCCGAACTAGTAAACCCTGTGTAGAGGGGTACTTACCAATCATATACATTATCATGGACACAAATAGGTACACCCAGACCTTTATTTTTTTGCATGTTTGTCATGCGATTACTCCGCCGATTGTGAACCGATTTGGATTATTCTTGTTTTCATTGAATAACCATTGTAATTTATTAAACGTGTCTTTTAATTTAGTTAAAATCCATACAATAAGAACTCATGAAATCGATTTTGATTTCAATGTATACAATACAATTTCAATATGTATACCTACGTAGTTAGTTGTTTTTTTTAATAAGGTACATTCAGGAGAGTGCAAGATGCCGCACGAAAAGTATCTCGCTCTTTTTGGCGTAGTAACGAAATATTAATGTTTTAGATTTCATGCTATAGCCCCAGAACGTTTTGCTGTGTCCCAATGTTTGTGTTGTTCGTGTTTACTATCACATTTGTGCCTATAATAAAGTTAAGTTAGTTATAAAAATAACTATTTCCTAGTCAGTTTCATTGTTATTATAAACTATTTGAAACAATATTTACGTTACTTTAAGGAACGTCCAGTACCTATTTATTACCATAAAGTAGGCTACGTTATTCTATAACATTTATGTAACAAAAAGGAGGAGTTTCTCAATTGACCTGTTTTTTTTGCTTCATTTATTCACCGATTTGGAAAATTATATGTTTGTTCGCGAGAGTAAGCTTCCCGTTTGGTCAATGTAATTTTATTGAGATTTGATAAATATCTCCAGAAAATAGAGATAAACACCTCAAACTCGGTACTGCATATGAGTAGCACGCCATTTGAAGTCGGATTTTTCGTTTAGTAATGTTGAATTATACTTTAAGAGCCTTATCTCAGAACAGTATAATAATTAAGATAGTTTAAACACTAAAACAACCGACTTCCACGCCGCGCGAGTCAGTTTCAGTAGCAAGTTTGAGATGTTTATCGTCATATCTCTGGAGATACTTATCAGATCTCGATGAAATTACAATGGGGCCACCATGGAAATGTACCCTACCAATTAAAAAAGAATCATTCGAATCGGTTCACAATTGACAGAGTAGAGTTAGAACCTCCTCCTTTTTGGAAGGCGGTTGAAATGTAATAATCATATCTCCGATTGAAAATCCTGAGACGAATAAATTTAATTTTGTTGAAATATTGAACCACAATTAAATACGCTTTAAATACACACCTTCCGAACATAAGTTCGAGTTTTTATCGTTTGGAACGGTCGCACTGTGAAATTACGTCTACCCGCATTAATTATACATAGAATCGATAGGGTAGGGGGATGAATGCATTGTACGCAACACGAAACGCCCCACTTTTTTACGACGGCGTGCACTCGAAATTACGGTTGTGTTTTATTTCTGTAAATAGAATTGAGATTGTGTATGCAGATAGTATTATTTACATATCTCGTATTGTACCTATTCTATTCATATTTTTTACGCACCAAAGAATAATGTTTATGTAGATGTGCCTACATGTATCAAATTGATTTAGAAGTTTTCGAATGGATATGGCAGTTTATGGTTATTGAAAACGAATAAATTGAAGTCCAGTTCTCAATTTTGGAGAAATTACTAAGAATTACTAATTACGGAAACAAGATCTTCTAAGCAAGCGTGCATATCATCGATCGCATCGTCATTTACCAGAAGGTGAGATATAGGTCAAACGCTTGCTTATCATGTATAAAAAGATTTAAAAAAGCACTATAGTGGCAGCGTAAAATTTTAGATTTTCCAGAGTTTTCTATGCCACAGTTATTAGGTATTAGAGGTACTCGTCATCGCTTACCATCAGGTGAGCGTTATGTTTGTCCTGTTACATATTATAAAGGTGGTCTCTTCTTCTTGGTAGGTAAGTATAATAATATAGTATGAAGAAGTATTTTAGGCTGTTTCGGCAATGGTTCAGCATTTGATTAACGTATGAAAAATCGTATGAAAATAAATTTTAATTGATGAATATTACAATGTAATCTGTAGATATTTTTTTATAACAGTAATGCCGTTTGTATAAGCTCAAACTTAAAAGCTTGAAACAGTATTTAGTGTCTAGAAGTGTCCTTATTAATGTCAATAAAAAAAAATTATGTATTTTATTTCTACTTGGTAATGAGAGTAAATCGGTAATTATGTCTTAAAGTATATATCAAACACAGTATTTAGTGTCTAGAAGTGTCCTTATTAATGTCAATAAAAAAAAATTTACAATAATTAATGTATTTTATTTTTACTTGTAAATCGGTAATCATGCCATAAAGTAAATCAGTAACTATGTCTTAAAGTAAATCAGTAATTGTGTCTTATAGTAATATGTACTTAAATAACGTTATTAAAAATTTGTAATCTTAATGTTATTAGAAACTGAACAATTACCATCTCATGAGTTTTGAAATTTTTGACTGAATACAACAATCTGTTCATTCAAATCGTGCACCGATCGAAAACATGTCGCTATTAGCATCGCCAAGTTCCGGATTGATGTTTGAGGCTTGCATCTCGTCTCACTGCTGTTTTATCTTCCAGAGAAGTATGATTCCACCCTTAACCGCATCGTCACTTACCATCAGGTGGGATAGTGTGTGTAGCAATACGTTTCATAGAAGTGAAACCTATCAACATAAAGAATACATAATAGTTATTTATGATACTAGTGCGGGTTTTTACAAACGAGTACACGAATGTAAGCCCGAGACGAAGTCGAGGGTTTACCATAGTCACGAGTTTGTTAAAACCAATATTCGCACGTGCGTCATACAATATTTTTCAGCAAATTTGCGAGAAAACAGTACAATTGGTAATAAAATAAACATAAATGAAATAAATTGTTAAACACAATCCAAAATTTCATCGTACCGACGGGACTCGAACCCGCACCCCCCGGATTACACGTCCAGGTGCTCTGCCAATTAAGCCACGGTTCGATACATCGATACGACGAAATTAGTGGATTGCATTTGTTAACCCAATTATGCATTGGTGGCGCCATCTATGACTACTTATTACGTAAGTTAATCATTCGGAAGAAATCATTACAGTTTTCTAATGCGACGAGAGATGTTGCACTGCGTAAATCAAATATTATGTTTCTTTGAAGTGTCTCACACTTTATATTTTTTGTAAATTGTTAAACACAATCCAAAATTTCATCGTACCGACGGGACTCGAACCCGCACCCCCCGGATTACACGTCCAGGTGCTCTGCCAATTAAGCCACGGTTCGATACATCGATACGACGAAATTAGAATCGAGACCCGTCGGTACGATGAAATTTTGGATTGTGTTTAACAATTTACAAAAATTATAAAGTGTGAGACACTTCAAAGAAACATAATAATTGATTTACGCAGTGCAACATCTCTCGTCGGATTTGAAAACTATAATGATTTCTTCCGAATGATTAACTTACGTAATAAGTAGTCATAGATGGCGCCACCAATGCATAATTGGGTTAACAAATGCAATCCACTAATTTCGTCGTATCGATGTATCAAACCGTGGCTTAATTGGCAGAGCACCTGGACGTGTAATCCGGGGGGTGCGGGTTCGAGTCCCGTCGGTACGATGAAATTTTGGATTGTGTTTAACAATTTACAAAAAATATAAAGTGTGAGACACTTCAAAGAAACATAATATTTGATTTACGCAGTGCAACATCTCTCGTCGGATTTGAAAACTGTAATGATTTCTTCCGAATGATTAACTTACGTAATAAGTAGTCATAGATGGCGCCACCAATGCATAATTGGACGTAGTTTAGCAAAAAGGATCCAATCCACAAAATTGCTAAAATCGAGTTAGGTGTACCAACTGGTTTATGAGGTGACCTTTTATATCCTGTAAAAAGATCCTAGTGAAAAACCATGGCAACACATGTTTTATTCACCTAGGGTACAAAACCACATCTAAAGCAGGTTTGTATTTTAATTCAGTAATAACGACCCAAAACGCTTGGATCGTTTTAGTGAAACTATAATATTGTTACTTCAGTCAATATTTTGATTCAGTAATAACGACCTAAAACGCTTGGATCGTTATAGTGAAATTATATTTTGTTACTTCAGTCAATATTTTGATTCATTAATAACGACCCAAAACGCTTGGATCGTTTTAGTGAAACTATATTTGGTTCTTCGGTCAATATTTTAATTCAGTAATAACGACCCAAAACGCTTGGATCGTTATAGTGAAATTATATTTTGTTTCTTCAAGATAATATTTTGATTCAGTAATAACGATCCAATACACTTGAATCGTTTAAATGAAATAATAGTTATTTCTTCAGGTTAATATTTTCAAGGACGTAGTTTAGCAAAAAGGATCCAATCCACACCACCCCAGTTTTTGAGTATAGCAGTTTAAAGTTTGACAGAGTATTTGTCACTCTGATGTTACTTCAAATTATTATTTTATTGTGTTGCAAGTTAAGATATTTTTTATGTTTTTAATTATGTATGCTTAAATTAGGTATACTTTGTTATTGTTCGAGATATTTAAATAAAAGTGCATGTGGATCCTTTTTGTGAAATTATATTTTTTTAGTGCAGTATCTCTTTTTCAATTTCACGATAAACACCCAAACAATAAAATTGTTGATTTAATAATTATATTTTATTAATAAAACTGTCAAAATTATTACAATTTTAAATTTATTTTCATAGAAACTCAAGAATATTATTATCAATAGGCATCGAGTGGCTTAACACAGTAGGTAATCATAATCAGTCTAATATTTTAATATATCCATCCTAATATTATAAATGCGAATGTAACTCTGTCTGTCTGTCTGTTAACTTTTCAAGCCTATAATGATTTCTTCCGAATGAACCGATTTCGATGAAATTTGGTGCGGAGATAGTTTGAGATCTTGGATATCATCCCTTAACAGGGTGAAAAAGGGGGTGGAGTTGGAAGTTTGTATGGGGAATGTAAAACCGCTGAGCCGATTGCAATGATATTTAATACGAAGACAGTTTGAAACACTGGAAAAGACATATAATAGTTTTTATCCTGGATATCATCCCTTAAGGGAGGAAAAGGGGGTGGAAGTTTGTATGGGGAATGTAAACCCGCTGAGCCGATTGCAATGATATTTAGTAAGAAGACAGTTTGAAACACTGGAAAAGATATATAATAGTTTTTATCCTGGATATCATCCCTTAAGGGGGGAAAAGGGGGTGGAAGTTTGTATGGGGAATGTAAAACTGCTGTACCGATTTCGATAAAATCTGGTATGAAGATAGTTTGAGACCCTAAAAAGTGAGTGAAAGTTTTTAACTAGGAAATCATCCCTTACAAACTTCCACCCCCTTTTTCACCCTGTTAAGGGATGATATCCAGGATAAAAATTATCCTATATCCTTTCCAAGATATCAAACCATCTCCGCACCAAATTTCATCGAAATCGGTTCTGCGGTTTAGGCTTGAAAAGTTAACAGACAGACAGACAGAGTTACTTTCGCATTTATAATATTAATATATATAGTATTGATATATTAAAATATTAGACTGATTATGATTACCTACTGTGTTAAGCCACTCGATGCCTATTGATAATAATATTCTTGAGTTTCTATGAAAATAAATTTAAAATTTATAGATTTAAAAACGGGAATTTAACGTGACTTACGCGATGTCGATATAGCGATCGACATATGTTTCGGCCTCATCCGGAGGCCTTCTTCAGGATCTTGAGTGCGGGGCGCTCGCCGACGCGTTCAACCTCGCACTGCGGGCCGCTGCTCGTGCAGCGCGGGCGGACGGAGCGGGCGGCGGCGGCGGCGGTGGTGGTGTTGGTGGGGGGTGATGATGCGGTATACATAGTGGAGGCGCGGGATTAGGTTGAAGGGCTTCGTCTTCATCACTGCTGTTTACTTCAGACGAAACCTCATCCAACCGGCAGACAAAACTCAAGGTGTCCTCCTCACTGTTGCCACTGGTGACGTGCTTTCCATGAAGAACGGTTTTCCACGTATTTGACAGGTACCACCCTTTGTCTCTGTTGAAGTTTCGGCGACGACTGATCTCAATGGCTTCTCGGATTTTTCGGGGTACAAAGTACTTTTCACGCGCCAAAATCCGTGCCTTGTCAAATCTGATGTAGTGCGTCGTCCCAGATGTGAGAGCGTGCTCTGTAACCGCCGAGCTACCGCTGTCCACGTTCTTCATGGAAGCAATGTGTTCTTTGAGTCTTGTGGACACGTTTCTTCTGGTCTCGCCTACGTAGCTTGCACCACAGTCACAAGGAACGACGTAGACCCCAGGAGCTCCTAGGGGATCCTTATCCTTTGGAGAGCGCAACAATTGCCTGACACGTGAGGGGGGGCGGAATATCGTCTTGATGCTATATCTTCGGCGTAACAAGTGTCCAATTTTGTCCGTGACCCCCTTGACGTATGGTAGATACGTTGCTGCTCTCTCAACCGATGTTATTCGGCACTTTGTGGAGTTGTTCGTAATCCGATTACTCTGCTTCCAGCGGTATCCGTTTGCCTCTAACACCGCCTTCACATGCGCGAGTTCCGTGTCTACATGTTGTGGGTCACATAATCTCAGCGCTCTGTTGATAAGTGTCCGAGGTAACGACGCTAGATGGGCGGGATGGTGATGGGAGTCAGCTCTCAAGTACCGGTCTGTATGCGTACTCTTGCGGTACACTGCGGTTGCGGTGTGAGAGATGTCCATTCTGTTGTCGCTTGAGTAACACGTCAAGAAACGGCAACGCGCCCTCTATTTCTCGTTCGACAGTGAAAGTGATCGTCGGATGTTTGCTATTTAGATGTTCTAATAAGGGTGTTACATGGTCCTTATGTAAAATAGCAAACACGTCATCCACATATCGCCACCAGTATCTCGGTCTAAAGGATATGTCGTGTAGTGCCGATGTCTCGAACCACTCCATAAAAATATTCGCAACTACTGGAGCTATAGGAGAACCCGGTATATAGGTGAGCTTCGATGTCACGTCATTGTTCACGAACGTACCGATAGAGGACACACTCAAAATTATAACGGATTTATTCCAGAGAGCTCTTATACCTATCGAGTACATGAACATAATGAAGTACATACTGACAAGTGGGTATTTTAAGTGGCGCGGTGAATTTTATATTCAGACGGAAGGTATGGCCATGGGTTCTCCTATAGCTCCAGTAGTTGCGAATATTTTTATGGAGTGGTTCGAGACATCGGCACTGGATGAGGCCGAAACATATGTCGATCGCTATATCGACATCGCGTAAGTCACGTTAAATTCCCGTTTTTAAATCTATAAGTTTAAAATGAACGTGAGTTTTTATAATAAAATTTAAAATTGTAATAATTTTGACAGTTTTATTAATAAAATATAATTATTAAATCAACAATTTTATTGTTTGGGTGTTTATCGTAAAATTGAAAAAGAGATACTGCACTAAAAAAATATAATTTCACAAAAAGGATCCACATGCACTTTTATTTAAATATCTCGAACAATAACAAAGTATACCTAATTTAAGCATACATAATTAAAAACATAAAACATATCTTAACTTGCAACACAATAAAATAATAATTTGAAGTAACGTCAGAGTGACAAATACTCTGTCAAACTTTAAACTGCTATACTGAAAAACTGGGGTGGTGTGAATTGGATCCTTTTTGCTAAACTACGTCCAATTGGGTTAACAAATCCAATCCACTAATTTCGTAGTATCGATGTATCAAACCGTGGCTTAATTGGCAGAGCACCTGGACGTGTACTCCGGGGGGTGCGGGTTCGACTCCCGTCGGTACGATGAAATTTTGGATTGTGTTTAACAATTTACAAAAAATATAAAGTGTGAGACACTTCAAAGAAATATAATATTTGATTTACGCAGTGCAACATCTCTCGTCGGATTTGAAAACTGTAATGATTTCTTCTGAATGATTAACTTACGTAATAAGTAGTCATAGATGGCGCCACCAATGCATAATTGGGTTAACAAATGCAATCCACTAATTTCGTCGTATCGATGTATCGAACCGTGGCTTAATTGGCAGAGCACCTGGACGTGTAATCCGGGGGGTGCGGGTTCGAGTCCCGTCGGTACGATGAAATTTTGGATTGTGTTTAACAATTTACAAAAAATATAAAGTGTGAGACACTTCAAAGAAACATAATATTTGATTTACGCAGTGCAACATCTCTCGTCGGATTTGAAAACTGTAATGATTTCTTCCGAATGATTAACTTACGTGATAAGTAGTCATAGATGGCGCCACCAATGCATAATTGGGTTAACAAATGCAATCCACTAATTTCGTCGTATCGATGTATCCAACCGTGGCTTAATTGGCAGAGCACCTGGACGTGTAATCCAGGGGGTGCGGGTTCGAGTCCCGTCGGTACGATGAAATTTTGGATTGTGTTTAACAATTTATAAAAAATATAAAGCGTGAGACACTTCAAAGAAACATAATATAAATGAAATAATCAAAAAGTCGAAACAAAGAATTTTTGACATTTCTAATATGAAAAAGGCGAGTATTTGCAAATGGTGCCATGTGTGTTAAAAATTAGAACTACATCTTTCGTCTCATTTACTCATTAGTATTTAGTGAGACAAATGTATTAAGCAAAAGCGCTTTCAAGGAGGTGCTATCATTCAGCTTATTTATTCTCGCAATATTAAACTCTTTGGTGGAATTCTTATGTAGATTTTACGATGATTAAAAATAAACCGTAAAGAATACGCACGGTGCCATACCACAGATTGTATAATAGTTACTACGTGCCATACACCGGAGCGTGCGGAAAGTACTTACCGCACACGTGCAGTAAGTACTTTCCGCACGCTCCGCTGTATAGTGCGTAATTTTTAACTTTCGAACAATGTATACAGGCTTCGTAAATGCTTTTTTGAGCAAATGTGCTGAAAACAAATAAATTTGCTAATACTTATGAGTAATAATTATAGAAATCAATAAATGTAATTAATACATTTATATATATATAATATTGAATTATTAAATATATGCTTATTTTTAAGATTACCATTAGTTAGTTCCTTAAAAAAATATAGTATTTTCATAACTAAACATCAATATATTGGAATAGTAATGTTATTTTATTTGGTTTCTCTCTATCTAATAAAATAAATATATAAATAACAAACATTTAGTTTCTCTCGCGTATGTGTTAAATGGCTTCAATATGCTTATAACTATATTTATGCATATAAAAAATTAACATTATGGCCTTTTAATATGTTTTTTAATAATATAAAGTGACTAGGCTAATTCGATGGACACAGTTATTTATTACTACTACAGTTTAATTATACTATCTTAGAAAACACATATTGTTAAACTTATCTTGGAAAATATGACTATTTTGACAATATAGTGCAGTCTTATGAACGATCGCTTTAGGTCTAATATTAGCATCAAAAAATATGCTCCCTATCATTGCTACGGCAGCATTTATATTTCCACTAGGTAATGTTGGCAACACTGACGCATCTACTACGAACAGCTTTTCTAATCCTACGACTCTAAAAGATAAATCTACCACAGTATTTTTCTCACCTGGCAACCCCATAGAACATGTACCGACAGGGTGGTAACTTGACAATGTTAAATGTCTTACATAACATTCTAAATACGAATCGCTAAAGAATATATGATCTTCGCAACCAGGAAAATGTCTACCATTCAAATATGCTCCAATGTCTTTCATTGCAGATGACTCGACAAGTTTTTTCATTAACTTTAAACCGTTTACTAAAATTTCAACGTCGTTTCTGTTTGATAGATACTTGGGATCAAATACAGGCCGATCTTTGATATCTTTACTTGTGATATAAACTTCTCCTTTGCTTTTTGGGTGTAACACAACGGGTAATATTGTTGCTACATATTTATTCATTGTTTTCGCAATATACTTCATCCAGATATCGTCTTTTACACCTAAATTCTTGCTAAAAAGTGTACCTCTATCAGAAGACAGGCCTACTGGCAACACCATGAATTGTAGATCAGGAATTCCCTGATTTTGCGTATCCACAAAGCCTACGGCTTCACAACCTGACGTTGTTAACGGCCCTTTGCCATTAAAAAAATATTGAAATACATTCATTGGATTTATCATGTCAAATGCATCTATCGATACTGATTTATTAAACAGTACTAAGTCCAATCCTGTTGCTACATGGTCTTGAAGATTTTGCCCAACTGGCAACATCTTCAAAATTGGTATATTTAGTGTTTCAAGGACATTCTTTGGTCCAATGCCAGAAAGCTGTAATATCTTAGGTGTGTTTACAGTCCCAGCGCTTAATATCACTCCTCTTTTAGCGAAAATGTTGTAATTCTTACTTAATATGTCAACATTGACACCTTTTGCAGTGTTGCCGTTAAAAATAATATTTTCTACTAAAGCATTTGTGATTACAAGTTTTTTGAGTAAATCTGCTGTAGACCATCTTTTGCCATTTTTCTGGCTTAGTTTGGTCTTTGCGAAGCCTTCGTTAAAGTTTGTATCAATGGTATTGTAACCTAATTCTTTGGCTGCTTTTATAACTGCTTCAGATAAGCTACTTTCATACTGAACGCTGTTCAAAAAGAGTATTTTTTCTTCAATGTACTGAAGTTGTCTTTCTATATAGTCTTTGGTGTATTTACCATGAAACCAGTCAACATAATGTGACAGGTTGCCTCGGATATGAATCATGTTGTTTAGCTTTGATGAGCCTCCAAGTATCTTGCCTTGTGGTAGTCTACACTTCTGAAACAATAAAACGGGTGAAGTTTATTATAACCACAAATTACGTAAAGTACAATATCCAAATACCCATTGAATTGAATGGATTGGATGGGAATTTGTGGAATAACCTATTTAAGCTATATGGAACGTAAAGCTTATGTCATATCCTGGGCTATACTATACTGAATAAGTAGCTTCTGTAGCATGCATGCAGGCTGATCTGTTTATTAGACAAAGACCTACTCGCCATCGACTTTGATCATCGAGTACCAGGTGTGTATAGGACAATTATTAAAATATTATTATGAAAAAGTTATTAAAGCCAATGTAGGTATGTGATATTTTAAAAAATGTATTCTGAAGTATTTTGTTTCATTGCCATAGAACTTTATTAAAATATCAAACAACTGGAAACTTTTAAAGGAACTAACTCTATTGAACATACAAAAATTCCATAAACCCATACTTATGTTGGTATTTTATACCACAAATAAATAGAACTTTTTCCTATATATTATGCCTTTCCTATTTTCTTCGTATATATAACCTATTTCGAAAATAGTTAATCAACATCAATTTAAGCAGAATCTTTTAATATTTGCTACCACCTTCGCCGTTGGAAGCATTATGCCAGCAACCTAAAGCCGTGTTCCGCTTCGTCAAGGAGCTGGAATGGTTTGGGTAGACCCTGGCAGGGGGAAATGCACAATACACCTCAAGCAGGGCGTTAGTGCAGGTCTTATCTCCCCCCATTACCAATAAGAAATAAGACTATTTAGATGTAAAACATATAAAATTAAATAATATCTTACCCTGCCATCCATAGCCAAACAAGCCCCATCCTGTGGCTTTGTCTCAAACTGCCAGTCAAATACAGATCTATGCAGGAACGGCCCCAGCACTGGTATATCAAGCAGTGCATGGCCACGAGACCCAGCTTCCAGTATGATAAAACTGTGATTTGTTTCCGCTGCTAGTCTGTGACCAATCACAGAACCTGCCGTGCCTGATCCAACTGAAACAATAGGTAATAATTAGTCTGTCAGTTGGATTATCAAAAAATATTGGACATATTTCTTTATTTTATAACTCAATAGAAATAGACAAATACAAAGAGTGTCATCGTTCGGGAGTAGGGGCTCGTGACGTCACGAACTACTAAAAAGTGTAGTGGGCCTTGACGTCACGCAGGATTTCAGTGCTCTATATCTCTTTCATTTTTTGTTTTGACAAAATAAATAATATGTATTCAATATTTATTGATAATGTAAATGACAGAACAAAAATGTAATGTAATAAAAATTACTTAAACAACCATCATCGACTGCATCATCGCGTACCAACAGGTGACATAGAGGTCAAACGCTAGCCTATAACATATTTAAAAAAAACTAGAAATCTAGCCTATTGTGAGTATTACAACAATGACCTTGATATTAAAAATGTGAGTTAGTCTGTTTGTTAACTTATTATGGTTAAAATAAATTGATTTGGCTGGTATTTTGCACTACCATAAAAGGTACAATATACTCAAACACTTACCTCAACACTAACAAGGGAATAATATTCTGTCTAATGATGGTAGGTGCATTATATTGATTTTCGGCCTAATTTGCTAGCAAAAGGTAGCTTACCACCATCAAGAAGAAAATCTGCCGCCATAACCTTGTGGTATTCCGGCAGCACACAGCCCTTGAGATTCAGACCATTCTTGGCCTAGAGTGGTTACCATCATCAACTACATCCCTTAGCACCAGTCAAGATAGTGGTCGCCCTCCCTATCAGCTATAAAAAATAAATACCTACATTTATCCGCTATATGTTTGAGATGGGCGTTGATTAAACGAACTAGTTGAAAAAACTGTCCATCGACTGTCAACGTTTCGACCGTTAATCGTTTACCGATCAACTAGTTGAATCCATAGACGGCAAATTTCAAGAGTACAGAGAAATGAATTAGTTGACGTCAACGAATGGAGGTGCGCCACGCGATTTACTGTCAACTTGATTTTGAATGGTAACATTCGTTGTTAGACGGCTAAATTTGATAATGGAAAAGGGAATTGCAACTACGTAGGTAATTTTAATAGCTCTATTAAATCTAACATATTTAGTAATATTAATAGCTCTAAATGCAAAGATAAGGTATTTAAATTTCTTAGAAATTTACGTCATGATGTAAAACTAAAACATACCTACTAAAATCAAAATATATTTATTACTGAAAAAATTAAAATACAATTAATGTACAACGCTATTGGGATTTAAACGATTGAATGAACCAATACTACAATAACGGTTGAATTCATACGAGCACTGCAAAATGGACTATGGTTAAAGCATTAACTAGTTAATCGACTAGTTAACGGAGGTTAATTCAACACTCAAGTTGCGTTTACGAAAAATATGTCAACGACCCATCGCTACTATACGTTTGAAAGCGGTAGCATAATTGAATTATAGTATGATGCAATTATTCATTAGGTACTAATAATATAAATATTGTTCAAGTCAGTCCTATTTTCTTTGGCCCTCAGGTAGTGAGGCTAGCGCAACGACCAAATATATATATAAGCAGATTTCACTAAAGGTATTTTTATTAAAAGGCCTATACCATAGAAAAGATAATAATACTACGTATGGCTATACCCTTAATTATGTGCTTATACTTCTTTGGAACTTATATAAAATACTTACCTATAATATAATCATATTCTTCTAGGATATTTTCACTAACACATAACCTATCACTGTAGTATACGAAATAACTAAATAACGTGAACAAGTTCACGCAAAAACTGAAGAGAATGAATTGGAAACAAAAGACGGGTGACATTTTTAGTTAAATAAAAACATAACTTTCAGCAAATCTAAAGTTATTTCGATTTTCAGTAAACATTTCTTTATTTGTTTACATTAGATCAGCTGTGTGCGAGTGCGACTGCGCGATGTGACAATTAACTGACATGTGTCACGCACTCACGTCACGTCAATGTCAAATAACATTGGGGATACCAGTGTAAGGGTTTCGTAAAATACTGTAATGCCACTGAATTTAGTATGCGTAATGATGGTGTAGTAAAAATCGATGTATAGGGCACAGTGAACAGTTATTACCGTTACAATGAAAGCAAACAGATAAAATAATTCAAATTATATTATATAGTCATTAGAATAATATTCTGCTTATTTTATTTATACTTAAATTATACATGTAATATTTGTGGCTCTAATTTAAGTCTATCTATAGTTTCTTGAGGCATACAATATACTGGATTAACGTTTTTTATTGTAGTATTTCCAAGCAGAGAGAGTCCGGCTAGTCCAAATAACGTGTGAAACGGATCAGTAATATCACCAGGCCTATCACTGAAGCCACCTGTTTCAGCATCTTGGCAGGCTAAGATGAAATCTTCTAAGCTTTTCTTATCCACCCAGTGTATCCGGTTCAACATTGAGAGTGATGACATCACCCACCTGTGAATGTAATATTACAATATGGTAAATTTTTGAAAGGGTGGCAACACCGGCAACTCTAATCATGAGCGCCAAATAAAGTAAGTATTTTATATATTCAACTACAATACATGATAATAATGAATCTTACCAAGAATAGCAAAGGTCTGGCAATTTTTCAGGTCTACCATTAAGACCACCGCTGGGCAGTTGTCGTTCACAGAGCCACCATGCTAACTCGTCTGCTTTTAGGGCATCCATCCTCTTGCATATCGACAAAGTTCCTACACAGCAGTATATTAACCCTGCAAAATTGTATAATATAGTGTCTAGAATGTAAAGCAGTAAATAGAAAGTTATCAGTAGTGAGAACTAAACTTATTGTAGTGATGACATATCATTAGTTTGAAATAAATGCCACTAACTTGATCTATCCCTTACGGTCAGTTCACACCGCGACGCGACGTGACGATGTATCTTATTTTGTAGTTCATAAAGTTCAATTGTTTATCACGCGGCTTCCCGCTGAAGTGGCGCAGCCAGAAGTATCACTATCTTAATAAGTGCGCGCCGCGGCGCGGTCTGAGTTAACCCTTACTTATCATATTTTGATTTCACAGCCGATATAGCATACACATAACATTATTTGATTGGCTAGCAATATTAGTTAGCAAGTTCAGACATAAAAATTACACTTTTATCATATAGCCTCATTACATAGTTTGTGGTTAGGACTAGTGTAATCATATAAAGTGTCTTGTCTTGGATTTGTTGCTATTAATTAATATTTATTATGTAGAATCAGTTAAGATGTCAAGTAGAATGATTTTTGCACTAATTGCATCAGAATTAAACGGTTTTGGAACCATTAATCTATGCAACTTACATAGGTCTTTTAACGCTCAGAGAGGATATGAAAATCTTAAATTTCAGAACTCTATTTAATTTTACCTGCATGACTCTCCGAGCCCGGTTTTGATCCAAAGCCTCCATCAAAGTTCATACAACTCAGCACAAAGTCAACAGCTTTGTTCAAATCTATGGAATCCAACCGATGTAGCAGTGACAGGCACATCACTGCACAAAATGAGAATCTGGTGTCCACTTCACCCCATTTATCACCTGCGAGAAGTAATATTTATGTACAGAAAGACAAAATACGACGAATAAATTGTATGAAAGTTGTATTATTTTAGTATAATGAGATAGAAATATTTATACTACTTTATATTATTTTGTCTTGATATTGAAGATATTAATTTACTCATAGTTTTACCGTAACAGGCTTTCTGACAGAAGTCTCAGGTTTTGGATGTTTTATCTCCTAGACATGATCATCATTTATTAGACAGTGACAGCACTACATGCGAGAGTAGTACAACAATATATTGGGACGTTTGAACATTATTTCATACTTTATCGAGTATATCTCTGGCCCAGTGGTAGAATTGTCCTAGATCTGTTCACTTGCAACTTAATGAGCGCCGATTATACTTTTCAGATAGCACAAACTAAAATCACCATCTTCATGAGCAAGAGTAACTCTCTCAGGTTTCCTTCGTTAAGCACCACAATGACATAACCATGTGTAGGTGTGGTACAAGCGCGCCAAGTCAGGGGATAGGAAGCATGAGCATTGACGGCGGATTGACAGAGCGGAGTGGTCTGCATCGCCTCCCTGTCCCAGCACACATCTCTTACGCGTGGTACAGTGGTTTTCGGTCAATTTTAATATACATAAAACTTACCGAAAAAGCTGCCATCATCTTGCTGCAAAGACACCACATATCTCACGACTGCCTCTACATCTATGGCATCCAAACGGTCATACATTGCTAACACCTGTTGATAAATATGGGTTGAAGTATTTATGACATGAGAATTGGCATGTAATAAGATTAAATTATGAAGTCGGTTAAAAATAGCAATAAATTACAAGTACAGATTATTAACTTAAGTGTACTCAGCAATTGACTGCTACCTCACCAGATGACAAGTGACAATGCAGTTCAAGATGTGCCTACCTAGACCTCACTTAGAAGAAAACCATTTACTTGTGACTGTGAAGACCCTCATACTATACACTAGCTGTGCCCGCGACTTCGTCCGCGTGGAATAGTGTCTTTGGGTAGCATTAACAAATAAGACGCATATTGACGAAAAGACGAATAATTTTTAATATTGTTATAGCAGCAACAGAAGTACATCATCTGTGAAAATTTCAACTGTCTAACTATCACGGTTCATGAGATACAGCCTGGTGACAGACGGACGGGCAGACAGACAGACAGACAGACAGACAGACAGACAGACAGACAGACAGGCAGACAGACAGACAGACGGACAGCGGAGTCTTAGTAATAGGGTCCCGTTTTACCCTTTGGGTACGGAACCCTAAAAACCATATTGATTTTCAAATTTTTTTACCAACCCCTTGCAAAAATCCTGCAACACGTATTTACTCATTTATTTACAGAAGTGCTTAAGTAAATCTATAAGTTTTAAATATGTATGTCATGATTATACATGGAAACAAATTACTGGACCAATTTTATTATGTCACAGAGTAAATAATAGTACTAAAGTAAATATAATAGTGCAACTAGTGCAAGCTTTGAAACCTCAAGAAAAGGAAAGAAATGAATCAATAGATCCAAAGTGATTGCTAATAAAACATTTGAATATCTAGTTAGGCTTCCATACCCAAAGGGTAAAACGGGACCCTATTACTAAGAATCCACTTTCTGTTCGTCTGTCACCAGGCTGTATCGAACCGTGAACATTAGACAGAAATTAGAATGAAATACATATTTAAAGGGGGCTCCCACACAACAGACATGATTTTTTTGGCATTTTTATATATAATGGTACGGAATCCTTTGTGCGCAAGTCTGACTCGCACTTGGCCAGTTTTTTTTATGTTGTGTTCACAATGAAGCATATTAACAAACCTGTACAGCACTCAGTGTATAGAGCATGTGGGGATCATGCCCCACACTTGCGGATACACCTCCACTCTCACTGTCTTGACATGATGATATGAACTCTATTATTTCTTCTTTAGGCATTCTGGAAAATAATAAAATAATAAATGGGATGAGTTAGGGGCACACAATCAGCCTATTCTAGTCTAACTGGACAAAGGCACTATGTATGTCACGGTCATGACCTAGGTTTTAAATAACAAACCTCTCCAGCTCTTGCCAGCATTTACAAACAACCATTGCATTGGTTTGATTCACTTAAGGCAAGTTTCAAAAATTCCTGATATCGCTAACAGGAAGAGAGCTAACAGATATTTGATAGCTTTTATCTGGCATCATGTGTCAGATAATTTTCTAATGCATTATCAGGAACTGGTGAAACTGGCCCTGAGTCTACAAGATCTAATAATTTTATAGTCGAAGTCTGCAGCCAGTTCTTCTGAACTGGCTGGCAGGATACCCAGTCTAGAAGGCAGGATGTGACAAAACATACATTGTCAAGAGCCTGAATACTTTCAATTTCTAGACAAACCCCTGTCTTACCGAAGGGTAATTTCTATCTATATTTATAAAATCTGTCTTACAGTTAGGTGAGACACTAAGCATTACTTCTCTGTGAGACATAAAAATGTTTACCTACAACTATGCTTGAAATTGAAGTGATGAAATGAAGCGCAATTAGTGACAGGTTTGTAAAATTGAACAACAATACCTTGAGGATTGCCCCATGAGTTCCATCGCAGTGAGGCTCCAGTAAATACCTGACATCCTCAGATATTCCGTCATACAAAATTCGTAGTCATCTTTATTCAATCCATAGCCTGCTAAATAGTCCGAGTGCTTTTGAAGAAGAAGTGTCCTAGGCCTGTCCTCTTTGAGGACTACGTCTTTTGTTGTAAATGCCATTATATACACGCTAATGAGAGTAAAATTAAAAGATTGTTGTGAGTTTTATTTTGTATGTTCGCCACAACAATGTTCGCCGACTGTGACCACAGAGTACTTTATACTGTGACTGAATGTCTAAAGTGCTGCCAACTGTACCGTCATCTTTGTAGCTAAATCTTTCCATTCCAGAAATTAGCAAATTGAAACATATATAAATATATAAAAATCGGTAAATTTGCACTTGTCAATCTAATTAAAAGTGATCATTTAAGGGTACTTTTATCCATTTGAGGCAAGGAACCATAAAATTCACAATATACCTATTTAAATAGTTGGAATATTTATATGGCTGGAAGTGCACCTGCACAACCCAGCTTAGGAAGTATACAGGCCCTTGGCTTCCACCACCGGTTATTATTATCCAGATTTTGTGTGTTGTAACGGTGCTAGGAAACGTAGCTAAACTTTTAAGCTACAACTTTTCGAAAGTTTTAGCTGACAGAAATTGGCCATATCTAGCTATAAAGTAGCTAAGTTGGCAACACAGATTGACTGATTGATGATGTTTTGTTTGTCAGTTGTAATGAACTGACAGCGTGAGGAGACAGACATTGACAATCAGCTGTAAACCGTCAAAGGCATCAAACCGTATAATGGAATGTTTATAGCTGGTTGCATTGTCATCCTAAAAATATCTATTCATTAAACATTAAACAGTTTTAGAATTTGTAAATAATTATACCTAGTCAAAAATTTAAAATATGTAATGATTTGCAAAACTACCTAATATAACTAAACGCCATTTAGTTATTCTGAGTGTATCGTGGCGACAAATATTTTTTCTCATTTCACGCAGAAAATTGGTAGATTTATGTTGAATTGCATGTTTGAGGCGGGAAATTTAAAAATATTTTAAATATTAGTAAAAATTCATAAAAGTGGATGTTTGGAACCACAACACCATCTAGCGCTCCAAGCCGATCTCACCTGCAAGTGGTCATCCAGCTAGATAACGGACGAGGCAACGACGACCTACTGATGGCAGGATACCCATCACGAACATCCGTAGCTAACTACATGCAACAGGCCTGTGTTGGGCAGCAGCGATACCAGTGCGATGAGTAGCCAGTTACCGGTATCAGTACGCCCTGAAATTCTGACCTCGCAACATTTGTATGTATTTTATCTGTCTTTATAATGCCACTTATTTGACCGTCCATGTGCAGAACCAGCGGTCTGCATCTATACCCACACGTCGTAGTGTGTGACAAGGGGATCTTATGTATCTTAAATTGTTCACTTCGGTATTGTAGGTTTTGTTCAAGACGCTAGACTGGATAGGCCGCATAACGGCGACTACAGCGACCTCTCACGATCGTCTAGGGATGGGATGCATTTTTTTTAAGCTCGATCCGATATTATGGGTCTTAAATTATTCATCCTGCCAATAAACACGACATCTTGTCTATATCTTGTTACACTCAATACAGTGCTACAAGTTTCACAGGCCAGTTAGTTTGTCAGATGAGTTTTTTTATTGATTACAATTCAGATGTCCCTGCTAGGGGTACAAATATAGCACTTTACTAATAGATGTGACACAAGTTTGATTGCACAGCCTGTGGTCTGAACTTAGAGCATAGCGTTTTATATAAGTACAGTACAGTAAGTAAGTTCAATTTTACATACCTATAGCATTTTAGGATAAAGGTACTTAATATTATGTAAAGTGCCTAGTAGGTAATAATATTCTATGACAAAATAGTGCATAACATAGGGATAATATACTTGAAAATGTTCACTGACAGAATACACTTATAGTTTGGAGCCATAATTAAAATTAAAATATATACCTACCTATATTTAAAAATAATTAAGATAGTTTAAAAACTGAAACAACCGATTCCATGCCCCGCGATTACGTAGTAACTATTATATAATCTGTGCCCGCGAGTCAATTTCAGTAGCAAGTTTGAGACGTTTATCATCATATCTCTGGAGATACTTATCAGATCTCGATGAAATTACAATGGGACCACCTCGTAAACGTATCCTACCGATAACAAAAATAATCATTCGAATCGGTTCAGAATTGACGGAGTAATCGCGTAACCTACTACAAAAAAAACATACAGAAGAATTATTAATGGACTTATGGTATCCAGCTATGGGGTTGCACCAAAAAAATCTATATGTTATAGATAATACAAAGATTCCAAATTAAAGTACTCAGGAGTATTGTACGTGCACCGTGGTACATCAGAAATGACGATCTTCACCGGGACCTAAAAGTGGAGCACGTCGCTAAAACAATCAAACAGTTTGCTGAAGCTCACGATCACAGACTTCACCATCATGTGAATGTCGAGGCTATCCAGCTCCTCGACAACACGGAAATAGTGAGAAGACTTAAAAGGGTCAAACTCTTCGAGTTACTTTAGTGATACTTTATCAAGTGAACAAAGTGTAGTGATAGTGAACGCTATAAAAAGAACACAAGAACAAAGTGTCTTCCCCTTAATAGAGACATTAAGAAAAGTGTTAATGGACACATTCTTAGTAATATTCTAATAGCAAATTAAGTCAAAATCAAATTACTCACTAGCCTTAATTGTTATAAGGCTAGATTGTAATGGTAGTGAGATATCTGCATCAAATAGATCATCATCATCATTATCAGCCAATTTCCGTCCACTGCTGGACATAGGCCTCTCCCATGGCACGCCACTGAGCTCGATCTTCACCTATTCGTTTCCAACCGCTGCCAGCCAGCTTGCGTATATCACCGCTCCACCTAGCTGGAGGGCGCCCTACACTACGTTTGCTGAGCCGTGGGCTCCACACCAGAACTCGTTTACCCCAACGGTTATCGGCATGGGCGCCGGCAGCGGGGTGCCAGGGGGTGCACTTGCACCCCTTGGGAAACTCGGGATCAACAGAAATTATTGAAATAAAATATATAATAAATTCATAATGAATAGTCAGAAATTTGTAAATGTCTCGAACATTCAGACTAAAATTTCATCTTTTTATTAACAATCATATACGGCAACGATTGTAAGAAAACTAAAATCTGCACCACCTGGAAATTATTTCTGCCGGCGCCCATGTATCGGTTCTGCGACAGATGTGACCGGCCCACTGCCATTTCAGCTTGCTAATCCTCTGAGCTCAGAGGATCAAATAGATAACTGATTATTAAAAAAAAAACAGACGAATTGAGAACCTTCTCTGTTTTTGGCAGTCGGTAGAAAGTTATGGAACTGGCTTCAAAATTCCCATGTAGGCTTTTAGAGCTAACAAAATCTGAGGGTAAATAAAAAAAAGTTCTCGCTTAATTCTCTCCACAGGCGCTTCCTGCTGACACAATTATCGACAGAGCCTAGGTACGCGGCGCGCTCCAGGCTATCAAGTTTATAATTGATTGACCCTGTCCTTCCCACACACTCGAGGTCTCCTGAACTTATTGCATTAAGGTAAACTGCACGTAGGTATACACAAAAATAAATACCCTTGAAAAATTATGTTTATTTTTGTTGTGACTTCACAGGGTAAGTGTATTTCGCCAGTGATCCAATGATCGTCGTTAAGAACAGAGATGCAATTATACAAATGTCTAGCTTCATCTCCATTTATTTATTAAACGTTTGCGATGATAGGACGCATCGATACCAATGTAGAGACTTCCACCTCTGATGTTAAGTTACGATTTCTAAGATGGTACCTATCGTCTTGTAAGTTGCATGTAAGTGAAAGATGACAGTAAAGCCGCATTTTCACTAGGGGACATGTCGCGGGAACAAATCGCCCGACATTCACGTAGATGTATCTGCAAAAGTTGCGGGACAATGTCCCGTGACATATGACTTGTTCACACTAGCCAGTCATGATCAGTATGTCGCCCGAGGAGGTAGTGTTGTTCAGTGCAGCAGGAACACAAAGCGACACACGTTCTCACTAGTCAAAGCCTGTCCGGCGACTGTCGAGGGACACGAAGGTCGCGCGTGTCGACGCTCGCAGACCGTCGACTAGCGACAAGTTGCGCGACCCGTAAATGTCCCAAGCGACGTCGGACGACGTCGGGCGACATCGCGCGGGACACGTGAATTTCGTGTCGAGCGACAGAGTCGCGCAACAAATGTCCCCTAATGAAAATGCGGCTTAAGCATCGATGTATATGTACCGATGGCAGTAAGATATGTCTTTGTTTGATGGGTGGTTTGAATCTCTCTCTACATCTTGCCACCAGTCAGTGGCCACCCATTTAGAACCTAGGCATTACGTGTGGGGTTAATGATTAACGACTGTTTTCAATAACTCACCTTAATGAATAACAATCGTAGATCTGCATTTCAATAAACAAGAAATGACAGGGATAGCTTTCGCCCCACGCTTTCACCCGCCTTTCACCAATGATTAGGTAACTATCTGTCAGAAAAAAAAATCAATATTTTGATACGATTTTGATTGAAATGGCGGTAAGGGTCAGTTCACACTGAGACGCGACGCAACGTGACGATGCTTGTGGTTACGCGCTGCGCAGCGCGGTGCAGCCCTACACAGCGAGACGTGCGGTGCCGCCTAATTATCTCAATGAATTGTGTATATATTTGTGTAGTAAATAAAGCTCTATTTTGTATTATGCAGCTTGACACTGCGCCGCGAGCTGCCGAACTATCGTAATTAAATGTGTATATTTTGTGAAGTACCTTAATAAAGTTCATTTTTGTATTACACTCTTAAAAAGTGCGCGCCGCGTCTCGTCGCGGTCTGAGCTGATCCTAACTTTCAGTGACAACTTTTACTGGAAGGTATGAGTTAACAACTGTCAGTTAAAAGTATAAGTTGGTTATTGAAAACGGTCGTAAGTTATTATTGACACAGTATAGACATAGTATACAGTATATTAGTACCCTTCCGTAGAGGACTTTTTAGGGTTCCGTAGTCCTGACAGGGAACCCTTATAGTTTCGTCATGTCCGTCTGTCTGTCTGTCCGAGGTTTTGCTAAGAGACCGTTAATACTAGAAAGCTGTAATTTTGTGGGGGTATGTATATAAATTACGCCGACAAAGTGCTGAAATAAAATTGTGAAAAATATTTTTTTTATGGTAGCTCCCCTATATGAGAAGTGCGGATGAATTTTTTTTTAATCGTCTACCCCATCGTGTGGAGTATCGTGGAATAGGTCTTTTAAAATGACTTAGGGTTGTTAATACCATTTTTCGATTGAATGCTCCATTTACGAAATATTAAACTTTAAAGTGCAAATGTTTGTTCCAGTAGGGCGTAACTTAAAAGGAAAATTATAGCGGTTAAGATAACTTTAATAGTTTAGCAGTAATAGTCGTTGAACTTGGGTGTTGGATAATTTTGTACCAAATACAAAATCCTTAGAATAAATCCTTTAAAGTGACAAAGACTGAGTACTTAGTTGCTTGTGTGTAACGGGTAAATACTTGCATTGAATAACAAGCTACTAAGAAACCCTACACTGCGCGCGGCCCGACACGCACTTGGCCGGTTATTTGATCACTAATAATGGCACTAATAGATTACATATTAATATTTTAGACTTAATTATTTATTTACCTACTGCTTTCACGACACGCTCTCACCACAATGTAAAACCAAAACTTATTCCATCAAACTATAACACCGACATATTAAAACACCAACGAAACTGTAGATTGGTTAACTTTACACGTGTGTAATACAAAATAATACATTACAAATTATGGAATTCACGCGCCATTTTACTTCTTAATTCACAATATTAATTCAGACGCGGAATGCTTACCGGCAATTCGTGTCGTGACCAATAGAGATTTTATTTACTATCATTAATTTCATGTCATTTATTGATATCTTTCCATTTTTCAGTCTTGAAAGTGAGACCATAAAGGTACATCACCATTGCGATAACTTTTAAAAAAAATATTTTATAGACTAGTGTTTGGCTACTGTCACGCCTGGTGGTAAGTGATGATGTGGTCGCAATTGGTGAACACGCTAGGCCTATAATACTGTGACTCTCAAGGGCTGTGTGCTGCGGGAACAGCGTAAGGTTATGATGGTAAGCTACTTTTTGGTAGCAAGTCAGGCGGAACGTCTATAGTTATAATATTTTCACCTGTGGTACTTTGGTTTGAACACTTTGAAGTAATGCAAAGGAGGGGCAGGGCGTAGAAGCTTGATTATTGAAAAAATGTCTTTAATTTGGGTATAATATATATATATTAAATTAAGCCACGGTTCGATCCATTGGCAGAGCACCTGGACGTGTAATCCGGGGGGTGCGGGTTCGAGTCCCGTCGGTACGATGAAATTTTGGATTGTGTTTAACAATTTACAAAAATATAAAGTGTGTGACACTTCAAAGAAACATAGTATTAAATACATATGCTTGTATCTGGAGTGGGTTCACGTCAATAGTGCAATGGGTGGCCACTGGGGATCGAACTCACGACCTCTCGATCGCCAGGCCAACGCCTTAGCCATTGGGCTATTGCCGCTATAATATATACGAATTTGTTGTTTATAGCTGTTGCTCGAGACTTTGCTTGAATGCTTCTAATAAATGTGAAAAAAATCTAAAATTTTGCGTGATTTTTGAATAGTCGGGTTTCCGACTTCAAAAAGAGGAGGAGGTTTCTCAATACAGATACCCGTATATATAAATATTTTTATTTTTATGTTTGTTCGCGGAACTTCGTCGTTTATGAACCGGTTTTGATGATTAGTTTTTTGTTGGAAAGGAAATATCTCAAGAGTTGTATTTTAATTTAAACGAGATCTGATAAGTATCTCCAGAGATATGGAGATAAAGACCTCAAACTTGGTACTGCAATTAATAGCCCGGCATTTGAAGTCGGTTCTTTTAGTTTTTGAAAGGTAGGAACGCGTAATGAAGTAAAGATTTCATTAAGATAAAAGGTAAGCTTTCGAAGATAATTCAGTTTTATACCTTTTGATGCAATTAGCAAGGAACTTTCTACGATGTTACCAGCATGATTAATTCCTGGCTAGACGATGTAGGTGGATCAAATACTGTGTTCTAATAATAATATTGTGTAGTGAGTTCGATCCCCACCCATTGCACTATTGACGTGAACCCAGGGCCGGATTATCCATAAGGCGGATTAGGTAACTGCCTAGGGGCCCCGCACTGACTAGAGGCCCACGGGGGCCTAGTCGAAAAAATTCGTGACATTCCCCATTATTTACATCCGGTAATGTTGCCATACAAAAAATGATTTTACTTACTGTAAAAAGCGTCATCTAACGGTATTTGGTAGAATGTGGAAGTATTCTATCGGTTGAACGACGAATTGATATCGGTTGATCGGTTAATCGGTATCTATTGTTATAATATGTATCGAACCATTTCAATTATAATGTTCTTGACTTATGTTTGAAAAATATATTTTAAAAAGTAAGAAAAGTGTAAAGGTAAGGGGCCCCGAGAATTGCATTGCCTAGGAGCCCCGAAAGGTTTAATCCGGGCTTGCGTGAACCCACTCCAGACACAAGGATAATTAGCTTAGTTAATTATAAATAATAATTAGTGAACTAATATATAGATGTAAACTTCTAGGTTTTTCGTAATATCAGGCATTCAAACGTGAAAAATACTTGTTAGACGTGTTTTAACTCCAAAAAAAGGGGAGTGTTATGAATATGTTGAAGTGTGTATGGCACCTACGAGTATGCTGCCGAACGGGTGAATTGATTTTGATTCAGTTCATTTTGTAAACCGACTTCAAAAAAAGGAGGAGGTTTCTCAATTCGACCGTATATATATTATTATATATTATTTATTAAATGTAAATATATATATATATATATTATATATATATATTTTTATGTTTGTTCGCGGTTAACTTCGTCGTTTATGAACCGATTTTGATTATGCTTTTTTTTTTTGGAAAGGAGATATCCCATGTGTGGTACCATGGTAATTTTATCGAGGTCTGATAAGTATATTGAGATAAACACCTCAAAATTGGTACTGAAAATGAATAGCGCGGCATTGAAGTCGGTTCTTTTTTATTTAGTTTTTAAACGATATTATTTACAGGTGACTTGACCGGAGTGTTTTACCTATGATTCAAGAGAATCTGTTTTACTTTTTAAATAGTTAAAACTTATGTGCACAGGTATGATCGAATTAAAATTTGGCATCCTGTTCATCATCATCAACCTATCTCTGTCCACTGCTGGACATAGGCCTATCCTATGGCACGACACTGAGCTCGATGTTCAGCTCCTTGTTTCCAACCGCTGCCAGCCAGCTTGCGTATATCATCGCTCCACCTAGCTGGAGAGCGCCCTACAATACGTTTACCGAGCCGGGGTCTCCACTCTAGAACACGTCTACCCCAACGGTTATCGGTTTTATGACAGATGTGACCAGCCTACTGCCACTTCAGCTTGCTAATCCTTTGAGCTACGTCGATAACTTTGGTCCTGTTACTTTATTCATATTGCTAGAAATTGCTGGATACTTGACCTGATGCTGGGGCATCTCCTAAAATCTACCGAATTCTCTCAACTTCACATCAATCATCATCAAGGTGTAGTATTTCGGCTCATTGAAATGGTCTCATGTTTACATAGATCGGTAATCTTGCCCTGATGCTGAGTGAGTTATCTTCTAGAATCTTCCCCTTAGAGCGTTTGTTCACAGCAACGGCACCGGGACGTCACCGGCATCGAAATTTTTTCGGGCCGGTTTGAAAATGATGTGCCGGCGATCGTTTGTACATCGCCACCGATTCCGGTGGTTCTGTTTCTGCTAGCTGTCAAGCGTGGCAGATGCGTTTCCATAGAAATAAAACAAACAACCTTAGATAAAAAAAACAATAAGCTATCGAACGGCGCCGGGCGCCGGCAGTGTGTGGACAAGATCAAACGAGTTTTGTATTGCGAGTCAGTGCCAGCACATCAGCCCGTCAAAATCTCTGGCCGGTTTCTAGCGGTCGTGCCGATCTACTCGAAATATCGGCGGCCGGGATGACGTCGCGCGGTGCCGATCATGCTGTGGACAAGCTGCCATACATACATATGTACCGCTACTTCGGCGCCGGCATTTTGTTGCCGGTGACGTCCCGGTTGCTGTGGACAAACGGCGTTAGTGTTCACGCTAAACGCAACTTTCACATTTTACAGTGGCCCTCCGGTGAAGGAAAACATCGTTAAGAAAACTTCGGCGAAGGAAGCTGGTGGGATACAAGTGTTGGCAAGCTTGTATCAAACTAGCAACGGCCTCAGCATGGTGATAGGATACTGTCTGGTGTCCGTCAGGTCAGTTACCAACCGCGAGTTGGAAAATCTGTCAGCAAACATCAAATTTTTTCCGGCAGCTGTCCTTCAGAGCTAGTTCCCATGCGTGCTACCATCATCAACCGCATCGTCACTTACCAACAGGGGCCTTATTCAGTATGACCAATGACATAACGCATTCCTTAACGCGCTACGTTACGTTATTGAAAAATTGTATTCTGTATGCCACAAGTTAGGTAAATTATACAAAACGCGCGCGTTACACTTCCTCATATGACACGATATTTTGACAGCTCAAAACGCGCTCATAACCTTATCCTACCGCGTTTTAATTGGCATAGAGAATACCATAACGCGGAGATAACGTAACACGGCAAGGTAAGACTTTAAAATGGTCATACTGAATAAGGCCCCAGGTGAGGTAGTGGTCAAACAATAGCCTATATGATATTATAAAATTTCTAATTGTGCCCCGCGGTTTTACCCGCGTAGACATCGTTGCCATAGGCATTTTGGGATAAAAAGTACCCTATGTGTTATTTCAGGGTCTAGGCTATCTACCAAATTTCCACTCAATCGCTTGAGTAGTTTTAGCGCGAACAAATAACATTTATAATATTTGTAGGAAGTAGGTAGAATTAGGCTCGTCAATCGAAATTAAAAAGAAACAATGTATACAAAGATGGCTACGGAAGCGTCCGCCAGTCATCACTAGACCTAAATGTCATACATCATATCCACCAATCAAGCTAATGCATCTACATACGACTATGATGCGACATCATGCGACACGCGACAGATGGACGAAACAATTTGAGGCAATGTAATTAAAGTTTCACTTTAATAAATCCCCTAAGCGGCCGATCAAAATGATTAATAACTAAATCATATTTATAAGTGCAATAAAGCGTATTATTTCCATTGAAAGCCTTAGAGGTCGTCTACCCCTGTCAATACGTATTAGAACCTAATGAATGTGCATAATCGAAGGCGTTGGATTGAATGCAACTTCGCAGTATATTATTTGGAGAAGGGAGCATACTTCATTATTACTCATAGTGGGCGTTTGATGGCCACGAGACGTCAAATTATGTATAGTCTGACAAGTTCATGACGTTATAAGATACGTAGCTGTAAATACAGATAGTTTGTATATGTAGGTATTAGACAGAGTTATCAAATATAATGTCACCACCTTGCCCCTAGACATAAGCCAATTTCTGTTTTAATTCAGGCTAACGCAACTTCAAAATGTATGGGATTAGCAATTGCGGAAAAAATAATGTCATTCCCATACATTTTGAACTTGCGTTAGTGTGAATGAAAACAGATATTGGATTTTGTCTAGGGGGCCTTACCTGTTCAGTTTGTAGTGTCGCTGTGTTGCGCTTTGTCAAAGCAACCTCAACCATTTTATTTGAAAAAACTTTAGTTCTAATATCATTCGCCTATAGATCATTTGGTCGCTCTATAAAATACATTGGCATAGGCATCATCAGGCAGGATTAATGTAGTTACTTATTTATTAAGAGTAGGATTCTTTGTGTTTAAAGTCACTCGGACACTAATACTTACTAGTTTTCTAGATGGCTGATATGGTAGGTTAATTTTCAAGATGTAATTATTGAATAATTCAATTATTATAGTATATAAAGAAAAATCTGGCCCACAAATGTCGGGTCAGCTAGTTAGAATAAAAATAAATAAACAAGCCCAGTTGGAATTCTGATAAGTTCATAATACTGAGTAACTACACCATTGAAATTGTTTTCAAACCGATATACACTTATAACAACAATCACACATTTTAATACAGAACTGACCGACCAACGGTCGAGACCCATTCAAATTTTACCAAACAAATCTTCCCTGGGGGCGCCGACTGTCAGCAGAGAATAATAAATTATAAACAATACTTACTATCGTACTGTGAGTCCGAGTGTTATGTATTCAAATAGTTCAGCTTTCTATTAAAGCTTCATTCGTTTGTTAAATATAATTTGTTTTCTTAATTTTTAATCTCAAAACATTCGAGATTAGATTTTTAGTATATAATATATGCATTATGCATACCTGTTATTATATATCTTGGTCAACGTGAGCAGGTTAAACCACAGTTATACATTATTGTATTGCCATCGACCCTTGATACGAGTGCCAATTTTTAAGTTAAGAGCGAACGCGGAGTGCCCTTTTCCATACTTACAAATGTATTCCCCCGTTTCCTTCCTGGAAAATGCTTCTATAGCACAATTTTTTTCTACAAAATATCAAGGTCTGCTGTAGCTACGCCTCATTTGTTTTTTTGACCAACCAATTGCATTAAGAAATATAAGCCTTTTAATCTCCTCTTTGAGATTTTTGATTTTTTTATCTATTTACAATTGGTTGGTTAAAAAAAGAAAATGATAGGGGCGTAGCTACAGCAGACCTTGATTTTTGTTGAAACAAATCTGTATCTAGAAGCATTTTCCAGGGAGGAAACGGGGGAATACATTAGAATGGAAAAGTGCACCCCGCGTGGTGAAAATGCGCTGAAAGATTCCTTTTACAAGATAAGTTTATACAGTACCCGCTTTGGTAGTAAATAAAGCACTTCGAGACGATACTCCATGAAGCTGAAACCAGGCGATTATCTCCCTCTTCAGTTTGAAGTACATTATTGTGCATGATTTACCGGTAATTGTAAATCATACAGTACCCGACGGTACATATATACCTAGCTAAATCACTTCGAGCTAAATAGTGATATACACGGCTGGTTTCAGCTTCGTAGCGCTTTGTGATTTTTGTGACCAAGTGTGTCAGCGCCAAATTTAATACACGAGTAAAGAAACGGAACTTCTTTCGTTTTTAGGGTTCCGTGCCCAAAGGGTAAAACGGGACCCTATTACTAAGACTCCGCTGTCCGTCTGTCTGTCTGTCTGTCTGTCTGTCTGTCTGTCTGTCTGTCTGTCCGTCTGTCACCAAGCTATAGCTCATTAACCGTAATAGTTAGACAGTTGAAATTTTCACAAATGGTGTATTTCTGTTGCCGCTAGAACAACAAATACTAAAAACAAAATAAAGTTAAAAATTAAAGGGGGTCCCCATACAAAACACCTGTTTTTAAACGCCATCTATCTAATTAGTTTCGGCAAAATGACATAGGTAGCGCTAGTAAACGAGCCCCGTCTATCTAGATCGCGACCAAACCAAATATTCTTGGTAATATCAATTAATCAAATATATGAGCTTGAAACTCTGTTATGTTTCGTATTGTACGGAACCCTCCCTAAGTGTGCGATAAAGAGCCGCGATGCTGACTCGCACTTGGCCAGTTTTATTTTACTCATGTGATTTAACCACCGATATACATATTACTTTACAGGTCAAGCTCATAAATCGTGCTAATTAAACATAGGTCTGTATGTTCTTTGTGATATTTACATCAGGCTATAGAACTCATCAGCATCATCACCATAATAAGCCGTATCAATCCACTGCTGGACATACGCCTGTCCCAAGAGACGCCACTGAGCTCGATCTGCAGCTCTTCTTTTCCAGCCACTGCCCACCACAGGCAATATAATTTACAAAAATATAATTGTTCTTTGTTCATCTTCTATTATGATATGAAAAAAGGTAGGGACTTAGATGGTTAAGGCATTATACCTATTTTATTATAATGGTGAAGGAGACAGTGACAAATTGTAGTGGGTATAAGGTAATGTTTGCAATCCCTTATACGTTTTCAGAGCAATTACCATGAAATGGTTTGACACGATCGCAATTTTATGCGGCTGGGAGGTGATCCTTATATAAAATGTAACGATCATTACCCGTATGCAAGGAAAGGGTTATGTTTTTCCCGCGTATCTTTTATGTTTGTAATATTTTTTATTACCTACCTTATATATTTCAAGCCCCTGATATCGTCAAATACGTCTTGCCAGCCCAAGAGTCGGTGTATAGTCCAGTCAAAATAGACATTACAGTTTGCATTAATTCCCAACAAGCTGGATTTTTGTGCAGGCCTTAAATTCGTCATTACAAATGATATGTCAAAAGTCCCCATCGATCCCGCTTGTGCGTTGTTTTTTATTCGAGGTCAAAGGTCACAAATTTGCGTTTTTCGCGATTTTCAGAAAAACGATAAGTTTTATCATAAAAGTACCTGTAATCAAATTGTAGATCATAAAATTATCTATAAAAAATGTGTCAATACTTTTTTTTCTACGAGCCACCGTTTTTGTGATATAACGATTCAAAAAGTTATAAAAGTTGTTGTCGTCATAATATGCATGAGTACGCCACGTATATAGATAGATAGATAGATGAATACTTTATTGCATACCAATCAACACATTATAATCTAAGACAAGGAAAAACGAATTAGGTGTGACAATGGGCGGTCTTATCGCTCGTATATATGATGTATGATAAATGATGTATGATTTTCGCAACTACACAAATAACTTTGTTTTTCATAGTGTTTGTATGAAAAACCAAGTTATATTTGCGGTCGCTATATCTCAAAAATTGCTGACTGTACCTCGTTCAAACAAATTTTTGTTGAAAGTTTTTATTGAGGTCTACAGAATATATTTTTTCTAGATTTTTAATTCCCTTCGACTACGAATAAAAAACAACGCACAAGCGGGATCGATGGGGACTTTTGACATGTCATTTGTAATGACGCATCCAAGGCCTGCACAAAAATCCAGCTTGTTGGGAATTAATGCAAACTGTAATCATAATTTAGTCTATTTTGACTGGATACATATATTATGTTACTCTTTGAGCCCAAGTGGTTTTAGATATAGACGCAGACTCTTTGTTTCCAGTCACTGCCCACCGCTTTGCGAATGTCGTCGCTCCACCTAGTCCTGACGTTCGATTGAACTCAAATTTAGTAGGTAGGTATTAGATACTTGCGTATTTTGGTGACAAGACAATGCAATCATATGGTACCATCAAGCTGACCCGATGATGGAGCCGGGCTGTTGGGATTGGAACTCCGTATGAATGGCAAATGGTAAGACAGTCAAACATAATCTGGAAAAATAAACGCGAGTGAATGCCGGTTAGTAAAAACAAAATATGAATATCACTCGTGAGAATTTCATAACTCAAAAAGACAATCGAAGTCATCGTCGAAATTAGGCTTGTAAGTATGTACTGGTATCATTATTGTACGTACATGAGGGGTGCGTACTACTAGGGGTGTAACGCCCAGGGACTAAATAAAAGTCGGAGAAACTAATAGACATAATTATAGCGTTTGTTAAGCCTTGTATCCACTTGAGCATACTCAGGCGAATGAGCGGCTCATTTGGCCGAGCATGCTCAGAGGAACAAAATGAATGTTTTGGTCGAACGAGCCTCAACATTGAAAAAGCTGTGCTCAGGCTGCTCAGTATATGCTCGGCTGAAAAAATAAACGTAATTAAAACTCGAGGTATTCGACGCGCTCGCCTCAAACACAAAAACAACCGTCCACACAGAGCGCCGAGCGAATACTGAGCGCCTTTGAGCACGGACAAAAACCGACAGATGCCGGCTCGCCCTGAGCGCGCTCGGATTTGCTCGGGCCGAGCCGCTCATTCGCCTGAGCATGCTCAAGTGGATACAAGGCTTGAGTACTTCAAGTTATGAGCGGCGTGCAACGATTTCTGCCCTAGTAGCTCAAATTGCTGAACCTACAATAAACCTATTGACTTAACGGTGTCCCTACAATAAGTACTTTTTAACCGACTTTACAAAAAAGGAGGAGGTTCTCAATTTGTTGGAATATTTTTTTATTATTCATGTATGTTCACCGATTACTCAAAGATGCCTGAACCGATTTGGAAAATCCTTTTTTGTTTCAATGGTACCCTTCCCAGGTGGTCCCATTTAAATTTTATCGAAATCCGCTGAGCCGTTTTTAATATATCAACATTTGTATTACGATGCATTTATTTATCTCGACGACTTACTACTAACTACTGCCACAGATTATGTAATAGTTAACCCGTCTACTGGCTAATTTGAGTACCGCGACGTTTGAAGTCGGTTCTTTTATATATAGTTTTTTAAACTATCTTAAATTATTATTACACATGATAACGTCTTAACAAAAAGCTTGTGTTTAAAAAGTTTAACATGTTTTATTGTGCTGTGGGGTTCATCACACTTCTGACAAGACGCGCGCGGCATTCAAGCGGTTCAGAAATCGCGAGGGCGAGCGAATACATTATTAGTTTGAAAATGCACTTTGAAGACTTTTTATAAGATTTATTAATTTAGTGATATATTATCAAGCATAAATTAATAACCTTAGTACAATAAATATTTACTATATAGTTTTTGAACAAAAAGAATAAGATAGTTTAAAAACTAAAACAACCGACTTCCATGCCGCGCGAGACATTTTTAGTTGCAAGTTTGAGACGTTTATCGACATATCTCTGAAGATACTAATCAGATCTCGATGAAATTACAATGATACCACCCTTGAGATATCTCCTTTCCAACAAAATAAGAATCATCAAAATCTGTTCATTAACAACGAAGTTATCCGCGAACATATGAAAAAATATATATATGGAGCCACTCAGCCTCCGTAGAGACGTTGGAGCGCTATCCATCTTCTACCGTCTCTATTATGGGGAATGCTCTGAAGAGCTTTTTGACCTTATTCCACCATCGCCATTCTTTTATCGTACTGCTGGGCACCGTCAAAAAGCTCACCCTCACATCTTACAGACCTGGACGTCTCGCACTACCCGTTTTAACCGAGGATTTTTACCACGTACCTGTAAGATGTGCAATGATTTGACCGCCGCGATCTTTCCATCTAGCTATAGGATGGAATCTTTTAAAAAGGGTATCCACAAGCTTCTCAAAGGTCGACAACGCATCAACAGCACTCATGGTGTTGCAGTTGTCCATAGGCGACGGTAACCGCTTACGATCAGGCGGGCTGTCTGCTTGTTTGCCAACCATAACATAAAAAAAATAAAAAAATATGGTCGAATTCAGAAACCTCCTCCTTTTTTTGAAGTCGGTTATAAAGATAAAACAATACAGGAGCATAGGCACTCATAAGCAAACTTGATATTGAGTGTGAGGGCGACGTGATATCTTTGTCTGGTGGGTGGTTGAAAATACGGCTGAAGCCAACCACCAGTGCTCATCCATTTAGAACCACCCAGATATCATGTGTAGGGTAGATTAAGGTATGCCTTCGGACGTAGAACAAAAGTATACATGCATCTCGTCATTTCCTTCAGCCTACACTGAGATTTTACTGCTGACTTGAGTAATAAAATCCGGACGTAATGTAAGTATCAATTTTTTTGTTTCTTATAGGCTAGTGTTTGACCACTATCTCGCGTGGTGGTAAGGGATGATATTGTAGTAGAAGATGGACGGATATAAATTTAAAACATCCTTAAAATCCTGGCTTATATCTAAAACGCATTATAGTCTTAAGGAATATTTCAATATAATGTAGACTTATTGTAATGTTTTTTTGTATATATAGATATGTAGTAAATGTCTAAATATTTGTAAAGTAGCCAATTAATTTAGTAATTAAGTACATTATTTAATTGTAATGTAAGTTAATTTATACACTTTTATATTGCACGCTCAAAATGGGCAAGCTGTTGGAACTACACGTGTGTATTTGTCTACATTCTATGCTGAGATAGACCTTTTTAGCACTACACGTGTGTATTTGATTTATTTAAGTACCGAGATAGGATTATAACTGTATTCTTTTCTTGATTGTTATTATATATATATATATATTCCCTTTTTTATCTTTAGGTTAAAATTTTTGCCAATCCATGTTCCCATCCTTACGTAAATCCGATGACACTCTGGCCCACAGTGCGAAGGAGAAGGCAGATTTGCTGGGTTCTCTATTCGCCTCTAACTCGACTCTCGACGATGGAGATGCAGTGCCTTCTTTACTTCCGTACTGTAAAAATATTATGCGTGAATTACGCATATCGCAGCGTGCAGTACGAAAGGAGCTGTTATCTCTTGATGTGCGAAAATCGAGTGGGCCTGATGGCATCTCAGCAATCGTGCTTAAAGTTTGTGCCCCTGAATTGACACCTATACTCACGCGTCTTTTCTCATTATCATATGAAAAAAGCATCGTACCGTCATGCTGGAAGGTAGCCCACGTCCATCCAGTCCCCAAGAAGGGAGACCGAACTGACCCATCAAACTACAGACCTATTGCGATAACCTCACTTCTTTCCAAGGTTATGGAACGGGTCATAAACTCACAGCTCTTAGGATACTTAGAGGAACACCAGCTGATTAGTGACCATCAGTACGGATTCCGTCATGGACGATCAGCTGGTGATCTTCTAGCCTTCCTCTCACATCGCTGGGGAGAGACCGTTGAAAGCAGAGGTGAAACTCTCGCTGTCAGCTTGGATATCGCTAAAGCGTTTGATCGGGTATGGCATAAGGCCCTTCTTGCTAAGCTACCTTCTTACGGACTTCCTGAGAGGCTTTGTATGTGGATTGGCAATTTTCTGTATGGTCGAAGCATAAAAGCCGTCGTTGATGGTGCTTGTTCTGAGACCATGCCGATTAACGCCGGAGTTCCACAGGGATCTGTGCTATCCCCAACGCTGTTCATCTTGCATATCAATGACCTATTGCAAATCAGTAATATTCATTGCTATGCGGATGACAGCACGGGTGATGCTCATTACACAGGTCAAGCAAATGCCTCCAAGGCGGACATCGATGTTAGGAGATCAGAGCTAGTGTCTAAGGTGGAGCGTTCCCTAGAAAATGTTTCGGCCTGGGGTTTACGAAACATAGTACAATTTAACCCTACTAAAACACAGGCTATCGTTTTCTCGGCCAAAAAGTCACAATTTCCTGTTGCCCCGCTTTTTCAGAACATTCCCCTTACCTTGTCGAAGTCAATTAGCATATTGGGTGTCGACATATCTAACGAGGTCCAGTTTAGGAGTCACTTGGAATGCAAAGCAAAACTTACTGCTAAAAAACTCGGTGTACTAAATAGAGCCAAACAGTACTTCACCCCGAGCCAACGTCTGTTGTTATATAAGGCGCAAGTTCGGCCACACATTGAGTACTGTTCTCATCTATGGAGTGGTGCACCGAAATATCAACTGCAACCACTTGACTCCCTTCAGAGAAGAGCTATTAGACTTGTCGACGACCCCAAGCTAACTGATAAATTGGAACCTTTGAGTCTTCGTCGCGACGTTGGCTCTCTTAGCCTTTTCTATAGGTACTATCACGGGGAATGTTCTGAAGAGCTTTTTAATATCATTCCTCCGTCCCGTTTCTACCATCGGAACTCCCGACACCGTCAAAAAGCACATCCGCACATTATAGATACGTGGGCATCACATACTACTCGTTTCACACGACTGTTCTTCCCACGTACCTGTAAGATGTGGAATGATCTCCCACCTGAAACTTTCCCTGAAACCTTCAACCTTGGTAGCTTCAAACGAAGAGTAATGAGAGTGCTCACTAATAAGGGTAGGCAACACACCGGCAATACCTCTGGTTTTGCAGATGTCAATAGGCGGCGGTGA
Source organism: Cabera pusaria (assembly GCA_954871355.1). Taxonomy (NCBI): domain Eukaryota; kingdom Metazoa; phylum Arthropoda; class Insecta; order Lepidoptera; family Geometridae; genus Cabera; species Cabera pusaria. Next base: position 25,533,055 of record OX940890.1, read on the forward strand.
CCACTTACCATCAGGTGGGCCGCTTGCCTGTTTGCCGATCTATATTATATAAAAAAAAAAAAAAAAAGGTACGTTAAGTAGTATAAGTTGTGTAATGTGCTAAATAAATGTATTTTCTTTCTTCTTTCTATTTTCTTTCTAATTAACATAAGTTATACCATCTTGATAACACCCAGTTTTGCAATAAATATTTCTGATTCTGATTCTGATGGTAAACACGCTATGCCTAGAATACTCTGACTCTCAAGGGCTGTGTGCTGCCGAAACACCGTAAGGTTATGGCGGCAGATTTTCTCCTTGATGGTGGTAAACTACTTTTTGTTGGCAACTCAGGTGGAACATCGATTTAATATGCTGCAACAACTGTGGAAACAATTTAAAACATTTAACATGGTTTGAAAATATAAATGAAATAAATATAGTTTTCTAAAGTCAACACTAACCACTCCAAGCGATACGCTATCAGTGTAAAATTGTATAGAAATAAAAGCGGTGTCGTGTAATCGTAGTTGTTTTATGACTGAACTGTTATCACCGGAGGGTCATAAACAATTATACAGATAATGTTGACTGCTGGATTTAGAGCTTAGTGTACACGGTCAGATTATACATGGTCAAGTGCACGTTATACTTATACAGTAAGTATATAAAAAATAATAGAAAAATATACACAATATAAATGTAGTCTATAGCATAACACTGCCGAGTTCCGATGGGAATTGTGTCCAAAAGAGTCTTAACTTTTACACCGATTAAAACTAAAAAGGAGCCTAATTTTGGTCACATAGACAAGGCGATCATAATATAGTTATTTATATTCTTTATGTACAGTAACAACCTATATGTACCACGCCTCCACGGACGGTATCTTGACCTCAAAAGGCTAAAAACTATACGCAATTTTTATTGAATTCCTTGACATTTTTTTTTCTGTTTCAACTCATTTTCAATTACTCGTAATTGTCCAGTGAAATGAATCATAAAGTGTTTATACATAATATTGAGCAATGGGCACAGTCTAATTGTATTAATTATAATACGCAGACGTAATCGCTTACCATCAGGCAAGCGTTTGGCTTGAACTTTATTTCTTTGTGTGTGATGATGCGGTCGAGGATGGTAGCACGCTAGGCCTAGAATGGGAACTGGCCCTCAAAGATAGCAGCCTGAACACATAGATGTTTGGCGACAGATTTTCTAATTTGCTACCACCCTGGTAGCTGACCAGATGGACACTAGAGAAAGTCCTACCACCATGCGGGGGTTGGGGTTTCCTAACGATGTTTTTCCTTCATCGGAGGGCCACTGTGAAAAGCGCACATACATTTTTGCCAGAGAAATCCATCTATGCACGGCGGGGATTGAACTCGGTACCTGTGGCATCAAAACCGACCATTCTGCCTCTGCACCACTGGGCCTTCAAAACTTACGTATTATTGATATCATAGTGGATATATATATAGATATATATCTGGATAGCACGTTGGCGTAAAGGATAGATAGATTACCTTCTAGCCGGGAGGTTGCTGTTTAAAATCCAGGTCGTGCACCAATGGATTTTTCTATGTGCATTCATGGATTCGTCCACAGCTGGTAAAAGGAGCATTACATCGCTGTTCGCATCGCCTAAATTTCTACCAAAAAGTCCACCATCAAGGAGAAAATCTGCCTCCATAACCTAATGATATTCAGGCAGCACAGCTCCTGAGAGTCAGACCACTCTAGGCTGTGATTCTTGGCCTAGCGTGTTCATCATCTTCGACTTTATCATTGTTTATCACCATGCGACATGGTGATCAATAATTAAGATAGTTTAAAAACTAAAACAACCGACTTCAATGGCCAGCGAGTCAATTTCGGTAGCAAGATTGATACGTTTATCTTCATATCTCTGGAGATACTTATCAGATCTCGCTGAAATTACAATGGGACCACCTGGGAAACGTACCCTACCGATTACAAAAATAATCATTTGAAACGGTTCAGAATTGACGGAGCAATCGCGAAACTTACAAACAAAAAAAAAACATACAGACGAATTGAGAACCTTCTCCTTTTTGTGAAGTCGGTTAAAAGTAGCCTGTCGTATACAAAAACAATATTGATAGTTAGAAAAATCTATTGGTGCATGGAGACGATTTGAACCCTCTACCTTTATGCGTCATACCCGACGATTCGCCCACTGCGAAACTGGGTTTGAGCCTTTCTGAGCTTCATGACCGTCATGTATTTATCTCCCTTATTAATCAAATTCTCCAAATCCATTAATTAAATAATATTCAATCACGGAGCAAAATTCGATATAATATGTACTTGGTAGATGTCACATAATATTTTTTGTTCTAGGAAATCAAAAAATGTCGGTTCTATAAACTTTAAATCCATAATATTTGACCTAATGAAACGTAGGTCTCTTTCTCTGATTGGGCATAAATTCTTTCGTATGTCCAGATGTGTGGTCTCCTCTACAGGTTGCATTTATCAGCCGATGCTCGTAAAATTTTGTAGAATTTTTCGTTGATTTTGGTTTTGGAAATGTTCAATACTTAGCAGAGATAATGGGGGTCAAAAACGTAGAAAAATCATATGGAATATGTTTAAAAACGTCACTGAACTTTTTGTTACCTTTATTAAGACGCAACTTTTGTGCAAACATCTTTTTCATCTGATAAACATGGAGGGGTCGGGGTGTCGTTTTCTTTTTAGGTGACCTTTCATTCAGTTATAAGTTATGCAAAGACAGAGTCGCGAGGTCTACAGCTTATAGCCATAGCCATAAGTAAATTTATTGTTTTAAATTTAAATTTATTTTCTAGTAAGATTGGGCGGGCCACGTTGGCAAAAAGCAGCCCGAAAGGGATTACAAGTCCACAGTGGCCGCCAAGGTATGGAGAAAGGCCGTTCACGGAAGCTACGACGAAAGCGATAGCGGAATGATCTAGAATCTAGTCTAGTCTATCTAAATCCTTCCCATAGATTCTAGACCTACTTCCTCCTACCTCATAGTGGTCACTGGGTGAAGGTCAGGGGACTTTCGGCTGGCTTTCACCCTTTCCCCTCACTTCCACCACACCTCCTCACCCCATACCCCTCCCTTCCCCCTCCCCTCCCCCTCCCCTCCCTTCCCCCTCCCCTCCCCCTCCCCTCCCCCTCCCCTCCCCCTCAACTACACCCACCCTCCCCTCCACTCCCCCTACCCTACCCATACTCTCCCCTCCCCTTCCACTCCGCCTTCTCCCTCACAAACTTTGAATGTCATATTTATTTATATCGAAACAACAGCTTAAAAATTAAATTTCAAGCTTCTAGCTTTAAAAATGACGATACATCCATACAACTTTTCATTCCCTCTTTCAACCCCTTACAACCCTCTTTTTGCATTAAAAATATGCCTATGTCCTTTCTCAGGCTTTAGACTATCTGTGTACCAAATTTCATTAAAATCGGTTCTGTAGTTTTGGCGTGAAAGCAAAACAAACAGATAGACAGTTACTTTCGCATTTATAATATTAGAATAAGACCCAGAGATGGCGCTAGCGTAGATTTTTGAGCGATTGATTTTAATAGCTCTCCTTTAAATATTGCCTAAATGTATGAGATCCTGCATCGCGCAAACGATATTTTCCGTGATATTGAAACTGATGTACTTTCCTTTTTAATACGCTTTTATTAGCTTCGGACGTATGTATGTTTGTATGTTAGTATGTAACGGAATCTTTGAACATGATTTTAACCCCCTTCAAAACGTCGGATTAACTAGAAATTTGGCATACTTATTAAGGACCGATGACAACAAATAAATAAAAAAAAAAAAAAAAAAAAACGACTAAAAATGAAAAATAAATAATCGTTTAAAAAAACTAAAAAAATACGCTTTTATAGAAAATCCAACTAAAAAATAGAAAATAAATTCGAATTAAAAATAGTGTAAGAAAAAATGATTTTATTATAAAAAAAGCGTGGGGTGCTTTTCAGGATATTATCAAAATAACCCTTCTAGTCATATCTGTTCATAAAATATTTGGAACTATGGATACCACGTTACCCCACGCTTTTTTTTACAATAAAATCATTTTTTCTTACACTATTTTTAATTCAAATTTATTAAAATTTATTTTCTATTTTTTAGTTGGATTTTCTATAGAAGCGTATTTTTTTAAACTATTATTTATTATAATATTAGTCTGGATAGTATATTCTAATCGTAGCACAGAATAAATACTAGTACAGGCTCGTACATTTTTATGAGCTTGTACTAGTATTTATTCTGCAGCTTTCGACAGTTTTTTTTACGAAAATGTTAAATTAGTGACCACTGTCTCACCTGGGGCCATATTCATTATGACCAATGAGATAACGCGTTCCTTAACGCGCCACGTTACGTTATTGAAAAATTGAATTCTGTAGCCACACGATAGGTAAATTATACAAAACGCGCGCGTTACACGTCCTCATATGTCACGATATTTTGACAGCTAAAAACGCGCTCATAACCTTACCCTACCGCGTTTTAATTGGCATAGAGAATACCATAACGCGGCGATAACGTAACACGGCACGGTAAGACTTTAAAATGATCATACTGAATAAGGCCCCTGATGTTAAGTGACGATGCGGTCGATGTAGCGCGCTTACCCATAAGATACCTATTCACTCAGACAGTAGTTGGCGGGAACGTGAAAAAAGTTGCAAGAGACCTTTGCCCTGGAGTGAGACACAATAGATTACTAAAAATAAAATTATAATGTAAATAAATAACAATTGATTGTGATGTGAAATAAAATTATGTGCTGAATAAGGTTATACAAAGAAAGGTATATCATACCTACTATAAGGTATAGCTACCTTTCTTTGTTTAACATGTCGAGGTGTAACCACATAATCTTGATGAATTATTATCTTTTGTCATGTAAACATTATGTCATCGCAATGAGCCCAAAAGTGTGCTCATTATGTCGTTTACGAATTCTTTACAATACATGTTTAGGATACATATTAATATCTTTCAGCTAAGCGTCATTTTCAACCGACTTCCAAAAAGGAGGAGGTTCGCAATACGATTGATTTTTTTATAATTGATAAAAAAAATAAAAAGTAGGGTGCATTCGGGTAACTCCGAAAATCGGGGAATTCTAATAATTAAAGTTTTCCTATCGACACGGCAATATTTCATGCTTTGGCGACATGCACCTAGCGGCCATTTTAATACGCATTCGCCTGCAAGTCACCTCAGGCTGCTACGAGATCCGCGCGTCGTCAACTGTCATTTTACCAAGTTTTTTGGTGTTATTGGATTTGCCCGAACATCCATAATTACAAAATCTGTTAAGATATTAAACTTTTATTTTCTTTATTCCCTAGATTAACGTTTTTTTGCAATTCTGTGTAGGCTTAGAACTATCAAGCTCAGATTTTTTGCACTTTTCAGATTTAGCCGAATAGGGCAATTCCGAATTTGTCATTGCCTTCTACGAGTTTGAGTACCGTAGGCTACTTGTCGGGTAGTTCCGAAATGAAAGTAGCACTCATGTAATGTTTGGCCCGTTCAGTGGCCAAACCGCTACATACATTTCGTGAAGGTAAACCTGAACGAAAAAGAAACACGTAATTTTAGGCATAACTACTTAAAACCCACTTTTGAGTGTCATTCAGAATTACCCGAACATATTTCGGAATTGCACTCTGACAAAAAAAATATAACAATGTTTTCAAACATTTCTAATTATTAATTACAATTATATATTTATACAAATCTTAGCATTAGTACTTGGGCATATATTCACACAGACGGAGTGATATAAGCTGGTAACATGTAGTCTATCAATTTTGACATATTGGTGATAATACAAAGACCCTGTGAACTCATCAAAAATTCATTCGTAAATACCCGAATGCACCCTACCTATATAAATATCTGAATTAAAAACCTCCTCCCTTTTTGAAGTCGGTTAAAAATGGATTGAGTTCGATCCTAATATTTTGATATCACATGACATAGAGTGCAGTGAAGCGGAAGTTAAGCAATACAAATTTTTATATGCCTGTTAGGAGCAGATTTCATCGCTTATCGTCAGGCTAGCGTCTGGATTGTTCCACTACCTTATGGCTCCTCTACATGATGGGCCATCATGATGGTCTATCGTAGTGGGCCACCATATAGAGGGCGTAGTGGCGTAGGCTGGCTTGTGGTGCGTACGATGCCGGCGGAATGGCCGCTGTGTCGGTTTTTCGCCCACACATCAAAGGTAGTGGGCCAGCGATGGCGGTACGCATCTACACGTCGGCCATTACTCAGTTTGCGCTCGAATGCGGCACAGAGTACATTGAATATAATGCGGTGGAGAGCAGACGTGCAGAGTACCTCGTGCGTGTCAAGATGTCGACTGCCTGGCCGCATAGCGAAATACTAAAATTTTTGGAATTCTAAAAAAAATTCTAAATAGCTGCTGCGGCTACAGCTTCCACGTCCATTTTGTTGAACGCTAAGATCACAACTGAACATCGCCATTGTGTAGATCCTTTTCAACCATCGCATGAGCATTTTGCTGGACAAGTGCTGGCCCATCATGTAGAGGAGCCATTACATGAGTCTGTACCCTTAGTACGAGTTTTTATCGTAAACGCTTTTGAAAAATCTCACATAGTTTACGACTTATTCTGGCTCCCTGATTGGTCTAAATTTAGTTAAGTGTAGTAACCACTAGAGGCGCTGTACTGTTTTTCATACAAAATTTGCTCGATATATACGATATCGAGTTTGGTATGAAAACTCGTACTAAGGGTACAGATGATGATAAATAAAAAACGTATTTAGTATGTACTTACCTAATATTATAGGTGTATAGTATATCGACTTCACTAATTCCGCGACACATTTTTCCAGACTAGCACCAAACCACAGATTAACATCAGTTACTACGTATACCTACCTACGTATCCCAAACAATATTCCTTTATCAGTCCAATTGACGTTATGTACTCAGCTTAACAACTAATAAAATACGCATTGCTATGATAAGACATCTCGTCGATCGCCAGTACGCCACAACACGCTAACAATAACGTTTGTAGAATTGATTGATGGAAATAACTGCTATTTTGTGCTTCAAAGAATAACGGATTACCCTTGAAAGTAACTGCTATTTTGTGCTGCTAGAAATAACGGATTACCGAAGCTTAGAGGTACGTATTTTAATCTGTTTTTATCCAATTACGGGTAAAGCTTGGTTTTTAGCAGTTTATGCTTACCTACGATGGGTAGGTCGATCAGGCATATAGTCAGTTAATTTTTTCTTAGTTTATATTGTACATTTATTTTGTAAACATTGCCAGTGATAGAATACATTTATTCTTATTTATGAGTTCCTATCGTGTGTTAAAAGTATAAGTAAAAAATCTATTTATTGCACACACTAGGATAATTTGAAATGCTAATATGTATCTACACGTGAAGCGTGAAGTTTAAGCAATTAATTTGATAAATAATACAGTATAAAAACTACATACATACATAAATACTCGCCTTTTTCCATTTGGAGTAGGAAGATACCACTTCTTTCCACATGCTACGATCCTGACATACCTCTTTCGCTTCTTTCACTTTCACGAGTGCTTTCGTACATGCTCGCTCATATAAAAACTAAAACATAAACAGCACGTTTCTTTACAAAGTTTGAGATGTTTGTCGCCATATCTCTGGAGATACTTATTAGATCTTAATTGATGAACGTTTTTAAATTAATTCATTTTGTGTTATTACGTTTGTGTATGAGTCATCGTGTATCTATTTAATTTAGATTTGTAAACGATGTGATCCCGTCTTTTGAATATTTCATTACGAAATGAGAGATTCAAGAGAGGGTCAAGTAGTATTATACAAGGTGTAACATAAGGGTGTAGTAATATTTAAAGGTGTGTATGTATAGCATGTCACGAATCCTATACGTAAATATCAAACTTCAAATCGAAACTTTATTTCACCATACAAAGTTTAAAAATTAATTTTTCGCAATATTTTGGACAACCCTAACTGTTCTTTCGCCACTGGTCGCAGCCATTTTTCTTTTCTTCTTTTCTTTCGTGTATCGCTATTGGCTGGCCGTATTTCAAGGACATGGCGCTCGTATTCGATTGGTCCGCGGTATTTCAAAGAAGTGATCGTTTCCGTACCCAATTGGCGAGCGGCATTTACAAAAAATGATGTATGGCTTGTCGGTTCCTTTGACCTAAATAGTAAATTTTATTTTAAATTATTTTAGTCAATGAATAAGTTTACTACTTGTACTATTATTTATTCTGTGCGTTTACGTCTGCTAATCAGCTGACATCGGGTTATAAATAGCGAAGTTTTTGGAAAAGTTTAACTTGTCATAACTCTAGATCCATGCTGCTGAGGAAAGCGAGACTTTGCAGGTAGATTATACATCAGGCTAGGTATACACAGTTTAAATATTACTACACCCTCATGTTACACCTTGTATAATGGAAGCAAATATCAGCATTATTTTATATTGACTTTTAAATGACTATCTAACGTTTTATTACTGCTTCAATACACATTACTGTGTTTTGTAGCAGTATTTCTATACCCATTTTCAATAGAGGAAATAAGTTATTGGTTGGTTAGAAATTAGTTGCAAGGTGGTAGGACACAATCTAGCCTGGCCAGCTACCACCCTCAAGCTAGAAAATCTGTCGCAAAACCACAGAAATAATAATAGACCATACATCTAATGTGTTCCGGCAGCTATCTTTGAGAGCCAGTTCCCATTCAAGGCCTAGCGTGCTTACCATCTTCGACCGCATCATCACTTACCAACAGGTGAGATAGTGGTCAAACGCTAGCCTATATAATATTTAAAAAAAAATTGAACAAAAGAAAAACTCCAATAAAATGTTTCTTAAATATTGCAAAGCCTTCACAAGCCCCGTAAAATTGTCATTAATTATTTTAAGTTATTTACGTAGATGTTACTGGAAATTGCCATATTTTATTATCTAGAGGTAGTTTGGTATATGAGATATCTATGAGAACAAAATTATATTACACCTGACTCATTTTAATCGACTTTTACCCAACCAACCAAATAATGTGGGTCTAAATTTGCTTGTTTTTTATGTTACTTCAGAACTCTGTCATTTATTAACCAATTTGGATAATTCCATTTTGTTTGAGAGGGTATACTTTCTGTTTGGTCCCATTGTTCAATGAATTGAGATCAGATGAGTATCTCCTGAGATATGGAGATAAATACATCAAACTTGCTATTAAATAATTAATGATCGCACAAAACGAAAAAACCGACTTCACATGCCGCGATAGTCAAGGTACTGGATAGTTATAATCATGTCATCAAAGTATACAAATTTGCTTATATTGTTTATCTCCATATCTCCGGAGATAATTGTCAGATCTTGATAAAATTTGAATGGAAACAAACGGGAGGCATAATCACTAAAAAAATAATTTTTCAAATCGGAGTTCTGAGGTAACAAATATTTTAAAAAATTTTAATAATATACAGTCGAATTGAGAACCTCCTCATTTTTTGTGAAGTCGGTTAAAAATTACTAGCGCGGCTTGTTATCACGTTTTTTAGTTTTGAAACATTTTTAATCGATAAAAGTGTAAGTGAAAATATGTGTCTGTGATTGTTTTATTTGACAAGTGTATAAATTGTACCTATTCGGAAGATAGCTTAATCGATTCAAAGTAAAATGACATAACGAGTATTGCCACTTTTTCATGAAATAAAAATAGGCATGTGGTATAAAAGATTTAGTTAATGGAGTCATATCAATTCAGTGAACTCATCTTAAAGTTTTCCTAAAAGTATTACCTATATTATATATTGACCTGTCTGTTGAGTTTACTCCGTCTAATTAAAAATTCGACTATAGGTGTACAATCTACCTATTTCCTCTTTCCTGTTATGTCTCAGTCAATGTTACAGTGTTCGGATTTACGCAGAATTTAATATCAAGTATTTCCCGTTATTATCCAAACATGAACCAGCACCAAAGTATTATCACGCGTAGGTGCTTAATTCTTATAAAAATAAATGTCACCTATAGTCCGGCAATCTCGTGCGCGACCGTCCCGCGGGGTGACAGACGGTGGCGGGGACGAGGTAGCGGTCATTGTAGCACACGGCTACGCAGTAACTATTATATAATCTGTGACACGGCTAAGCACGCTTCCCTTCCCCGCTACACCACCCGCTACCCGCTGACATCTTGGATACCTCGTGCCCGCCACCGTCTGACACCCCGCGGGACGGTCGCGCACGAGATTGCCGGACTATAGTTTAATAAATTGATTGGTAAACCCTGAGCAACAAATGGCGCAATGACAATACCTCATCTAGTTTTCAACCAACTTCGAAAATAGAGGAGGTTCTCAATTCCTCTCTTCTGTTTTTTTTTTTTTTGTGTTTTTTTACGGATTATTCCGTCAATTGTGAACCGCTTCGAATGATTATTTTTTTTATTGGTAGGGTACATTTTCAACGTGGTCCCATTTGTAATGTCATCAAGATCTGATATGTATCTCCAGAGATATGACGATAAATGTCTCAAACTTGCTACTGAAACGAAGTCGCGCGGCATGGAAGTCGGTTGTTTTAGTTTTAAACTATCTTAATTATTTAAGGCCATGTCACAGAATAATGAATAGTACAAGTACAGAAGTTGCACTCCCTGAGAGCAAAAATGCGAGATTAAACCTAGTTACAACGCTAGTAACGTTCAAAATGCGCTTCACGCGTCGGATGCGACCTTGAATTTGCGCCACAGTATCAACTAATAGTAACTATGAACCGCGTGTTGCGCACAGTAAAATGCACCGTAAGTCTGCACAGCGAGAGTCTGAATAACTCGGTCAACTCGCGGCCTTTACTATAGGGTTGAATGTTATGAGAAAACTTGTAAGACTTTAATTGGTAGAAGAATACTCGTAGAACAATGTAATGAGTACATTACTGATAATAAGTACTACATTAATGTTTAATGTCGAGGTAGGATAAAAGTACTACAGTTAAACTAAAATACGTGACGTTCAATTAAAATTGAGTAAAGTTTTAGATTGCGTAAGTTAAATAACGCGACAATAGTATCACTTGCCTAGAATCGTAGGTTGTTTGACTTGTAACATTATAATAGTGTAGGAGCCGACTCACTTTTTCGACCAAAAATAATTATGTATTTTATTCATTCTAGGAAAACTTTATTTTGTAATAGTTGAATATCAAAATAAAAAAAATATATAAAAAAAAAAATCCAATATTTTATTTCACCATTTTGTCGGCGTTATTGATATACACACATACCTACACACTTTCAGCTTTCTAGTATTAACGGTCTCCTAGCAAAACCTTGGACAGACAGACAGACACACAGACATACAGACGGACATGACGAAAAGGTTCCTTATCAGGACTACGGAACCCTAAAAAAGAATTTTCAATTTCAAATCGGTTAAGATCTGACAGAGTTCTGAGGTCACAAACATTTAAATAAACTGGCCAAGTGCAAGTCGGACTCGCACTCGTAGGGTTCCGTACCACACTATAGTATTTTATAAGATCGAGCAAAAAATACCACTATCATTATTCGCCAGCAAAAAATAATAATTAATAAACATTTCGTTTCTTATAACGCCTTCTAACGTCTAACAAACGGTGGCGGGGACGAGGTAGCGGTCATTGTAGCACACGGCTACGCAGTAACTATTATATAATCTGTGACACGGCTAAGCACGCTTCCCTTCCCCGCTACACCACCCGCTACCCGCTGACATCTTGGATACCTCGTGCCCGCCACCGTCTGACACCCCGCGGGACGGTCGCGCACGAGATTGCCGGACTATAGTTTAATAAATTGATTGGTAAACCCTGAGCAACAAATGGCGCAATGACAATACCTCATCTAGTTTTCAACCAACTTCGAAAATAGAGGAGGTTCTCAATTCCTCTCTTCTGTTTTTTTTTTTTTTTGTGTTTTTTTACGGATTATTCCGTCAATTGTGAACCGCTTCGAATGATTCTTTTTTTTATTGGTAGGGTACATTTTCAACGTGGTCCTATTTGTAATGTCATCAAGATCTGATATGTATCTCCAGAGATATGATGATGAATGTCTCAAACTTGCTACTGAAACGAAGTCGCGCGGCATGGAAGTCGGTTGTTTTAGTTTTAAACTATCTTAATTATTTAAGGCCATGTCACAGAATAATGAATAGTACAAGTACAGAAGTTGCACTCCCTGAGAGCAAAAATGCGAGATTAAACCTAGTTACAACGCTAGTAACGTTCAAAATGCGCTTCACGCGTCGGATGCGACCTTGAATTTGCGCCACAGTATCAACTAATAGTAACTATGAACCGCGTGTTGCGCACAGTAAAATGCACCGTAAGTCTGCACAGCGAGAGTCTGAATAACTCGGTCAACTCGCGGCCTTTACTATAGGGTTGAATGTTATGAGAAAACTTGTAAGACTTTAATTGGTAGAAGAATACTCGTAGAACAATGTAATGAGTACATTACTGATAATAAGTACTACATTAATGTTTAATGTCGAGGTAGGATAAAAGTACTACAGTTAAACTAAAATACGTGACGTTCAATTAAAATTGAGTAAAGTTTTAGATTGCGTAAGTTAAATAACGCGACAATAGTATCACTTGCCTAGAATCGTAGGTTGTTTGACTTGTAACATTATAATAGTGTAGGAGCCGACTCACTTTTTCGACCAAAAATAATTATGTATTTTATTCATTCTAGGAAAACTTTATTTTGTAATAGTTGAATATCAAAATAAAAAAATATATAAAAAAAAAAATCCAATATTTTATTTCACCATTTTGTCGGCGTTATTGATATACACACATACCTACACACTTTCAGCTTTCTAGTATTAACGGTCTCCTAGCAAAACCTTGGACAGACAGACAGACACACAGACATACAGACGGACATGACGAAAAGGTTCCTTATCAGGACTACGGAACCCTAAAAAAGAATTTTCAATTTCAAATCGGTTAAGATCTGACAGAGTTCTGAGGTCACAAACATTTAAATAAACTGGCCAAGTGCAAGTCGGACTCGCACTCGTAGGGTTCCGTACCACACTATAGTATTTTATAAGATCGAGCAAAAAATACCACTATCATTATTCGCCAGCAAAAAATAATAATTAATAAACATTTCGTTTCTTATAACGCCTTCTAACGTCTAACAAAGGTGTTAGGCATCGACATTTCAATATAACGCCATCTATGGGACGTTTACCTAACTAAGCGTTCATAGATGGCGTGAAATGCCGAAAAAAACACGTTTCTTGTATGGGGACCTTCTATTATGTTTAACTTTATTCTGTTTTTAGTATTTGTTGTTATAGCGGCAACAGAAATACATCATCTGTGAAAATGTCAACTGTCTAACTATCACGGTTCATGAGATACAGCTTGGTGACAGACGGACAGACAGACAGACGGACAGCGGAGTCTCAGTAATAGGGTTCCGTTGGTACCCTTGGGTACGGAACCCTAAAAACCGTCAAATTGAGAACCTCCTCCGTTTTTGTGCAGTAGATTAAAAACTAAAACACCGACTTCCATGCCCCGCGAGTCAATTTCAGTAGCAAGTTTGAGACGTTTATCATCATATCTCTGGAGATACTTATCAGATCTCAGTGAATCTCAGTGATCTGAGATCTATAAGTACTTTAATTACATTAACTCTCCGATTATAAAAATCTGACTATCGTATGACACGACAAAATCATTAAGAAAGAAAAAAAGGAAAATTGAAGTAAACGTTAGTAGGTACCTACCCTATTTATTTATCTTAGAACTAACTAAATAAAGCAAGATGTAATGTCGATAGAAATTCCCTAAAGATCGTTACGTGAATTCCCTTGTAACATGAAACTCAGCTGATTTATACCTACCTACCATTTTATGTGTGACATTCTTTGCTTTTTACATAGTTATTCTTTACAGTTACTATTTGAAACAAGGAATATAATATTGAGGTAGGTACAAGTAAGGCGCGCGGCCGATCGAGAGCGCGCGAGACACTTAACTGACTGAACTTGGACCCTAGCGGGTGCGCGGAGGTACTTGTAGTTTCATAGCTACAGCGCGGAGTGCGACAGGCCTGGCCATGTTGACCTAAGGGATAGATTGTGGGATAGATAGCTTGATGCCGAACCCAGAGGTCGTGGGTTCTTATCGTAGCTGTGCACTAATGGATTTTTCTATTTGCATTCTTGGATGTTCGGCCACAGGTGGTAAAAGCATTATATCAATGTTCCGCTTGGCTAGCTGCCAAAAGATGCTTACCAGCATTTTTCGTTCAACAAATTTTGGCAGCACAGCCCTTGAGAGTCAGACCATTCTAGGCCTAGCGTGTTTACCATCTTCAACCACATGATCGCTATCAGGTAGAAAACAAACACTTGAAATATCACCTCTACCCATCGACGCTATAGCAATTAGACCCCGCTTGAATGGCGAGCACTTTCCGCTAAATCATTGGACTTATAAGTCTTATATAAATCCACGCCCTAAACGCGATGTTACTTTCGACCAGTATACTAAAATTTCTTAAAAAATCGTTGTGATGGCTCCTTGCAGTGTAAGATAGTGTGGAAAAACCAGTACAAACTCAAATTTTAAGGCCAACGCAAAATACGCTGGCAGATCTTACCTTAATGGCCGACATTGGTGGCATCTGCAATTTGTCAAAATTTTGGCACTAAGTATACGTTGGAGCTGCTACAGATTAATACTGAATTAAATAATCTAATCCAAATAAAGTGGCTGTGACATACGGACGGACACATTTTGTCATTCGGCTGTAGAACCCTAAAAAGTAATTTATCATATCAACCCATAAAAGCATTATATTTCTTCATTAATCGCTGTATTAAGACAAGTTAGACCTTCCTACGCTAATCAAATTGCATGATAAGTTTTGACCCCAGCTATCGCAGTAAACAAATTCTTAAGTCAACAATTCTGTATGGCTATCTATTATATAGACGTATCTATATATAGACATATCTATTATACCTATATGTATATCTACTAAACCACTGCGTCTTAAAAACAAGGGTGACACAGGCAAATATTTATCGTTGGTAAAATATATTATACAAGATTATTAAGAAACAATGATTTTATACAAACGTATAATCGAGATCGATATATAATCGAGATGTGTCATTAGTAAACTGAAAATTAAGCAGGGAAATTTTACAAAAACCAGACATAACTGTTTTTCATTCAAGGAGCCTACAACCGAGTATTAATTTAACGATATTGATGTTTAATACTATTATATATATTGTTTTTTTTTTACATTGAACTGAGTAGCACTTAACCACTAATTAGCTCGATTATTTTATGTTATTTTACTAATTAGTAATTTACGTATCTATAGTCGGATTTTCTCGATCGAGGGAGTCCGTCGCTCTTCCTCGGGAGTGAGGTCACGCGGTAAAATCGCGATGATCAATCAAATTCAATTAAAGGTTCGAGAATTACAATCGATATATAACATCATTAAATCAACAAATTTGCGATAATCTTAAAACAAAAATGTGAATTTAACTTTATCATTGCAATCATAGTAGGTACAGTTGTTTAGAAAGAGAGATGCTGAAAACAGCCTTACCGTAAGTTGCTTCTCGCTGTCTCATATCTAGATTATTGTTTATATTCCGATATAAATGATGTATGTATTACTTAGTATAGTATATTTATACCTAAATGATTTTATACATAAGCACCCAATTAGCACTTGACATCTCAATATGCAGGACGCAGCGTGTTTTGCAAGAGAGTCAACTATTTACTTTTGTACATACTTTCTTATATTAACACTCTCACTTTGACATTTATAACTTATCAATACTTATGACGTTAAGCAAAGATTTCGTGAATGGTGCAGAACAACAATTTCATTGCTATTTATAGGGCAAATCTTTGCTAAAGATCATTGCAACGAAGGCAAAATATAAGGGAAGTAAATACTGTGGCTCTTATTTGATTATCTGCATAGAGGATGAGGAGAAATGAATGATAAAATATCGGTCACCAATGACATTCGGCTTTATCAGAGAACAAATTAACCTGCGTTCTATAGGCGATATGTGTTTTATTTATATTAATTTATCTTTATGTTTGTAGCTAGATTATCCGCGTCCGAGAAATATTGTAATTTTATAAGATAGGTACTAGAAGTGCCCCGCGGCTTCGCCCGCGTTAATAACTTCTTTTGTTTACTTAAGACTTTTCTTTTGTAAAAACGATTCTATCATTAAAGACATCAAATAAGAATTAGCCAAATCGGTTCACCCGTTTTCATGTTATCGCGTGACTAAGGCAATTCGGGATTCATATTTATACAAACCGAAAATCCAAATTTGCAGACTTTGTTACCTACCCCATTTCAAAAAATCCTACAACACGTACTTTATCTCATCTTATTTCGCCATACAAACTTTGAATCCCCGTTCCATATCCGGGAGGAATTTCTAGAAAATCCTTTCTGAGCAGATACCTACGTCATAATAACTATCTGCATTCTAAATTTCAGCGTAATCCGAAACAATATTGATTTTTAGACTTCGTTACCCCAGTTTATCCTCTTAGGGTGGCATTTTGAAAAAGTCTGCAACTCGTATTTACTTATTTATTTACAGAACTTGTGTGAAATGTCGAATAAAATGACTATGCAAACTTTGAACCCCCGCTTCATCCCCTTGAAGAGTGAATTTTGAAAAATTCTTTCTTAGCTGATACCTAAGTCATAATAACTATCTGCATGCCAAATTTCAGCGCAATCCGAAATAATATTGATTTCAGACTTTGTTACCCCACTTCACCCTTTTAGGGGTGCAATTTCGAAAGAGCCTGAAACACGTATTTACTTACTTAAGTACTTGTGTTAAAATTCAAATATAAAAGACTATCTAATCTTGTTTCTCCATACAAACTTAGGACCCCCGTTTCATCCCCTTCAGGGGTGAATTTTGGAAAATAGTTTCTCAGAGGCAACTAACTTCGTAATAACTGTCTGCATGCCAAATTTCAGCGCAATTTAAAACAATATTGAGTTTCATACTTTGTTACCCCGTTTCACCCTCTTAGGGGTGTAATTAAAAAAAAACTGAAACTGGTATTTACTTATTTTTTTACTCGAGCACTTGTCAGAAGTTTCGAATTGAAAATACTATCTAATCTTGTCTGTCCATACAAACTTTGAACCCCCGTTTCATCTCCTTCAGAGGTGAATTTTGAAAAATCCTTTTTCAGAGGTAACTAACGTTGTAATAACTATCTGCACGCCAAATTTCAGCGCAATCCGAAACAATATTTCACACTTTGTTACCCCATTTCACCCTCTTAGGGGTGAATTTTAAAAAAAAAGCAGAAACACGTATTTACTTATTTTGTTACTGAAGCACTTGTGTGAAGTTTTGGATAGAAAAGACTATCTAATCTTGTTTCTCCATACAAACTTTGAACCCCCATTTCATCCCTTTAAAGGGTGAATTTTGGAAAATCCTTTCTTAGTACACCCCTACGTACTAAGACAAATATACCCTCCAAATTTCAAGTCTCTACGACCAGCGGTTTAGGCTGTGCGTTGTCAGTCAGTCAGTCAGTCAGTCAGTATGTCAGGACAAAGATTCTTATAGTATTAGATGTGTTTATTTTAATTGCAAACAGAGCAGGTAAGTAGGCACTGATTTTTTTTGGTTAGGAGAAACTGCAAAGTTACGTCTGTACTTTAGCCTAGTTTGACAAGTAGTACGGAAGCTTCATATCCAAGCCCTACTCGCACTTGGCTGGTTTTATATTTATAATATAAGGAAGCAAACAAGCGGACGGCTCTCTTGATGGTGGAAGGTCACCGACACCCTTGGACACCTGCAAATACCACCGACGTTGCCTGCCGTTCAAGGCTCTTTTAACTCTTCTCTCGAAGAACTCTATATTGTGTATGTTATCCAGCGGTAAGTCCTCAGCCGGAAGCTCGTTCCACAGTTTATATGTGTGTGACTGGAAGGAACTGTAGAACCTAACTGTATGGGATGTCCACATATCCCGAATGTGTGGATGAGCTTTGGCACGATGTCGGGTAGTGCAATGGTAAAATTGTGAATATGGAATAAGGTCAAAAAGTTCATCAGATGATTCCCCATCATAAAAATTGTAGAAAACACTGAACGAATCAATACTTCAACTAAGGTGATACCAGATGTTTCGTGAGTTCGGAATCGTCAATAATTCTAATGGATCTTAGCTGCACGAAGCCGAGACAATGAAGCTGTATTTTTAACCGACTTCCAAAAAGAAAGAGGTTCTCAATTCATCTGTATGTTTTTTTTATATTTATGCTCCGCGATTACTCCGTCAATTGTGAACTGGTTTGAATGAATATTTTTTTAATCGGTAGGGTACGTTTGCGAAGTAGTCCGATTGTAATTTCATTGAGATTTGATAAGTATATCCAGAGATATGACGTTAAACGTCTCAAAATTGCTACTGAATTTGTTTTGCGGGGCAAGGAAGTTGTTTTAGTTTTTAAAATATCTTAATTATTAAATTTCCTAGGCCCGCTTGCAGAGACCAGAGTTAATACATATTTTTACAATCCAGGGTTAAGCAATACACCAGAATGACACAAATCAACATAAAACAAAAAAAATACGATTTGTCTACATAAATAAAAAGGATTGGCTTGCTAGGCAAGCAAAATATAGTCGCGAAAAATAGAGAAAGTTTTGAAATTACTCGTACATAATTCGATCGTAGATATTTCATCAAGGTACGGACACACCGCAGCGTCCTGCGTGCGTGATTTAGGCGGCGATCAGATAGCGCCGTAGTATTTGTACCGACTGGTTTACACCACACGCGATCAGAAAACTATTGAAAATTACAGAGATCGCGCCCGCAGGGCCCTACTGTTTCATAAGGTACTTATTAATACGTTAATCTATAATACCCCAAGTGGGACGTCAGTGCAGGTCTTATCTATCGCCCACCACCAACCAACTAAAGAGATCTGATGTAAAATTAGGTCCTTGTAAAATAATCCAGGTGGGACGTTGGTGTAGGTTTTTTGCCTCCCATTACTTAAAGTTAGGTAGATACTACATTATTTTATTATGCACAGGCTTTGCACGGGTGAAATTTCGGGTGGCCAGACAACCCGTTGGCGTATAGGATTACCTTGACTTCTAACTTCCCACACAACGTTGTTTTTGTTGTTAAATTTTTTTCTTTTCGCGTACTTGCGAGATGTGGAATGACTTTCTTTCCGATGTTTTCCCACAGAAGGTTGATTGCTGAGTTGCTTCTAAATTCCTCTTCCAAAAGAGCAGGCAACGCACCAGTATTGCTTCTGGCTATGCAGGTGTTAATAGGCGGCGGTAACCACTTACCATCAGGTCGGCCACGTGCTTGTTTGCTTCTTTATATTTATAAAAAAAAATATGTAACTCGGAGGTCGCTGGTTTAAATTCTGGCTGTGCAGTACAGTAGAAAAATAATTTAAGACAAAATTAAAATTATGTAAAAGTAAAGTAACGTTTCACATTTGACGTTGGTATCAGTGCATCTTCTACCTCCGGCATCGTAGCTCCAAAACGGATCAACCGACTTTTGATTTAATTTTCATATTTAATAACTGATGACATGCTCGGATTATTCAAGAAACTGTTTGCTATTAAGGTACGGACACACCGCAGCGTCCTGCGTGTGCGATCTAGGCGGCGATCAGATAGCGCAGTAGAATTTGTGCCGACCGGTTCACACCAAACGCGATCAGAAAACAATTGAAAAGTACTGAGATCGGCCGTACCTTTAGAAGATCATAAGCTTTGCTAGTTGATGAAGGTATGAGAGCAATTTCCACAATGTTAATCAATTTCAAATTTCGTACTCTGTTACTTCAATGCGTAGTCGAATGTAGATTTCAATGCCGTCGTTGCGACGCATGCTGTTGCACAAAAATTTTCAAGTGGAATTTTCCAAATTTTCCCCTTTTGGAAAGCCGTTGTACTGAAAGTCACTGTTATGAAAATCTTTTTATATGTGATACGCTAGATCGATAGTCACGGTATCGAAATCCATTGTTGCTATTCGATATTGTCACAGAATAATGAATAGTATATTGTATAGAGTATAGCGCAAAATTATGTCGAGGGTTTTTAAATGTTCGATTTAAGTGAAGTTATTATTCCTCAGATGTCAAACGAGGCGACTCCAAAAGGCGAGGCGGTGTTAGTGCAGCAAGCTCGTGACAAGTTCATCGCCAGTTTCCGACGACAGCCGAGCGTGGTGGCGGCAGCACCGGGTCGCGTTAATCTTATCGGCGAGCACATCGACTACTGCGAGGGATATGTACTGCCTGTGGTTGGTTTAACTTAAATAATACTTAAAATTTATCCATCTTGGAAAAAAGAAGGTTCTTATTTCGAGTGAATACTAATTTTGAGGGCCCGGTGGCGTAAGAATGGTCGGATTTGATGCCCGAGGTACCGAGTTCAAGCCCCGCCGTGCACCAATGGATTTTTCTATTGAAAAATGTATGTTCGCTTTTCACAGTGAAGGAAAAACATCGTTAAGAAACCAACAACCCCCGCATGGAGGTAGGACACTATCTAGTGTCCGCCTGGCCAGCTATCACCCTCAAGTTAGAAAATCTGTCGCCAAACATCTAATGTGTTCCATCACCTATCCTTGAGAGCCAGTTCCTATTCTAGGCCTAGCGTGCTCACCATATTCGACCGCATCATCACTTACCAACAGGTGAGATAGTGATCAAATGCTAGCCTATATAAAATATTAAAAAAATAGTGTAATTCTATTAACGTAAACGAATTGGTTCGAGCAGTGTCAACATGACACCGCGCGAGTGTATGACTTTACTTAACTTTACGAAAAGAATTTAGTGCATTTTTCGAGGCGTAATTTGTAATATGTCTATTTAGCCTACAAGCACCTGACTACAACTACTACATGGTGATATGATCTTCGAGCATTTACCAATGGAGATGTCAATGCAAGGCGTACCCCTCTGCTGGCCATATAGCCATTATTGGCCATATGAGCGTGCGTAACTACCCTGTATTTTTAATACTGTGTGCGTATTTCAGGCTAGTGTGCGGGATCGTTAAAGTGAGTGATTTGTGTCTGCAATGCGTGTTTACCTCGTCCCCCGTAAGTATCGGCAGAAAAAAATGTTTGCGGATTACAACGTTAACATCTCCTTTGGTAAATGCTCGAAGTGATATGATATAAGATCCGTCTGCCAATTTGGCTATCCTATCACTGAACATTATACCAGAATTCTGCGAAATGATTTCAATAGTAACAGAAGCCATCGTGTAGTGGGTGGTTCGAGCCATGGCTGAATAACTACTACTCCGAGTTGTAATCCATTTAGAATCACCCAAGGATCTTGTGCAGGTCTAGTAGGCCTGAGGTTAAAAGTCAAAGCATTTATTTAGTATGTAGGGAGTATTAATATACGCACATAATATACACGTCAACAACATAAAATAAATCTTGATGTTAATCATTGAATTGAAATAAAAACTAAAACAACCGACTTTAATGCCCCGCGAGTCAATAGGGAATATGCATGTGGTATAAATTTACTTGAAATCATTTATTTTCGAATCATTATTGTTCTGGTGTTGTATGTTAAACATTTTATTGTAAATAAAATAGTCTTACATGTGTTAAAATATTATATAAAAAAAATGCAAAAAAAGCGTGGGAAATTTAAATTTGCTAAACACATCACCACTTGTCAATTAGAAAGTGACGTCACAGTGCACAACACGGTTTCCACAGACCAAATCTTTTTCATAGAAATAGTATGCACTGTAGTACGAATACGTAGTACTTCTATTAAAAATATTTAATCTGTGGAGACTGTGTTGTGCACTATGACGTCACAAAGGCGCGCGAAAATTTGGTAGCGTTTTAGATACCACATATTTTTTCAATGCTAAAACTATATTTTGTAGCTTAATTTGAACACTTTCAGTATTATTTAATTTTTTTACTGTGTTAAATGGATGTATTCAGTGAAATAAACATATTAAAAAAATCATGCGTATTCCCTATTTCAGTAGCAAGTTTGAGACGTTTATCGTCATATCTCTAGAGATACTTATCAGATCTCCATGAAATTACAATGGGAGCACCTCGAAAACGTACCCTACCGATAATAAAAATAATCATTATCATTATCATTTATCATTTATTTCTTAATAACATTTGTTATAGGTCAATTTAACAGTATAATAAATTTGTTTTACATTAAGTAAACATCATTATAGAATTCATAATTGAGTAGAATAGAATTAAATTCATTTAACAACATAAAATATTGTGTTTGTGAAACAATTGTTACATTCGAATCGGTTCAGAATTGACGGCGTAATCGCTTAACATACACACAAAAAAAAACATACAGACGAATTGAGAACCTCCTTTGTTTTTGGAAGTCGGTTGAATAAAAATAAAGTAATGAGCTATTCAGGTGTCATCCAATCGTTGACGTCAGAGGGTGAATTGAACTAAAGATACGATAGCCTTCTTCTTCTTCTCTTCAGAAATGTCAAGTATGGAAGACATTCGAATGATTTCGATAAAATATAATTGGGACCACACGTGAAGGGTACCCTTTGAAACAAAAAAATAATTTTCCAAATCGGTTCAAGCACCTTCGAATAATCGGTGAACATACATAAAAAAAGATTCCGACGAATTGAGAACCTCCTCATTTTTGTGAAGTCGGTTAAAAACATTATTCAAGGTCATATTTTTTAGTCTTCAAAAGTATATGCAATAGCAATCTCCATTGTGTATAATGCTCTTGGGATTCTTCTTCTGCAGTAACTAGTAAGTCGTCGAAATAAGTAAATGCGTCGTAATACAAATATTCCTCCTTTTTGTAAAGTCGGTTGAAAAGAAAAGTGCGTCGACTTCCCAGTACTACGACGCCCGGTAAGATTCCTAAATTTTTTTGTTTACAGCGAAGTGAACTAAATTGTATTATCTATCAGCCAATACCTAAAGCTCTCCGATGGGATGACGTTTATTTTGCTAAGTTTCGCCAAACCAAACTCAAACTGTCATTAGAGCCATTTTGTTGAGTGATTCCATAAACTTTAGTAATTAGATTTAGTAATAAAATAATTATTGATGACTCAATTAGGAAGATGTCCAAATTATTTTATAAACTCAAGTTCTTCTAAGTCTAAGTCTAATGGATATTTCCTACACAAATTTTTATTGAAATTTATTTATGATGAAAATTTAATGGCCTATAAAAATCCCTATAAAAACCTTTTACGATTAAGTATATTAAAGTTTATAAAGGTTAAGGCTGTGCAAGTTTAAGTTAAAATATGAAAAAATGTAGGTGGGTTATTTTTCCGATTTCTTCGTACTATTTTATCTTGTATATCTATTCCTATTTGTTTCTATAAACAGACAAAGGGTATTTTATGAAAACATGTCACGGATTCTTAGAAGTTTACTTACGAAGTTTTTTCACGATCGAAAAAATTAACACTTTGATTCTTACATCAAAGAAATAGTTTGCGTTTTATGTAGCTATAAGATGTATATGATAGTGACCCAAGCTTTTGTAGAAACTATTGTGATACAACAGTCATATAAACAAACGTTTTATTTACAAGCTGCTACCCGCGGTTTTACCCGCGTAGACATCGTTCCCGTGGGAATATTGGGATTATAAGTATCCTATGTGTTATTCCACAATCTAGGCTATCTATATACCAGCTCAACCGGTTCAGTAGTTTTAGCGTGAAAGAGTAAAGAGTAACAAACATCCATACAAACAAACTTTCGCGTTTATAATATTACTAGCAGCCCGCCCCGGCTTCGCACGGGTAGAACATATATGCCTACAAAATTTGCATCAGTTTGTTGCATCAAATATAAAATATTAACATATTTAACAATCATCGTCATATTTCAACCAATTTAAACAAAACCTTAACGAATTATGCACCTAAGCATTCCTCATAAACACTCTGGCTATTGGTAAAAACCGCGTGATGATCCGTTCAGTAGCTATTGAGATTATTGCGAACAGACAGACAGACGCAGTGACGGACTTTGTTTTATAATACTTACGTAGTGATATTGGACGGCCCTATGGCGTAAAGGATAGTTACCCTGATTCTGACCCGACGGTCGTTGGTTCTAATCCTAGCTATATACCTACCAATGAAAGATTTATGTGCATTCATGAATCATGGGTTTTCGTACAGAGGTAGGTAGTGGGATCGTTGAATCAAAATCAATCAAATCATGGGATCAAAGAAGGGGTATTATACGTTTAATGTGTGTATCTGTGTCTGTTTGTAGCATCTTAGCACCCAACCGGATGAACCGATTTTGATTTTATTATTGATATATTTTTTTGGTTTGATAGATGTCTTCATCGAGAGTGTTCTTAGCTTTCATCATCATCATCATCATTATCAGCTGGTATCAGTCCACTGCTGGACATAGGCCTCCCCCAAGACACGCCACTGAGCCCGGTCTTTGGCTCTTTTTTTCCAGTCTTCGGCTCTTTGTTTCCAGTCCAGTTACAGTTTCTTAGCTTTGATTCATGAAAATTCGTTCAATCGTTATGAAACTATGAGCTTTTTTCTAGTTAATTGCGCTATGAAATCAACTTTCATAGGTCTGATCAATTCGAAAATCTTCTTCTTCAACGATATTGTAAGAACATGGAAGCATTGACCTGATGCTGGGACATCTCCTGTACTCTACAGAATACTCAAATCCACACCAACTTACAGCTCAGATTTTAAATGTCGTGTTTAGAGTCATTGGAATGCTTTTATTGAAAAGATTATACACAGATCAGTCGGGGTGGTTTATATATAGATCATAACTTTATTATACAATAGAATTTTATACAGTAAAAATATATTATTATACCATATTGACTTCAAATTGATTGTGATCGGTGGGGATCTACAGCATCGCTAAGCTTATAATAATACTAGCAGCCCGCCCCGGCTTCGCACGGGTAGAACATATATGCCTACAAAATTTGCATCAGTTTGTTGCATCGAATATGAAATATTAACATATTTAACAATCATCGTCATATTTCAACCAATTTACACAAAACCTTATCGAATTATGCACCTAAACCTTCCTCATAAACACTCTGGCTATTGGTAAAAACCGCATGATAATCCGTTCAGTAGCTATTGAGATTATTGCGAACAGACAGACAGACGCAGTGATGGACTTTGTTTTATAATACTTACGTAGTGATATTGGACGGCCCTTTGGCGTAAAGGATAGTTACCCTGATTCTGACCCGACGGTCGTTGGTTCTAATCCTAGCTATATACCTACCAATAAAAGTTTATGTGCATTCATGAATCATGAGTTTTCGTACAGAGGTAGTGGGATCATTAAATCTACCAATAATTAAGATAGTTTAACTAAAACAACCGACATCAATGCCCCGCGAGTCAACTTCAGTAGCAAGTTTGAGACGTTTATCGTCATATCTCTGGAGATACTTATCACATCTCGATGAATTACAGGTATATAGATCATTATTATTTTATACAATAGATCATATACTAGCTAAATAACGTAATTGTTTGGATAAGGATTAATTCTATATACTTGAAAATAGCCTTGGAAGTTATGTAATATTTTTTAACAAAAAATTAAAGATTAAAATGGTTACTGTAAGTCAACCTTAAAAGATAGACATTTTCAATTGAGCAGCGTTCGTAAGAAACGAATTTTTTCGACCGTTTTTTGTCGACTTAGGTTGCAAATTAGGTCTCCACGAATGTACCTTTGATTTAAACGGGATAATATATAGCCTATTTTCATTTCGAAAGTCTATTCTATATATAAGTGAAAGAATTTTTTGAGCCAAATCATTACAAACATACAAAAATACAAAAATAAAAAAATACAAAAATACAAATATACAAATATACAAAAATACAAAAATACAAATATACAAAAATACAAAAATACAAAAATACAAAAATACAAAAACACAAAAATACAAAAATACAAAAATACTAAAATACAAAAATACAAAAATACAATAATACAAAAATACAAAAATACAATAATACAAAAATACAAATATACAAAAATACAAAAATACAAAAATACAAAAATACAAAAATACAAAAATACAAATATACAAAAATACAAAAATACAAAAATACAAAAATACAAAAATACAAAAATACAAAAATACAAAAATACAAAAATACAAAAATACAAAAATACAAAAATACAAAAATACAAAAATACAAAAATACAAAAATACAAAAATACAAAAATACAAAAATACAAAAATACAAAAATACAAAAATACAAAAATACAAAAATACAAAAATACAAAAATACAAAAATACAAAAATACAAAAATACAAAAATACAAAAATACAAAAATACAAAAATACAAAAATACAAAAATACAAAAATACAAATGTTCTCTGTTTATAATATTAAGTATAGATTTTCGTAGTAACTATGACCTAATCTGTGGTTTCACTGCAGATATTTTATTAATTTTGCGATGCGTGCGTAATATGAAATCCGTGATATCTTCTAGAGTTTTCATTTGAATTATATACTGTAAAGGACAATTTTAATCCATAATATGTGGCCAAGCTAAATAACGTAATTATTTGAATAAGGATTAATTCTATATACTTGAAAATAGCCTTGGAAGTTATGTAATATTTTTTAACAAAAAATTAAAGATTAAAATAGTTACTGTAAGTCAACCTTAAGAGATAGACATATGCTGTCGCGGACTTTTTTGTAGGTATTATTAAGTTGTACAACTGTTTCATAGAAAATATTCTTCCATCTATTTTCAATTGAGCAGCGTTCGTAAGAAACGTATTTTTTCGACCGTTTTTTTGTCGACTTAGGTTGCAAATTAGGTCTCCACGAATGTACCTTTGATTTAAACGGGATAATATATAGCCTATTTTCATTTCGAAAGTCTATTCTATATATAAGTGAAAGAATTTTTTGAGCCAAATCATTACAAACATACAAAAATACAAAAATAAAAAAATACAAAAATACAAATATACAAAAATACAAAAATACAAATATACAAAAATACAAAAATACAAAAATACAAATGTTCTCTGTTTATAATATTAAGTATAGATTTTCGTAGTAACTATGACCTAATCTGTGGTTTCACTGCAGATATTTTATTAATTTTGCGATGCGTGCGTAATATGAAATCCGTGATATCTTCTAGAGTTTTCATTTGAATTATATACTGTAAAGGACAATTTTAATCCATAATATGTGGCCAAGCTAAATAACGTAATTATTTGGATAAGGATTAATTCTATATACTTGAAAATAGCCTTGGAAGTTATGTAATATTTTTTAACAAAAAATTAAAGATTAAAATAGTTACTGTAAGTCAACCTTAAGAGATAGACATATGCTGTCGCGGACTTTTTTGTAGGTATTATTAAGTTGTACAACTGTTTCATAGAAAATATTCTTCCATCTATTTTCAATTGAGCAGCGTTCGTAAGAAACGTGTTTTTTCGACCGTTTTTTAGTCGACTGAGGTTGCAAATTAGGTCTCCATGAATGTACCTTTGATTTAAACGGGATAATATATAACCTATTTTCATTCTGAAAATCCATTCTATATATTAGTGAAAGAATTTTTTAAATCGGTCCAGTAGTTTTTGAGCCAAATCATTACACACATACAAAAATACAAAAAAAAAACAAATTCTATCTCTTTATAATATTAGTATAGAAGTATAGATTAGTAAGGATATATTAAAGGCTAGCTTTTGACCACTATCTCACCTGTTGGTACTTAAGTGATGATGCGGTTGAGGATAGTAGCACGCTAGGCCTAGGGGACTAAATTGATGTTAACGTGCAAATGAGTAATTGACCACTATCTCATCTGATGTTAAGTGAAGATGCGGTCTAAGATGGAATCATGCTTGTCTGGAAATGGAAGATGGCAAAGAGAGGAGGCACTGGATTATTGACTTAAGTTCAATCCACGTAAATCAACTATTCTAACCCGTCTTTCAAGCTGGTTGGCACAGAACATAATGGCAGGACTCGATGAACCTATTGGAGACATGTCTTTGTTCGGTAACTGGTTCGAGCCACGGCCGAAACTTATTACCCATGATCACAGTGATCAGGTGGGGAAAAGGTATGGCTTCACCCTCCTAAGGGGGATGAATACGCATCTCCTTACCCAAAAGCATCTTAGTAAAATTCTTCACACCATAACCAAAAGTGTACTTACCTGTCGGATGATACTATAAACATATCGCGCGCAATCAGCTCGCGCTATTTTTAAGCCGTTATTCTCAACTGAAGACAAGATATAGCTTAAAGGTGCGGACAAACCGCAGCTGCAGTGACATATGCGTGCGCGATCTAGGCGGCGATCAGATAGCGCAACTGGTTCACACTAAACGCGATCACAAAACAATTGAAAAGTACTGAGATAGCGCCCGCAGATCGCAGGACGCCGCAGCGTGGCCGTACCATAAGGCGCGGGACAAATACAAGAGGCGTTGGGCTAGGGCGAAGCGCGGGCGAGGCTAGGGCGAGAAGCGGGCGAGGCGCCGGTACAGCGCAGAACAGGCGCGCTAAACGGTATCGGAAGGGCGAACACAGGGTATGCATTCTATATCGTCACGCATTTTGGCCGTCTCGTTCAATCTTATGTACACTGTGCGGCATGCCACAGCTAACTGCGGGTGCGTCGAGGGCGAAGAAGCGGCGCCCGCGCCCCGCCGTCTCAGTATGTCTCGCGCCCCACCACTTCTATACATTTTGTATGAAATATTAAGGAAGTGGCGCCGCGCCCCCGCCTGACGCCTTTTGTATTTGTCCCCCGCCCAAGGCGTTAGAGCGAGAAGGTTAAAAAGAGCAGAGCAGCTTCAAGCGGCTCTGGAGATCCATGCATAGCAGAACATATAAAGATAAATTTTGGCTCTCGAGCCCAATATTTTTATAGTAAGACCCAAGCGGGGAGTTTTAAATCCCAACATCCATAGAAGAATATAAATAACAAAGCGCATAATGGTCAGAGGGAACCAGAGTTATCGCAAGTCGGGGAAGTGTAGACATCTACGGCCACAGAAGATTACCGTGAATTAACATAGCGACTCCTCGGTCAGAAGTCAAATATCTATCCTTTAAGCCAAAGGCCCACAAATTGAATTATTGTCAATGTGGTAATACCGACCTAGTCGAACTATCAAAAGTCCTGGAGAATTTTTTCGGGGAATCTTACATTAGAAACCTACGAATAAATAACTTTGAAACTTCTTTTAGGCACTTCCATTCCTGACCTTGGTGGCAGGATCGCCTAACGGCACTGAAGAATGTCGAGTTATATCCATCCTCGGAACTGGCGAGGAGTTGCAGACCAGCTTCCCTACCCCATCAGCCTCTCCTTTGAAGCCAGGAGAACCAGCTTGGGCCAACTATGTGAAAGGCGTCGTCGCTAACTTTCCTGGTAAGGATAATTACTTCGCCATTTTGTTTATTTCTGCATCAGAGTAAATGGAAATATATACAAGTCTAATGTCGAAATATGATAAGTAGCTTAAGAGTTATGCAAGACAGATGAAATAACATACAATCTACGGGCTAAATACGGGCTGAAAACAATTCTATTTTTTTGGCTTATTTATATTTTTATATTTCTAATTTCTATAATTTTGGCCTTTCGTCGCGACGAATTTAATTATTATATTAAATGATCACGACGCGTTAAATTTGCAACCAGCCCTTCATAATATATTCATTGAGACCATTCCAACGAGCCCAAACTCCACATTTTTCTGTAAGTTTGTGAGGTGTTGAGTATTCTGCAGATTTCAAGAGATTTCCCAGCATCAGGTTAACGCTACCATATATGTTATTACAGTATCGTTGAAGTAAGAGTATACCGAATTGATCAGAACTACAATAGTTTATAATAATAATAATACATTCATTTATTTCAAGCGATTACAATGGTCTGTTATATCAGCCCATATCTAAACATATACCTTATAGACTTTTTACATACATATAAATAAGATATTTTAGCGTTAGTTTTGTGCCGTGTGACGCCTATTCTTGGTGTGAGATAGCCGCGGACCTCGTAAGCGGTGAAATTTGACACCTCTCGTTCAGAACTCTACCGCCAAGTACGTAGCAGCACAAAAGAGTTGAACCTATCTTTTATATCATAGCATCATCATTTAGAAAAATGCTCATAGTCTTCAAACGGCTGAACGGATTTTCATGAATCAAAGAGAACAGTCTCGAGACATTGATAAAACAAACAAAAAACTAAATAAAAATAGATTCATCTCTTTGGGTATTTGTGCTATTCACTATTATGTAGTTTGGGCGCTACAATGCCACTGACATCTGTCTGTGGCATCGTTTGACACACGTCAAACTTAGTCGGGGGTTTACCTGTATTTTTTTTCAGTAATATTTATAGTTCCGATAATTCCTTTCAAAGGATTTAGGATCTTCAATGCCAGTTTCACCGGTTCCTGATAATGCGTTAGATAGTAAACTGACACATGACGCCATATAAAAGCTGTAAAAAATCTGTCAGATTTCTTCATATTAGCTATCAGGAACCCGTGAAACTGGCCCTTAATATTATAAAACAAAGTCCGCCGCGGCTGTATGTCTGTCTGTCTGTTCGCGATAAATTCAAAAACTACTAAACGCATTTTTATGCAGTTTTCACCAATAGACAGAGTGATTCATGAAGAAGGTTTAAGTGTATACATAATTCGTTAAGGTTTTGTATAAAATGGTTGATATAATTATGACGATGATTGTTGAAGATGTTAATTCATCGACGCAAGAAGCTGATGCAACAAATGTAGGTATTTAAGCTCTACGCGTGCGAAGCCAGGGCTGGTCGCTAGTGTATGTATAATAAGGAGGAAAAGTTACACCAAAATGGTTCACTTTCCTCCTAAAAGAAGCTTTGCGTACTTTGTAAAATCCTTACGAGTATGTATTTTTCAAATTGCTCGTAAGTCTTCGTCTTAGAAACGGGGGTCCCAATAACAGCGTTATTTCGATGAATATATTTATTTTTATAATGTAGAATGTGGGTTATGATACAAAGAAGGAAAAATAGTAATAAATAAGCTTCCTTACGGAATATTTAGAATATAAATTATGAGAGATGAGAGCTAAATAAAATATGTTTTGTCCCCTACTTTTATTTTGAATTTTTGAGGCATGAAATATATTATAGTACCCACTAAGTGCCCCCACTGTTTTTGCGTGTTAAAAAGTATTAGTTAGTATATATTAACTAAACATAATTTTTAATACTTTGGTTTCATAGGTTCGCCTCAAATTGTTTCTCATTAGTTCTAAAACCCAATGAAAGACGGGTTGTGATATTCTATCCTTGTAAACCGACGCGTAGGATTATCCTTCCTATTTCCTACTCAGACATCATAAGTATTTTTATTGCCAGCTGATAAGAATAGGACATAGAATTCTCGGGCAAAGCTGCGGGACGCATCTAGTATTACGTAATGCATATGACTTGCGAACTTTGCAAATGGCTTGCGAGGTTAAACCTGGGAGACTTGCAGGCTTCTAATATTACTTATAAAGTAATCATCTACGAGCACGGCTTCCCCCGTATAACTATCATAGCTTAGTCTTATGTCATGATATACTTTCTCAGTGAAAGCTTGTTCTTGAAATGCTACTCCAAGGGAATATGCATAATTTTTTAAAATATTCTTATTTCACTGTAAATTGTTAAACACAATCCAAAATTTCATCGTACCGACGGGACTCGAACCCGCACCCCCTGGATTACACGTCCAGGTGCTCTGCCAATTAAGCCACGGTTCGATACATCGATACGACGAAATTAGTGGATTGCATTTTGTTAACATAATTGGGTTAACATTTAACAAAATTTTGGATTGTGTTTAACAATTTACAAAAATATAAAGTGTGAGACACTTCAAAGAAACATAATACTTATTTCACTGATTTAACATAGTAAATAATATCGTTTAAAAACTAAAAAAGAACCGACTTCAATGCCGCGCTATTCATTTTCAGTACCAATTTTGAGGTGTTTATCTCAATATCTCTGGAGATACTTATCAGACCTCGATAAAATTACCATGGTTAAAAAAGGAAATAATACTGAATGGGTTCAAAAAATAGTTTTAGGCTGGGTTGCACCATCTTACTTTAACCGTAACTATAACTATTAACCGGTGTTTTTATATGGATTTTGACAGATTTTTGACGTTAGTTAAAGTTAAAGTAAGGTGCAACTCAGCCTTAGCATTTAAAAATATGAGGTGTTTAAAACGCCGTCAAATTTTTGCGCGCCTTTGTGACGACCCAACATGCCAATCTGTCACCACAGATTAATTCTTTTTCATAGAAATAGTACGTATTTATACAACAGTGAATACTATTTCTATGACATGATTTAATTTGTGGTGACAGCTGTGATATGCTGTGACGTCACTTTCTAATTGACAAGTGGTGATGTGTTTTGCAAATTAAAATTTCCCACGCATATTTTGCATTTTTCCTTAAATATTTTAACCAATTCAAGGGTATTTTATTTATAAAAAAATGTTCAACATGCAATACCAGAACAATAATTATTCGAAAATACATGATTTCAAGTAAACTTATACAATAATTTTACTGAAACAACTAACGATGCTAATCGTGGGGAAAAATAGTAGGAATGTTTAACATAATAAATATGCAGAAAATAAATTAAGATGGTTTAAAAAAAAAAACGATTTCTAATGCCGCGCTTGTCATTTTCAGTACCAAGGTTGAGCCGTCTATCTCCATATCTCTGGAGATACTCATCAAGTCTCAATAAAATAAAAACGGACCCGTTTTAATTTTTTTCAGATGGATAGTACAAAAAAAAAGAATTGGTATTTATTACCCTTTCAAACAAAAAAATAATTCTATAAATCGATCCAGTCGTTTTTGAGAAATCGGGGAACCTTTTTTGGAGTCGGTTAACATTTTGTTTTTGTATTTTAGGTGAAGTTCCAGGGTTCGACCTAGTGATAGTAACTGATGTGCCGATGGGTGCAGGTCTGTCCAGCAGTGCCTCTGTGGAGGTCGCGGTCTTCACATTCCTGGAAGGACTTACTGGAGTGCAAGTCGAGTGAGTTGTATTAACTACCCAATAATTTAAGATCGTTTACAATACGAAAAAGAACCGACTTCACATGCCGCGATAGTCAAAATAGCCAGTAAGTAGTATCATGTCGTCAAGGTATACAAATGCATATGTCGTCAAGGTATGCAATGAGTTTGAGATGTTTATCTCCATATCTCCGGAGATAATTGTCATACCTCAATAAAACTTGAATGGGACCAATCGGGTAGCATAATCTCTCAAATGAAAAAAGAATTTTTGAAATCGGTCAAGATTTGACGGTTAAAAAGAGAGTATGATGATGCGATGTTTTTCAGATACATTGTAGGTATGTACTTATTTTAGATGTATAGTTATCGTGATTTTGAATGATGATGATATATTCTTAGCGACTGGAAGTGAAAAAGGCTAAAAAAATAAACACTATCACAATATCCACAGCTATATAATACCACAGAACCTCAACATAATAACAATAAACACTATCACAATACCCACAGCTATATAATACCACAGAACCTCAACATAATAACAATAAACACTATCACAATACCCACAGCTATATAATACCACAGAACCTCAACATAATAACAATAAACACTATCACAATATCCACAGCTATATAATACCACAGAACCTCAACATAATAACAATAAACACTATCACAATATCCACAGCTATATAATACCACAGAACCTCAACATAATAACAATAAACACTATCACAATACCCACAGCTGTATAATGCTACAGAACCTCAACATAATAACAATTACATAATGTGTAATGCGATATGACGCAGGCCTTTGATTACGTAGATCACCAAATATTAACAAGCAAGCTAGAAGCTTATGGAATAAGAGGAAATATTCTAGAACTATTAAAATCTTATATGTCACATAGGAAACAAATGACTGATATCTCAAGAGTCAATCTTAAAACAAAGATGGAGGTTACTTATCGTTCTAAGCCGCGATCTGTATGTTATGGTGTACCACAAGGAAGCGTCCTAGGACCGCTTTTATTTTTATTATATATAAATGACTTGCCAAAAACTACCACACACCCAATGTCCCTTTTCGCTGATGATAGTAAGGTAGTGATCAAATGTATGGAAACTGAACTCTACCAGAGTGACATTAATGACACGTTAGCCTCAATCATCCAATGGCTAGATAATAACAACCTAAAAATTAATTTAACAAAAACTCAAATAATGCATTTTAACCAAAGATCACATAGAAATACTATTAACGTTAGCTACAACACAACAACTATTTGCGAAGTTGAAACGACAAAATTTTTAGGACTGATTATCGACAAGCAGCTTAACTGGAAAGCACACATTACAGAACTCTGCAGAAAATTAAGCAGTACAGCATATGCATTATTGAAAGTGGCCCCTATTGTAAACACCGATGGTTTACTGATTGCCTACCATGGACTCGCTGCTTCCAGCCTCCGGTATGGTATCATCTTTTGGGGAAATTCAACTGAAATCCAAACCGCATTTAAAGCACAGAAGCGCTGCATAAGAGCCATGTTTGGTCTCCAGCCTACGGACAGTTGCAAATCTTATTTCAGCTCGTACAACATCTTGACACTACCATCGCCATCGCCATTTGATGCCATCTCTCTATTTATGTAAACAAAAAAATAAATGAATTGCACACCATTGTCAATATTGGTAGAATGTAAGTCCGTCTAATGTGTTAACATCTTTTTTATATCTACTACATTCAGCAATAAAAGATTTTGAATTTTGAATTTTGTGTCTAAGCTAACAACATAACCATTACGTCCGAACCGTACGACGGCCACACGAAGACTGAGTCATGATATCCGCTCGCTGTTTCATACTATCGAGACCAGTCGCGGCGTGAGGGTAGTTGGAAATCTTCTAACAATATGATTATAAACAACCGACTATTAAACTATCAACTAAAATATTTATAATATGGCGAAAGAGGTTATCTCTCAGGATACAGTATTTCTCGTCCGGCAGTTAACACACCGCTTAAATGAACAAAAGTGTACCCTAAAATAATTCATAAAAAGTATTGCATGACTAACTTAATCTTTAGTTAAGTCAGTTAATTATGCATGACATTAGTATATAATACTCACTACATTTTAACCGTGCTGTAATTTATTAATAACTATTTTGACATTATTTTGACATATTCACTTGTTCTAATTTTTGTTCTTAATTTTTGATACTATTAATTTTAATTTATTTAATCTTTTTATAAAAATGTAACATGAATTTAACAATGTTCAGCAGCGTCACGCGTCTCATTTGTACGCCCATGTGGGCAAAACATGACGAGCTATTTCTATGTTTAAGACCATACTGCATGCAATGTTTGTGTATGTGTATAACGCATGTTTTGAACAAATAAAATATCTTTATCTTTATCTTTATCTTTACTGTGTAACACTGTTGTCGACTGTCTCGACCTAGCTTTCGTGTATGTTATGTCCGATGCACTTCCACTTTTACGCAGCAAGATCGCGACGACCACGCACGAAATCATGCATGCACGAAACCTAGGTCGAGACAGTCGACAACAAACAGTAGTGAGTAAAATAGTCGATTGTTTACAAATATGTTCTTATTGTTTCTATGAGACCAGCTGCAGCTAAGCGGATAAATAGATTTTTATTCTGTAAGGTTTGCCTTTTTCGTACTAGTACCGAATAATAGGTTTTTTTTTTGTAAAGAAGGCAGATATTGCTCTTACAAAATATAAACTACCTTTATCACAAATGTTTTGTTCCAGATATAGGCAAACGCTTGACCACTATCTCACCTGATATTAAAATACCAATATGAATATGATCATTGTAAGTCTAGCGTGTTCACCATCTTCGACCGCATCATAGCTTACCACCAGGCGAGATAGTGGTCAAACGCTAGAGAGCTAGATCTAGAAAGCTATTAAAAATGTGTTTTGGGTCGAAGAGCAAGTCTCTAGTGACATTTACAGGTCGGCCTGTTAGCGTAAAGGATAGATGGCTTACTCAGAATCCGGTTGTCGCGGGTTCCATTCTTAGCCGTGCTCCAATGTTTTTTCTATGTGGATTTTTGGGTGTTCGTTGTTCGAAGAACAAAGTGTCTAGTGACATCACAGGGTGTACTGAACATCTATGATGTCAGGTAACGAATTAATATACAGTGACGCGAAATATTTTGGGGTTTAGCATGCTAAAGTACTATAGAAACCTACATGATATACCGTCGTAATCGCTTACCATCAGGCGAGCGTCTTGCTTATCATCATCAAAATCCGCCGGTATCAGTGCAGTGCTGAACATAGGGCTTTCCCAAGAAACGCCACTGAGCCCGATTTTCGGCTCATCTTTTCCAGTCACTGCCCACCGACTTATATATGTCGTCGCTCCACCTGGTCACAGGACGTCCTACACTACGATTTCCTACGTTTCTCCGTTCTCGGCTTGCTTATCGTGATGCCTAATATCATCAAAATATAAGTTAGCTAGCTAACTAGCTGATACCCGCCACTTCGTTCACGTACACCAAGTATTTAGTAGCTTGCAATAAAGTATCTCCTTGCTAAATGTCAGTAAGATCGGATCATCCGCTTAGGCGTGATTAAGTTACAAACAGACAGAGTGACAGAGTTACAAACGTTTATATCATATTTGTATGGATTGACATAAATGGTGCTTAATACAAGCAGACTCTTCTACAGACTCCATCCTTTTAACCCCTTTAATTTCATAATTTCACAAATCCCGATTAATTAGTAACAAAATGTAAATTTTTACGCATAATTTATTTTTCTTTCGTAGGTAGGTATTATTTACGAGCTGTGTGGGATTAAAATAACAAGGCATCTGTTATTTTAGCCAAGCTTTTTGATGGATAGCTTGAAAACCATCCATCAAAATATTCTGCGGATATTCAGGGTACTTTTCATCAGGTATTTTATGCAAACCAAATAATTGAGATCATTTAAAAAACTAAAAAACCGACTTCAAATGCAACGCTAGTATGACGTAATTATCTTCATCAAATCGAATCAAAGAGAGATCTTGATGAATTGTACAATGGGATCAAGCGAAACGTGTATCCTCTCAAACAGAAGAAGACTTTTCAAAGTCAGTACTTTGAACTGAAAAAATGTTATGCTTGAAAAAATGTTATGTAAAAAATGTTTGTTTGAAAAAATGTTATGCTCGCATAACATTTTTTACCCATCCCAAAAAAAGTTTCTACTCTCCCTCCGTCTTACGAATTTTCGATCAGGTCACATGTCCTGACGCGAGTTTAACATTTTTTACCCTATCCAAAAAAGTTTACAACGCGGCTAAAGAAGTTTTCACTTCAAAAAAATTAAGCGATATGAGAAAATTTTCCTATTTTGAACTCGGAAAAACGTTTTTGAAAAACAACCATACTCTTTAATTTATATTCGCGGGTGTGGTGGAGCTAATTTAGAAAACAAATAATATTTGAAATAACCTTTTAGGAACAAAGTAGGTCAAGACAAATCAGAGTGGCACAGTGGGTAAATGGTCGGCTTCGAGAGGGATTAAATCCCCGCCGTGCATCAATGGATTTTTCTATCAAAATAAATGATGTGCGCATTTCACAGCTGTGACCCTCCTGTGAAGAAAGATATTGTTAGGAAACGCCTGGCATAGTGAAAACTGCTTAGTATCCGCCTGGCCAGCTACCAACCTCAAGTTGGAAAATCTGTCTCCAAAACCTCTAATGGGTTTTAGCAGCTGTCCTTGAGAGCTAGTTCCCATTCTAAGCCAAGTATACTACTATCCTCGACCGCATTGTCAATTACCAATAGGTAAAATAGTGGGTCAAACGCTAGCCTATTTAATATATAAAATACATCGGTGTAAACAATCCTTTATGAACCGACTTCCAAACAGGAGGAGGTTCTCTATTCGTCTGTTTGTTTATTTTAATATTTTTTTTGTATGTATGTTACGTGATTACTCCGTCAATTGTGAACCGATTCGAATGATTCTATTTTTTAATTGGTAGGGTACATTTCCGCGGTGGTTTAATTATAATTTATTCGACATCTGATAAGTATCTCCAGAAATATGACGATAAACGTCTCAAACTTGTTACTGGGGCCTTATTCAGTATGACCATTTTAAAGTCTTACCGTGCCGTGTTACGTTATCTCCGCGTTATGGTATTCTCTATGCCAATTAAAACGAGGTAGGATAAGGTTATGAGCGGGTTTTGAGCTGTCAAAATATCGTGACATATGAGGACGTGTAACGCGCGCGTTTTGTATAATGTAGCTATCGTGTGGCATACAGAATACAATTTTTCAATAACGTAACGTGGCGCGTTAAGGAACGCGTTATCTCATTGGTCATACTGAATAAGGCCCCAGATACTGACTCGCGCGGCATGGATGTCGGTTGTTATGGTTTTTAGGGTTCCGTACCCAAAGGGTAAAACGGGACCCTATTACTAAGACTCCGCTGTCCGTCTGTCTGTCTGTCTGTTTGTCTGTCACCAGGCTATAGCTCATTAACCGTGATAGTTAGACAGTTGAAATTTTCACAGATGGTGTATTTCTTTCATTATTAAAACTACCGTGAGTATGTTCCATAATTTATAATAAATTTATACGGCTTAACTCACGTAATCTCAGTCGAAAAAAACTTTTCGACTGAGATTACGTGAGTTAAGCCGTATAAATTTATTATAAATTATGGTGTATTTCTGTTACCGCTAGAACAACAAATACTAAAAACAAAATAAAGTTAAAAATTAAAGGGGGTCCCCATACAAAAAACGTGTTTTTAAACGCCATCTATCTAATTAGTTTCGGCAAAATTATTAATCAAATATATGAGGTTGAAACTCTGTTTTGTTTCGTATTGTACGGAACCCTCCCTAAGTGTGCGATAAGAGACGCGATGCTGACTCGCACTTGGCCAGTTTTATCAAACTTTATAATTAATAATTTAATAATTATTTTTATCTTAATTATTTTACAGTCCCGTTCAAAAAGCCAAGCTGTGCCAGAAAGCAGAACACGAGTTCCCCGGCATGCCATGTGGAATCATGGACCAGTACATCGTCACGATGGGTCAAAAGGACCGCGCTCTTCTCATCGACTGCAGGTGTGTTTTCATAGCAAAAAAGTTATTTCATTATGATATTGCGTCTGCTCGCAGGATAATAAGTTGGTAGATCATTTAAGATGGTTCACAAAACGAAAGAAACTTTCTTGAAAGGCTGAAGGCTTTGAGTATACAGCCAGCATTTATTTATCTGAGGCTGAAGGTAACCACAAAGAACCAAAAGCGCCAGCCATGTGTAAACCTAAAAAAAACAATTTAAGAACAACTAAAAAAATTGCCCAGCCAACTTCACCTGCCCGTGGTGCATCCTGCTGACCAACAAACGAGGCTCAGGTGACCGACAAAACAACCATTTAAAATTATGGCTTAGGTAAATACTATAGGCCGGTGACGGGCAGCAGCGTTACCAGTGCGAGAGAGCTACGTCCTGCAATCGCCAGCCCGCCTGCCTAGCGTGGCGATTAGGGCATATTCCTCCTAAAGATGAAAAGTCACACACAAAGCCAAAGCCCCAAGGCAGTGACTGGAAAAGAAGAGCCGAAGATCGGGCTCAGTGGCGCATCTTGGGAGAGGCCTACGTCCAGCAGTGGACTGACACCGGCTGATGATGATTAAAAACCATTCTATCATATAGAATGGGCTGTCATATAGAAATGGGCTACCATAATTTAATGCGTATCGACATTTCATGAAAAAATCCATTGTCATTGAAATACAGCGAACGAGAGGTCCATAATCAGCCCCCAGATTTGACCAAAACAAACAAACATTTTCGTAAAACAAAATAGGTAGACAATTTCACACGTCAAAAGTGTCTATCTATCTCTATCTAACGCGCTTTCTCGATAGAATATCTGATAAAGTTTGTACCTCTTCACAAAGATAGGTCACGACCTGTAGACTTTTCTATGGTTTCTATTTTAGCTTGATATGACCCCCGAACCGTCTGTATTCCTCTTAACCCTTTCAATGTCACTATATCGACTGGCTATCTTTTATATTTCGAATTTCTCTACGATGTGTAGAGCCCATTGAAATTATATGTATTAGGAATTTTTGCCCACTTTGGAACCTCTTGCGCAAATCTTTGAGCGCTACAACGAACTTGAAAATATTGTATGTCATAAGCAGTATGGTAATAACTTTTTTAAAATCCAAATGTTAGTATATTCTCAATCTCTTTAGTAAGGTTGCATTACTGATGAGCTTCTTGACTTTTTCTTATTTGCTACGGCAAGCTGCGGGTGCTACAAGTGCTACATTATTTTCGTAGTACCTTCTCTACAAATATAAATGCCGTTATCTCCCCTCCGTAGCACCGCTATATAATAATTTAAGATCGTTTCAAAAAATAAAATAACCATCTTGAAACGTCGCGCAAGGCAAAGTAGCCAGTAGACGCAGTAACTATTATATAATCTGTGCCAGTGATTAGTATGTCGTCAAGGTATATAAATGTATCGTAATACAAATGTTGATATATTAAAAACGGCTCGACCGATTTAGTTAAATTTTAAATGGGACCCTTCGAAACAAAAAAATAATTTTCTAAAGCGGTTCAGACATCTTTGAGTAATCGGTGAACATACATAAAAAAAATAAACTGGCCAATTGCAAGTCGGACTCGCACTCGTAGGGTTCCGTACCACCCTACAGTATTTTATAAGATCGAGCAAAAAATACCACTATCATTTTTCGCCAGCAAAAAAATAATAATTAATAAACATTTTATTTCTTATAACGCCATCTAACGTCTAACAAAGGTGTTAGGGATCGACATTTTAATATAACGCCCTCTATGGGACGTTTACCAAACTAAGCGAACATAGATGGCGTGAAATGCCGAAAAAAACACGTTTCTTGTATGGGGACCCTCTATTATTTTTAACTTTATTCTGTTTTGTATTTGTTGTTATAGCGGCAACAGAAATACATCATGTGTGAAAATTTCGACTGTCCAACTATCACGGTTCATGAGATACAGCCTGGTGACAGACGGACAGACAGACAGACAGACAGACGGACAGCGGAGTCTTAGTAATAGGGCCCCGTTTTACCCTTTGGGTACGGAACCCTAAAAACAAAAAAAAGGTTCCGATGAATTGAGAACCTCCTCCTTTTTTGTGAAGTTGGTTGAAAACTAGTAATTAATATTGTATGAGCTTCAAACAGGCTGTGTTTTTATTAAACAACTTATAGTCTATTATGAAAATTACCCTCACTTCAAAGTATTCTACCTACTCAGGTAAATAGACAGTCTGCTTCTACCGCTGTCTTTAATAAGGATTGCCGTTGTAACTTCAAAACGAACTTGTTATAAATAACTCAGTAAAAACCAATAGCTTTATAACATCTAACTACATAATTTCATGATGATTGTTTGTAATCTATAAAACTCAACGTATTTATTTATTTATTTATTCATTCAACCTTAAAATAAGCATTACAGTGTAACCCAATGCCTTTACCCAGTATTATAAATACACTAGCTGACCCGGCAAACGTTGTTTTGCCATATAAATAAATGGCTATTAAAAAATAAGGGTTGATCGTAGAAGGTTGAAAATTGAGGATTGTATGTATTTTTGTATGTTGTATCATAAAAAATAGAAATTAAAAATTTTGTTTAAAAAATAAAATAAAAAATTTAGGGGTGGACTGGACTACCTCTAACATTTAGGGGGATGAAAAATAGATGTTAGCCGATTCTCATAGATACCGGATAAGCACAAAAAATTTCATCAAAATCGGTCAAGCCGTATCGGAGGAGTATGTTCTACCTACCAAGTTTCAATTCTGTAGTCTTAATAGTTTCGGAATAAAATGGCTGTGACATACGGACGGACAGACAGACAGACATGACGAATCTATAAGGGTTCCGTTTTTTGCCATTCGGCTACGGAACCCTAAAAAAGGGGAAAGAAAAAGGAAAGTCACTCACGACTCCGCCTGTGATTAACAGATGAGATACTGTTATAGTGCTAGTCTATCTTTAATTAAAGAAATTCGAATTTAAAATCTCTCAATTGACTTTAATTTCTGCAGGTCTCTATCAGCTGTCCAAGTCCCACTAGAGACGGGAGACGCTGCGATCCTAGTGATCAACACAAACGTGAAGCATCAGCTCACCGGCAGCGAGTATCCTCAGAGACGTGCGCAGTGCCAGGAGGCAGCTGACAGACTGGGACTACCTTCACTGCGAGGGGCCAACATTGAGGACTTGGAAGGTATAGAAGTATTACTCATAAATAATTCTTAAATTCAAAATTTAAAGTAAACCCCGACTAATCTATGTTATAAACTGTTCATAGAGACCATTCTAATGAGCCCAAACTTGACATCTCTTCAGTGAGTTGGCGAGGAGTTGAGTATTCTGCAGACGTATGACGACCTATAACAGCGTCAGCGCCAAGTCACAGCCAAACATGTTCTTACAATATCGTTGCAGTAAGAAGATGGCGAATTTCAAATTGATCAGGTCTACGAGTATGAAAATTGATTTCATATCGTCTTCAACTAGAAAAAAGCTCATAGTTTTAAAACTTTTTAATGGATTTTCATGAATCAAAGCTAAGAACACTCTCGATTAAGACACCTATCTAACAAAAATAAAACTAAATCAAAGTCAGTGCATTCGTTTGGGCGTTACGATGCCTCAGACAGACACACACATACACAGATACACATGTCAAACTTATAAAACCCCTTCTTTTTGCGTCAGGGGTTAAAAACATGGTAAATATCCCGTTAATACACTAAACCCTACTGTTGGTTTAATTTTGTATTTGATACAAATCGTCGCCGTAGTGCTTATTTGTTAACCGACGAAAAAAAAAAACGGAGGAGGATATCAAGTCGACGTGTATTTTTTTTTTATGTATGACCACGCATAACTTTTTACAGAGTAGTCTGATTTCGATAATTATTTTTTTTATTGGAAAGGATATACCCCCTAGGGGTCCCTTTTATTAAATTTTAACGAAATCGGTCGAGCCGTTTTGAATAAATCGACAAATATAATGGATAAACATATCATTATTTTGATAATTTTATCATATCATCAACTTATGTCAACAAACACTGGAAAAAACAAAGAGCCGAAAATCGGGCTCAGTTGCGTGTCTTGACTTGAGAGAGGCATATGTCCAGCAGTGGACTGATACCGGCTGATTATGATGATGATGATATTTTACAGGTGGTACCATT
The DNA here is from genome assembly GCA_954871355.1 of Cabera pusaria. Lineage (NCBI taxonomy): Eukaryota > Metazoa > Arthropoda > Insecta > Lepidoptera > Geometridae > Cabera > Cabera pusaria. The sequence continues at coordinate 25,576,638 of OX940890.1, forward strand.
TAAATTTCATCGAGATATTTTCAGTATCTCCAGAGATATGAAAATAAACACCTCAAACTTAGTATTTAAATTGACAAGCGTGACGTTGGATGTCGGTTTTTTTAGTTTTTTAAGCGATCTTCAAATATTTTTATTATTATTATAGAGCATAAATGTTCTATATAACGTTAGTCTAAGCCAAGGGTAAACAATGACGCCTGCTTTTAACATAGTAGATAATGGCCTCAAAAATTATAAATTAAAACTTTTTAACAAAAAATTAAACCGCCGATAAAATAGAAAAGCAAAAAATAAGTAAACTTTTTATTTAACCTTAATAACGAAGTTCTTAAACTACTGTTGGTATACATAAGTATATATTTTTGTAATTGTTTTGAGTTTTTAACTAAACATAATAACTAAGTTCTCAAACTAATGTAAGTATGTATACCTAAGTAATTTTGAGTCTACATGGTATACATTGGTATACATTTTTTGGTTTTTTCGGCGGTCTAATTTTGTGTTAAAAAGTTTTACCCTTGTTCGGTGAAACAACCGAACACCTAAGTCAGCAATTCTGGCCGCTTGACGTATTGACCTAGTTATTGCGCCTCGTGACTTCAGTGCATCGTTGATATCCGCGCGATTCGGGTGCATTCACCAACATTTAACATTTTCCAACATTTCCCAACATTTAACATAAACATAGTCTGTAATTAGCGTAATAAATCAGAACTATCTGAACATTAACAACTTCTTTCACTGCAACCTCGCACCCACCGCGACATCTTGGTCCTTCGAAAGGGCCTCGTGCGTCGTGAAATATCGTGAATTCGTTTTCCCGTCGGGTGAGGTTTTGAACTAGTGAACAAACATTTAACTGTTGTTGTTCGTGAAGTGTAAGGATTGCAGTGCCTTGAACAAAACATTGTCGGAGGAACATTATCAGCATAGGGCTGAGTATACAAACCAGAATACCGCAAATAATAAATTTACTTATTTTTTATTGCTTTCGTGTGTACTTAAACATTAAACATGGCTCATCTCATTGATATGCAGTCAATGATCTCTGAAAACATCGAGAAATTGTTACAAACATCAAAAAGGATAGCTCTGATCGCAAAACATCAGACTATTTTAAACGGCGATTGAATACTCCGGAAGACTTTTGGAAGGACTTTCAGTTCAATCACGACCAACTGAACACCAAGCTGAGTAGGACCCACCCGTACTTCGTCGAGTAACACTTCGAGAGGGTGAAAGCGTCTTACGAAGCAACAAAAGCATTTATAAATCAACAATATCAGATTATGCTAGCGAGCGGGAGGGGCTCGTTGTCAAGCGAACATCCTGTAGCTCATCGCAGGAGCAGAAGTCCTGCGGCGAGTCAACAAACACAAGAAGGAACCGAGGAGGAGACAAGCTCGCGCAGTGATCGCCCGACTTACACAAACAAAGGAACAAACAGCAAGTTGGATGATCTCCTGCGTAAGCAGTATGTCAACTTCAAGGCTTTCATGAGAACAACCACCAACATCGACGTCGAACTCATCAATGACAAGTGGGAGTTTGAAGACGCTCTTAAATCTCTGCAGATGAGATGGAACACTATTGATTCTCTTCATTGGGAGCTAGAGAGCCAACTAGAAGGTGAAAACCAACATTACTATGACGCATACGACAGATATGAACAGAAATTTATCAACTTAAAAAAGTCAATAAACACAAAAATGTGGTCCGTAGCATACCGAGAGAAGTCTACACCGACGCTGGAGATACCTGTCTTCAGCGGAAACTACAATCAATGGGTGTCCTTCAAAGACTTGTTCATGGAGACCATTCATAACAATCCATCTTTGTCAAACGGGCAAAAGATGCAACATTTGAAAAGTAAGGTTCGTGGGGAAGCCGAAAAACTGATACAACATCTACAAATAAGTACCGATAACTATTTAGTTTGCTGGGAGATACTAACGCACCGCTACGATAACAAAAAACTCATATTTTCTTCTCACATGAACATACTGTTAGATCTACCGGCTATCCAACAACAATCTCTGCAACAAATAAAAAATATACATGACACCACGCTGGAATGCCTCAATGCCATTAAAAAGTTGGGAGTTGACATTACATCGTGGGACCCTATGATAGTACACATTTTAGGTCAAAAACTAGATTCAGAAACATACTCAGACTACATCGGATCTCTAAAAAACTCAAAGGATCTACCAACACTAACAGATTTCTTGCAATTTATAGAAACCAAATTTACTGCCCTAGAAACAGCTCGTCGTAAACAGGAGAGTGTGCCCCAAAGACCATCTCTTCAAACAAATTATCTTCAGCCAACACCCAACATTCGCAAGCCTAACAACAATTTCAACAGATCTAACAATTATAACAGCATCAACAAGCCGATTGGAAAGTCAATGCACGTTACAAGTTTTACGTGCCCTCTCTGATAACCATGGCATCTACAACTGTAATACATTCTTAACATTGAACGACGAACAAAAACTTAAAACAACATATAAGTTAAAACTGTGCACTAATTGTCTATTTAGTCATAATGGCAATCAGTGTACTTCGAAACAAACATGTCGTAAATGCTTAGCACCGCACAATACCATATTACACGAAGCGTTTGCGAAATCGGCTAACACGTCAAGCGATTTCATCGGGTCACACCTACACGAGCGACGTGACCCCACGGCTAGTACATCACATGCATCTCAGGATGAAAACTCAGAAATTTTACTCTCAACTGCTTTATTGAAAGTAAAAGCAGCAGATGGAACATATTTGAACATGCGAGCTCTAGTTGATCAGGGTTCCCAAGTTTCCCTGATTAGCGAAAGGGCTGCCCAAACATTAGGGTTAAAACGCAAAACATGCAAAGGTGTTATTTTCGGAGTTGGTCAACACGGAAACAACAGCAAAGGCATAGTCACTCTCGAGTGTACTTTAATGCACAATAACTTCCAGTTTCAAACAGAAGCTATCATAATGAACAACCTCATAAAAAGCTTGCCCAACAAAACATTTTCATCCCCAACATGGACGCATTTAAACAACATAACATTAGCCGATCCAGAGTTCAACATTAGCCGCCCTGTAGAATTGTTTCTAGGCGCGGAAGTCTACGCAAACATCGCTCTAGGTGGAATGCTGAAGGTAGAACACGAGCAACAGCCTATGGCTCAACAGACGCAACTGGGATGGTTGCTATGTGGAGCTGTCAAAACATACCAATGTAACGTGGTACTAAACAACAACATCGACGAGATTCGGAAGTTCCGGGAAGTAGAAGAGATAGATGAATCTTCGGATCTGTCCGTCGAAGAACAAAAATGTATCCAGTATTACACAGCAACAAAAACACGTAGTCAGGAGGGACGATATGAAGAGAGATTACCGTTAAAAGATGACCTACAGTTTAAATTAGGCTCGTCTAAACCAATGGCTATTGCACAATTAAAAAACGTAGATTTCAAAAACAAACAGTATTAGCCCAAACATATAAAAAATTAACGAGTGAACACGGTGCCTTACAACATATGAAACCTAAACAAAACAATAACACAGCCGGAAATCCTGCTGATCCAGCGAGTCTAAGCATTACTGCGACTCAACTTAAGGACAACTCGTTGTGGTGGCACGGACCATCATGGCTATCAACATTTGATCTGAAGAAAGAACAACCTAAACAGGAGCTGTATGAAACAGAAGAAGAGGCGAAGAACATAAAACAAGTAAACATTGTACAACAAAACAGTAACAACATTATAGACGATTTACTAAAACAACATAACTCATTTATAAAAATAACCCGAGTACTTGCATGGATACTGCGGGCACTAACACCACAATTGCAACGTAAACACTTACCTGGATACCTTACATTATATGAGCTGCAGACAGCGAAGTCAGCTATTATAAAACACGTACAGAGGACGGAATACGGAACAGAAATCGAGATACTTAACAAAAGCGGAACTTTACCATCAAACAGTAAACTATTAACATTAAATCCATTCGTAGACAAAGACGGCTTTCTACGAGTCGGGGGGAGATTGAGAAACGCAGCAATAAGTGAAGAAAGTAAACATCCAAAGATCATACCCAACAAGTGTCGCCTAGCGGAGCTGCTGATTGAAGAGGCGCATCTGTTAACATTCCACGGTGGTCCCCGGCTCACTCTGACTACACTCAGGAGACAATACTGGATCACTAGTGGGTACAGTAGCACTAAGCCTCAACTTCGTTACTGTGTCACCTGCCGTAAGTGCGCAGCGCAGAAACAATATCAGCTGATGGGAGACCTGCCTTTAGCTAGAGTAAACCCAGCCCCTCCATTTTATCACACTGGGGTTGATTTTACCGGTTTTTTGAACATTAAAGCGAGCACCATGAGGAACGCTAAAACTGTAAAAGGCTACGCACCCACCGCGACATCTTGATCCGGCTCGAAGGACCAAGATGTCGAGGTGGGTGCGAGGTTGCAGTGAAAGAAGTTGTTAATGTTCAGATAGTTCTGATTTATTACGCTAATTACAGACTATGTTTATGTTAAATGTTGGGAAATGTTGGAAAATGTTAAATGTTGGTGAATACACCCGAATCGCGCGGATATCAACGATGCACTGAAGTCGCGAGGCGCATTAACTAGGGTCCAGAATTGCTGACTTAGGTGTTCGGTTGTTTCACCGAACAACCCTCTCTAAAATTAGTATCATGCTTTTTTATTTGTTAACATTCAATTTTCATACAACATTACCTGCTTTAAACAATATTTTTACCATGTTATTTATATGCCATGTCGGTAGACACATTTCTGCAACAAATTTACTTGTTGGCATCAAATTATGTGTCTCGTAAATAAAGAGATATAAGCAATGAGGCGACGAAATGTGAACTTCTGGGGCCTTATTCAGTATGACCAATGAGATAACGCGTTTCTTAACGCGCCACGTTACGTTATTGAAAAATTGTATTCTGTATGCCACACTATAGGTAAATTATACAAAACGCGCGCGTTACACCTCCTCATATGTCACGATATTTTGACAGCTAGAAACGCGCTCATAACCTTACCCTACCGCGTTTTAATTGGCATAGAGAATACCATAACGCGGAGTGGTAACGCCGATACCCAAAAATGTCCTTAATCAATTAATTTAAGGAGGACGATGTTAAATAAAACACACTCGCTCGGTTGAAGTCAGTCGAATGAATTTATTGCAAGGTCGGTAGTACAGAAAATATTCGGAACATCCTCATTTATTGTATAAAATAAAAATATTGCTTAAACCTTGTCTAGGCACCGACATATCGATTTATAAAATATAAATCAATAAGTTTCGATACTTAACATACCGCCCACCATGGACAGCGTTGGGCAGACTGTCCATCAAAACTATGACTTTATTCAAATAGAATACTAAGACTAAAACATGAAATCTGCTCAACCGCCCACCATGCGCGAATACATTTTCAAATAACACGAAAAACAAAATCTTATATAAATTTCGTAACCTGAACAACATAAACATGACAAACCAATCTTGCAATACACTACCAAATAAACAAAAATAGCTCTGACATAAAACATTTGTGGACTGTATAATTTTACTCAGTTACAGGTAATACAATTAACTTTGACATAGGTCGCTTCACGACACTTGATTTACATTTCACGCTAACCACACGCGTGAGCATGTCCGAACCAGTACGCTTCTCTGTGATCAAGCCAAACAGCCATTTGGCTGGTGGAAGATCATCTTCCCTGATCAATACTACATCACCGACTTTAGGCTCAGCTACTTGATCTGTCCACTTATAGCGGTGCTGAAGTTGAATGAGGTACTCTCGGGACCATTTCCGCCAAAAAAAAGGTGCCATCTAGTCAAAGAAGAAACGTTAGAGTTCTCATGATCTTTATCAGGGACTACCACCAAGGGTTCACCTACCAAGAAGTGACCTGGTGTGAGAGGATAAGGTTCATCTGGATAAGTTGGAAATTGTGAGATCGGCCTTGAATTAAGGCACGCCTCAATTTGTGACAACAAAGTTGTCATCTCTTCGAAAGTCAGGGTACTATTGCCTATCACCCTTTTTAGGTGCTGCTTGGTAGACTTAACACCTACCTCCCACAATCCTCCGAAATTTGGAGAATGCGGAGGTATGAAATGCCAAGTTGTACCATTTGCAGCGAGCCAGTCAGCTATCTCAGGGTCTACACTAGACCTTTCCGCATCGAACAACGCTTTCAACTCTTTAGCACCGCCGACAAACGTAGTTCCGTTATCACTCCACATATCAGCTACATGTCCGCGCCTGGCTACGAATCGTCTGAAAGCAGCTAAAAAGCCTTGAGCAGTCATGTCACTTACTGCTTCAAGGTGTATTGCTTTCGTAGCCATGCAGACAAATAAACATATGTAGCCTTTGATAGCATGGAAACCACGGCCCTTTGTAGGGCGGATGCTGATTGGACCCGCGTAGTCTGCGCCGCTCCGAAGGAAAGGCCGGCTAGCCGTCACTCTTGCCTCTGGTAACTGGCCCATCATTTGCTGCATTGTCTTAGCCGAGTGGCGAACACAAACTACACACTTCCTGACATATTGCCGAACGAGACTCTTCGCATTGATGATCCAAAACTTGGCTCTCAAATAATTGATCATTAACTGTGGTCCTCCATGCAAAGTTCTCTGATGGGCGTCGGCAACCAATAATTTCGCGAAATGTGAGTTGTGTGGTATCAAAATAGGATGCTTCATATCATCACCTAATTGAGACTTCTGCAAACGTCCGCCAACTCTTAAAATACCGTCAGCATCAAGGAAAGGACTTACTGAAGTAAGTTTACTTCTTTTATTTACTTTACCAGCCTTCATCAAACAATCAATTTCTTGAAGGAAATATGTCTTCTGACACATTTTTATACATGTGTTAGACGCTTCCTTTAATTCGTCTGCTGTTAATAAACCCTTTATTTCAGGTTTCAGCCATCTTCTGCAGAACGCGATAACTCTGGTAAGTCGAATCAAGGTAGAGAATCTTGACACAATTTTTTCTTCAACATCGGGCACAGGTAAGGTTACATAACATTTTACTTTCCTTTCTTCTTCTGTTGTATCTATTTCTTCCTTTTTATAATCTATGTTTTTATTTTTCAGAAACGCTGGGCCTTGCCGCCACAACTGAATCAGTGCACATTCAGACGGGTTTACTCCCCTGGATGCGCAGTCTGCTGGATTCTCCTTAGATGGTACGTGCACCCATTGATTTCCATCCATAATGGTAAGTATCTCCGCGACTCTATTAGCAATGAATGTCTTCCATCGACTCGGATGGCTCCTTAACCAAGCTAACACAACCGAAGAGTCGGTCCAGGCGTGCAAGTCTTGTTTAGGTATCTCCAAAACATCTGAGACTTCCCGAAGCAGTTTTGCAAGCAGCACTGCGCCGCACAACTCGAGCCTGGGAATCGAAACCTGCTTTATTGGAGCCACCTTTGTCTTAGAAGTTATCAGGTTGACATAGATGGTACCATCCTTGTCAACGATACGAGCATAGACTACGGCGCTGAAACCAAGGTTTGAGGCGTCCGAAAATCCATGCAATTCTATGCATTTGTCATCTGTGGACGAGTGAATCCATCGCGGGATCTGAAAATTGGTAAGTTGATTCAAATCTTCTCTATACTCCAGCCAACATTTCATTAATGATGGAGGCAGTTCCTGATCCCATTCGATCCCTGAAAGCCATATCCTTTGTATGAATACTTTCGCTCGTATTATAGCCGGAGATATCCAACCAAGGGGATCGAATAGCTTAGCTATGTCAGAAATCACCTTACGCTTGGTTACAGGTGGTTCCAGTGGAAGGAGTTGGACAGTATATTCAAACTCATCGGTTTGCTTGTTCCAGGTGAGTCCTAGAATTTTTGTTATTGCATCCGTTTTAAATTCTAAGTTACCTTCTGATACTTCCTTGTCGCCTCTGATCTGTTCCAGCAACTCGCTGCTGTTGGTGGTCCACTTCTGAATCTGGAAACCCGCACGACCAAGCAACTCCGTCATCTGCTCATAAACCTCAACACCTTCTGCGACAGTATGACACCCGGTCATCAAGTCGTCGCTGTAAAAATACCTCAAGACTCGACTTGACGCCGCTGGGAAATCTGCTCCTTCATCATATGCAATTTGCTGTAATGATTTAACAGCTAAATACGGGGCGGACGATGTGCCAAAAGTAACTCGTACAAGTTGAAGATGCTGAAGTTCATCTTCTGGATTTTCCCGCCATAACAGACGCTGGAAATGCACATCGTCGTCAGCCACCTTTACCTGTCTATACATTTTTGTCACGTCTGCAACCAAACATATAGGAAAGCAGCGCCATCGCATCAATGTATGGCGCAACTCGGGTTGCAAAGTGGGACCCACCATCAGGTCCTGATTCAACGAAACGCCGTTGGTTCCTGGGCACGACGCGTCAAAGACCACTCTCAACTTTGTCGTGAGTTTATCGTTTCTCACGACCGCGTGATGTGGCAGATATACCGCACCTGATTTATGTTTGTCTTTGACAACCTCCATGTGCCCGAGGCTTAAATACTCGTTGATAACATCAACGTACTGCTTCTTAAGTTCTGGGTCCTTCAAAAGACGTTTTTCCAATAAAAGAAATCTTTTATGAGCTATGTGCTGTGAGTTACCGTACTGACATTGAGGATCTTGCGTGCGAATCGGCAGTCTAACCACGTAACGGCCAGATTCATCCCTCTTTGTGGTCTCCGCAAAGAACTTCTCACACTGCTGCTCCTCCTCAGTGAGGTGCTTCTTCTCACTAGAGTAATGATCGGACTCTAGCTCCCAAAATTTCTTCAGAAGATCATTCTCGTCGGAATGACCTGAAATAGCAGTTACAACTACATTATGACACGTCTTAGACTCAAAACTGGTTTTGCCCACTCTTCCAGACAAGATCCATCCAAAAGCGATATTTTGTGCGACGGGAAAACCGGGTGGACCTTTGATCAGGCCATTCAACAATATGCTGCTATAAACCTCGGCTCCTAACAGTAAGTCGATCTTGTGCGGTTTACTGAACGAAGGGTCGGCTAACTGAATTGACGTCAACACTGGTAAGTTCTGAACGTTAACTCTTGTCTCTGGAAGCAATGTTGTTAACTTGTTCATGACATAGGCTTGAACTGGGATGACGAAGGTATCATCATAACAGGATTTCACCTGAAAGGACACCATTGACTTGCAAGCCAATGACGCCTGCGCATCGCCACCTAGACCCGATACAATAGTTTTGCTTGGCCGTTTTGCTAACCCTAACAACTGGACCGCGGACTCCGTTATAAACGAAGCCTGACTACCCTGATCAAGCAGGGATCTTAAACAGACTGATGCTCCAGTTGCTGATTCGACACTCACCAAGGCCGTCGCGAGGAGCACCTGACTGCTGGCCTGAGCCGTGCACGTCATGGCCTTGGGAGACTGACTTGAAGACGATAATGTTTCTGAAGTAACAACATTACTTACCTCAGACTGGACCGGCTTCGATACATCGTCCGACCTTTCGGACGTATTGGGATGGAGAAGTGAATGATGCTTTCTTTGACATAAACGACACCTTGAAGTCTGGCGACAAGAATACACGGTATGATTCACATTTAAGCAGTTAAAACACAGCTTACTGGTTTGGGCAAACTCACGTCGTTTGACCACGTCTTCATGGGCAAACCGCTTACAGTTACTTATTTTGTGATTCTTGTCAGAACAAAAAACGCATACTGATTTCGTTGTGGTGACATGTAATGCCGTAGCATTTTTATTTCGAGAAGAGCTACTTTGTTTATTTACATTCTGTGAGCCTATACATTCCAATGCTCTAAACCTATTTTCCAAAAACATTGTGAAATCACTCAGTTTAGGCAACTGACCGATGCAATCATTATTTTTTGTCTCCCATAATTTTCTGGATTCAGGATCTAGTTTTTGACAGATAATAAAAATCACTAAAATGTCCCATGACATAACATCAATGTCTAAGTTTTCAAGTGCGTGTATACATTCATTTGTCACATCTAACAAATCCTTAATAGCACTCGAAGACTCAGTAGTTACACACTTTTGGTTCATGAAACGCTTCAGTATACAATTCGCAAGAAACTTTTTATTATCATATCGCCTCTCTAATTGAGACCAACAAGTATGATAATTATCAGAGGTGATAGGTATGTGCCGTAATAACTGCTCTGCTTCTCCGTGTAAATAGCTCTTTAAGTAGTGCAGTTTCTGTACATCATCTAAACCCTTGTTCCTATGCACGAGTGACACGAACAAATCTTTAAAACTAGTCCATTCTTCATATTTACCAGAAAATGTAGGTATGACTATTTTTGGTAATTGAACACATAAAGACTTATCTAATTTATCATCATTACTGCCTGATTCCTCGATTGATTTCACTGATTTCAAAGACAAACATTCTTTCAGTTTCGATTTATATTCTACATACAACTCTTCTACTTGTTCAAACATGTTACAATAACTTGACATTTCAATTTCTGTACCATCAAATCCCAAAAATATTTTATCATGCGTACTATTAAACGATTGCCAACATTGAACTAAATTTTCTAATCTTGTTTCCAAATATGGTAATGTAATCTTATCTTTGGCCTGTTTCCCAAAGTTAACCTTAGCTTTAGAAATTCTATCCTTAAGATTTTCTTGAAACCTTATTAACTTATCCATATTGACAATATACAAGAATCTCTTTATTAGTACAATTGATTTTCAATACTTAAGGACAGTTTAATAAACGCTAAAACACCTGATATATTAAGAAAAAGTCCAATCAAAATCTTATTAATCGTCGGTTAACCCACTAACCGAAGATGGTGTAATCGAACAGAATGACTTGAAACTAACTTCACTTAGTTACTAATTATTGTAACTTTAAGCATAAAAACTACTTAAAATCGTTATAAGCACACTATTTAGGTTATAAATACGAATGTTTTAGTCTCTGAGCAATAGGTATATCTTGAAATCTTGAGAAATCACATGAAAAGATAAAAAAAATCACTTCTAAATTATGATCAAATGTACTCACAGTTTTCATCCGATTTAACATGTAACTCACTTACATATATATGATATTAACTTTATAATACACCAAACGAGATCCAAGGTATGGTGACGAGAAGGCTGTGGTGCCCTCCGTGATGCATCAAACTTCTCCTGATTATGTGCCGTTAACTAACACAATTTAACAAAGGAACAATACAGCTCCGTGAACACTCGCCGGCCACTCAGCTTACTCCACAGGATGATATTAGTGCGGCCTATCCGCACCAATATTCACAACTCCTTACGTGGCTTCTGTAGACAGCCCATTAGGCGGTCACCGTAGAACCGACGCCATCACGCTAGCTCGATATTACAAGAGACTAGCCGTCGTCGATTTGATGCTTTTGCCGCGATTTATAGTTGAACTGCAAGTTCCTGTGCCGTATATCCGGCTACGGAGGAACAATGGTAACGCCGATACCCAAAAATGTCCTTAATCAATTAATTTAAGGAGGACGATGTTAAATAAAAACACACTCGCTCGGTTGAAGTCAGTCGAATGAATTTATTGCAAGGTCGGTAGTACAGAAAATATTCGGAACACCCTCATTTATTGTATAAAATAAAAATATTGCTTGAACCTTGTCTAGGCACCGACATATCGATTTATAAAATATAAATCAATAAGTTTCGATACTTAACACGGAGATAAAGTAACACGGCACGGTAAGACTTTAAGATGGTCATATTGAATAAGGCCCCTGACTGGGTGGTGACGATACGGTCAACGGTGGAATGAAGTTGATTGGAAGTAGAAGATAACAGCATCACAGGGTGATAATAGTACTAGTTGCGTTTTTTTATTAGTATCTCGCTCCCTTTGGCGTAGTAAATAATTTAAATTCAACAATAAAACTTAAAAGCGAAATATTACTCTGACTGACATATAGAGGCAATCTTAATATGGAACAGAACTTTTTCAAGTTCTGAACTAGGTAACTTAAAGTTATAAATACACGATAGCGGTATTATTATTGTAAGAATTATCCGAATTGTTATATCTCGTCTTTACGTAAACCATAAAGACGAGATAAATTCATAACAACGAATACAAATTAATAACAACAAACACTTACTAAATTAGATTGTTGCGGCTCAATCGCACGCTGGGTTACTTGCGAGTTTATAATCAAAGCTTGTACTATATTTATTCTGTAGCTGAGTGAAATCCAGAAATAGTCACTTTGACATACGAGTAATAACTAGGTCAATCCTGGTTGCGGCGGCAGGATTGAAACAAAAGATGCTGCGCAAGCCATTTTCAGCAGCAAGTTTGAGATATTTATCTCCATATCTCTGGAGATACTCATCAGGTTTTTTTTATATCTTATAGGCTAGCGTTTGACCACTATCTCACCTAAGTTGGTAAGTGATGATGCGGTCAAAGATGGTTAGCACGCTAGGCCTAGAATGGGAACTGGCTCTCAAGGATAGCTGCCGGAACACATTACATGTTTTAGCGACAGATTTTCTAACTTGAGGGTGGTGGCTGGCCAGGCGGACACTAAATAGTGTCCTACCACCACACAGGGGTTGTTGGTTTCTTAACGATGTTTTCCTTCACCGGAGGGCCACTGTGAGAAGCGCACATAAATTTTTCTATAGAAAAATCCATTGGTGCAAGGTGGTTTGAACTCGGTACCACGGCATCAAAGCCGACCGTTCTCCCAATTACGTCACCGAGCCCTAAAAAAAAGGTCTCAAGGAATCGTATAATGGCATCACCGTAGAGATACATCTTCATCGGTAGATGAAGAAAATAATAATTCGAATCGCGTAACAAACGTACAAAAAACGTACAAACGAATTGAGAACTTCCTCCTTTTAGGAAGTCGGTCAAAACATTAGTACCAAGCTGCTATTGCAAACTAAGGAGTCAACGACACCCTTATTATGTGTCAAAGAGTCAAAGACACTCAAATTGATTCCAGGGGCTTAAATAAAGTAATTAATTCTATTTAGGGTAGAGTTACTCCATGTTTGCTATAAACAGAGTCCCTCTTGATCTTGTTTGACATCAGACAAATTTCGCAATATTTATAATTAATAAATGCTTTCAAAATCTTTTATCAATTTCTGATGAAATAATTTTTGTTAGTACCTCGAGAAGTGGGAATGTTTACCTAGTTAAATTCGCTTTCATAAATATTTGTTTACGGTATGACGTAACCGGATAAATGAGAATTATTTAAATTGAATGAAATTACAGTAAACAAGGTTCCCATTTTTGTAGACGATTTAAAAGTAATTCGATACTCGTTTTCTGAGATGGAATATTAATCTAAGTAAATTTCAAGAGGATCATCAGAATTAGTTGATAGACAGGAAAATACGTTTTAATCCCCGACACAAAAAGAAGGAGTGTTACCGTTACGTGTGTTACGTGTGTTACGTGTGTATCTATCTGTGTATGTGCGGCTGTCTGTAGCATCGTAGCGCCTAAACGGATAAACCGATTTTGATTTAAATTTTTGTTTCCCAGGAGGCGTGGGTTTGAATCCCGTCGGTACGGTGAAATTTTGGATTGTTTAGAACAATGTACAATGCTTTGATTTTTACATGATAAAATTAGGTATTAATTTTATTCTTCAGTTGAATGTACCGACTTCATAAAAAGGAGGAGGTTCTCAATATGCCAGATTTTTTAAATTTTTTTGTTTGTTTCCACAGAATCTCTCATTCATTAACTGATTTGGAAAAAATATATTTTGTTTGAGAAAGTATGCTTCCCATTTGGTCCCATGCCCTATTGACGTGAAACCACTCCAGACACAAGCATATTTAGCTTAGTCGGAGAGGTTAACATGACTACTAGTAATGTGAAACCCACATTGCTAGTAAGCTTTGTCAAAAAAATCTTGAAACGTCATTTTTTAGGGTTCCGTAGTCCTGACAAGGAACCCTTATAGTTTCGTCATATCCGTCTGTCTGTCTGTCTGTCTGTCTGTCTGTCTGTCTGTCCGAGGTTTTGCTAAGAGACCGTTAATACTAGAAAGCTGTAATTTTGTAGGGGTATGTATATAAATTACGTCAACAAAGTGGTAATAAAATAAAATAAAATTTTTTTTTAGGGTAGCTCCCCATATGAGAAGTGGGGATGAATATTTTTTCGTCGTGTACCCCATCGTGTGGTGTATCGTTGAATAGGTCTTTTAAAATGACTCATGGGTTGCTAATACTATTTTTCGATTGAATGCTCCATTTACGAAATATTAAACTTTAAAGTGCAAATTTTTGTTCCAGTAGGGCGTCCCTCCCCCCTCCCTATAAAAGCTACTGGCTTGGCTTGAATAATCTGAAAAAATTCGTGATAATAGTGCATTTCATGAACTTTAAAGGAAAACTATAGCGACTTAGATACATTTATTAGTTTAGCAATAACGTTGAAGTTGGGTGTTGGATAATTTTGTACCAAATACAAAATCCTTAGAATAAATCCTTTAAAGTGACAAAGACGAAGTACCTAGTTGCTTGTTTATAACGGATAAAGACTTGCATTGAATTACGGGCTACTACGGAACCTTACACTGTGCGTGGCCCGACACGCACTTGGCCGGTTATTAATATTTTGGAATGACACCTCGCGCGAGCGCCCTTCGCAACTTACACCTAAATGTCATTATTGAATATTTTGGAATTACACCTCCCGCAAGCGCCCTGCGCTCCGTCTTACGAATTTTCGATCAGGACAACTTTAACATTAACATTTTAACAACTTAGCAACATTTTAGCAACTTTAACATTTTTTACCCATCACAAGAGAAGTGCAAAAACACGCAAAAGAAGTATTCACTTCAAAAAAATTTAAAAGAAATGTATTTTATCCAGATATGTAAGCCCAAAATTAAAATGAGATAAACATCTCAAACTTAGTACTGCAAAAGATTCACGCGGCACTTAAAGTCGTTTTTATTTTCATTTTATGAACGATCTTGAATAATTTAGTTTCATTCATTATGTATCATGAATTAATTTGTTCATCCATTATTACTGAAATGAATAATATTCTTCTTATAATTAACTTTTAGCTACAATTTTTTTATAGAATTAAAGAAACAGAACTGCGATGAGCTGGTCATCAGGAGAGCTAAACATGTTATAGAAGAAATACGAAGAACAAAAGAAGTGGCAAGAGTACTAGAGGATATGAATTTGAAACGAGTAAGTATGAATATACGTATTACAATTAAATTGTCATATATCCTATTTCAACGTATCATCATCATTAACAGCCAGTATTCGCCCACTGTTGGACATATGATGCTTCTCCTATGGCACGCCACTGAGCTCGATCTTCGATCTTTCAACACATGGTTTGCTTAAATTTATGACCAACCCTGACTAATCTATCTCATACTATAAGAATCTTTGTCCTGACACACGACTCACTGACTGACTTAGAGACAAGGCACATCCTAAACCGCTGGGCCCTGTTTAAAAATGACAGTTCGACATATATGTCAAAAATGACAAAATTGTAGAATTGTCGTGCTGAGGCTGTTTAATAAAAGTGACATATGTCAAAAATTGACACGTGAAATCTTTATCGTCATTTAAAACAAATGTACTCGTATATCGTCATTTAAATCGCGTTTTAATAAAATTTGACGTAGGTATATGTAATAAAAAAACCACTGTCAAATTATTTCTGACAATTGTCGGATTGTCGCGACAATTTTGTCGTACCTAAGACATATTTGCAAAAAAAAAAACCCTTTATGTTAGAGACCGACTCGCACTTGGCCAGTTTATTTTTATAAAGACTTTCATACACCTTCAAAATTCAAAATATGATTTCGTGACAGAGTGAAATGCTCCTGGCAGAATTGTCCGACAAATCTACAAATGTGTCATGACAATTTTCTGTTTAGTAGAGCAGAAATGACAAATTTTCACGAAAAATTGTCAATAAGTTTTATAAAATAGAAAAATTACGGATTGTCGCGACCATCCGACATTTTTGTGAATTTTTCACCACGACAATTTGTCACCTGTAAGTTTTCGAATTGTCAGTTTTTAACATCGGACTTGTCGGATTGGTATTTGTGTAGTTAATTTTATATAGAAAAAAATAATTATAAATATTTTTTAGAGTTCCGAACCTCAAATGGCAAAAAAGGAACCCTTATAAGATCACTTTCTTGTCCGTCTGTCCGTCTGTCCGTCTGTCTGTCTGTCTGTCTGTCTGTCTGTCTGTCTGTCTGTCTGTCTGTCTAAGAAATTCTGTCTGTAAGTCTAAAAAGATATGGGCAAATTTAGATTTTCGCGAAAACTTGTAAGTACCAAAATTTACCTTAATTTTTAACTTTTTTTTATTTTTCGGAATTTTTCCTTTACTTGTGTTGTTAGACCTTGCTTGTGACCAAAATTGACAATTCTAGGTCGACTGGAAGTACCCTATAGTTTTTGGGTCGAAAACCTATAGGGTACTTCCCGTTGACTTAGAATCATAAAATTTGGCAAGAAGCAAGGTCTTATAGCACAAGTAAAGGAAAAATTCCAAAAAATAAATAAAGTTGAAAATTAAAACGTAATTATTCATACATAGTGATAGCAGATCGGCAGTGATAGCATTAGTCGCAATATGATTCTACCCATACTTGATGAAATTGTTCCTGTGATCCAGTTCCTCCTGAATTTTTCTATCTCCTCCGGCAGCTTTCCAGTAACATGGAAAGAGGCACAAGTCACACCCTTACCCAAAAAATCCAACCATCGTCCTTTTCAGAATATCGACCCATCTCTATTCTTCCTTTCCTTTCGAAAGTCCTAGAACGTCTAGTTCACCAACAACTGTCCTCCTTCCTTATCAGAAACAATCTCCTTAATCCCTTCCAATCTGGATTTCGGTCTGGTCACAGTACTATTACAGCTTTGACTAAAATTACCGATGACATCAGGTATGGGATGAGTAATCAAAAGCTCACAGTGCTGTCACTGCTCGACTTTAGCAGTGCGTTCAACAATGTTGATTTCGACATTCTGCTAGGTCTGCTGTGCTCTCTTAACATCTCGCCGACAGTGATTGAGTGGTTTCGTAGTTACCTGTGTGGACGTCGGCAGAGAATACGTATTGATGATTCCTACTCATCGTGGTGCAATCTATCTGCTGGCGTTCCTCAGGGCGGCGTTTTATCTCCTCTTCTCTTCGCAATCTTTATTAACTCTATTTCACAACAGCTATCTTCTTCCTACCATCTTTATGCGGACGATCTACAGATTTATACTCAGGCACCTCTAGATCAGTTACATGCGGCAATAGAGAGCACTAATGAAGATCTGAAGCGTATCCGAGATTGGAGTAAATCATACGGCCTCACAGTCAATCCTATAAAAACTCAAACTATTATCATTGGGAGCTCACGTATGATTTCAAAAATTGACTGGTTCCGGCTACCACAAGTCATATTTGATGGAGTCCCTGTAAGCTTTAGCTCGTCAGTCAAAAATCTAGGATTACTCATAGACAACCAGCTATCTTGGGAACCTCAACTAGCAGAAGTCAGCCGGAAAATCTTTGCTTCGGCATCTTCACTCTTAAGATTACGTAATTTTCTTCCTATCACCACTAAGACTGCGTTAGCACAATCTCTTCTGTTGCCTATACTTGATTACGCAGATGCTTGCTATCCAGATTTGACCGAAGAGCAACTTGATAAGCTAGAAAGACTGCAAAATGTCTGTATCCGATTCATTTTCGGTCTTCGGAAATATGATCATGTCTCCGAATTCCGAAAAAGGCTCAATTGGTTACCTATCCGCCTTCGCAGGAACATGCATATCCTTTCTTTCCTTTACAATATCCTATTCCTTCCTACGACTCCACTTTACCTAAAAGAGCGCTTCGAATTCCTCCACCTTACTAAATCCCACCTTCGATCCCAGTATACGCTTCAATTGAAGACACCTCAACATCACTCCACGTCACTTTACTACAACAAATCTTATTCCATGCTAGCTGTCCGCCTATGGAACGAACTTCCTGCAACAATAAGACAAGCCCAATCTCCACAAGCTTTTAAAAATATGGTATTTAAACACTATTTTTCCCATAGTTGATTTTATAACTTATTTATTAAGGTATATGTATCTATTTTAATAATATCTATTTAGTTACAATGTATATGTATCTATGTTATGTATTATGTTTGTTTATATGTGTAAGTATTAATTTTAAGTATATTCATATATATGTTAACTTATAGCTGCACACCCCCGCAATATTATAATTTAGAAATCCTCTCCATCCAAAGGTTGTCTGGTAGAGATCGCTCTAAGCGATAAGACCGCCCATTGTACTACCGATATGTTATGTTCTTCTGTTACTTTTGTTTGTTTTTTTGTTCTTGGTGTGCAATAAAGTATTATTCATTCATTCATTCATAGTATCAGCCAATTAAGGTAGGCCTCTGATTTATATGAGCGCTCATACAATTTAGAGGTCTAGCTTAATTGGTAACTACCAACGTTGGTACGGAAGCCTCGGTGGGCGAGTCCAACTCGACTTTGCCGGTTTTATTTGCCTTGAGGTGGTATAATGGGGGATGAAAGTTCATGTCGAAAGTTCTGTATTTATGAAGTATGACTGATAAAATTGGTATTTTATTAGTTCATTTGATATTAATATTAAGTAATTAATATTTTTTGTCAGAGAAGCATTAAGGTGGTGCAATGAGAGATTAAAGTTCTTTATTTAGTGACTAGGCCCCAGAACTATGGTCTGTCTACACAAAAATTTAGTTTTGTGTCTGTAGGTGGCACTGACCCTAAAGGTACGGCCACAACGCGGCGTCCTGCCATCTGCGGGCGCGATCTCAGTACTTTTCAATTGTTTTTTGGTCGCGTTTGGTGTGAACCAGTCGGTACAAATACTACTGCGCTATCTGATTACCGCCTAGATCGCGCACGCAGGACGCTGCGGTGTGTCCGTACCTTAATACAATACGTTTCGAAGTATAACTTTAATCACGTCCCGCTGAGCTCGTTCCAATAGAAGAAATTTAGTGTTATGTGCGCCACCCGAAACAACGTTACAATTGTTAGTAATAGATTCACAAAGAGAACAATAAGCTAACTTAAGAGTGTCTAGACTAGGTCTGTGTCTTATCGATTTGAAAATATAATAAGACGGCACACTAGAGTAACAAGAGACTCAACGTTCTGGTTCCAACTAAGTATATGATCAATGAATACACCCAAATACTTGATTGTCTTATTGTCTTGGACGTTCACATGTGCATTCCTATGAGAAGTTTAGATCACACGTGTGAACTTGAAATGAAAACGTGTCAGACGGTTGCGTTATAGTATTCATAGAGAATGCCATGTACATTGTGTTACTGACATTCATAGTCAGTAAATTCTGGCTTAGCTAGGATATAACAGAGTATGAACCTTGTATTGCAACCTCCAATGCTTACCGACGGTAACTGACGCTGTCGTCAGCGTATGTAAGACGTATGTATAACTTCAATAATAAAATTGACCAAGTGTTAGACGCACTACAATCGTACTGAGTAAGCTTATTTAGTCAGTCAATCAATTTTTAACTTATTTGAACGGTGTTTCTTGTTAGCTCAAAAGTAAACGGTGCACGATGTTTGTACCACCCAATACAGTACCAAAATAATCAAAACAAAATAGTTTTTTTATAACTGATTGAACAATCGTTTGGCCGCAATCTCACCTGATGGTAAGTGATGATGCAGCCGAAAGTGCAACACGCTTGTTACCTATTCATTCTGGACTTGAACATTTTTTCTTGTTTCTTCTCTGATTCCGAGATACTTCGATACTACGATACTTCCGAAACACCAGTAGATTCAACAGTTAATCAGTTTTCATCTTTTGTTTGCAGATTTAGGGTTGCCTGTTAAGACGGTATTATGCAGCTGATAGACGGACAATCAGTTCCATTCGGAATATGATTTGTACTGCAATTAGTCTGCGTTTTATTTATTTATTATGTTTCATTAATTTACAAATTTTTGGATAAAAATTGTCTGAAGTACTGAAACATGCACTAGGTTGCGGGTGCACGTAATAGTACGGTTGGCAACCCTACATTAATCAGGGGAAATAAACATTTGTTTTAAGTGTGACATTCGACGTCTAGATGAAAGCTGAATGGCTTAATACCTTTGTTTTTTTTTGTAGCACAGAAACATAACTTATTGCTTTGAATTCAAAGCAATAAGTTATGTTTCTGTTATATCTATAATATTTTTTATCGAATATGATCTATTTTATGTAATTTGACGTGTGTAAGTGCACATTTTTTATTTGCCCATATCTAATACTATAAGAATCTTTGTCCTGACATACTGACTGACTGACTGACTCACTGACAGACAACGCACAGCCTAAACCGCTGGTCGTAGAGACTTGAAATTTGGAGGGTATATTTGTCTTAGTACATAAGGGTGTACTAAGAAAGGATTTTTGAAAATTCACCCTTTAAGGGGATGAAATGGGGGTTCAAAGTTTGTATGGAGAAACAAGATTAGATAGTCTTTTCTATCCGAAACTTCACACAAGTGCTTCAGTACAAAAATAAGTAAATACGTGTTTCAGGTTTTTTTGAAATTCCACCCCTAAGAGGGTGAAATGGGGTAACAAAGTGTGAAATTCAATATTGTTTCGGATTGCGCTGAAATTTGGCATGCAGATAGTTATTACGACGTTAGTTCCTCTGAGAAAGGATTTTCCAAAATTCACCCCTGAAACGGATGAAACGGGGGTCCAAAGTTTGTATGGAGAAACAAGATTAGATAGTCTTTTATATTTGAAACTTAACACAATTGCTTAAGTAAGTAAATACGTGTTTCAGGCTTTTTCGAAATTGCACCCCTAAAAGGGTGAAGTGGGGTAAAAAAGTCTGAAATCAATATTGTTTCGGATTGCGCTGAAATTTGGCATGCAGATAGTTATTATGAATTAGGTATCCGCTAAGAAATATTTTTTTTAATTTCACTCTTCATGGGGATGAAGCGGGGGTACAAAGTTTGGATAGTCATTTTATTCGATATTTCACACAAGTACTTCTAAGTAAATAAATGAGTATATACGAGTTTCAGACTTTTTCAAAATGCCACCCTAAGAGGATAAACTGGGGTAACAAAGTCCAAAAATCAATATTGTTTCGGATTGCGCTGAAATTTAGAATGCAGATAGTTATTATGCCGAAGGTATCCGCTCAGAAGGGATTTTCTAAAAATTCCTCCCAGATACTGAACGGGGATTCAAAGTTTGTATGTCGAAATAAGATGAGATAAAGTACGTGTTGTAGGATTTTGTGAAATGGGGTAGGTAACAAATTCTGAAAATTTGGGTTTTTCGGTTTTTATAAATATGAATCCCGAATTGCCTTAGTCGCGCGATAACATGAAAACGGGTGAACAGATTTGGCTAATTCTTATTTTATGTCTTTAATGATAGAATCGTTTTTACAAAAGAAAAGTTTTAAGTAAATAAAAGAAGTTTTTAACGCGGGCGAAGCCGCGGGGCACTGCTAGTACTGAATAAATGCTTTGACTTTTGACTTTTGACATTCCCTGGTTGTATTTTGGGGGAAAGACCGTCGAGGATAGAGTATTCCCATTTAGCCCATTTCATAAAATCTAAATTGCAATTACTTGGTTCAAAATCCGAATGCCTTTAGTATCGGAACTGCGTAGCATTCGGTCAAATAATCCAGTGATTTCCGATCTCTGGAAATCCGTTGATGTACCTACCCTATTTGTCGGTATTTGTACTGCATAGTTTCGTAATATTGGCTGGCATCGAGAAGATTATACTGTAACGATTTGGCTGGCATAATACACGCATGGATATGTTGGTTGATTACATTCAAACCTTAATGAATAATTGATAACAATTTATTGCACACAAACTTGGAATTATACAAAAAATAAAACAAAATATAATTATAGTACAAACGGCGGTCTTATTGCTAAATAGCGACGTATTCCAGACAACCGCTGAATATTATATAACTATGTAGTTTAAAAATATACGATAGAGTGCAAGAATAACATTTACTAAAACAACCGACTTCTATGCCGCGCGAGTCAGTTTCAGTAGCAAGTTTGAGACGTTAATCGTCATATCTCCGGAGATACTTATCAGATCTCAATGAAATAACAATAGAACCACTTTGAAAATATACTCTATTAATAAAAATAATAATAATTCGAATCGGTTCACAATTGCCGGAGTAACCGCGTAACATACATACAAAAAAAAACATACAGACGAATTGAGAACCTCCTTCTTTTTGGAAGGCGGTTGAAAAAACAAATAGACGCAATGAGAACCTCCTCCTTTTCGGAGGTCGGTTTGAAAGCATAGTATTATAATAATTATCCACATAACATGACTGTATAACATGCTTAATTCATTTTATGAGGGTGTGTCGAGTAAGTAGTATAGTCGCGAAAATGTATAAAACAGGCAGAACAGCGTTAAAGAGTTTATAAACTAAGGATATATTTGTGATGCAATCCTCTCGATTTTACCACAGAAATTCGTGTCAGGACTTACCCGTACACTATAAAATGTGGAATGAATTTCCACCCAACGATTTCCTGCAAAGATTTATCTGAGTTTCCTCGAAAGGTATTTTTCGTTATCACTATTAGTTTCTTTAACAATATTAATTATGATGATATTTTGTGTGTAGGTAGGTGAGCTGTTCTACCAGTCACATGACTCCCTCAGCAGCCTGATGCAGGTGTCCTGTCCAGAGCTGGACCAGATCGTGGACATCCTGCGTGGACAACCAGGAGTGTACGGCGCCAGGATGACGGGAGGAGGGTTCGGAGGATGTGTTGTCGCTTTGGTAACCTTCTTTTTCTACTTCGCCTTATCCCGTTTTTTTTAATGATATAAGGTAACCTTCGAGCATTTACCAATGGAGATGTTAACGCAAGGCGTACCCCTCTGCTGGCCATATAGCCATTTTTGGCCATATGAGCGTGCGTAACTACGCTGTATTTTTAATACTGTGTACGTGTTTCAAGCTAGTGTGCGGGATTGTTAAAGTGAGTGATTTGTGTGTGTGCAATGCGTGTTTACCTCGTCCTCCGTAAGTATCGGCAGAAAAAAATGTTTGCGGATTACAACGTTAACATCTCCATTGGTAAATGCTCGAAGAAGGTAACAGAACAAGCACGACGCTCGCCTGATGGTAAGCGATGACATCTACCTATTACACATACAGCGGTATGCAAAATACGGACTGCCAGAATTTTGTCACTGCATGTCACTGCACTGCATGTCACTGCACTGAATGTCACTGCACTGCATGTTACTGCACTGTGCCTATCATTACCTTGAAACATAAAGATGTTGAGTCTTATATGCCCTGTGATTACCTGTTATGCGGGGACGGCTTTAAAAATCATGCGGCGCCACTTTAGCTGATCTTTGGCATGTTTTAAGATCACACTGAACTGATGATGTCCAGATCGTCAGAAGTCTTCCTTTCCCTTTCTTCAGTGTATCCATGGATCGACACTTTTTCACAACGGGATCATCCGGTCGTGTCACCACGTGTCCATATATCATCATTACCTCTCGATTCAGCGATTGTCGCTTTGATTAGAAATCGTAGCATTTCTTTATGACAGACTTTTAAGCGCTTCATCTCTATCTTATACCATGTTAAAGTGAAACAATTGAGGGCCCTGTTGAGCAGTAAGAGAATGGTCAGCTTTGACGCAGTCAGAGGTAGCGGGCTCAAATCCCCGCTGAACACTACAATGGGTTTTTTCTATCGTAAAATATATATGCGCATTTTACAGTGGCTCTCGGTTGAAGGAAAAAACAGGGAACTTTAGTGTCCGCCTGGCCAGCTGAAGTTGGAAAATCTGTTGCCAAACATTTAATGTGTTCCGGCAGCTGTCCTTGAGACCCAGTTCCTTCTTTGGGTCTAGCGTGCTAACCATCCTCGACTGCATTGTCACTTACCGACAGGTGAGATAGTGGTCAAACGTTGGGATATACGATGCATAAAAAAAAAAAAGAAACGAAGATGGTAGAGAGCCGTATTATCGATTTGATCGGAGTAGATAAGTGTCGAGACTAGCAAATAGGTCGCTTAATGTTAATCCTATACATAAATACATAAAATAACGCCTTTTTCTCGTTGGGGTAGGCAGATACTACTTTCCACATACTACGATCCCGACATACCTCTTTCGCTTCTTCCACTTTCATGAGCGCCTTCATACATGCTCGCCGGTTATAGGTACTTATGACTTTCTTTAAAACGTCTCCGATCTGGTCGTGCGTGATACTATAAACTATACACTGGAATCATAATAGCTAAACACCTAATTTAACACCACTTAAAATACAGGAAGTACTTAACTAAATAATTTAAAATTAATTGCATCAACGGGCCGTACAAACATACATACATAGTTATTTGGTAAGTGTAATAAAAAGCTTTTAATAAATAAATACCGACGGTAGAGATATACAGCAGCTTTTACCGATTTCCACAGATATATGAATAACTACCTTAATATTCATATTTCTGTGCCGATTTCAAAGGCGATTCTTTGAAAGATTTTCATTGGATATTGATACCATTATGCATATGCTGGGCATTCCGCCTGCGTTATTTAATTGTATTACACTCGCAGTGAAATCTACCCACGTTTTTAGTGCCTTTTCTAGTGCCTAGGCTTAAAACCAATAAAAATGACATAATACTCTTACGCTGCGAAATGAATATTGTATTATGGCATTCGATTACAATTTTAATGAAAAACTATGATATCACAAAAAATAATCCACTCCTATTCGGTGAAATCTGTGATTATGATTAAAATATTATTTTATAGACGTATTAGATCGCATCAGTTAGTACTAAATATGTGAAATAGACAGGTTTTTATTTGGTGCCGATATATTCTTAGAAATAGATATTTCGAGATCTAGGGACTTAAAACGAGACGTCTTTATTTTTTTAACCGAATAGGCAATAAGCTCTACCAACTAAATTTATCTTCATAGATGAAACACCAGGCTCATATCTCAAGAATATACAAGATATATTAACTATTTCAACTCCTCTGCTCTGCGGTCCCTATACTTTACCTAGTATTATTGAGGTGTTTTAAGCTTTTTAGGAAACTGCACTAAGAGTACCTTTGAGTTCAGAGTTTAATAAAAAAAAGCCAATGTGACTGATTTGGGGATTTATGCATATTGTGTTGTTACTTTTTTTTATTCGTTGATTTTATGACTTTTTATAATGAATAGCAGCTATATTTGCCTTTTTTATAAACAAGTTATCGTTTGACCATTATCTCTCTTGATAAATGTGTCCAAGGATGGTAGAATGCTAGGCTAGAAAAATTTACTATAGTCTGTTCACCTAGTCGAGCTAATGTCGAGCTCTAGTACTATCTCTATTACACAATTGCATACAAAAGACAAGGAAAAATAATGCGATTTTCACTGCTAAGTTGCCTACTTTCCCACTAGGGCATGACTTAACGGTCCAAAATAGTAAGCCGCGTTCACAATAGACAAAAAGCTGCCAGCAGGGCTAGCATGGCGAGGGGATAACATTTTTGTCCCCTGTTTTTCTCCTCTGAAAAGAGATAAAAATGTTTTCTCTACCTGTCAGAGCATGGCTAAGTGGAAAGACAATATTTATCCCCGTATATCATGTATTTCCACCTTTCAAAGCATGGACGACAGAGGGAAAAGGAATCAAATAATGATGACTGATAATACAATTTTAATTTATTTTCTATGTATGGAGACAAGGCTTTTCCCTCCATATCCACCGTGACAAATGTATCCACCTGTGCGGCCATACTCTGAATGTGGACAAAATCACAGATGGGGAAAAGATTTTTATCTATTCCCCGGGATAAATAGTTCCCTCGCCATGCTAGCCCTGCTGCGATTAAAATTTACAAACAAATAAAACAGTTTTTTAAAGTAATTAATTTATATTATTTTTGTATACAAATAATTTATTCACTTATTCGCGTCTGAACAGTACGAGTAGCACAGACAGACAGATTTTCCTAACAATGTGAACGCTGCCTACGCGCGTTATTTCTGATGAATCAGGCGCAAGGAAGTTATATATTTCGGTAGAGATCATCTACGATAACATGGCCCGCCCCTCCAAATTACTGTTTTAATGTGTGTAGTCACATCCTTACGAAAGAGTTTGTATTTAGTTGTAATTATTCGTCTTCAGTAGCAGGAACCGGTGTATATGTTGAAGGAAAATGTTTTCGCTTTAGTGTGATTGGTGGATATGATGTTTCATATTTAGGTTAGCTGTGATTGGCGGACACTTGCGCAGCCATATTGTCACGTGACACGCCAACTGAAGTCATAGAGCCATAGCTACACATAATCTGTCGTGTCGATTGAGATTCGAGTGAACAAGGTGTGCTTAACCTCTCCACTTTTATGTATCTATACCAGGCCTGTCGCACTCCGCGCTGTAGCTATGAAACTACAAGTACCTACGCGCACCCGCTAGGGTCCAAGTTCAGTCAGTTAAGTGTCACGCGCGCTCTCGATCGCCCGCGCGCCTTACTTGTACCTACCTCAATATTATATTCCTTGCTTCATATAGTAACTGTAAAGAATAACTATGTAAAAAGCAAAGAATGTCACACATAAAATGGTAGGTAGGTATAAATCAGCTGAGTTTCATGTTACAAGGGAATTCACGTAATGATCTTTAGGGAATTTCTATCGACATTACATCTTGCTTTATTTAGTTAGTTCTAAGATAAAAAAATAGGGTAGGTACCTACTAACGTTTACTTCAATTTTCCTTTTTTTCTTTCTTAATGATTTTGTAGTGTCATACGATAGTCAGATTCTTATAATCGTAGAGTTAATGTAATTAAAGTACTTATAGATCTCAGATCACTGAGATTCACTGAGATCTGATAAGTATCTCCAGAGATATGACGATAAACGTCTCAAACTTGCTACTGAAATTGACTCGCGGGGCATGGAAGTCGGTGTTTTAGTTTTTAATCTACTTCACAAAAACGGACGAGGTTCTCAATTCGACGGTTTTTAGGGTTTCGTACCCAAAGGGTACCAACGGAACCCTATTACTGAGACTCCGCTGTCCGTCTGTCTGTCTGTCTGTCTGTCCGTCTGTCACCAAGCTGTATCTCATGAACCGTGATAGTTAGACAGTTGAAATTTTCACAGATGATGTATTTCTGTTGCCGCTATAACAACAAATACTAAAAACAGAATAAAGTTAAAGATAATAGAGGGTCCCCATACAAGAAACGTGTTTTTTTCGGCATTTCACGCCATCTATGAACGCTTAGTTAGGTAAACGTCCCATAGATGGCGTTATATTGAATTGTCGATGCCTAACACCTATGTTAGACGTTAGAAGGCGTTATAAGAAACGAAATGTTTATTAATTATTATTTTTTGCTAGCGAATAATGATAGTGGTATTTTTTGCTCAAACTTATAAAATACTGTAGTGTGGTACGGAACCCTACGAGTGCGAGTCCGACTTGCACTTGGCCAGTTTATTTAAATGTTTGTGACCTCAGAACTCTGTCAGATCTTAACCGATTTGAAATTGAAAATTCTTTTTTAGGGTTCCGTAGTCCTGATAAGGAACCCTTATATTTTAGTCATGTCCGTCTGTGTGTCTGTCTGTCTGTCCAAGGTTTTGCTAGGAGACCGTTAATACTAGAAAGCTGAAATTGTGTAGGTATGTGTGTATATCAATAACGCCGACAAAATGGTGAAATAAAATATTGGATTTTTTTTTAAATATATTTTTTTTATTTTGATATTCAACTATTACAAAATAAAGTTTTCCTAGAATGAATAAAATACATAATTATTTTTGGTCGAAAAAGTGAGTCGGCTCCTACACTATTATAATGTTACAAGTCAAACAACCTACGATTCTAGGCAAGTGATACTGTTGTCGCGTTATTTAACTTACGCAATCTAAAACTTTACTCAATTTTAATTGAACGTCACGTATTTTAGTTTAACTGTAGTACTTTTATCCTACCTCGACATTAAACATTAATGTAGTACTTATTATCAGTAATGTACTCATTACATTGTTCTACGAGTATTCTTCTACCAATTAAAGGCTTACAAGTTTTCTCATAACATTCAACCCTATAGTAAATGCCGCGAGTTGACCGAGTTATTCAGACTCTCGCTGTGCGGACTTACGGTGCATTTTACTGTGCGCAACACGCGGTTCATAGTTACTATTAGTTGATACTGTGGCGCAAATTCAAGGTCGCACCCGAGGCGTGAAGCGCATTTTGAACGTTACTAGCGTTGTAACTAGGTTTAATCTCGCATTTTTGCTCTCAGGGAGTGCAACTTCTGTACTTGTACTATTCATTATTCTGTGTCTATACTAATATTATAAAGAGAGAACATTTGTATTTTTGTATTTTTGTATGTTTGTAATGATTTAGCTCAAAAACTACTGGGCCGATTAAAAAAATTCTTTCACTAATATATAGAATGGACTTTCAGAATGAAAATAGGTTATATATTATCCCGTTTAAATCAATCGTTAATTAGCTTGGCCACATATTATAGATTAAAATTGTCCTTTACAGTATATAATTCAAATGAAAACTCTAGAAGATATCACGAATTTCACATACACGCATCGCAAAATTAATAAAATATTTGCAGTGAAACCACAGATTAGGTCATAGTTACTAAGAAAATCTATACTAATATTATAAAGAGAGAACATCAACAACAAAATCGGTTCATCCGGTTAGGTGGTAAGATGCTACAGACAGACACACAGATAACAAGTTAAACGTATATTACCCCTACATTTTGCGTCGGGGAACGCGTAAGGTTACGGCGACCGATGTTAGCCTTGGTGGTAAGCTACTTTTTGGTAGATTTAATTATCCCATTACCACTCTACGAAAACCCATGATTCATGAATGCACATAAAACTTTCATTGGTAGGTATATAGCTAGGATTAGAACCAACGACCGTCGGGTCAGAATCAGGGTAACTATCCTTTACGCCAAAGGGCCGTCCAATATCACTACGTAAGTATTATAAAACAAAGTCTATCACTGCGTCTGTCTGTCTGTTTGCAATAATCTTAATAGCTACTGAACGGATTATCATGCGGTTTTCACCAATAGCCAGAGTGTTTATGAGGAAGGTTTAGGTGCATAATTCATTAAGGTTTTGTGCAAATTGGTTGAAATATGACGATGATTGTTAAATATGTTAATATTTTATACTTGATGCAACCAACTGATGCAAATTTTGTAGGCATATATGTTCTACCCGTGCGAAGCCGGGGCGGGCTGCTAGTTTGTAATAAAATAGTTTTCAGTGTCTCTTGTAATTAGTTTGTATGTTAAAATGGGTAGAGTGGCAGTGTGTATATAACATTCGTGACAAGACGCTATTTTGTGCCGTTTCCCGAAGTTCTTAGTTCATCATGTGACCACAGAACATTTTTGACGTTGTACGATTAATAAACTGAATGCTTCCTAAGTGTACAAAATGGTTTTAATGTATAAAAAGAAATAGAAAAATAAATACTTTAATAAATTATTTCTTGTTTTATTTATTTTAATATACAAAACAGAGAAAGTATAAATTTACTCAACACGGGCATGGCTTTAGAGATGGCATAATAGTTATGTTTTGCTTTGCCAATTTACCTCAGGCATTAAAAAAAAAAAATGTCACACATCATATCCCCTACAGAATTTTTTTTTGTTCTACAGTCGGCAGTCTGTTGCGTAGCATCTCTACTTAGTCTCTGGTAGCAGGCCGGCAGTACCAGTACGCATACATGCGTGGTGGTGCGTTGTAAATACTTTCAGACGTTTTTGAATTTTGGAGGGGCTAAATGTTATCGTAGTAAATCTCTACTAGCTCGACACGGCAAACAGAATATAGTTCACTATTTTCTGCCAAAAAACAAACATCTAGTTTGGCGGGTAAGCTTCAACTGTACAAGCTATTGTGTAGCAATAAATTTGATAAATAGGTTTGAAGATTTAGGCCAAAGGGTTATTCTGAAAACTAATAATTCCTTCATTCACAGGTAAAAAAATCCGAAGTATCTGATCTAAAGAAGCGTATCCAGGCTCAGTACAAAGGAAACCCGACATTTTTCGTCAGCCAGCCAAGCGAAGGAGCAAGATTGTTACAAAAATAAAGTGATTTATTTCTAAATGTTGAATTTCTTTTTTTTTTGAGAATCCCGTTGTTGTAAACGATAGAGGCTTAACTTCTAAGAGAGAGCCTAGGTCGCTGGTGCAAACATTAACACGGGTGTTTGTCTACAGGTCGTAGGACTACATTACATCGATGTCCCATCTGACTTGCTATCAAAAAAGTAGCTTACCACCATCTATGAGAAAATGTTTTTTACATTTTTAACCGACTTCCGAAAATTTATTTCTAAAATATTTATAAAGATCTAATCAGTGTCTTCAGAGATATTTTCAGAGATGTTTAGCTCTGATAAGCTAGCGTTTGACCTCAATTCTGTATGTTTTTAGGGTTCCGTACCCAAAGGGTAAAACGGGACCCTATTACTAAGACTCCGCTGTCCGTCTGTCTGTCTGTCTGTCTGTCTGTCCGCCTGTCACCAGGCTATAGCTCATCAACCGTGATAGTTAGACAGTTGAAATTTTCACAGATGGTGTATTTCTGTTGCCGCTAGAACAACAAATACTAAAAACAAATTAAAGTTAAAAATTAAAGGGGGTCCCCATACAAAGAAAGTGTTTTTAAACGCCATCTATCTAATTAGTTTCGGCAAAATGACATAGATGGCGCTAGTAAACGAGCCCCGTCTTTCTAGATCGCGACCAAACCAAATATTCTTGGTAATATCAATTAATCAAATATTTGAGATTGAAACTCTGTTACGTTTGGTATTGTACGGAACCCTCCCTAAGTGTGCGATAAGAAACGCGATGCTGACTTGCACTTGGCCAGTTTTATTTTTTGTATGTATGTTACGCGATTACTTCGTCAATTGTGAACCGATTCGAATGATTCTTCTTTTAATCGGTAGGGTACGTTTTCGAGGTGGTCCCATTGTAATGTCATCGAGATCTGATAAGTATCTCCAGAGATATGACGATAGATGTGTTGTTAAAGTTTTTAAACTATCTTAATTATTTAATGTTATGGTTGGCAAACAAGCAGACAGCCCGCCTGATCGTGAGCGGTTACCGTCGCCTGTGGGCAACTGCAACACCATGAGTGCTGTTGACGCGTTGCCGACTTTTCAGGAGTTTGTTGATACCCTTTTTGAAAGATTCCATCCTATAGCTAGATGGGAAGATCGCGGCGGGCAGGTCATTCCACATCTTACAGGTATGCGGTAAAAATTCTCGGTTAAAACGGGAAGTAGATCACGTAGTCTAGACTACTCGGACTCTTAAGAGCTATATGTTACCAGAACACCGTAAGGTTATGGCGGCAGATTATCTACTTGATGATGGTAAGCTACTTTTTGGTAGCAAGTCAGGAGGAACATCGATATAATATGCTCCTACCACCTTCACCAAATGGTGATATTATTAGTAGTTCTGTGAGAACAGTAGACCTCGCGTGCCCTTATTAAAATTGAAATCCGTCCATATACCAACTACAGTAGAGTCCGTTTATAATGACATCGAAAGGAACTGACAAACAAGTCATAATAAGCGGACGTCATACAAAGCGTTTTGTGAAATAAAAAACCTTTAAAGTAATTAAAAAATTTAAGTATAGTTACGTCATAATAACCGGTTGGTCAATATAGGCGGAGTCATAATAAACGGATTATACTGTACATACAAACAAACGTACATGCTACAACAAACTTCATCTCCTTTCTCCCCTCCACTCCCCTTTCTTGGATTTTTTTCACCACATCTTATGTAAAATGATGTCCTTAGTGTGCCTTGCCAATTGATAAATTACACTTTAGCAAATTTCTCTTTGCCCCCCAATCAAAATAAACTAGCCAAGTGCAAGTCGAACTCGCACTCGTAGGGTTAAACACGTAACATAGTTGAGTATTTTATAACTATAATTTTATGCCACCAAAAAATTAACTTTGTTTTCCATAGTGTTTGTATGAAAAACAAAGTTATATTTGCAGTTGCTATATCTTAAAAACTGCTGACTATATCTCGGTCAAACCAATTTTCGTTGAAAGTGTTTATTGAGATCTACAGTATATATTTTAAAGACCTATACATTACATGTTTTAATTTTCTGTTCCATGTATCGCCTTTAATCTATATATTTTTTTGTGTTTGTATAAAATTGTAAAGCGGTTCACAGAATAAATCTACCTACCAAGTTTCAACTGTGTAGTCTTTATAGTATCGGAATAACGTGGCTGTGACGTACGGACGGACGGACAGACAGACAAACAGACACGTAGAATCTATCTAGAAAGGTTTTTTGTCATTCGGCTACGAAACCCTATGCCTCGTACCCGTGAGCCAATTTTCGTCAAAATCGGTTGAAAAATGCGACCTGTAGGCGAGAACAGACAGACACACAGACAGATAAATATCCGGACAAAAGCATATTTGGCCAAATCAAAACTGACACTTCGCTCGCTACGCTCGCTTCGGCAATTATTAAGTGAGAATCATGTCATAGCACGCATGACAAACAAAATAAATCAATCATAGAGCGTTATTTGAACTTAAAAATCTATTGATATTTAAAGTAAATTCACACACATTACGCATTAAAAACGATCATACCTAGCGCTGTGTAAATAAACAAATCATGTAGCGTTTAATTGAAGAGATAAATAAAACTCAAAGCGTTGTTTTTGATTATGCGTGTACTAAGTTTTGCTACGACGTAGAAGCAACGTAGCACGATGTTGTTACAGGCTTCAGGCGGTTCGAGTTCACATACACTTCGAAGACTCTGAAATGAAAGCTTGCCTTCAAATCACAGTAGCGTAGCTACGTAGCGTTATATCTCACGGATCCTACGAATATTCGTAGCACCGATCTCTTCTATTCTATATTTCAGTTTCCCGCGAGAAGTCGAGGCGAGCGCACGCTTCCTTGCCGCGATTGTGCTACGAATTCTACGGACAATATATTCGATAGTTTCGAATTAAACTTCGTGTTTTATACTCTTTGAACCTAATATTTTTTTTGAGTATTTGTGAGATAATGATTAACTTTGACTTGTTTAATGTTTTAGTTTTGAATATTAGGTGAGTATATCTGAGATACTTTTAATTTATATTGTTTTTTAATACTCTAATATTCATTCTACGATTTTTTAACTAGTAAAACATCATTAAACCACTTAAAGACATCTACATATTTAATTTAAAATAAATTAAAACCATAACTAAAATATAAACTACGACTAAAACTATTATACAGACTATATTCTGTTAATAAAAAAACCTCTGCTTTTATATTACTCCTTGAGAACGGATGGACCGATTTGGCAAATTATTTTTGATGTGTTTGTAATAGTCAAGACAACGTTTTATGAAATAATTTTTAATTTTTAAAGGAATGAAAGTAGTTTTTAACGTGGGTGAAGCATATAAAATAGTATGTTAGTGTCTAAAATCTATCAACTATTCTAACAATATATAAATACTTCTTAAAATCGCGACTGAATTCTGGGTAAGTGTGCTCCATCATCATCAGGTTTAACTAAAGTTCTATAAAACAATAACTTATGTATAAATGTACATTGAAACCATGCAAAAATATAATGAAGTTCTCAAAGTCTTAATAATACGCTTCATAAGAATATTCTTGGGAGTGCATACTTTATATTGATAACACTTTTTCCACAGGTAGTAGTAGCATTATATCAATGTTTTCCCTGATTTGCTACCAAAAAGTAACTTACCGCCATCAAGGGGAATATGTTATATATGTGTTATATAATAGGTAATATGTTGTCCAAATCTTAAGGTATCGGCAGCACACAGCCCTCGAGAGTCGACCATTTTAGGCCTAGCGTGTTCGCCATCTTCAACCACATCATTGCTTACCACCAGGCGAGATAGTGGTCAAACGCTAGCACATAAGATATAAAAAAAATAGAACCAAACGCGTGGGGGACGAGTTGTCAGTCTTTTTAGTCAGGCAAAAGAGTGGTAGGGATATACATATCTGGATTAATTATACTTTATTCTATAGTTAAACCTACAGTCATGTAATAAAAATGTTTCAAGTTTTTATTTATTTATTTTTTTATATCTTATAGGCTAGCGTTTGACCACTATCCATATATATATATCAACACCAATATTATAAATGCGAAAGTCAGTTTGTTTATTTGTTTGTTTGTTTGTTTGGGACTTCTTCACGGTCAAACGGCTTAACCGATTTGGCTGAAACTTTGTTCCAAGATAGAACATATGGCAGAATAGGATATAGGATAATTTTTTTTTGGCTATCGAGTCAGGGGGTCCAAATATTTTTAATTGAATTTTGTAAATATAAGATCTCTTTTCGAATAAACGGCTTGACCAATTTGCCTGAAATGTTGTATAAAGACAGTTCATAAGGCAAAAAAGAATATAGAATACTTTTTTTCTGGCTATCGAGTCAGGGGGTCCAAATATTTTTAATTGAATTTTGTAAATATAAGATATCTTCTCGAATAAACGGCTTGACCGATTTGCCTGAAATGTTGTATGAATACATGACATAGGGCAGAATAGGATATAGGATACTTTTTTTCTGGCTGTCGAGTCAGGGGGTCCAGATATATTTAATTGAATTTTGTAAATATAAGACCTCTTCTCGAATAAATGGCTTAGCCGATTTGCCTGAAATGTTGTATAAAGACAGTTCAAAAGGCAGAATAGAATATAGAATACTTTTTTTCTGGCTATCGAGTCAGGGGGTACAAATATATTTAATTGAATTTTGTAAACATAAGATATCTTCTCGAATAAACGGCTTGACCGATTTGCCTGAAATTTTGTATGAATATATGTCATAGGGCAGAATAGGATAAAGGATACTTTTTTTCTGGCTGTCGAGTCAGGGGGTCCAGATATTTTTAATTGAATTTTGTAAATATAAGACCTCTTCTCGAATAAATGGCTTGACCGATTTGCCTGAAATGTTGCATAAAGACATTTCATAGAGTAAAATAGGATATAGGATACTTTTTTTTTTACTTTCGATTCAGGGGGTCCAGATATTTATAATTGAATTTTGTAAATTTATGACTTCTTCTTGGATAAATGGCTTGACCGATTTGCCTGAAATGTTGTATAAAGACAGTTCATAGGGTAGAATAGGATATAGGATACTTTTTTTTTGGCTTTCGAGTCAGGGGGTCTAGATATATTTAATTACATTTTGTAAATTTAAGACCTCTTCTCGAATAAACGGCTGGACCGATTTGCCTGAAATGTTGTATGAAGACAGTTCATAGGGCAGAATAGGATATCAGATACTTCTTTTTTCCATTGAGTCTTAGTGTTTAGATTTTTTTTATTGAATTTTGTGAATGTGAATCATAAAAGTTTGACCTTAGGTTCATAGATTATGACTAAACTTAATAAGTGGCTTAATTAGGCCATAAAACTGTCAGGGTATTTAAAAGTCATCAAAATTAACGCGATGGCTTTGCTTGCCCAACGTGTTTTATCTGCTATGTGGGAAGTATTTCAAAAGCATTCGTGTTTTAACAGTCACATTTAACATTAGGGTCATCGGTGTCGACTTAGTAGGTTATAAAAACTGTCAGGGTCATAAAACGTAAAATGTTTTGCGCTCACTTTGCTCGCGCAGTGATAACGCTCGCTGCGCTCGCGCAATAATTTGTTTGATTTACTTTGTAGGTAATATTTCAGACACTTTTGTATTTTAATAGCCACATGCATCAGAACGAGTCCATAAATTAAAACAGTTGTACTGTTTTCAACCTTCAATAATCATAATGATTTTTAACCTTAAATAAGTGGATATCAAGTTTAACCTTTGTGTCATCAGTGTTAACTTAGTAGGTCATAAAAACTGTCAGGGTCATAAAAGGTCGTAAATTTTTTCGCGCTCGCTTCGCTCGCGCATTGATAGCGCTTGCTTCGCTCGCGCAGTGATAGCGCTCGCTCCAGTCTCGCAGCATTTCTTATATCTACTTTGTAGGAAACATTTCAGCAACTTTTGTATATTAATAGCCACATGCATCAGAAGGAGTCCATGAATTAAAACAGTACAACCTTCAATAATCATATTGAATATTAACCTTAAAATAAGTGGATATGAAGTTTAACCTCTGTGTCATCAGTGTTGACTGAGTAGGTCATAAAAACTGTCAGGGTCATAAAAGGTCATACAATTTTTTTGTGATTTCAGTATCGTTTTCAGTGATAGCCCTTGCTACGCTCGCGCAGTAATAGCGCTCGCTCCGGTCGTGCAAGCATTAGTTATATCTACTTTGTAGGAAACATTTCAGCAATAATTGTATTTTAATAGCCACATTCATCAAAACATGACATAAATTGGAACAGAACAACCTTCAATAATCATAATGAATTTTTACCTTAAAATAAGTGGTTATCAAGTTTAACCTTAGGGCCATCGGTCTTGACTTAGTAGGTCATAAAAACTGTCAGGGTCATAAAATGACGTCAAAATTTTCGCGCTCGCTTCGCTCGTGCATTGATAGCGCTCACTGCGCTCGCGCAAACCTTTGTTTTCTCTACTTTGTAGGTAATATTCCAGCAAATTTTGTATTTTAATAGCCACATGCATCAAAACGAGTTTATAATTGAAACAGTATAACCTTCAATAATCATAATGATTTTTTACCTTAAAATAACTGGATATCAAGTAAAACCTTTGTGTCAACAGTGTTAACTTAGAAGGTCATAAACACTGTCAGGGTCATAAAAGGTCGTAAAAAATTTTCGCGCTCGCTTCGCTCGCAGAGTGGTAGCGCTCGCAAGCATTTGTTATATGCACTTTGTTGGATACATTTCAGCAAATTTTGTATTTTAATAGCCACATTCATCAAAACACGTCATAAATTGGAACAGTACAACCTTCATTAATCATAATGATTTTTACCTTAGAAATAAGTGGATATCAAGTTTAAACTTAGAGTCATCGGTGTTGACCTAGAAGGTCATAAAAACCAAAGGGTCATAAAAAGACGTAAAAAATTTTCGCGCTCGCTTCGCTCGCGTATAGATACCGCTCGCTGCACTCGCGCAAGCCTTTGTTTTATCTGCTTTGTAAGTATTTTTTCAGCATTTTTTTGTATTTTAAGAGCCACATGCATCAAAACGAGTTTATACGAGTAAATTAAAACAGTACAACCTTCAATAATCATAATGAATTTTTACCTTAAAATAAGTGGATATCAAGTTTACTCTTAGAGACATCGGTCTTGACTTAGTAGGTCATAAAAACTGTCAGGGTCATAAAATGACGTAAAAATTTTCGCGCTCGCTTCGCTCGCTCAGTAATAGCGCTTGCTCCGCTCGCGCAAGCATTTGTTATATCTACTTTGTAGAAAACATTTCAGCAACTTATGTATTTTAATAGCCACCTGCATCAAAACGAGTCATAGATTGAAACAGTACAACCTTCAATAATGATAAAGATTATTAACCTTAAAATAAGAGGATATCAAGTTTAACCTTTGAGTTATCGGTGTTGACTTAGGAGGTCATAAAAACTGTCAGGGTCATAAAAAGTCGTAAACATTTTTCACCATCGCTTCGCTCGCGCATTTATAGCGCTCGCTACGCTCGCGCAAGCATTTGTTTTATCTACTTTGTAGGTCATATTTCAGCATTTTTTGTATTTAAATAGCCACATTCATCAAAACGAGTTTATAAATTGAAACAGTACAGACTTCAATAACCATAATTATTTTTACCTTAAAATAAGTGGATATCAAGTTTAACCTTAGGGTCATCGGTGTTGACTTAGTAGGTCATAAAAACTGTCAGGGTCAAAATGACGTAAAAAATTTCGCGCTCGCTGCGCTCGCGCAAGCCTTTATTTTATCTGCTTTGTAAGTATTTTTTCAGCATTTTTTGTATTTTAATAGCCACATGCATCAAAACGAGTTCATAAATTAAAACAGTACAACCTTCAATAATCATAATGAAATTTTACCTTAAAATAGGTGGATATCAAGTTTACCGTTAGAGTCATCGGCCTTGACTTAGTAGGTCATAAAAACTGTCAGGGTCATAAAATGACGTAAAAATTTTGGCGCTCGCTTCGCTCGCTCATAAATAGCGCTCGCTGCGCTCGCGCAAATCTTTGTTTTATCTACTTTATAGGTAATATTTCAGCCTTTTTTTGTATTTTAATAGTCACATGCATCAAATCGAGTTTATAAATTGAAACAGTTCAACCTTCAATAATCATAATGATTATTAACCTTAAATAAGTGGATATGAAGTTTAACCTTTGTGTCATCAGCGTTGACTTATTAGGTCATAAACACTGTCAGGGTCATAAAAAGTCGTAAAAATTTTTTGCGCTTGCTTCGCTGGCGCAGTGATAGCGCTCGCTTTGCACGCGCAAGCATTTGTTATATCTACTTTGTAGAAAACATTTCAGCAACTTTTGTATTTTAATAGCCACCTGCATCAAAACGAGTCATAGATTGAAACAGTACAACCATCAATAATGATAAAGAATTTTAACCTTAAAATAAGTGGATATCAAGTTTAACCTTTGAGATATCGGTGTTGACTTAGGAGGTCATAAAAACTGTCAGGGTCATAAAAAGTCGTAAACATTTTTCACCATCGCTTCGCTCGCGCATTTATAGCGCTCGCTACGCTCGCGCAACCATTTGTTTTATCTACTTTGTAGGTAATATTTCAGCATTTTTTGTATTTAAATAGCCACATGCATCAAAACGAGTTTATACATTGAAACAGTTCAACCTTCAATAATCATAATGATTATTAACCTTTAAATGAGTGGATATTAAGTTAAACCCTAGGGTTATCGGTGTTGACTTAGTAGGTCATAAAAACTGTAAGGGTCATAGAAGGTCCTAAACAAAATTGCGCTCGCTTCGCTTGCGCAGTAACCACGCTATATAGCATATAATAGCGTGTTTTAACAGCCTCATACATTAGACTGACTCAAATACTTAAACAGCAAAACTTGGTAAACCTTGGTTAGGTTTACCAAGTAATTATTAATGACTTTAACAATAGACGATATCGACTTTGACCTAAAAGCCATCTACAGTGACTTGATTGTTAGGTTATAAAACTGTCAGGGTCATAAAAAGTCATAAAAAATGTTCGCTCGCGCAATGATAGCGCTCGCGACGCTCGCGCAACTATTTACCTTATTTTCTTTGTAAGAAATGTTTCAGGAACTTTTGTGATGAGTCCAAACAATTGAACAGCACAACTTCGTATACCTAACCAAAATAATTAATGACTTTAACAATAGAGGATATTGAGTTCGACTTTGGGGTCATCTATGGTGACTTGGGCTAAGAGATCATCGATCTAGACCTCAAAGACACAATAACGCGGGCGAAGCCGCGGGTAACAGCTAGTAGACCATATATGGTAAGCACGCTAGGATTAGAATGGGAACTGGCTCTCAAGGATAGCTGCCGGAACACATTAGATGTTTGGCGACAGATTTTCTAACTTGAGGGTGGTAGCTGGCCAGGCGGACACTAGATAGTGTCTTACAACCATGCGGGGGTTGTTGGTTTCTTAACGATGTTTTCCTTCACCGGAGGGCCAATGTGAAAAGCGCACATAACTTTGAAAGTGTCTAGTTGATAAATAGTGTTTTTTTGATAAAAATTATCTGAAGTTCTGAAACATGCACTGAGTTGGGGGTGCACGTAATAGTACGGTTGGCAACCCTATATTAATCAGGAGCATTAAACATTTGTTTTAATTGTGACGTTCGACCTCTAGATGAAAGCTGAATGGCTATTTTTTTTTTTTGTAAATTCAAAGCAATAATTTATTTTTCTGTTATATTTATAATAATTATTATTGAATATGATCTATTTTTAATTAACGGACTTCAGAAAAAACGAGAAGGTTCTCAATTCTCCGGAATCTTTTTTAATTTTTTTTTAAATTTATGTTCACCAATTACTCGAAGATGCCTGAACCAATTTGGAAAATTCTTTTTTTGTCATGTTGCCGTTTTTAATACATCAACATTTGTATTATGATACATTTACTTATCTCGACGACTTACTACTAACTACTAGCACAGATCATATAGTAGTTACTACGTGTACTGGCTCTTTTGACTAGTGCGACGTTTGAAGTCGGTTCTTTTAGTTTTTTAAACGATTTAAAATTATGTTATTTGACGTGTGTAAGTGCAAATTTTTAATGTGCCCATATACTGAATAAATGCTTTGACTTTTGACTTTTGATGTTTGAAAATGATACACTTTATGATAGTAATAGTTATTTATGATACTAGTGCGGTAAATGGTTTTTACAAATGAGTAGATGAATGTAAGCCCGATACAAAGTCGAAGATTTACAATAGTCACGAGTTTATTAAAAACCAATATCCGCACGTGTGTCATACAACGTTTTTCAACACATTAGTTAGAAAACACAACAATTGGCAATAAAAAAAACATAAATCAAATAATTATAAAGTCGAAACAATCTTTGAAATTTCGAAAATGAAAAAGGCGCGAATTTGCCAATGGCGCCACAAAAATTAGAACTACATCTTTCGTGTAATTTACTCTTTTGTAGTTTAATGCTAGCTTTAACTTTTCTCACTTTAGTGAAACTATATATATATATATATATATCTAATAATATATATATATATATATATATATATATAAATATATAAAGTAGTAAAACGTATTAAGCAAAAGCGCTTTCAAGGATGTTCTAGATTATTCATTCCCGCAATGTAAAACTCTTTGGTGGAATTATTATGTAGGCTTTACGGAAATTTTAAAAAATCATGAAGGATACACACGGTGCCATACAACGGAGCGTGCGGTAAAGTAGGTATTTAGGTGAGAGTACCTATTTTACCGCACACTATGGTGCGTAAATTTTAACTTTAGAACAATGTATACAGGCTTCGTAAATGCATCATTTGTGCAAATGTGTTGAAAAATATATGTTCTAAAGGTGCATTGCAGAAACCCACCAAATTCAAAATGCCTTTGTTTGGTAAGTGGTTCAAGTCAAGGCTGAAACTACCACCAGAAGTCACCTTTTTAGAAATATCTAAGGATCACGGAAGGAGAATCAAGCCCGTTGCTTTTAAGACTCCAAATAGACACATTATTTGGCACTAGGATATAAACTATCCTTAATCGGTTTTACAAATTGTGATACTTACTTGAAAATGCAAATATCATGCCCAATAACTTATAGAGTTTTATAAGTTTTAAGTTTTCATGGTCACTGACACTATTGTTCTTATTATTTACGGGATATTTACCACACACATTAAATGAAAACATGGTAAATATCCCGAAAATAATACTAATAGTGACTG
The DNA here is from genome assembly GCA_954871355.1 of Cabera pusaria. Lineage (NCBI taxonomy): Eukaryota > Metazoa > Arthropoda > Insecta > Lepidoptera > Geometridae > Cabera > Cabera pusaria. The sequence continues at coordinate 25,618,291 of OX940890.1, forward strand.
ATTTTTTACAGAGTTGTGCATCAAAACTCAGGTGCTAAGAACGAGTACTGAAATGATCTCTTTATCCCAATTACGCTACTCTGAGCTAATAAAGTCTTTAGTTTTACTTGATCTGTGATAAAACGAGGCTAGCTTTAGCTATGATAAGATCGTTTAAAAAACTAAAAAGAACCGACTTCAATACCGCGCTATTAATTTTCAGTACCAATTTTGAGGTGTTTATCTCCATATCTCTAGATATACTTATCAAACCTCGATAAAATTACCATGGTACCATACTTGGGATATCTCCTTTCCAACAAAAAAAGAATAATCAATATCGATTCATAAACGACGAAGTTATCCGCAAACAAACATAAATCAACACCTCAACACCAATATTATAAATGCGAAAGTCAGTTTGTTTATTTGTTTGTTTGTTTGTTTGTTTTTTTGGGACTTCTTCACGGTCAAACGGCTTAACCGATTTGGCTGAAACTTTGTTCCAAGATAGAACATATGGCAGAATAGGATATAGGATAATTTTTTTTGGCTATCGAGTCAGGGGGTCCAAATATTTTTAATTGAATTTTGTAAATATAAGATCTCTTTTCGAATAAACGGCTTGACCAATTTGCCTGAAATGTTGTATAAAGACAGTTCATAAGGCAAAAAAGAATATAGAATACTTTTTTTCTGGCTATCGAGTCAGGGGGTCCAAATATTTTTAATTGAATTTTGTAAATATAAGACCTCTTCTCGAATAAATGGCTTGACCGATTTGCCTGAAATGTTGTATGAATACATGACATAGGGCAGAATAGGATATAGGATACTTTTTTTCTGGCTGTCGAGTCAGGGGGTCCAGATATATTTAATTGAATTTTGTAAATATAAGACCTCTTCTCGAATAAATGGCTTAGCCGATTTGCCTGAAATGTTGTATAAAGACAGTTCAAAAGGCAGAATAGAATATAGAATACTTTTTTTCTGGCTATCGAGTCAGGGGGTACAAATATATTTAATTGAATTTTGTAAATATAAGATATCTTCTCGAATAAACGGCTTGACCGATTTGCCTGAAATTTTGTATGAATACATGTCATAGGGTAGAATAGGATAAAGGATACTTTTTTTCTGGCTGTCGAGTCAGGGGGTCCAGATATTTTTAATTGAATTTTGTAAATATAAGACCTCTTCTCGAATAAATGGCTTGACCGATTTGCCTGAAATGTTGCATAAAGACATTTCATAGAGTAAAATAGGATATAGGATACTTTTTTTTTTACTTTCGAGTCAGGGGGTCCAGATATTTATAATTGAATTTTGTAAATTTATGACTTCTTCTTGGATAAATGGCTTGACCGATTTGCCTGAAATGTTGTATAAAGACAGTTCATAGGGTAGAATAGGATATAGGATACTTTTTTTTTTGGCTTTCGAGTCAGGGGGTCTAGATATATTTAATTACATTTTGTAAATTTAAGACCTCTTCTCGAATAAACGGCTGGACCGATTTGCCTGAAATGTTGTATGAAGACAGTTCATAGGGCAGAATAGGATATCAGATACTTCTTTTTTCCATTGAGTCTTAGTGTTTAGATTTTTTTTATTGAATTTTGTGAATGTGAATCATAAAAGTTTGACCTTAGGTTCATAGATTATGACTAAACTTAATAAGTGGCTTAATTAGGCCATAAAACTGTCAGGGTATTTAAAAGTCATCAAAATTAACGCGATGGCTTTGCTTGCCCAACGTGTTTTATCTGCTATGTGGGAAGTATTTCAAAAGCATTCGTGTTTTAACAGTCACATTTAACATTAGGGTCATCGGTGTTGACTTAGTAGGTTATAAAAACTGTCAGGGTCATAAAACGTAAAATGTTTTGCGCTCACTTTGCTCGCGCAGTGATAACGCTCGCTGCGCTCGCGCAATAATTTGTTTGATTTACTTTGTAGGTAATATTTCAGACACTTTTGTATTTTAATAGCCACATGCATCAGAACGAGTCCATAAATTAAAACAGTTGTACTGTTTTCAACCTTCAATAATCATAATGATTTTTAACCTTAAATAAGTGGATATCAAGTTTAACCTTTGTGTCATCAGTGTTAACTTAGTAGGTCATAAAAACTGTCAGGGTCATAAAAGGTCGTAAATTTTTTCGCGCTCGCTTCGCTCGCGCATTGATAGCGCTTGCTTCGCTCGCGCAGTGATAGCGCTCGCTCCAGTCTCGCAGCATTTCTTATATCTACTTTGTAGGAAACATTTCAGCAACTTTTGTATATTAATAGCCACATGCATCAGAAGGAGTCCATGAATTAAAACAGTACAACCTTCAATAATCATATTGAATATTAACCTTAAAATAAGTGGATATGAAGTTTAACCTCTGTGTCATCAGTGTTGACTGAGTAGGTCATAAAAACTGTCAGGGTCATAAAAGGTCATACAATTTTTTTGTGATTTCAGTATTGTTTTCAGTGATAGCCCTTGCTACGCTCGCGCAGTAATAGCGCTCGCTCCGGTCGTGCAAGCATTAGTTATATCTACTTTGTAGGAAACATTTCAGCAATAATTGTATTTTAATAGCCACATTCATCAAAACATGACATAAATTGGAACAGAACAACCTTCAATAATCATAATGAATTTTTACCTTAAAATAAGTGGTTATCAAGTTTAACCTTAGGGCCATCGGTCTTGACTTAGTAGGTCATAAAAACTGTCAGGGTCATAAAATGACGTCAAAATTTTCGCGCTCGCTTCGCTCGTGCATTGATAGCGCTCACTGCGCTCGCGCAAACCTTTGTTTTCTCTACTTTGTAGGTAATATTCCAGCAAATTTTGTATTTTAATAGCCACATGCATCAAAACGAGTTTATAATTGAAACAGTATAACCTTCAATAATCATAATGATTTTTTACCTTAAAATAACTGGATATCAAGTAAAACCTTTGTGTCAACAGTGTTAACTTAGAAGGTCATAAACACTGTCAGGGTCATAAAAGGTCGTAAAAAATTTTCGCGCTCGCTTCGCTCGCAGAGTGGTAGCGCTCGCAAGCATTTGTTATATGCACTTTGTTGGATACATTTCAGCAAATTTTGTATTTTAATAGCCACATTCATCAAAACACGTCATAAATTGGAACAGTACAACCTTCATTAATCATAATGATTTTTACCTTAGAAATAAGTGGATATCAAGTTTAAACTTAGAGTCATCGGTGTTGACCTAGAAGGTCATAAAAACCAAAGGGTCATAAAAAGACGTAAAAAATTTTCGCGCTCGCTTCGCTCGCGTATAGATACCGCTCGCTGCGCTCGCGCAAGCCTTTGTTTTATCTGCTTTGTAAGTATTTTTTCAGCATTTTTTTGTATTTTAAGAGCCACATGCATCAAAACGAGTTTATACGAGTAAATTAAAACAGTACAACCTTCTTTATAATCATAATGAATTACAACTTTCTTAATAATCATAATGAATTTTTACCTTAAAATAAGTGGATATCAAGTTTACTCTTAGAGACATCGGTCTTGACTTATTAGGTCATAAAAACTGTCAGGGTCATAAAAAGTCGTAAAAATTTTTTGCGCTTGCTTCGCTGGCGCAGTGATAGCGCTCGCTTTGCACGCGCAAGCATTTGTTATATCTACTTTGTAGAAAACATTTCAGCAACTTTTGTATTTTAATAGCCACCTGCATCAAAACGAGTCATAGATTGAAACAGTACAACCATCAATAATGATAAAGAATTTTAACCTTAAAATAAGTGGATATCAAGTTTAACCTTTGAGATATCGGTGTTGACTTAGGAGGTCATAAAAACTGTCAGGGTCATAAAAAGTCGTAAACATTTTTCACCATCGCTTCGCTCGCGCATTTATAGCGCTCGCTACGCTCGCGCAACCATTTGTTTTATCTACTTTGTAGGTAATATTTTAGCATTTTTTGTATTTAAATAACCACATGCATCAAAACGAGTTTATACATTGAAACAGTTCAACCTTCAATAATCATAATGATTATTAACCTTTAAATGAGTGGATATTAAGTTAAACCCTAGGGTTATCGGTGTTGACTTAGTAGGTCATAAAAACTGTAAGGGTCATAGAAGGTCCTAAACAAAATTGCGCTTGCTTCGCTTGCGCAGTAACCACGCTATATAGCATATAATAGCGTGTTTTAACAGCCTCATACATTAGACTGACTCAAATACTTAAACAGCAAAACTTGGTAAACCTTGGTTAGGTTTACCAAGTAATGATTAATGACTTTAACAATAGACGATATCGACTTTGACCTAAGAGTCATCTACAGTGACTTGATTGTTAGGTTATAAAACTGTCAGGGTCATAAAAAGTCATAAAAAATGTTCGCTCGCGCAATGATAGCGCTCGCCACGCTCGCGCAACTATTCACCTTATTTTCTTTGTAAGAAATGTTTCAGGAACTTTTGTGATGAGTCAAACAATTGAACAGCACAACTTCGTATACCTAACCAAAATAATTAATGACTTTAACAATAGAGGATATTGAGTTCGACTTTGGGGTCATCTATGGTGACTTGGGCTAAGAGATCATCGATCTAGACCTCAAAGACACAATAACGCGGGCGAAGCCGCGGGTAACAGCTAGTATATATATATACGATATACGAATTGAGAAACCTCCTCCTTTTTTGAAGTCGGTTAAAAGTCTTCCTATCTCAAAGAGCAACAGTATATCCCCTGCAGTATAAGGGAAATGGGAAAGTTTCCTCTAGCAATTTGACGCTCAGCACAGACTGTCAGTGTAGTTTAATAAAAGCTCAGAGTACAGTGGAAATTGCATTTCTAGGAATCAGGTAGCTTTGGGCGCACCAATATAGCACTATAATATCTTACACACATACACAAAACCACGCCTTTTGCCCGTTGGGATAAGCAGAGACTACTTCTTTCTACATGCTACGATCCTGACATATCTCCTTTCGCTTCTTCCACTTTCATGAGTACTTTCATACATGCTTGACGGTTATAGGTACTTTTGACTTGGCCTTGCTTTAAAACGTCTCCGATCTGGTCGTGAAACGTTCACCTAGGTCGGTCTCTACCGGCTGGCTCATTCACACTCGTCTCATAAATCTGTTTCATCAATGTTCCTTCATCCATCCTCTCTAGATGTCCAAACCATCTAAGGCATCTCTTTCTCTATCTTTGTCACTATCTAATATTTTATTTAATATCTAATTTTTTATCGTATTCGTCTAGAAGTGGAAGACGATAGTGACCGAAGTTAGCGACATGTCTTTATGGTTTGAATCACGGCTAAAGCCCACAACAAGTGATCGTCTATAAAGAACCATCCAGAGATCTCGTACAGAATTAAGGACTGAACCTACAGATGCAGGTAGGTAACAATGACTTTCCTGTGGACGACTTTACTGTTTCCTGTGAACCTACCATGAAAGCCTCGTTGCCGTAAAGGATAGATGGCTTGATTTCTAAGCGAAAGGTCGCGAAGTATAATACAATACTTGAGGGACGAAAGCAATATATGCATTTTAAGACTAAAACAGGTGTTCATTTGTGACGAAAATCTGTTGGAAAAATCGAGACCAATCAACAAGGCCGCGTCGCATCGATTTTAGGGTTTTCCCAAAGGCAATATCGTAGCAATGCGAGTAGATATGTAAGTACGCGTGACCACGTCCCCTTCAGCTGTCCATAGGCCGAGCACTAAGCTACAGGTGTCTATTGCTAGAGGAAAGTAGCGTAATCACACATATTGAGTTCGTATACGATAGTGACATCATATTGGTCATCGCATACAAGAGACATTTTAGAAATAAAACTAAAATAACTGACTTCAAACGCCGCGCTATTAATTTTTAGTACGAAGTTTGAGATGTTTATCTCCATATCTCTAGAGATACCAATCAAATTTTGATGAAATGTCTATGGTACTACCCCTGGGATATCTTCTTTCCAACAAAATAAGAATCATCAACATCGGTTCATGATTCACGAAGTTATCCGCAAACCAACATAAAAAAAACTGGCTAAGTGCGAGTCAGACTTTTGTCCCGCACACGGAGGGTTCCGAACGCCATCTATCGAATTTCTAACGAACTTCTAACACTAACTAAGTAAACGTTAACACAAAGGTAGAATAGTATTATATAGTAGTAATAGTAATAGTAGTAATTAAAATTATTAAATATCTGGTTGACCGAGCTTTGTTCGGTATTTTTTGCCACTTAAACAGACAAATATGACTCTTCCCGACATCTATTGACGAATAATAATACTATTTTTTTTAATTGAGAGCAACTAACTGCTTTACTGATTCAGTACTTCTACTGGCCAATAGATGTCGGGAAGAGTCATATTGTAAGTTGATTATCAATAAAGTTGATTATTGAAAACACGAATAAAACAACATTTTCTGAAAATGACTCCTAGCTAGATCGATTTATCGCCCCCGAAATCCCCTGTAGGTATACTAAATTTTATTTAATCGTTGGAGCCGCTTCAGAGATTCAGATTAAGGTAAAAACGATAGCGCCATCTTTGATGCTAGCTAGATGGCGCTGCGCTATCGTAAAAAACTTTTTTTTAACTTTTATTTAATTCTTAACTTTGTTCTGTTCTTAGTATTTGTTGTTATAGCGGCAACAGAAATACATCATCTGTGAAAATTTCAACCGTCTAACTATCACGGTTCATGAGATACAGCCTGGTGACAGACGGACAGACAGACAGACAGACAGACAGACAGACAGACAGACAGACAGACGGACAGCGGAGTCTCAGTAATAGGGTTCCGTTGGTACCCTTTGGGTTCGGAACCCTAAAAAATATATATACGGTTGAATTGAGTAACTTCCATTTTTGGAAGTCGGTTAAATGACATCGTTGTAAAAAAATTATAAACGCAGATAAATTTGTTAAATATTGTACTACAGTTATCCTATAGGTATCGTTTTAAAGTGCGCTAAATAGTGAATCTATTGATATATAATTTAATTTTAAAAACGAAAACAACCGACTTCTATGCCCCGCAAGTCAATTTCAGTAGCAAGTTTGAGACATTTATCGTCATTTCTTTGGAGATACTTATCAGATCTCGATGAAATTACGATGGGACAACCTCGAAAATGCACCCTACCGATTAAAAAAATAATCATTCGAATCGGTTAACAATTGACGGAGTAATCGCGTAACATACATACTAAAAAAAACATACAGACGGATTAAGAATCTCCTTTATTTTGGAAATCGGTTGAGAATAGAAGGGATATAAAATAAATAAGATATGTTTAAAAAAAATTGAGGCACGACCCGATCGTGCTGCCAATCGTTTTTTTTTTAATATATTCTGTGGTCACAAACTGAGGTGACGTAGAAGATTGATGAAGAATCTAGTGCAGCATAGAACAAGCAGGAAGTATAATTGTCTATGAATATAAATCGATATTTTCCAATTTTCCATAGACATACAGACAGCTAGGTACTTGTATATAGATAGCTGTATGTATACAGAGAAGGTATATATCGTAGCTGTCAATAAACATGATTACCATATCGTCGTGAGAGCGAAAAAGGTGACTCGGAATATAACTGAGAGTAGGTTAACTTGAAAAGTGTCAATAACATTTTAGTTGAAGAGTTTACTCTAGTAGGTATATTAAATAATTCTTTGAGTTGCCTCTTATAAAAACGATTTGATCGATATGTCTGATAGAAATCAGACTAGTATCTAGGAATTCAATATTTATTGTTCATTCAATATTTATTGTTCACTAGCTGTACCCGCGACTTCGTCCGCGTGGAAAAGTGTCTTTGGGTAGCGTTAATTAATATGAAACATACGTATCCAAGCTACACCGCACCTTAACACGCCACGCTAATCCCCCCTTCCCCCCTCTCCTCACTTACCCTCCCCTCCCTCTTCCCCTCACTTCTCCCTCACCTCCCCCAGTACTTACCAACTTTGGTACGGAAGCCTCGGTGGGCGAGTTCAACTCGACTTGGCCGGTTTTTTTTTTTTTTTTAATTCAAAGCGGAAAAATTCTGCTTTTGCTATGTTTACGTAATAATTGGTTATTATTTATGATTTTGACGTGTATATGTGCGTATATTAATAATGCCTACATACTGAATAAATGCTTTGATTCTTCTTCTTCATAGGTTAATGACATACTTAACAAAGTAACTATTATATAATCTATGACAATGAATACACATGGGTTTTCCAAAATTTAATAACATTTTCAAGAAAACTTTATAAGAGGACATAGGCGTGACGTCATGCGCTGTGATTGGTGTTTCAATCAAAATGGCCGATTGCAGTATTTTAATGTTTTATTTTATTGAAAATCGTAATAATCTCAATTTTTATGTAAAACTAAACTAGTGTTTTAAATTGTTTTAATATGTGTTTTTCCCTAAAGTCATCAAATCTTCGATTTTTTGAACTCTCGTTATACCTATTATTGTTTTTGATACATTTTGTAGATTTTGTTACACAGTTCATTATCATTTTCATCGCATTCACTGAAAGCCTAGGAGGCATGATTGTAACCAATTAAAATCAAAATTTGAATCTATACCGATAAATAAAATTGATGTATCTGTTTCTAATTCCAAATAAACAGCTTTTTACTAAATGCATATGAAAGTATGTACGGTCCTAACGTAAAAGAATCAGAATCAAAGAATCAAAACATTTATTCAGTATATAGGCAGTATTAATATACGCACATATACACGTCAAAATCATAAATCATAAAATAAATCATAATTAATTATCAAGTAAACATAGCAAAAGCAGAATTTTAACGCTTTGAATTAGAAAAAAAAACAAAAGTAATGAACCAGCTGTCATCTAATCGTTTACGACAGAATATTAAAAGTAGGTTAAAACCAACCATACATGTAACTGTGTGTTTCAGTATTTCAGACAATTAAAAAAAAAAAGAAAAAAAAAGTGAAATAGTGAAACACAACTTAAAGAAACGCATACCGATCACAGTACATATTATGATCCGAATGGAACTGATAGTCCGTCTGTCAGCTGCATAATATTGTTTAAATAAAAATAAAAATGGCAAGCCTAGAAAGAAAATCTGCGGACAAAAGGGGAAAACTGAATGGCTGTTGAATCTACCGGTGTTTCGGAAATACTCCCATCAGAGAAGAAACACCAAGAAACTCTATGGGGCTTGTGTTGTCATTTTCTCTTTTTTTAAATTAATTGTACATGTCAGCTTTAAAATTTTAACAAGATATTAATAATTATTATACAATTTATGTTTGTTCTTGGAGCTTGGGGCATTCAGGCCATGCATTTTTGTCATTCATATAGTCACCTATTGTATAGTATGATTGTTTCATCAAATTGTATTTTTTATTTTTTATTTTTATTTTTATTTTACATAGATTTTAAATTTGCTCATAGGCAATTGATTAATATCTTTGGGCAGCTTATTGTAAAAGCGTATACAGTTCCCCATAAATGAACCAATAACTTTCTGCAGTCTGAAATTAGGTATAATTAATCTATTTTTATGTCTTGTATTAAAATTATGTACATCAGACCTTTTCTTATAATCATTAATATTCTTGCGTATAAACATAATATTTTCATAGATGTATTGACATGCCACTGTTAGAATTTTAATTTCCTTAAATTTTTCTCGAAGTGAATCTCGCGACCTCATACTATATAATAGAGCGAATAGCTCGTTTCTGCAAAACAAATATTGATTGGATTTCAGCGGCTTTCCCCCACAATAAAATGCCATAAGACATTATACTGTGGAAGTAGCTGAATTATACCAATCTTGCAGTGGCTTCGTCCGTTAAAAATCTAATTTTACGTACTGCGTATGCAGCGGAGCTTAACCTCCCTGCTAGAACCGATATTTGAGAACCCCATTGAAGCTTTGAATCCAGGGTGATGCCCAAGAATGTTGTGGACTCAACAAGTTCTAATGGTTCATCATTTATTAATATACTTCTATTTAGGATACCCTTTCTTACATTTGTAGAGAGAAATTAATACATTTAGTTTTTTTTTCGTTTAACAATAAGTTATTGGTTGTAAACCAATTCAGAACCTGTGTTATTGATTTGTTTACATCGTCAAAGTTAGGTGTAGTCCTATCTATTTTGAATATCAAGGATGTATCATCTGCGAACGAAACAATATCACATAGGTTCTGTACGAATGACGGTAAATCATTGATATAAACTAGAAATAAAAATGGATCGATCCCTGCGGGGCTCCCCATTTTTATGAGGGGTCCAGATCCAGAGCCAAAAAAACCGGCCAAGTGGAGTTGAACTCGCCCACCGAGGCTTCCGTACCAACGTTGGTATTAACCAATTAAGTTAGACCTCTAAATTGTATCAGCGCTCATATAACTCAGAGGTCTACCTTAATTGGGGTAAACTATGTATGTATGGGGTAGTACTTCCGGTTAACCTAGAATTGTCAATTTTGGTCAAAAGCAAGGTCTCAAGGAAAGAACAAGTAAAGGAAAAATTCCGAAAAATAAAAAAAGTTGAAAATTTAGGTACCTTTTGGTACTAACAAGTTTTCGCGAAAATCTAAATTTGCCCATATCTTTTTATTGTGCTGACTCAAGACCTTGGTTTTTATACACCCAATAGGGACTTCAGTATCAGGTATAAATTTCAACTTGCCAGGTCCGCCCGTTCCTGAGAAAATCAGTGGTGGCACACGGACAGACGGACAGACAGATAGACAGATAGACAGATAGACAGACGGACAGACAGACAGACAGACAGACAAACGGACAGACGGATAAAAAAGTGATCTTATAAGGGTTCCTTTTTTACCTTTTGAGGTACGGAACCCTAAAAACAATGTTTAAAATGTTTGTCTGTCTGTCTGTCTGTTTGTTCCGGCTTATCACCAAAATGGCTGGACCGATTTTAATGGAACTTTCACTGGCAGATGGCTGATATTATAAGGAGTAACTTAAACTTAGCGTTCCGCGAAAACAAAATTGAATTATGTATAAATTTACCCGCGCAAAGCCGGGGTGGGCTGCTAGTTTGAAATAAGATGTTTAGCTTGAAAACCGATACCAATTTATTGAGACAAAAATTACTATGGTTTTCTGTTCGAACAGATTGAATTAGTCTCTGCCTTTTGTATACATTAAGTTATCTGTTATTATGCCTACAGCCTTTACCTTTATGGTGAGTTTTTGAGGGTCAGTTAACACTGCGACGCAACGCGATGAGACGCGACGCGAGGCGCGGCCTGAAGCCGCCAAACTAACTAAATAAAATGTATATCTTTTTGTATAGTTATATAGTATAATAAAGTTATTTTTTGTAATACTCTCTTAATAAGTGCGCCCCGCGTCGCGTCGCGTCGCGGTGTGAAGGATTCCGTGGAATCTTTCCTAAATGCTATGAATATTGCATAACACTTTATCAATATAAGACTGTCTGATTGTGTTTTACTACTACGTTAACGAAGTTTAACGAAACACCTACCCAAAAGGAGATATGCCCAGTCCCTTTGGGGGCCCAGTTGTGTAGCGGGATAATGGTAGGATTTGAGGCCTATATAAAAATATATGTGCGCTTTTCACAGTGGCCCTCCGGTGAAGGAATAACATCATTATAAAACCCCCAACCCCCGTGTGGTGGTGCGACACTATCTAGTGTCCGCCTGGCTAGCTACTATCCTCAAGCTAGAAAATCTGTCGCCAACATCTAATTTGTTCCGGCAGTTATCCTTGAGAGCCAGTTCCTATTTTAGGCTTAGCCTAGCGTGCTACCATCCTCGACCGCATCAGCACTTACCAACAGATGATATAGTAGTCAAACGCTAGCCTATAAGATATCAAAAAATAATATAAGTAATAAAATCACCGAGCATGTATTAATCACTGCTTAAATTAAATATTACATTTTCATGGGTATTTATAAGACGAACATGTTCTTATTCTTATACAAACATGTAACAAAAATAAAAGCTTTTTAAATTGAAAATACAGAAGTATCAAAAGACTACGATAAACTTCGATTCATGAGTTTTGTGAGTCACAAACTGCGCTATTAAAAGTCGTTAGTGTTAACTTATATAATACAGGGAAGATGCAATATCAATATTTATACATTCTAAAGTAGGTTATTCAATGTTGTACGTTTTGAAAAGTATGAGTAGAGGTAGGTGTAGGAGTATGGAATGGACTCCGTTTGGCCTGACGATTGATACGGTGGTACGCAAAATTACTAGAAGACTAGAACTAGGCTAATTTTGCACGTCAACTTACGTATCTTGGTGCTGAGTGCACATGTCATTTCACAAACAAAACACACTTTCCTTAAAGAAATTATGTTTACTTTGTTACAGATTTCTTGCTGCATGAAGAAGCAACAAAATAATGTGAACACAAAATGGCCCTTCAAATTCTGCTGTACATAATACTTATGATTACCTTTGAAATAAAGGCAAAACCTTTCAAGGACGATGTCAAAGATCTATTATTAAAGCCTGATAACGAAACCGTTGAAGACCTAGACTTTACAGAAGACAAATATTTTTCTTACAACGTAACCATTGAAAACAATGAACAAAGCGGTGTAGTAGATATGAAAATAGACTTAGATCTTGATGCAAAAATCTTAGAGGTCAATAAGAAAGAAACAAGTACCAAAAATATAGACAAAAACAAATGTGAAGTCAACAACTTTACATTTGAAGAGGTTGATACTGTTAAGACTAAAATATTGGACTCGGTTTATCTGAATAACATTTACGCCAGAGTTACGACAAACTTGATAGAAGAGAAGGTTTCTATAGATAATATAGAAACTGTTGGAGTCAATTTGTATGATGTAGTGAGTAACGATTGTGGAGGAGCTAAAGTTTGTCCCAACATGAGAGAGGATTGGACTAATGAGAAGACCATAACGATTGGATTTTTGGGAGCTTACAGACGAAGTCAGGTAAGATTTTTTATTATATTTATACATTTACAGTACCACACACAAAATATCTCTTTAAAATAGAAATAATAAAAAATACACATAATAATCACATAAAGTAAAACTAAAATATTATAATAAAAATAAAAACTACAAATAAAAAAAAATAAATTAGGTCACTTTCTGCTGGAAGAGTACCCAAAAAGCTGACGACATTACCGCTTTGAATGGCTAAACTAATGCGTTGTCGTGGAAGACATCGATTGGGCGTCTGGACAGCTCCTTAACAAAACCACGTGCTTGTTGAACATAAAGTTCATAAAATATCTTTTTCAAGAGAGACGAGATATTATACGCCACTTTTTCATGGATTACCAGCTGCGCCTCAAGAGGCTACCCGCACTTTACTGATACAAAAGATAGCCTTTGTCTCAGTTTAAAGCCGCGTATCAACCTGCGCGCGTGTCATGAATGACCGCGCCTAGAGTGCGTTCCGCGGAACGCGTTCCATATATATTTGAACTTTAACAATTAAGCGCGCCGGGCGCGCGTGTCAACTGTTCTAGTGTTTGTTCGGAACGCAACAAACCCATGTAAAATACTATCGCGTCCATCTCAACTGGCGCGCACGCCACGTTTGATACGCGGTTAAAACTCCCGCTCCACGTTCGAGCGTTCTAACGAACACATTGGCGCGTGTTCCAAAATGGTATCCATTTCGCGAGGCCTGAACGTGCGCCTCCGTTCTCTTGGAGCGCAAAGTCGATACGCGGCTTTAAACTATCTTTCTTCTAGAGCCCAGTGGCGTAGTAGGAGAATGATGGGCTTTTGACGCTAGAGGTACCGAGCTCAATCCCTGCCGTGCAACAATGGATTTTTCTATATGTATGTGCGCTTTTCACAGTGGCCCTCCGGGGAAGGAAATACATTGTTAAGAAACCCCCAACCCTGTGTGGTGGTGCGACACTATCTAGTGTCCGTCTGGCTAGCTACTATCCTCAAGCTAGAAAATCTGTCGCCAACATCTAATTTGTTCCGGTAGTTACCCTTGAGAGCCAGTTGCAATTTTAGGCTTAGCCTAGCGTGCTACCATCCTCGACCGCATCAGCACTTACCAACAGATGATATAGTAGTCAAACGCTAGCCTATAAGATAAAACTATGAAAATAAAACTATAATATTAATTTGTCCAGTGAAATTACAGGGCTTATAAGACTCAACATCTTTATGTCTCAAGGTAACAGGCGCAGTGCAGTGCATGCCGCTGTATCTGTAATAGGAAGACGTCATCGCTTACAATCAGGCGAGCGTCGTGCTTGTCCTGTTAACTTGTACCATTAAAAAAAAATTAATAATAATTTTAAAAAAATAAAAAAAAACCGCAGGGTCGGCTCTGTGGCGAGCCGACGGTGAGTGGCGACACCGCGTACCCCTATCCCGTGAGGGCTAAATGAGACCCTCTGACCCCTCGGCTTGCCTTGACCGGCTGGCCGGTGGTGGGAATCGCAAGAGCTAAGACCTAAGCTCCAGGGTGGAAGTGTTAAAGGCATAAAGCCGCTAGTAGCGTTTAGTGAAAGTGCAGCACACCTCTCAACACCTTTAGCTATCCACGCCAATGTTGCCCCTCGGCAGGCCTCCCTCACTCGCCCATTGCTACTGCGATTTGTTGTACCTAAACTTTCGTCAACTCCAGCGGTACTATCTGTCAGTCGGTTGTCACTGCTCACGCGCGCGCAACGTATTATTCTAATGACGGGATAACTGCGCATTCGTATTCTATATTAGAAACGATTTAAGTTTTCCATAGTCATTTTGCGCGTTTGACAAATAACAAGCATAATATGTTTAATTTTTATGCTAAAAATACTAAAATGACAAAACGGTGTAAAATTCACTTTCTCGACTGCAAATTCGACTCTTAGTTAGGAATTATGATGTTATTTTGTGAGGTAAATAAAAATAATTCGTAAACTTTTTTTTTTATTTCATTGAGTTAACCCTTTACTGTATCAGGCACGCGCCAGTACATCGCGCGCTGAACGAAGTAATAACAACGCTAGGTCGAGCGCCTTAGACACATTTTTGCTTGTATTGTCTGAAATAAACGTTGGTATTGTGTTTTTGTAGGGGAGTGAAGTATCTGTTACGTAGTAACTATTATATAATCTGTGCCCTCGGCGCCAACATACCGGTCCGCCTTTATGGGGGGCCCATTCAGTGTATAGCAAGTCACCACCCGTCTTAATAATTTGTAATGAGGCATAATTGGCGGGTGCCGTACCTCTTCCCATTTACCAGAATCAGACATCAAGCAGCACACATTCATAGCCATGATAAAATGTACCATCTCTTTTATAGTTTCTCATCTTGCCATCCACAAACAATAGGTAAGCTAAAATTATAAAGGGCCTCTTGATATTAGCGTCGGCTCCGTCAATGCCTTATAAAGGACCGGGCGTTAATGACCCGAGAATGTAATTAAATAAAAGATAATAATAATAAAAAATATAATTATTCTGAAATTTAAAACTACCCCGACTGATTTTTTTTTGACATTATAAGTAACCATAGTAATTAACAATAGTTCTTAAATTATACTAAAAAATACATCGTCCAAAATTACAAATTGACTACACGCGTAGCACATCTTACTCTATATTATGTTAGTTAACATAGTTATGTCCACCGCGAGCCGAACCCTGCCCAAACGTTCCCTGCACGCTTGCTGCGTTGCCGCGTTGCATGGCAAGGGAAAATTTACTGGATCAAGAACCAACCGGAGCGAGGGTCACGCCCCTTCTCTCTGAGGCGGCGCCCCAACTCTTGGACGAACTTCCTGGCCTCTAAACACCATGGTCCCGCTGTTTCGACGGCAAAAGGGACGAAATCGTACGCTGTCTCTAGGCAGGCGTACTTGAGGCGCTTACCACGGACAGCCGCCTCTGCTCCTGCCCTGAGGGAGTCGTCGTCCAGGAGCGTGGCCAAGTGTGGAGAAGGCAGGGCATGCAGCCAGGCGCCGGACTCCGGCTTAGTGGCAGCGTTAATGCGAGCTAGCTCGGCTCCCGAGCTGGTGTCCCGCAACTGCGAGAGTTGCCGCTTGCAGACTGGGTCGTCCCAGCTCCTTTGACATTTATGCCTTTCTGGTGGCTGGGCATCTGGACACATGCTTGACCATACATTGTGAGCCTCCTTGGCGTGCGATCCCGGTCATCTATATCAGGCAAGATGTATCTGACAAGTTCTGTGACCCCACTTGCAGAGGCGAGGAAAGCAATGGGCCCGGTCTCCTGCAGTCTACGAACGCCCAAACCACCGCTTAGGCAGACTAGCTTGGCACCACTGATCATCACTAAGGTGGACATTTAAAATCACTTCTAACAACTGCTTAAGGGCGCTATCAAAGTGCGAAACTTCTCCTGGGAGTTTCCACGTTGGAGCCGTTCTTATGACGTAGCTCAACTTTGGCATCGAAAAACAGCCCCTGAGAAGTATAAGTGCCACGTGTGCTGGCAGATGCTGAAAGTGAACCACGAGTGAAGCCAAGACACGCGTCTTCTCCTGTATACTGTCGGGCACACCCTCAAAGAAATTTGGAGCCCCCAGCAGCGAGAGAGAATCCCGGTCCACTATCTTAAGTCAGGGTACAAGAGACTGAAAGCTTTTGATTGATACTGCGGCAACTGGGGAGTAAGGAAAAAACTCGCACTTGGATGTATTGACTTCTAATCCCAGTTCCTTTAGGGCCGGAAAAAGTGTCCTCAAGTCCCTCTCCACTGTATCTGGGGTTCCACATATGGTGCCATCGTCTAGATACCATATATTAAGTGGAGCCTTCAGGGAGCTTATGACCTTGTGTATGGCAAGGCTAAATATTAACGGGCCCAAAGGGTCCCCCTGCTGAGCTCCTACCTGAGATGAAAATCTCACGTCGTTAAAAAAAAAGGTTGCTGGGAGTAGCACTGGTGCAAAAATGGAAATAATTCTGGTGCAAGGTCTTTGACTTCATCAAGAATAATATCCCTCTCAACGCTGTTAAAAGCATTTCGGATATCTAGTTTGATGAGCACATCGTTGCTCTCACGCATGGCAAAGGATCGACAAGCGTGTATGGCCGCCTCGCAGCCAAGGGGGGTGCCAAAACCAAGTTGATGAGTTAGCAGATAGGATGCCATGGAGTTTTTAACTGCGCGGCAACATAACTTGGCCACCAGTCGACGAAAGGTATTGCCTACACCTATGGGTCTAACTCCCCCATCCTTTTTTTGGAGGGCGCACAGAAAACCACCATAAAAATACGGGCTGATATCACTATTAATTTTTATTTTTTATTTTTATTAAACAATATTCGCAATGTGGGTTGCACAT
Organism: Cabera pusaria; assembly: GCA_954871355.1. Taxonomy (NCBI): domain Eukaryota; kingdom Metazoa; phylum Arthropoda; class Insecta; order Lepidoptera; family Geometridae; genus Cabera; species Cabera pusaria. The sequence continues at coordinate 25,635,597 of OX940890.1, forward strand.
TACTAGTATTCTTGTTAACCCCTCCAACTAAGCTAAATATGCTTGTGTCTGTAGTGGGTTCACGTCAATAGTGCAATGGGTGGGGTGGGATTCGAACTCACGACCTCTCGATTGCCAGTCCGACACCCTATCCATTGGGCTATTACCGGCTTACTATTAAGGTGCCCCTTTAGTTAGAAGTTGCAAAGGCGTGTTAAAGCCTCTAGCAATCTGGGTCCGTTGTCGCCTGCTGCCGGAGAAGTTAGCTCCTGAAGGTGTTCTGGGCGCAAGCCGTCTAGGCCAGATGCGGAACCCCGGTAAAAGGATGAGAGTGCATCTGCTACATCTTTTGCTGCCACGGTGAGGCAGGGATCCGAGAGATTGGGATCCGAAGGGATATTTAATAGGCGAGAGGGGGCGGGGTGCTTTTCTTCCAAAGCTGTTATTGTGTCCTCCTTCTGTGGCGCAAAAGAACTGTCAGAAGTAAGCAGACGCGCCGCACCTCTGAGGTCTCCCTCGAAAACTTTTGTTTCAACACGTTTATAAAAGGGAGATGGTCTATGAGGTGCAGCACTCTCTGCCTGTAAAACAAGCCGACTACATTCGATGTTGGCCTTAACCTTTGCTGTGAGAGATTTTTTGTCATTCTGGTCTGGCATTCGCAAAGCTGTAAATGCAAAAGATGATAACTCCGTCCAGTCTTTGGCGCTATTAGTAAGCAGGCAGCGCTCTATCGCCGACGCCAGCTTTCCAGCTGCCATGCACCTGGCACCTTTAGGTATGTGTTTAAGAACTCGGACCCCTGACTTAAAGGATGGGAAATCGGTCAGACTCATACCTGTAGGCGCCTCGGGCAACAAAATAAATTACAAAAATTGTGAAATATCGATTCAAAATCATTATTATAAATGTCATTAAAAAATAAAAATTATAAAAACGATATTAAAAATCAACATTTCACTTAACACATCACTTAATTTAAAAAAATAGAACAATACACAAATATACAAAACATGAAAACAACAGTTACGTCAGACCGAATCAAAACGAAAAAATTACACTCGACCTTATTAAAATAAATTAAAACAATTGAACAATATGTATAGGTACTAAAAAGTACACAGATCAAAACAAATATTCTAAACGAAGTGCCTAAAAATACAATGTTAACAGTTAGAAAAGTCACTTTTCCACAAAACTGAATAAAAAAAAGTGCATCCAAATATCTAAAATACTTCACCGTACGGGGATTGGAAGTCCGATACCACGTTGACTTTGAACGCCGGACTGACAACATTAGTTAATGTTGTCAGTCCGGCGTTCAAAGCCACTAGGCTAAAAAAACCGATAAGATAAGAATCGAAATAGTCCTGCGGTATTGTATTAATGAATTAATGTAGGATATTTGTAACAATAAAGTTCAGTTGATAATTTCGAATTTGCATTTCTCGGAAATTTATGATGACGCTAAGCGCGCGCGTCTGATTGGATGTTTCCGTTTTTTTTATTTGCAATAATTATCTATTACACTTTCACTGAATTAACTGAATATTTTTTATCAAATGCCCACTATTGTTAGATCCAATAGAGTATTGACACTATAATCTCTGTATGATTACTCTGGTAAGTAGCTATTTTGAAGACTGTTTTGTTGAATAATATAACCAAAATATCACGGTAGATTTATGTTGAATATGGCCACAAATTAAATACAAAGAAAACATAATTTATCGCTTTGTATTAAAACACGGTGAAAATTTCCTTCAGAGAGACTTTTGTGAAAGTAAATTCATATTTTAATATAGAAAATAAATAACTCTAAATCTTCTCGTAGGTGAGTAGTCAAGTACAATAAGTAAGAGATAAAATTTATAATAAGGAAATTACATAGAAACAGTCAAAAATATGAACAGAGCCGTTAGCAACGAGAAAAATAATTCATATACTGGCTTGAAATATAATAATTTAGAGCGAAAGGCATAATAAGGTGCGGCCACACCACGGCGTCCTGCGATCTGCGGGCGCTATCTCAGTACTTTTCAATTGTTTTCTGATCGCATTTGGTGTGAACCAGTCGGTACAAATACTACTGCGCTATCTGATCGCCGCCTAGATCGCGCACGCAGGACTCTGCGGTGAGTCCGTACCTTTTTAGAAAAATGTATCTATCTTTAACCGACTTCCAAATGGAGGAGGTTCTCAATTCGTCTGTATTAGTGGTCCCATTTAAATTTTAACGAAATCGGACGAGCCGTTTTTAATATATCAACATTTGTATAACGATACATTTACATACCTGGACGACATACTAACTACTGGCACAGATTATATAATATTTACTACGTCTACTGGCTTCTTTAATTAGCGCGACGTTTGAAGTCGGTTCTTTTAGTTTTTTTTCAATCTTAAATTATAGTTTTTAAATCTTAACCATTTTTCCGCATAGCACTACTTTCACCCGTCTTCCAAAATATAGTCACCAAAGATAATGTCGTACTCGAGGAAAACATCTGGCTTCAACAGAAGCAGTTACATTCTCAAGCGTTCCTATATTTAAATTCAATTACTACTCAAACAGTGATTTGTTTGGTAAAATAAGTAAAGAACAATGTGCTAAGACCTATAAATTAACGCTTTTATATAAAAATTATGTAAAAATAGTGTGCAAAAGTTACTAAATTAAAATAATTCGGAGTGAAATCTGACAGTGATAAAATAGTATTGTGGGTATAGCATCGAAAAAAAATCGTATGACCACCGCCTATGGTTTTTATCGTGACTGGGTTGAATCAACTACTCGTTAATTTTGAGTCTAACTACTAACTGGATCCTTGGAAACAGTGTCTAAAATCCCCTTGGACATTGCAACTCGGGTTCAAGCCCCGGCGCTGTTACACTTTTTGTGTTCTAAAAAAAATTTCAATTTCTAAAAACTTTGTCGACCTACTAGGCCTGCGTCTTACCCAAGCCTTTGCTCTTAGATAATAATGTCTGTCCAACGCTCTCCACCCGGCAGCCAGTCTCAGATACCTGTGCCAAATCCACCTACCGTGCACTATAATTCAGACTCGGCTCTGGATAAGGTCATAGTGACCGGCGACGAGGATAATTACTTTAACATAACGAAAAGAACGAAACGTACCTTCAATGATCAACCGTTATCCATTATGTCCGAAATAAGAGAGATGTTTACTACGATGTATGAGTTACAGGACAGTAAATTTGAAGCTCTGAATACATCGTTAAAGACTATAATGGCGCAGAACCAAGACACGCAGAATGCGGTCGCTGTTCTTACACGACAAAATCTCGAACAACAGGCCGAAATTAAAGACCTCAAAAAGGAAAATACCGAATGCAACGTATCACCGCTTTAGAAAACTAAATGGAACTCCAAGATCGAAACTCGCGGAGTAACACCATAGAAATTCGTAATCTTCCAAAAACAGCTGGTGCAACTAAAATGGATCTGACCTCCATAATCCAAGATTTGGGCACATCTCTGGGCCTCGAAACGCCAGTCCAAACGACTGAAATACGGAACATCTACCGAGGAAAATCCGAAGCATTGACAGTGGAATTTACTTCTTCACTACGTAAAGAGTCGATCTTATCATCCTATAGATCCTACAAAAAGACAAAACGGGAAAAAAAGGAACTTCCGCTAAATTCAGGACTCATTAATATTCCCGGAACGCCTCAACCATTGTACATCTCAGAGTCTTTAACGAGGAAATCCAAGCGTATATTTTATGTAGCCCGAGAAAATGTTAAGAATAAACATCTGGTAGCTGCCTGGACATCCTACGGTCGAGTTTTTGTGAAGAAAGAAGAAGGATCAATGCCTATAGCGTGACTATTTGTAGACCTACATATAGTTTTTGATAAGAATATGCTATTGTTACGTCTACAGTACTTTATCGTTCTTCCTATTTTTTATGATATTTTTAATCTGTATACTATGCTTTATTATATGGTTTTATTTTACATTCACATATCCAAACATATCACATATACTCACCACAATCAATGCACTATACATCCTCACTCTAATCAATACCCACAGAATATCGTAACCAAACATATATGTCAACAAATCCTCAGGCCTGTATAACACTCATTACATTATATTGCAACAACTGTTCACGTCTTGCGCTGCACCAGATCAAAGTATCTACAAAAATAATACGCACAACAAAACTTGGTTATCACATGATTGTAGTGATAACCTTAATATAAAGTTTTCTAATAACTGAGTAATCACGATGCAAGATGTTGATTGTATATACTCAGATCTGGATTCGGTGCAAACAGCAACAGACATTGTATGTAATGTAGACGATTTAAATATACACTTATCAGCAGACAAGAGCAGCCTTAATCTCCTCTCTCAAAACATCCGTAGCATTAATTGTAACATACCTAATTTTAACACACTCTTGCATCGTTCGAACGTCTCGTGGGATATCATAATTCTCTCAGAATGCTGGCTTGCACCCGCTAAAAACATTCCCGTTATGGACAGCTATTGTCACGCTTCTACATCAAACCATAGGACGCAAAACGAAGGTGTCGTCATTTATTATAAAAATAATTTACGTGCTGTTTATGAGGAACCTCAAATAAGTGACGCGAATTGTCTCATATTAAAAATTAATAACGATACGTGTATAATAGGTATATACCGTGCCCCTGGCCAACAAAATACGACCAACTTTATAAACTCACTTGACCTTTTATTAGCTAAGCTCAACAATTTCAGTAATGTGATATTATGCGGCGACATCAACATCGATATTGCTCCTAATACCCGAGATAAACGATCATTTGACTACCTTAACGTCCTCGCAAGTCATTGTATGCTCCCGGGGCATACTAGGCCTACCCATGGACGTACCTGTCTTGACCATATTATTGTGAAAACCAAACTAAGCGCCTCTTGCTTTATTCTTGAAACCTCAGTCACAGATCATGAGAGCGTAGCAATTAGTCTCTGACATTTTACACGGGATAATTACAAGCAAAGTTCAAATCAACAAATTGACTTAGAAAAACTTGATATATCGATGTGTAACATAGACTATCCATCTATCATGAAATGTTCAGATGCAAACACGGCTACAGACTTATTAATAAAATGTATATCATCAGCTATTAAAATAAACACCAAGCAAACTAATCAGCCTAGACGAACTCGAATTAGTAAATCGTAGATTACTAAAGGTATCATACGTTGCATGAGACATAGGGATAGGTTGTATAAAAAAATTAAAAAAGACCCCTATAACGAAGTCCTTAAAATTACCTACAAACGGTTCAGGAACTTTTACTCATCTTTAATTAAAAAAGCTAAACGAAAGCACGAGAGAGAGGAGATTGAAAGCGCTAAAGGTAATAAAAAAAAGCTATGGGAAGCTATTAAAAAAATAAGAGGGTCTAACAAGTCTATCGACAACTCGTCATGTTTAATTAGTGATGATAATCCCCATCAGAGCATCAATAATGTCAAGTTATTCTTCGCCAACGTAGGCCGAAATCTTGCTGAACAGATTTCAAAAGCTCCTGGTTGCCCTGAACCTAACAGAGCTGATAACTTAAATACTTTGAATTCTTTTGTTCTCTACCCGACAGATGAAACTGAAGTGTATAATTTAATTAAATCGTTGAAAGATAATAACACAGCAGGCTTCGATTACATCTCCGGCAAAATTATAAAGAGATATATGTCTCTCCTCATACCCCCCGTCACTCATATTTCCAATCTAGCTTTATCAACAGGTGTTTTTCCAAGCGCCTTTAAAATCGCCCTTTTCAAACCAATCTATAAAAGTGGCGATAAAGATAGCGTAAATAACTTCAGACCTATATCTATTTTACCGACCCTTTCCAAGATTTTGGAACGAATCATGAATAACCGCTTGATTACGTACCTTGAAACAAATCACCTTCTCTCACCATCGCAGTACCTTTGGAGAGCGCAACAGTTGCCTGACCCGTGAGGGGGGGCGGAATATCGTCTTGATGCTATATCTTCGGCGTAACAAGTGTCCGATTTAGTCCGTGACCCCCTTGACGTATGGTAGGTACGTTACTGCTCTCTCAACCGATGTTATTCGGCACTTTGTGGACTTGTTTGCAATCTGATTACTCTGCTTCCAGCTGTATCCGTTTGCCTCTAACACCGCCTTCACACGCACGAGTTCCGTGTCTACATGTTGTAGGTCACATAATCTCAGCGCTCTGTTGATAAGTGTCCGAGGCAACGACGCTAGATGGGCGGGATGGTGATGGGAGTCAGCTCTCAAGTACCGGTCTGTATGCGTACTCTTGCGGTACACTGTGTGTGAGAGATGTCCATTCCGTTGTCGCTTGAGTAACACGTCAAGAAACGGCAACGCGCCCTCCATTTCTCGTTCGACAGTGAAAGTGATCGTTGAATGTTTGCTATTTAGATGTTCTAATAAGGGTGTTACATGGTCCTTATGTAAAATAGCAAACACGTCATTCACATATCGCAACCAGTATCTCGGTCTGAAGTATATGTCGTGTAGTGCCGATGTCTCGAACCACTCCATAAAAATATTCGTAACTACTGGAGGTCTAGGAGAACCCATGGCCACACCTTCCGTCTGAATATAAAATTCACCGCGCCACTTAAAATACCCACTTGTCAGTATGTACTTTATTATGTTCATGTACTCGATAGGTATAAGAGCTCTCTGGAATAAATCCGCTATAATATTGAGTGTGTCCTCTATCGGTACGTTCGTGAACAATGACGTGACGTCGAAGCTCACCATCAGTTCGTCTTTACCTAATGTTACTTCATCTAGGAGCTGTATAAAGTGTCGCGAGTCCCTCACAAAACTTGTGGTGTTTCCTGTTAGTGGAAGTAGCATGTCAGCCATGTATCGAGCTGTTTTATAAGTGGGTGAGTCGATTTGACTGACTATAGGTCTCAAAGGCCACGACGGCTTGTGAATTTTAGGTAGGCCATAAATTCTCGGTGCAGTTGGGTTCAATCTACTATACAGATCTTCATTTAATGCACGCAGTAGTGTACTCAGTTTGGTAGTTACTCGAGATGTAGGGTCGTATGTTACACGTTTGTAAGTATTACCGTCACTGAGGAGCTGGTTTATTTTCTGTTCGTACTGTGCTGTGTCCACGACTACTGTTGCATTCCCCTTATCTGCGGGTAAACCTAAAAGCTCTGTGTTGTTACGTAAACTACGTAGTGCAAGCATTTCCGAGTTCGAGATGTTGGATTTAGGTACCTTGGATTTTCGCAATGTCAATGCTACTTCTTGGCGTAAACATTCAGCGTCATGAATCGGTATGTTATATATCGACATCGCGTAAGTCACGTTATATTCCCGTCTCAAATCTATAAGTTTAAAAATGAACGTGAGTTTTTATAATAAAACAGATGTTACCCTATATAATATATATACCCTAATATTCTATAGCACTCCTGTAGGTGAAAGTCTAGGACGGTGGTTATATATTTTTGGGTGAAAATACTCTATTATTTTTTTAGGACCGCAGAAAGCTAGTAGCTCGTTCTTATTATAATTGAGAATTTCGATCTTCATTTATCAGAAGGTCTTCACGATTGACACAAATATATATCGAAGTATTAAATTTATTTTCATTAATAGTGAGCAATCCATATAGTCAATCCATTAATTACTGCTTTAATTAATCGTATTAATAGAGTTGGAAACCTGTTCGGTTCAATTTGTTCTAGAACCAAATGAACCTATTAATTCGTAGAATTCAGACACATAAAAATTGCAAATGTTCTTCGATATAAACTTATTAACCCTTAGAATTCAGACACATAAAAATCGCAAAAATGCACATGTTCATTACTATTTTCAACCAACTTTCAAAAAAGAAGAGGATCTCAATTCGTCTGCATATTGTTATATCGGTCTGTTGTGTAACAGAAGCTTCTCGAGAAAACAAGAATAGCCGTGGGAAAGAATAGACTGATTGAAGGTCATAAAACATCCAACCATCAAATAAGTAACATTCCTGTAATTTCGACCTAGTCAACACTACTGTGTCACAGTTTTACAACTGTGTACAGCTAGTATGGAACATCGTGCTAACCTACTGTTCAGTGGATATGAAAGTTCATCTCATCGGATTGGCAGTGTTATATCACCCCGCACGTAACAATATTTATTTTTTAATTATTAATAATGTTTGTTAATCAATTATTCCGCCAATTGACAACAGATTTGAATAATTCTTTTTTTTCATCTCTAAAGGGGTCCTATTAAAATTTTATCAATATTTGATAAGTATCTCCAGAAATATGACGATAAACGTCTCAAACTTGCTACTGAAATGACCCGCGAGGCATGGAAGTTTTTTAGTCTTTAAACAGTTTAATTATTCCACCATGCTTCATAGTTTATGACACTAAAGAAAATATTCGATGCTGCTGTTGATATAGATGGATAAACCATAAAATGAACTGGATGATAAAAACCACAGGTGTTAAAAATATTTATATATTTATTGGCTTTTGATTTAAAAATAAACTTGTAGCAGCTTACCAAAGTACACCTTACATATTTAAAACATGACTTAGGGCCGTTATCCATTAATGCTAAGCTGAACGAAGCGGAGCAAAAATTGGTAGGTACACATACTCTTCAATTGAAATTATAAGCCACGGTTAGCACAGTTTTTCCAAACCCCTCCCCCACACGTTTGGTTCTATGTTTTTTGTAATATCTTATGGGCTAGCGTTTGATCACTATCTCGCCTGGTGGTAAGCGATGATGTGGTAGAAGATGGAGAACACGCTAGACCTAGAATACTCTGACTCACAAGGGATGTGCGCCGCCGGAACACCGTAAGGTGGCAAATTTTCACCTTACCTATATCTTATTTTGACAGATAACTTTGTTTGGGATATATACAGTTAGTATATTCAATTGAGACGGAGTGAGAGCGCTAATATTATTTTTGTCTAAAGAAAAAAATGTCATTTGTTTCCTGTATGTCACGCGGGTAAAGCTGTGGGCAGCAGCACTTTTTTATTTTTTTATTTTATTATATTAATTAAATCAATTATTCTTTAATTATTTTTAAGCTAATTTGTTTATTAACAGACCGTGCTCGGCGCCATGCCGTTAGCAGTGGCGGCGGTGAACCGTGAGCGGAGTCTCCTCCCTGGACTCCGGCTGAGGTTCGTGGCCGCCGACATCGGACCCTCACGTATGCCGACACCCATGGACAAGCAGAGTCTTTCTCTCAGGTAAAAATATAAAATTATAAATAATAAAACTGGCCAAGTGCGAGTCAGCATCGCGTCTCTTATCGCACACTTAGGGAGGGTTCCGTACAATACGAAACATAACAGAGTTTCAACCTCATATATTTGATTAATTGATATTACCAAGAATATTTGGTTTGGTCGCGATCTAGAAAGACGGGGCTAGTTTACTAGCGCCATCTATGTCATTTTGCCGAAACTAATTAGATAGATGGCGTTTAAAAACACGTTTTTTTTATGGGGACCCCCTTTAATTTTTAACTTTTTGTCAATAAGTACACCTAAATATTTATAAACTGAGCAACGCATTATATTCAGGCATGTGCATGAATTAGAGGTTTTACTACAAGTGTGAGCTCTTATCACGATAGTTTATTTAACTACACACTAAGATTTGAATATAAAATTGAATTTGGTGGCGTCGCGCGTTTCGCTGCGCCGCAAAAAGCAGCGTTTTACCAAGTAATAGAATAGAATAATAATAGAATAATAATTTATTTTGAAAACACAAGTAAAAGGTTTCACACAATTTAAGCTCATGAACTAAACATAGCTTGTGTTGATCACTGAGACACACACTAGGACAATCCTGTGGTGTGTGGTTCAGTATCTTCCTATAAGTAATGGTACATATTATAAAAGCTTACATAATATATATTTATAAGTAATAAATATAATTATAAGTAATATGCACGATGATGTTATAATAGGTAATTTACATTTAATTTAAAGAAAATATATAAAGACCCCGTCACGAGAAGCTATAAATTATGTAAACAAACATCTTTTACTAAGTAAACATTTTATACTGCGAGATAATAATAAATTGACCATATTCAATCGACATGAAATATAGACGGGTTATATGAAAGTAACGACCTATTTAATTTAGTCGGATCATATTTTAACGACGCAAAGCGCTATCGTTTGTGTTTCTTGGTACCGGACGCAGGGATTGTAAACTATCGGGACGCCATTTTGAAATAAACGCGTCATTCGAGTTTCGAATGCGTACGAGTTTATTTCATTGCTTTGCATATATTGCGGATCTGGTTGTTGTTGTTAATTTTGTTATTGTTTCGTTATCACTTTTTTATTGTTGTTACTTTAATTGTTACTTAATAATTTATTAAATCTTAAACAAATTCATTTTTTTTGTTGGTCCAAATGTTGTGAACTCCTGAACACTTGTTTACATAATTTATAGCTTCTCGTGACGGGGACTTTACCTCTATGCTATAGAATAGATACAATATTGTTTGTGTGTTATTGCAGAGTTATGACTCAAATGCGAGACTTGGGCGTGGTTGCATTCTTCGGACCCGACGGAAACTGCCACACAGAGGCACGGCTGGCTTCAGCCTGGAACTTGCCTCTTATCTCGCATGTAAGTGTTTTAACCGACTTGACAAAAAGGAGGAAGTTCTCAATTCGTTCGTACGTTTTTTAGGGTTCCGTACCCAAAGGGTAAAACGGGACCCTATTACTAAGACTCCGCTGTCCGTCTGTCTGTCTATCTGTCTGTCTGTCTGTCTGTCTGTCTGTCTGTCTGTCTGTCTGTCTGTCTGTCTGTCCGTCTGTCACCAAGCTATAGCTCATTAACCGTGATAGTTAAACAGTTGAAATTTACACAGATGGTGTATTTCTGTTGCCGCTAGAACAACAAATACTAAAAACAAAATAAATTTAAAAATTAAAGGGGGTCCCCATACAAAGTACGTGGTTTTAAACGCCATCTATCTAATTAGTTTCGGCAAAATGACATAGATGGCGCTAGTAAACGAGCCCCGTCTTTCTAGATCGCGACCAAACCAATATTAATATTTTTTTTTGCTGGCGAAAAATGATAGTAGTATTTTTGCTCGATCTTATAAAATACTGTAGTGTGGTACGGAACCCTACGAGTGCGAGTCCGACTTGCACTTGGCCAGTTTATTTCCTTTAGTAAAACCCATCTTTAATATCTAATATCACTATGTCACCTGGTAGTACGCTATGATATTGTGGTCAAAGATAGTGAACACGCTAGGCCTATCTTAATCTGACTCTCAAGGGATGCGTGCTGCCGGAACACCGTAAGGTTATGGCGGCAGATTTTTCTCGATGGTAGCTACATTTTGGTAGCAAGTCGTGCGGAACATCGATGCAATATGCTCCTACCACCTCTGGACGAACACTTTCACTAGATTATGTTTGTGTGTTTATACAAAGTATACTGGAGTTTACTCCTTACGAAACGATTTTCATATTTAGCCCCCTTGACCTTGACCTTGGCCTTGACCTTGACCTTGACCACCATAATAAAGTTCTTACAGTAAACTCCAGTCGTGCATCGGAGCTGAAACACACTTTTTTATTGTAATATTTAATTTGATGGTATTTGTTATGTTGTTTTAAATAGAAATGCGCTGGGGCAAACAACGCGCGCGACAAGGGCAACGGGCTGGGGTGGACGTTTGCCCGCACTCTGCCGCCAGCTTACAAGGTCAGCAAATCTGTGGTGTCGCTGCTGAAGGCTTTCGGATGGAACAAGTTCGCCATCGTGGCGGGAGATGATCAGACGGCGGCGGCGCAACAGATGGATGCAATTAAAGTAAGTTTATTATCTTATTATAAAAACTCACGTTCATTTTAAACTTATAGATTTTCAAATCGGGAATTTAACGTGACTTACGCGATGTCCATATAGCACATATGTCGATCGCTATATCGACATCGCGTAAGTCACGTTAAATTCCTGATGTAAAATCTATTTGTTTATTATGTTTATATTTTTCAACCGACTTCCAAAAAGGAGGAGGTTTCCAATTCATCTTTTAGTTTTTTTTGTATTTTTGTTACCCGATTACTCCGCCAATTGTGAACTGATTTGAATGATTATTTTTGTTATGGGTAGAGTTTATTATCGAGGGTGTCTCATTTAAATGTTATCAATATCTGTTAAATATCTCCAGAAATATGGCGATAGACATCCTAACTACTGAAACCGACTCGCGCAGCGTATGAGTTTTTTTTATATATTAACAGTGTAATAATCTATTAGGGATTGTTACAGAAGTTTTTTTTTTTTTAAATAATCGTCGAGGTATAGTAGATTAGTAGCCAAGGGCTGTAAGGCATCAATTGCAGCCCGAGATATTTAGGCGCACGAGCGCAGCGAGGGCGCCTATAGTTCGACGGTGCAATTGATGCTTACACCCGAGCTAACTACTCTGCTTTACATCTCGATTGTGAGGTAAGTAGAAAAAACCGGCATTACAAGAATAAAACATTTTATTAGTTAAAATGTATAGTGAAATGATTGTTAATTGCTGCTTCAGCTTCCATTTTCATTGAATCGGGAATGCAGCTTATTTCTTCATCACTTGCAGAACTCATGTTTTTTTCCTAATAATTAGCACGTAATTATAAAAAATCCCAAAACAAACAATATTTAAAGTAAAAGTTTTCTATTCCCGCCTTTTTTCATCTTTTTTTTGTTTATTTTTTTCAAGAACGAAATTGAGCTTCGCCGTTCGATATTTAATATTGATGACTATTATACTCATACGAAGACAAGGCTGAATAGCGAAGCGACCTCTTTTGTCATTGGGCTGAATGCATGATGTCTATTGCCAGTATGATGGTTAGATGTACGCGAACTTTTTGAAAGAGTGAAGAGTTTTTTTTTAATTACTTACCGTCCTAGGGCTTTTCTAGCTACATTATTACCCTAGAGCGCTAATTGGTTACCTACAAGCCCCATTTGGGGGTAATAAGGACCTTCTTACCGAATATGAGAGATGTAAAATAATATTATGTTTTTAGCGCGATATATTTGATTAATGAGCTATCGTGAACCTACGCGACTTCAATGTTTACTAACAGCGGTAACAGCGAGCGTAGGAAGTTCAACACAATTTCAGTAGGGTCTTATATTTAACTAGCTACGCCCCGCGGCTTTGCCCGCGTTGTATCATGGTTATAAACCTTCCTCACAAATCACTCTATCTATTATTAAAAACTGCATTAAAATCCGTAGCATCGTATAAATGATCTAAGCGTACAGGCGGCGGGAAGTGACTTGTTTAATACTATGTTTTTATTCAACCGACTTCACGAAAGGAGGAGGTCCTCAATTCGTCGAAATCTTTTTATTAGCTTTTTATTAGCTTCACCTGTATGTTTGTAACCGACTTCTTTGGGCGCGATTTTGACCCACTTTAAACGGCCAGATTTCGTTCAAACTTTATAGATATATCGAGGACCGATGACAATACACTAATTTGATAAAAAATTATTCCATTTTTCAACTTAAAAGTAAAAAATAAATAATAGTTTAAAAAAACTAAAAAGCACGCTTTTTATAGAAAACCGAACTAAAAAATAGAAAATAAATGTTAATAAATTTAAATTAACATTAGTGTTAATAATTTCAATAAATATAAATTAATAATAGTGTGAGTAAAAAAAAGTATTTTATTTTAAAAGCGTGGGGTGCTTTTAAGATATTATCAAAATGATAATCACTCTACTCATATCTGTCAATAAAATATTTATAACTATTGACACCATGCACCTCACGCTTTTTTTTAAATATATTTTTTTTATTCACACTATTATTAATTTATATTAATTGAAATTTTTAACACTATTCTTAATTTAAATTCATTAAAATTTATTTTCTATTTTTTAGTCGGTTTTCTATAAAAAGCGTGTTTTTTTAGTTTTTTTAAAGTATTATTTATTTTTATTGTATGTTCACCGATTACTCAAAGATGCCTAAACCGTTTTGGAAATTTCTTTTTTGTTTCAAAGGGTACCCTTCCCAGATGGTGTCATTTAAATTTTAACGTAGTTTTTATTACATTTTACATTTAGTACATTTGTATTACAATGCATTTACTTATCTCGACGACATACTACTAACTACTGGCACAGATTGTTACTACTGGCTACTTTGACTAGCGCGACATTTGAAGTCGTTTCTTTTAGTTTTTTAAACGATCTTAAATTATTTATGTTAAAGTTGACAAACAAGCAAGCAGCCCACCTGATCGAAAGTAGTCACCGCTATAAACACCTGCAACACAAGAAGTATTACGTAGCACGTGCTTTGCCTACCTTTTGCATAGAGGACTCATTTTACCCCTCTCTTAAATCGCTGCATGTTGCACCGTAGCGGAATAACCTCAGGTGGGAGATCGTTTCACATCTTGCAGGTCCGTGGAAGAAACGATCGCATAAAACGTACCGTATACGATATCCACGTGTCTACAATATGTTGATGAGCTTTCTCGCGGTGCCGTGACGATCGATGATAAAAGCGATGTAAAGATAAAGATACCAGCTGCGCACTGTGGTTTCATCTAACATTATTTATTATTTCTGTAATTATAGTTTATCACGAACTCTACGCGATTGAACCATCGGTGCAAACACTGCCATTACGTGAACAGTCGACTTGCTACCAAAAAGTAGCTTACCACCAACAATGGTTCTGTGCTGCAGGAACATCTTACAGTGTTTCAGAAACACAGGGCCATTCTAAGTCTAGGGTTTTCACCATTTTCAACCACATCATCGCTTACCACCAGGGCGAGATAGTATTCAAACGATAGCCAACATACATAGAAACTAAACGCCCTTGGTTTATAAGTGTTCATAAGCTACGGTGACTGCTTAACATCAGACATATTATATACCTAGAATAACAACACTGTTATTATTATGGTGAATAAATAATCTGAATCTGAATCATACCTGGGCTGCTACAAGATCGTCAGCCAGACAAAATATTTAAAAAAAACGGAACGAAAAACGGACTCGCGCACGAAGGGTCCCGTACCATAACACCAATATTATAAATGCGAAAGTCAGTTTGTATATTTGTTTGTTTGTTTGGGACTTCTTCACGGTCAAACGGCTGGACCGATTAAGGACTGAAACTTTGCACAAGGATAGCAAGTATTATGGATATATATAGGATATTTATCTATAAAAATGGCAAAAAAATCTTGTATGGGAGCCCCACTTTAATATTTGTTTAATTTAATTATTTATTTTTAAAGTGAATATATAACTTAATATTCTGTGAATATTTAAAGCGTCAACCTGTTGCCGTTATGAATATCGAGCAAAATCGAGAAAAAATATCACGTTTGTTGTATGGGAACCCCCTTAAATATTCATGTTATGCTGTTTTTAGTATTTGTTGTTACAGCGGCAACAGAAATACATCAACAGTGAAAATTTCAACTAACTATCACGATTCATGAGATACAGCCTGGTGACAGTCGGATAGACAGACAGACTGACGGACGGAAAGCGGAGCCTTAGTAATAGGGTCCCGTTTTACCTTTTGGTTACGGAACCCTAAAAACATGGAGCCTCCTCCTACCTTTGTTAACTCACTTAGCACCACTCAACAAAAGATAGAATTGATCAAGTATAGGTTTAAGATTTAATCCTACAGATGCAAGAGTATCAAAGACCCATGGGCGTAATATTAATCCTACGTGAATCTATTTCAGTTTGAAAGTTTTCGCAAGAATTAATCATATTTAATGTGAAGGTACTGGCATATTCCGCGTTATATTTAAGTAGTATTATGCCGAAATTTGATCGGAGCATATCCGAAATAAATACAGTGCGGAAAAAGCCGGTATAAATACATGCATGCAATCACGCCTTTTTGCCGTTGGGGTAGGCAGAGAATACTTCTTTCCACATGCTACAATCCTGACACACCTCTTTCGCCTCTCCCACTTTCATGAGCGCCTTCATACATGCTCGCCGTTTATAGGTACTTTTGACTTTTTTTAAAGCCGGTATATCCACATTAAATACGTGAGTTTATGTTCTTTCTGAATATGTACGTGTTTTCAGGAGCTGGCTCAACAGAATGGAATGTCAGTGACGGCGGAGAACCGGTTTGCAGACTACATTCCTCGGTATATATCCAAGATGGAGACTATCGTGGATCAGACCTACGATAAAACTAGAAGTAGGTGTAACGCTGTATTTATCATCTTAATAAACTCTGTATATTATATATCACTGTATGTATATCAGTTTCAACAGTTTTTCACAATGTTTGATCCTATTCAAATTTTATCGAGATGAGGATAAACAATATAAACAAATTTGATACCTCGATGACTTGATTATGGCTAGTGGGTATTTTGACTATCGCGGCATGTGAAGTCGGTTTTTTCGTTGTGTACGAACATAAATTATTTTATATCAGTTAAAATTTGACAGTTGTTTTGTTTGTGTTTAGTATACGTGTTCCTGGGTGAGCACATAGCGCTGGTGGACTTCGTGAGGGTGCTGCAGAGGAGAGGACTACTGGCGAAAGGAGAGTACGCCGTCGTGGCAGTGGATGACGAGATCTACGACCCGAGTACTGCTGCCATCACACACGCAGGTACCTCATTCTAATTCTTATTTGAGGTGGAGGCGATACGTCCTGCACTGACCGCTGACTGTTTAAAATACGCCGTGTGCTATGGGCCTTACGCGATTACTCCGTCAATTGTGAACGGATTCTTTTCAGTACTAAGTTTGACAAGTTTATCTATATATGTGTCTCTGGTGATATTTGCCAGATCTCGATGAAATTACAATGGATAAACGGACCAAACGAGAAGCATACTCTCTCAAACAAAGAAAATATTTCCAAATCGGTATATAAATAACGGAGTTCTGAGGTAACAAACATAAAAAAATACAGGCAATTTTAGAACC
Source organism: Cabera pusaria (assembly GCA_954871355.1). Taxonomy (NCBI): domain Eukaryota; kingdom Metazoa; phylum Arthropoda; class Insecta; order Lepidoptera; family Geometridae; genus Cabera; species Cabera pusaria. The sequence goes on from OX940890.1 coordinate 25,652,599, forward strand.
GCCTCCTTTTTCTTGAAGTTGGTTAAAAACTATAAAGTTTATGTTTAATTATAATAAGATCGTTTAAAAACTAAATAACCGGCCAAGTGCGTGTCGGGCCACGCACAGTGTAGGGTTTCGTAGTAGCCCGTTATTCAATGCAAGTCTTTACGCGTTATAAACAAGCAACTAGGTACTTCGTCTTTGTCACTTTAAAGGATTTATTCTAAGGATTTTGTATTTGGTACAAAATTATTCAATACCCAAGATCAACGACTATTACTGCTAAACAAATAAAGTTATCTTAATCACTATGGTTTTCCTTTAAAGTTCATGAAATGCACTATTATCACGAATTTTTCCAGATTTTTCAAGCAAGCATTTTAGCTTTTAGAGGGGGGGGGGGGGGGGACGCCCTACTAGAACAAAAATTTGCACTTTAAAGTTTAATATTTCGTAAATGGAGCATTCAATCGAAAAATGATATTAGCAATTCTTAAATAATTTTAAAAGACCTATTCAACGATACCCCACACGATGGTAGACGACGAATAAAAAATACATTCCCATTTCTCATATAGGGGAGCTACCCTAAAAAAAATATTTTTCAAACATTTATTTCACCACTTTGTCAGCGTAATTTATATACATACCCCTACAAAATTACAGCTTTCTAGCATTAACTGTCTCTTAGCAAAACCTCGGATGGACAGACAGACAGACAGACGGACATGACGAAACTATAAGGGTGCCTTGTCAGGACTACGGAACCCTAAAAAGAACCGACTTCAATGCCGCGCTATTAATTTTCAGTACCAATTTTGAGGTATTTGTCTCCATATCTCTGGAGATACTTATCAGACCTCGAGAAAATTACCATGGTACCACACTGGGGATATCTCCTTTCCAACAAAAAAAGAATAATCAAAATCGGTTCATAAACGACGAAGTTATCCGCGAACAAACATAAAAAAATATATATATACGGTCGAATTGAGAATACTCCTCCTTTTTTAAGTCAGTTAAACAACACTGTAGCTACAGATGTGACTAATTGTACACTACTGAACAACTTCTGCACTTACTAATACACATTTGTGTCAGCTATCGCAACACTCGGGGAAAACTATATTGAAATATGTACAATAAAAGGTACATTCTATATATGAATACCTCCTAAAGTGATTTTATTCACTTGAGCGTCGAATGATGTCTTTATCAAACTGATAGACATATAGGAAAACAATAAAAACCTTTGTGTCATAAATACTCGTACCTTTCTCAATGTCTAAGACATACCTACGGCAAGGCACGTCGTGCGTGAGATTACGACATGATACTTGTACTGTTATATATTGTGTGATAATAGGTATATGAGACAGTTTCTTTTAGTCACAGATATATATATACAATAGATAACGCCTAGTATCACGATTTGTATCGAAACCGGGTGTGCAAACTTCTTAACACCTACTCTGACGTCACAGCACAGAAATTAAGTGATTAGTAGTTATCTATTGTATCTATAGTATATATCTGTGCTTTTAGTGCTTCATATTTGAAAAGCGTTGAGTAGTTACTCAATCTACGAAGTTAAATTGTTATTCATTTCTCGAATTAATAAAAGAAAGAGAAGCTCAAGTATACAGGGTTATTGGAGAATGTTTATCAACCTCTTAGCAGTAATCCATGTCTATCTTGTATTTCTTCGAGATATGTTCATCATCTCCGAGATATGAAGATTAAATAACTCATACTTAGTACTAAAAACGACTATATAACGTGCCGTTAGAAGTCGGTTCTTTTAGGTTTTTAAACAATCTTAAACGTCACGTCCACGCCTCTGCAGATGGTGCCAACCATCTGCAGAGATTTATTATTCCGTAGAGTTTCGGCTGTTGACGTATGTAGATCACGCAATTTAATGTATTTTTAGGCGAAAAATCACAACAATTTTAATAAAAAATGAAAACCGTTCAGTTTTCATCCAGTTCGTTTCGTTCGTTTTTGTCCAGGAAAATAATAAATAAATGTATTGGCAAGAAAGCGATTGTTAGTATGTAATATCTCTAAGTCGAGCTTTTGTTCTTTTCACAGAAATATTATTAAGTTCTTTTGTTTATACTCTTGTCATAATGATATGTAACATTGTTAAAAACAATCCAAAATTTCATCGTACCGACGGGACTCGAACCCGCACCCCCCGTATTACACGTCCAGGTGCTCTGCCAATTAAGCCACGGTTCGATACATCGATACGACGAAATTAGTGGATTGCATTTTGTTAACCCAATTATGCATTGGTGGTGCCATCTATGACTACTTATTACGTAAGTTAATGATTCGGAAGAAATCATTACAGTTTTCAAATCCGACGAGAGATGTTGCACTGCGTAAATCAAATATTATGTTTCTGTGAAGTGTCTCACACTTTATATTTTTGTAAATTGTTAAACACAATCCAAAATTTCATCGTACCGACGGCACTCGAACCCGCACCCCCCGTATTACACGTCCAGGTGCTCTGCCAATTAAGCCACGGTTCGATACATCGATACGACGAAATTAGCACCAATGCATAATTGGGTTAACAAAATGCAATCCACTAATTTCGTCGTATCCCACCCACACCGCACCGTACCACGCCGCGAAAATCCCCCTCCTTTCCCTCACTTCTAATCCCTCTCCCCCTTTACCCTTCCCCTTACTTCCACCCTCCCTCTCCTCCCCTCATTCCCCCTTGCCCCCCTTCCCCCTCACAAACTTTGAATGACATATTAATTTAATATCGAATCAACAGCCTAAACAATAAGTTTCAAGGTTCTAGCTTTAAAAATGACAATACTTCCATACTACTTTTCATCCCTCCTTTTAACCCCTTACAACCCTCTTTTTATCGTATTAAAAAGTAGCCTATGTCTTTTTGCAGGCTCTAGACTATCTGTGTACCAAATTTCATTTAAATCCGTTAAGTAGAACATTCACATAAACCTTACATATTTCCATACAAACTTTCATACCTTATTCCCTATTGTTATTTTTACACCCTTGACGGTAAAACTTTTACAAACTTTGATTATCATATTTATTTATAACGAATCAACAGCCTAAAAAATAAGTTTCAAGCTTCTAGCTCTAAAAATGACGATATTTCCATACAACTTTTCATCCCCCCTTTCAACCCTTTACTTTTCACATTAAAAAGTAGCCTATATCCTTACTCAGGCTTTAGACTATCTGTGTACCAAATCCCATTTAAATCGGTTCAGTAGAACATTAACATAAACCTTACATATTTCCATACAAACTTTCATCCCCTTTTGTTATTTTACACCCATGAGGGTACAATTTTTAAAATCTTTGAATGTCATTTTTATTTATATCGAATCAACAGCCTAATAAATAAGTCTCACGCTTCTAGCTCTAAAAATGACGATACTTCCATACAACATTTCATCCCCCTTTTCAACCCTTTACAACCCTTGTTTCGCAATAAAAAGTAGCGTAAATCGGTTCAGTAGTTTTGGCGTGAAAGTGACACAGACAGACAGACAGACAAGAGTTACTTTCGAATTTATAATATTAGTTAGGATAGGCACCATTGTAGCCATTATATAGATTAATAGCTCCAACTGATCTCAATTTGTCCTGGCTTTCCCGGAAAACTCCTATCCAATGTCAGCACTTGATCAACGTGGACGATTGATTTTTACTATAGGAAGAAAGGGTTCGATAGTAGGGTCGAATACAAATAGTTGCCGAATTTAGATGACCTCAGTCTTAATAGTTCATCTGTTCTGTGGTCGTAATAGCCACAGGTGCTGAATTAAAGTTTTAGATTGACCCTGACGATTTTCATCCAAAGTATGTTCTAACCGACGAAAAACAGAGGAGGTTCTCAAGTCGACGCGTATATATGTTTTTTTATCGATCTGACATGTTCGATGGAGTTGGGATGGATTCATGTTTTGGAGTGAAAACGAAACAAACAGACAGACAGATAGACAGAGTTACTTTCGCATTTATAATATTAGAATAAAACCCAGAGAGGGCGCTAGCGTAGATTTTAATAGCTCTCCATGAAATATTGCCTAAATGTATGAGATCCTGCATCGCGCAAACGATATTTTCCGCGATATTGAAACGGATGCACTTGCTTCGTAATTAAACATCTCAAAAGTTGAACTCGATTTAAAACGTTTTCTCTTTTTAATATTAGTCTGGATTACAGGCAAGCGTTTTACCACAATCTCGCTTGGTGGTAAACGGCGATGCGGTCTAAGCTGGAAATCGTGCTTGACTTAATTGAAAGTTGGCACTGAGACTAGGCGTTAGACAACAGACTTTAATCCAGTCCACAGAGCGCAACTATCCCTACCCGACTTTCATATTAATGATGAATTCAAGGCATAGTTTGTTTGTTGATTTATGTGTTAACTAGCTGTGCCCCACGGTGTTATCCGCGTGTCAACGTTCCCGTGGGAATATCAGAATAAAGACTCTATGTGTTATCCCAGGGTCTAGGCTATCTACATACCTAATTTCAACTCATTTGGTTGAGCAGTTAAGTAATAAGCATACGCACACAAATGCGATTTCGCCTTAAGCAGTTTTACGCACACAACAAATATTTTTCTCGTATTTGATCTAAAATACAGAGTATTAGTTCATGTCCTGAATAAACAACGTTATTGTTGATTCGTAAATCTGTAATTCCAATGACATAATATTTTCCTAGCTCGATCTGTAATTCAGACACATGACACATTTATATTCTCTTTGACATGACACGAAGAGGTGTCATAGTGTGGGGCTTTGTTTTTTACAAGTTTTTATTTAACTTCCAATGTATGTATGTATGTATGTATGTAACTATGTATGTTCGGGTGGAATCTTGGAAGCTAAATTAGACCCACTTCCCGATGTCCGATTGGACTCAAATTTGGTGTACTTATGTATCTTTGGTGACAATACAATGATATGGTACCATGGAGCTGGTCTGATGATGGAGACGGAAGGTGGCCACGGCATCTCTGTGATAAAACAACATAAAACCCACCTAGTTTGGGCTCGATTGATTCATCTTGAAGATAACTTTTCACCCAGATGATATCCAGGGTCTGATGATGAAGCTGGAAGGTGGCCACGGCATCTCTGTGATAAATCAACATAACCCTACCGAGTTTGGGCTCGATTGATTCGTCTTGAAGAGAACTTCACACCAAGATAATAAATACCCAGGGTCTGATTATGAAGCTGAAAGGTGGCCACGGCAACTCTGTGATAAATTCAACGTAACTCTACCGAGTTTGGACTCGATTGATTCGTCTTGAAGAGAACTTTACACCTGATATTTAGCGACTGGTGATGAAGCTGGAAGGTGGCCACGGCATCTCTGTGAAAAAATAACGTAACCCCAGTGAATTTGGGCTCAAATGATTCGTCTTGAGGAGCACTTTACACTTAAATGATAGCCAGGATCTGATGATGAAGCTGCAAGGTGGCCATGGCATTTCTGTTATAAAGTAACATAGCCCCACCGAGTCGATTGATTTTCCTTGAAGAGCACTTTACGAGTACCTATAAACACATCAAATATCCGTGGAATATTTTAAAACATCGTGCCTTCTCTTAAATACTAAGGTAGTAGGTAGGTAGTCGGTATCTATACCTACCTACTAAAAAGCTAAAAATAAATTATAAGTAAAAAATATTTTTAAAAACAAGCTTTTATCTGGGAGAATGAACTAAAATAAATTCTAGTAAGTATTTGGCGTGTAGGTACTTACCTATATTTTTAAAAGCTTGAGGCACTGAAGTATAGTAATTACCTAGCCTAAAAAACGGGTAGTTCTTCAAGCTTTTAAGAACATAGGTAAGTACCTACACGCCAAATGCTTACTAGAATTTATTTTTAACATTTTAGTTAATTGTCCCAGATAAAAGCTTGTTTTTAAAAATATTTTTTACTTATAATTTATTTTTAATGTTTAATGGCTCCACTCTATGAATATATTTAGGCAGTATCAAATAATATTTATAGAAACTTCTTATTGAATACCTTTGATAATTTAAAAGACTGAATGAGTCTTACTTGTATTTTACAAAGTCCTGCTACTTAATATTAAACTTGACTGCGTACACCGGCCCCAATGAGACCGACAATGAACGGAGTTTGTCCCTTTCTTTTGTGTGGACAACTTCTATATATAGTATAGAACATAAATAGCACTAGCAGGATGTTAGACACACTCCCACCCGGGACCCTTTCAATTGGGCCGTTTTGTTCTACAAAGCAATTACAACCTTATAGTTAAAGCATACGGATTAAATTTATTTTGTCAAAACATCTGCAGTGCACCATCCTTTTATATTACGTGTATGGTATTTTATAATTAATTGACAATTTAGTTGTAGAATGTGAGAGGCCACGGGCTCCTGAAAAACATTTTGACTATTTCAGAAGCCTATTATTGATTCAAAAAGCTTGTTACCTGAAATTATGTCAATAAAGATATTTGGTATGTATAGGGTTCCGTACCCGAAGTATGTTTGGCGACAGATTTTTTAATTTGAAGGTGGTAGCTGGCCAGGTGGATACTAGATAGTGTCCTACCACCATGCGGGGTTTGGGGGTTTCTTAACGATGTTTTTCCTTCACCAAAGAGCCACTGTGAAAAGCGCACATATATTTTTCGATAGAAACGTTCATTGGTGCGGGGCGTGGATTAAACTCCATACCTGTGGCGTCAAAGCCCACTATTCTTCCACTACACCACTGGGCCCCTTACAATATATGCTTTTGAATTATTCCACCATTCAGACGGATTGTATTAAATATTTGTACAGAACCATAAATGTACGATGGCGGACACGCACTTGGTCAGTTTTGTTAATAATTTGCTTTTTTACAGAGCACCTTGGCCAGAACACCAGTAGCGACGTAATGGCGTTCAGAGCGGTTCTAAAACTAACGCCATCCTTCCCTACTAATCCGCATTACGCGTAAGTACAAATAAAACATTATATTTTTTATGGTGAGAAAATCATAGAGGTAGATTATAAATAATATCGCTTAAAGGCTCCCGAACGATTATAAATATTTCGGAACATCCTAATGTTGACTCTATTTTTTGTGGAATAAACATTCACTCATTCATTCTTTCATTCATTCAACGAAGTTAAACGAAACATCTTATTTGGAGTGTAATGAATACCCAGTTATTTCGTTACGTTTCAATGTAATATAACAAAGACAATCGTACCTACCTAATATTATCAAGTTATTTCATTCTTCATTTAGTACATTATTTAAAAATGTTGTGATGCTCTAATAATATAATACTACTCACTCTTAACTATTATTCGGTCCACTATATCACTATTAATCGGTACCAATGTTGTACTTAAAAAAATAGCCGAATGTTTCTTAGCTAAAACGAAAGAGTCTAATAAAGCGGCAATATTCCAATAGCTAAAGGTCGATTCACACATATCAGTGAACCCACAGTTCCGGCACAGTACCGCATCTTCTTCTTCTTCTTCTTCTTATGGCTTTTAACAGTACCACATCAGTGATAATTATTCTTTCAAACATTCTCTATGGATGTATTCACACTTGTCAGTGTCAGTGTCGTCTCAGTACCGTCAGTGTCAGTGCCGGCACCGGCCATCACGGACGTGATCGGCGACGACGATATTTTATCACGGATCACTGACGCCGCTGCATCGAAAACAAAATGGAATTCTTTTTTTTCCTCGATTCTCTTCTTCTTCTTCGTCTAAAGCAATGGCTACCATAGCTAATTCTGTGTTATTGAAGAGTGCCATCTAAACAATCGACGTCAACGCTAGTCTGAAGGGACCGTCGTGCACGAAGACCCGCAGAGAACTGTACTGTGCCTGATACGTGTGAATTGAAGCACTGACGCACCACTGTAGCACGGATACGGAACTGTAACGGTACTGTGCCGGAACTGTGGGTTCACTGATATGTGTGAATCGACCTTAAGGCGTCGCCCTGGCAATCGAGAGGTCATCAGTTTGTCTCACTCATTGCACTATTTAACCCTCTCCAGACACAAGCATATTATAAACACACCCGTCTTTAGTCGTATGTTCATAAAGTTTTCTGGAAGAGATTGGCGACGTCATTGGCGATAAAACCGCCCATTGTAACACATTATACTTAAAATTACTATGTAACTTAGTTTGAAGTCCGGCGTAGTGTAACAATAGAGAGTTTATATAACTATCTATCATATTTAGCTTAGTCAGAGGGTTAATAAGACTACTAGTAATGTGCAGTCCACAATGCTAGTAAGCTCTTTTTAGGGTTCCGTAGTCCTGACAAGGAACCCTTATAGTTTCGTCATGTCCGTCTGTCTGTCTGTCCGAGGTTTTGTTAAGAGACCGTTAATACTAGAAAGCTGTAATTTTGTGGGGATATGTAAATAAATGACGCCGACAAAGTGCTGAAATAAAATTTTGAAAAATATTTTATTTAGGGTAGCTCCCCTATATGAGAAGTGGGGATGAATTTTTTTTCATCGTCTACCCCATCGTGTGGGATATCGTTGGATAGGTCTTTTAAAATGATTTAAGGGTTGCTAATACTATTTTTTGATTGAATGCTTCATTTACGAAATATTAAACTTTAAAGTGCAAATTTTTGTTCCAGTAGGGCGCCCCCCCCCCCCCCCCTCTAAAAGCTAAACTGCTGCTTTGAAAAATCTGGAAAAATTAGTGATAATAGCGCATTTTAGGAACTTTAAAGGAAAATTGTAGCGGTTAAGATAACTTTATTAGTTTAGCAGCAATAGTCGTTGAACTTGGGTGTAGGATAATTTTGTACCAAATACAAAATCCTTAGAATAAATCCTTTAAAGTGACAAAGACGGAGTACCTAGTTGCTTGTTTATAACGGGTAAAGACTTGCATTGAATAACAGGCTACTACGGAACCCTACACTGCGCGTGGCCTGACACGCACTTGGCCTGTTATTTAAAAGTCTAATAAAAAATACTTCAGTGACAACGAAAGTAAGCAAAGAAAGAATTATATATAATACTATAATATTCGCCAGTAATAAAATGCTACGTCTTCGTAGCTCCGTAGCGCAGGCTGCGTAAGTAGGGTTAATATTATGATTTTGCATAATTATAATGTCTACGCTTCTACGCCGTAGTAGCCTGTGATGTAAATGGATGGAACATTACCGCATGGCCTCGCTCTTGGTAGAAGAATATTTTCGTAGAGTAACCACACTTTTTTTTACACTAGTAGCATTCGTAGATGTCGTAGAACTTCGTACAATACAGTTACTGGGCTGGTCCACCAGCAAATGGAAAATAATTTAGAAAAAACCGACTTCAAATGCCGCGCTAGTCATTTTCCGTGATAATAATTTTTTTACACCGAGCTGGGTAGCACTTGACCACTACCTATTTCACCTGATGTTAAGTGATGATGCGATCGATGATGGAGCGCATTTACCCAAATTGTTTTTGTTGCGTTTGAAGTGTTTATCTCCATATCTCTACTGGATATTCTTATCAGTACCCCGAGCACGAAAAACTTGCGAAAAAGTATTCGTATCGTCATCGACTTGAAAATGTATGAAATTTGTACAGCGCCCCTATCGTGCGTAAAAGTAACTAAATTCGGCAGCACGAACGATTTTGATTTGATTCGTATCGCAAACGTATCGTTACGTAAACGATACTTGAGATTTTATTAACAAAATGCGAGCATGAACTTAATTTTGACGTACGGTAATGTTAATTTCGAAGGCTGGCTATCGAGCATAGTCGAATATTTTTTCACTTAGGATTTTCCGGTGAGAAAAGTTTCGAAACTTTTTTTAACTGCATAAAACATATTTTTTGCGTGTATTGAATGCAAATACCGCCCGCTTTACCAACGTCGTTCTCTTTATTATCTTCTTGCTGCAAGTTTACTTGAAATTAAGGGAAAATAAAAACATAAAAACAACATAAAAAATCTTTCCTCATAGTTAATCCTCCTTCGAGTTAATAAAACCTTCGTTCCAAGTTGACAAGTTTCATCGTTGTCAGCGACCATATTTGATTATCAAACTTCAAATTTGACACTGTCACTATGTCATCCATCCATGTAAATAAATAAAATATACCAAGTGTGAGTCGGGTTTCCACTAAGGGTTCCGCACAACACAATGTAATAATAAATATATGAAACTCTTAATTCACTCTTCAATTATATGAACACTATGGCTCAATGCATATTGAATAGGCAGCGACGCAACGCGCCAAGACGATCAGAAATGACAAGACATTATAAACCTTATGAACAATGTTACAAGACAAAGAAACGCTTGATAGAATGAACGAGGTGTGGGTACGTAGTATTATTAAGTATTCTGTGATGTAGGGAAGCCTCGAGCCGTCGTTTTCCTTTCGAAATACGGAACCCAAACTTCAAAGAATCAAGTCTTTGGTGACGCTATATCTTTCGTTTATAAACTGATATATATATTTTCAGAGGTATTCATAATTATTCTATTTTTCAAATAAAATGCATTTTAATATCTCTCATACCGTATTTGAAGATATTTATTCTGTTAAAGTACTTTTTTAAATATAATTTCCGATAAATGGAAAGCTAAGCCAGAAGTAATAAAAAGTTCACTGTTCAATTTAATTTTTGAACGAATAATTCCTTCAATAAGACGTTCATTTCATTCACAACGGCTCGTCCCTACTTACATTAGGATGACGCTACTAACATAATCGTATCGAGCTCTCGATAGCTGTCAGAGTGTGCTTCGTGCTGCCGCCTATCGTAACACCACGTTATTGTATCGTTGACTCGATACCTTTACGATACGAATTCGATTTTTCGTGCTCGGGGTACAGTACCCCGAGCACGAAAAACTTGCGAAAAAGTATTCGTATCGTCATCGACTTGAAAATGTATGAAATTTGTACAGCGCCTCTATCGTGCGTAAAAGTAACTAAATTCGGCAGCACGAACGATTTTGATTTGATTCGTATCGCAAACGTATCAGATTTTCAGAGGTATTCATAATTATTCTATTTTTCAAATAAAATGCATTTTAATATCTCTCATACCGTATTTGAAGATATTTATTCTGTTAAAGTACTTTTTTAAATATAATTTCCGATAAATAGAAAGCTAAGCCAGAAGTAATAAAAAGTTCACTGTTTAATTTAATTTTTGAACGAATAATTCATTCAATAAGACGTTCATTTCATTCACAACGGCTCGTCCCTACTTACATTAGGATGACGCTACTAACATAATCGTATCGAGCTCTCGATAGCTGTCAGAGTGTGCTTCGTGCTGCCGCCTATCGTAACACCACGTTATTGTATCGTCGACTCGATACCTTTACGATACGAATTCGATGATTTTTCGTGCTCGGGGTACAGACCTCGATAAAATTACGATGAGACCTAACGGGAAGCATACTCCTTCAAACAAAAGTATTTTCAAATCATCTTATAAATAACGGAGGTCTAAGGTAAAAATTCAAAAAAAAGAAAAAGAAAAAGATTAAGGCGAAAATAATTACAAAAGGCTGATTAAGAGAATGTATTATCACAATATCTCATTATTACAATTCCACAAATTACTTTTAAAATGTTGACTTATGCTATTTGATAAATATTTACTCTTTTTTTAACCGACTTCACAAAAAAGAAGGAAGAGATTCTAATTTGCGGAGTAAATATTTTTTTATGTATGCTCGGGCATAACTCCGTCATCTATGGACGGATTGCAAAATTATTTTCTTGTTCTAGAGAGGGTTAAAACAAAATTGTCATTTTTAGGGTTCCGTACCCAAAGGGTAAAAACGGGACCCTATTACTAAGACTCCGCTGTCCGCCTGTCTGTCTGTCTATCTGTCTGTCTGTCTGTCTGTCCGTCTGTCACCAGGCTGTATATCATGAACCGTGATAGTTAGACAGTTGAAATTTTCACAGATGATGTATTTCTGTTGCCGCTATAACAACAAATACTAAAAACAGAATAAAGTTAAAAATAATAGAAGGTCCCCCATACAAGAAACGTGTTTTTTTCGGCATTTCACGCCATCTATGAACGCTTAGTTAGGTAAACGTCCCATAGATGGCGTTATTTTGAAATGTCGATCCCTAATATAATACTCATCAGACCTCGATAAAACTACCATGGTACCACACTTGGGATATCTCTTTTCGAACAAAAAAAGAATAATCAAAATCGGTTCATAAACGACGAAGTTATCCGCGAACAAACATTAAAAAAAAAAATATACGGTCGAATTGAGAAACCTCCGCCTTTTTTGAAGTCGGTTAAAAAGGATGTCGGGCAGTGTAAACGAGGCATTACAGTTATTTCACGACAAAATCTTAATCTTATTTAGGGCTTCGATAACGGGAGCTGTAATCTTCTTTCGGTTAGTCGTAAGCTTATGGAATAATTTTCTATGAATTATTTGTAAGCTTTCAATCTTTGCAATTTTGATATAAATCCTGGATATGGTAAAGGGATCAAGTGAATTTAGAAATAGTATTTAACTGTCTTCACTAATGGTGGAGGTAATCAAGTCGACGAAACAAGGTCTTAACGAAGAACTGTAGAAACTGGAGCACGAAGAAAAAATGCTATATAGATGAGCGTCATATTTTATTTTTTTAAACTCAGCGTAATCAACCATAGTTGCAAGGGAAATATTTAGATACCCCTGGATCTAAGAAATCAATAATAGAAACAAGTTTTTGAAGTGATAACTTCTTTAGCGGCGTTGTGAACTTTTGGGATGGTTAAAAAATAAAAGTTCTTAAGTTTTCATGGTCACTGACACTATCCTAACTAAGATTATAAACGCGAAAGTAACTCTGTCTGTCTGTGACACTTTCACGCCAAAACCACTGAACCGATTTAAATGAAATTTGGTACACAGATAGTCTAGAGTCTATCCAATCTTGGTATGTAGTGGCGTTCTTGGTATGTTCCGTCGAAAGTATCTGAAGGTTGTCTAACTCAATCCAGTGGTTGGTGCCAGAGTCCAATAGGTGTTCCGCGATCGCAGATTTATGTGAGTCATTGTCTCTGACTGCCTTAATGTGCTCCTTTACCCGGCATGCAATGGTACGTTTCGCTTGGCCTATATAGGAGCTCCCACAGCTGCAACTGATCTTAATGTCGAAAACTCACATCAAAAGAAATAAATGGTAAATATCCCGTAAACAATATTAATAATATGGTTAAAAAATGTTAAACTCGCATCAGGACACGTGACCTGATCGAAAATTCGTAAGACGGAGGGAGAGTAGACCACATGTACAACGTTAATATTCAAGTTTTCACTCCCTCCGGTACTCCCGGAGTGCAACCTGTTGTTTTTTTTTTGTACACTTGCTTATCGATAGTCGCTAATTTTGTAAAAAAAATTAGCTTTCTAAGTTCACAGTAAATATAAAGGGCAGAGTAATAGATAATAAAATGACTTCGCTAAAGTTTTGTAGGAGAGATTTTATTTCCATTCATGAATATTTACTTCGTGTCATATAAATGCAAATAATGGTCAAAGAATGAAACTTAGTTTTACTGCGCACGTGTTTTAGAAAGAGCTTCACGTGCATTCAAATTGAGGGAGAAACTCTTTAGAACTCGCATTTTATAGCAGAATTGTCAGCATTTTAATTCTCGTTATTACATTTCTGATGGAAATACACGTTTGTGACCTAAAACCTTTAAAGAATTTTTATTATTCATAAAATAAAATGCATTCTAATTCAAAAGCTTCATTTTTAATTTTGAATGAATCCGAGAGTTTATACCTTTTCCCTGTACGGTTTATATTATAGACGTTTATACACGGAAATCCTTATGACTTGAATCCCAGCATTTTAAAATTGAAATGTCAATAGATTCCGATCGAGGCATTGTGAATTACAAAAATCGAATCAAAGGTAGTTTTTAACAGACTTTACAAAAAAGGAGGAGGTTCTCAATTCGTCTGTATGTTTTTTTTTTTTTTTTTTTTGTGTGTATGTTACGCGATTTCTCCATCAATTGTGAACGGATTCAAATGATTCTTTTTTTAATAGGTAGGATGCGTTTCTGAGGTGGTCCCATTTTAATTTTATCGAGATCTGATTAGTATCACCAGAGATATGGAGATAAATACCTCAAACATAGGAGAATGTACTAGTTTTAGTAGAAGAGTCCCAAGAAGATTATACACAATGGAGGTTGCTATTGCATATAAGATATTCTTACGTTAACTGTGAGCGAGATAGAAATAATGGTGGGGATATTTTTTTTTATATCTTATAGGCAAGCGTTCAAACGCTTCTAGCAACAGGTGAGATAGTGGTCAACCACTATCTCACCTGTTGCTAAGTGATGATGCGGTCGAAGATAGAGAAGTGGACTAGAATGGGAACTGGCTCTCAAGGATAGCTGCCGGAACACATTAGATGTTTGGCGACAGATTTTCTGACTTGAGGGTGGTAGCTGGCCAGGCGGACACTAGATATGTTCTACCACCATGCGGGGGTTATTGGTTTCTTAACGATTTTTTCCTTCACCGGAGGGCCACTATGAGAAGCGCACATATATTTTTCGATAGAAAAATTCATTGGTGCACGGCGGTTTGAACTAGGTACCACGGCATCAAAGCCGACCGTTCTCCCAATTACGCCACCGGGCCATCAATAAATAATTATATATTAATAATTATATATTAATAATTATAATAAATAATTATATAAATATATAATTATATTTCATATATAAATATAAATAATTTGTCTTCACAGGAATGTTCTACCGGGCAAAGTCTTGTTAGGGTGCAAACTTTTTTAAACATACCTAATATTTTTTGACATGACATGACATTTGGCGAAGATGGCGGCCATTTCAGTCCCGCGACACTGCATACATAATTAAATAACTCAGAATTATGAACGTACTTTGTACCAATCAACACAGCAAAAAAAATTATAAGCATAAAACCACATATTATATAATAGTTACTACATAAATAATACTTTCCGTTGTTAGGTTGGCTACACAGTGCTTTCATAATTCGGGTATCCACAATATAGGGAAGTGCCTCTTATAACGTAGTAGAGTGATTCAGTACTCTGTTGGCCATATGGCGGCAATTAATGTTAATAATCGCAAATAATACTTTTTAATATTCACTTTGAAATACAACTAGTCCGTGTTATAAAAGTATTTGGAATTATTGTAATAAAATAGACAATTAATTATCGTGTGTGTCAGATGCTTTAATTCTACAGGGCCATTTTGGACATTGTCCTTTGATACCTTGATGACATCATTATTACTAGTGAATATGTTCACTTTAGCGCGGCACTTAAAGTCAATTTTTTTAGGGTTCCGAACCCAAAGGCTACCAAATGAACACATTCTGAGACTTTGTTGTCTGTTCGTCCGTCCGTCCGTCCGTCCGTCCGTGTGTCTATATGTGCGCACTTTACAGATCTGTATCTTCTTAACCGTTATAGGTACATACTTGAAATTTTCAAAAAGTATATATCCGTCAGTGTATAACGGCCCAGACACGAAATTTAATGGATGCATGTAATTTCATTAAAACTTTTTTTGCACTAAAAAGGGTAAAATAAGTTATTTTTCAAAAAAAATAAAACCGACTTCATAACCACAAAAAGGCACTCAAAAGCGAAAAATAATTTACTTAAAATTATTATAAGCGTTACCCACTTCTCTATTTGAAGTCGGTGCCAGCCAAGCCTATTGGATATTAGATAGACACTATGTATGTAGTAGTAGTAAGTAGGTTAGTAAGTAGGTAGATACATGTAGGTATTATCTATCTACTACCTATTAGACTTGGCTGGCACCGACTTCAAATAGAGAAGTGGGTAACGCTTATAATAATTTTAAGTAAATTATTTTTCGCTTTTGAGTGCCTTTTTGTGGTTATGAAGTCGGTTTTATTTTTTTTGAAAAATAACTTATTGAATAAGCATTTGTTTTATATAATTGTTTGAAATAGCCGGTACGGTAACGGTAATGTAAATAACATTACCGCGCAATAGCCATGTGGGTACTACGCTGATGTTAAATCTATCGGTATGGCCTAAAATCGAGTCGGCAGGGTTATTCTCACAATCATTCGAAAGCAAATTGGCATTCGAAAACATGGCAGGTATTGATTGAGTAAACTGTCTATTGTTAAGAGCAAACGCGGGGTGGGGGGGCGCCCAATTTGCAATTGGTTGGTCATAAAAGCAAATGGGGGCATAGCTACAGCAGACCTTGATTTTTTGCAGAAACAAATTTTGGTCTAGAAGCATTTTCCAGGGAGGAAACAGAGGAATACTTTTATATGGAAAACTGCACCTCGCGTACGCTCTTAAGAATAGACAGTTTACTCATTTTCAACCGACTTCCAAAAAGAAGGAGGTTTTCAATTCGTCTGTATGTTTTTTTTTTATTTTATTTTGTATGTAAGTATGTTACGCGATTACTCCGTCAATTGTGAACCGATTCAAATGATTCTTTCTTTTTTTAATCGGTAGGGTACGTTTCCGAGGTGGTCCCATTGTAATTTTATCGAGATCTGATAAGTACCTCTAGAGATATGACGATAAACGTCTCAAACTTGCTACTGAAATTGACTCGCGGGGCATTGAAGTCGGTTATTTTAGTTTTTAAACTATCTTAATTATTTTAATTAAAAAAGAGGCCTTATACCCTATCAAGGGGTTCCTATAATACAAATTGAAAAACTAACATTAGAATCACTTAGATTTAAGAGTTACTAACATAGAATACTATAACAATATTGTAATTGCATACGTTAAGGTTATAGGAAATAAAAAAGGTTTTATTATTATTATACTCATTATTCAATAATACATCACATAATAATATCGGCCGGCCGGTGGTGGGAATCGCAAGAGCTAAGACCTAAGCTCCAGGGTTGAAGTGTTAAAGGCATAAAGCCGCTAGTAGCGTTTAGTGAAAGTGCAGCACACCTCTCAACACCCTTAGCTATCCACGCCAACGTTGCCCCTCGGCGCCGACATAACGGTCCGCCTTTATGGGGGGCCCATTCAGTGTATAGCGAGTCACCACCCGCCTTAATATTTTGAAATGAGGCATAATTGGCGGGTGCCGTACCTCATCCCATAGACCAGAAAACAAACATCAAGCAGCACACATTCATAGCCATAATAAATTAATGTACCATCTTTTTATAGTTTTTCATCTCTCTATCCACAAATCATATTTAATTTCATTTAATAATGTAAAGGGCCTCTTGACGTTGGCTTCGGCTCCGTCAATGCCTTTCAAAGGACCGGGCGATTTGCAGCCCGTGATGTGAATTGTATAATAATAATTATTATTATTTAAATGGTTATTCTTTATCGATGTTTGCCAGATCTACGATCTTTTGCTACTAACTACCCTATCTACTCTGTTCAGATCGACTCGAGTTTTAGGACCTCCAGATAATGATACCTCAGTGGCAGTTTATTCCTAGTTTCAGTCAATTCCACAATATCAGGTTTTTACACTTCAGTAATTATTAATAATTAATAAACTAAGCGGTCTAACCCAGTCATCGTTATTATGCCTAGAGCCAAGCCTAGATGCAATGACAGTGACTGGCAAAAGAAAACCGAAAATTATGCTTCATAGCTTTAAAGACCTGTATACACTCATGTATGGTAGTGAACGCTGGGTATGGCAGAAAAAGAATGAAAGTAAAATTCATGAGAATGAATGAATGAAGAATGAGTAGAAATGAGAAGTTTAAGAAATATGATTAGAGTGACTCTGATGGATAAGATGGAGAACAGCGTGATAAGGGAATGTTGTGGTGTGGTAGAGGATGTAGTGACAAAGATAGAGTAAGGGATGCTTAGATGGTTTGGACATCTAGAGAGGATGGACGAAGAAAGATTGACATAACAGATTTATGAGACGAGTGTGAATGGGCCAGCCGGTAGAGGCTGACCTAGGCGAACGTATCACGACCAGATTGAAGACGTTTTAAAGAAAGGACAAGTCAAAAGTACCTATAACCGGCGAGCATGTATAAAGGCACTCATAAAAGTGGTAGAAGCGGAAGAGGTATGTCAGGATCGTAGCATATGGAAAGAAGTAGTCTCTGCCTACCCCACCGGGAAAAAGGCGTGATTGTATGTTGTATGTAAGTATACAAGAGAAGAGGGAGTGCATATGGAGTGAATAGTGAGGACTGTGCATTTTCCAGGGTGCTGTGCCAAATGATCCGAGCTCTGTCCGCTGCTCCGCCGTTCTGCGTGCCTAACTATCACAAGATCTTTGAAGATACTGAGGTAAGAAATATATCTGAATTACACACTTAGAGATATTTTGAGACGCTGTCGTTGTGGCATCGTATCACCCAAACAGACGGTCTGATTTTGATTTAGTTTTTTTTATAAGTGTCTTTATCGAGTTATATAGAGTGTTCTTAGCTTTGATTCATGAAAATCCGTCCAGACCTTCAAAAGGTCCAATCAATTTGAAATTCAGTATCCTGTTACTTCAACGATTTTAACATTATTAGGATGAGAATATAGAAGCATTGACCTGATGCTGGGACATCTCCTGAAATCAGCAAAATACTCGAATCCTCACCAACTTACAGCAGAGATGTCGAGTTTGGGTTCGTTGGAATGGTCTCAATGAACCGATTATTGTCCTGAAGAGGAGACCGCGAATCGGCAAACGTAGCGTAGGACGTCCTCTGATCAGGTGGAGCGACGACATACGCAATGCGGTGAGCAGTGACTGGAAAGGAAGAGCCCAAGATCGGGCTCAGTGGCGCATCTTGGTAGAAACCTACATCCAGCAGTGGACTAACACTGGCTGATGATGATGAACAGATTATAGATAGATCATTCCGGGATGGTTTTAAACTTTGAATTTAAGTATTATACCTCTGATAATCAATTGAAGCGAATAAGAATATGTAGTCTTCTGCGTAATTGTACTTACAACCTTCTTGTTTTGTGTCTGTAAATTAATGCTGATAAGGAGTTATTGTATTGTATTAGGTTTATTTCTACTCTAAACAAATAATGTTGATTAATGATTAAATTGTCTACTTTCTATACCATTACAAGTTAACCTCGTAATTTGAAATAGGTGTGGTAATAAAATGAAATTCAATTTCAAAGAACACCTGCTTGCTTCTCACGGATGACGTGATGATTCCATCTACCCTTTTTGTAATATCCTTTCCTATCAAATGTCTACAACTTGTCAAGAATCTTGATCCTGTAATTGAATGGAACTTGATCCAAACATATAAACTTAGATATTATTTGGATATAAAATCTTCAATGAGCGACAGGAAATTGCTCGCAAAGCAGTTGAAGTAGGTTTCTTATCGTAAAGTAATGTAGTAGGTAAGGTAACGTCTTTAAAAAGGAATTCAATTTTGGAAGATTGGCGTAAACGATAGGTCGCTTTACTTCTAAGAGGTTCGCCGGTTAGGTTGGTAGGAGCATATTATATCAATGTTCCGCCTGACTTGCTACTAAAAAGTAGCTTACCACCATCAAGGAGAACATTTGCCGCTATAAATCTTACGGTTTTCCTGTAGCACACATCTCTTGAGAGTCCACAGTATTTTAGGCCAAGTTTGTTTAGCATCGGGCGGACAAGTGTAAATAGCTTTATATTAGAATGTTCTCTCTGGAACATCCGATTGAAAATCGGATCCGACACACGACAGAATGACGTGAACACGCGGTAAGGTTATGAAAAAATTAAAATGAAAATGAAAAAATGTTTATTTACAGCTATAGTCAAATTACAGATAAAAACACTGAAGTTATACATACTACATTCAATTTCCGGTAAATAAAATGTATACGTGATAATATATTTTTATATATATTATATATATTATATATTTTCTCTTGCTAATTTAATGTTTGGTATTTTTTGTCATGTTTCGTCCACGATAAAGTAGTCATGCTCAGAAGATTCACTAGCCTAGATGATTCTTATCGAAAAACACTGGCTCGGACAAAGAATTACATTCCTTGGAAGTGTGTTTGTGATGGAATGTTCTTAGCTCTCCAACTAGCCTACAGCGTTTCCAGCTGATATCTTGTAGTCATCATCATTGGAAATAGTCAGGAAGTGGACTTGTACGGGTCTCGGTCTCGTACAAATGAAAGATTGTTAATTTGCTTTACACTGTATTTCCGTGTTGATTGCTACGAGTCCGCGACGGAACTGCCGTGCGAATGCATGCTAACTTAAAATGGTACAAAAATGCTTACATCTAAGTAATCTGAGCGGCAGCCGGCACATCTTCCCCAACAAGAAAGGAGATGCCGAAAGCCACCGCTGTTTTGCTATGCTTATATATAATATGCTTATAAATGATACTTAAGAATTTCAATATAAAATGCTTAATGTAAATTGATATATCAAACGTGCTTAAAAATCTCAATACAAAATATGAAAACTTAAAAATATAAATTGTCCTTAATGTATCAATGTCTTTAATGGAATGGGGGAGGAAGATTTGTCTACTTTGCAACGCGTGTCAGACATACGGTTTAACGCACGAGCACTATCTTGCGGTGGGTGGGGGAACGCACGAATACGCGGTGTGGGGGGCAACGCACTAGCACTGACAGTGGTGACACACGTGTTGTCGGCGGGCGAGGGCTGGCGAGCCACCTCGGCTCCGCGGGGCACCCTCGCCACTCGGCGCCGCAAACGTCTCCACAGTACAGCTGCTGCCACTAACACTGCTGCTGCCACCAGTATGTATGATATGGTGTACTGGTGGATGTCATGGTTCGACATAGAGGAGTCCTCCTCCTCGGAAATGTCATTTGCCTTCATGGCTTTGATACTGTTGGTGATGTCTGATAATGCTTTTGTAATGTCTAATTCTGCTGTCAAATTGTGTTCATGGGCCAGGGGTATTCTGATAATGCTGTTGATTGGATGCTGCTGATTAATAGGAGCGGTGATATGAACCGTGTTCGATGATTCACCGCGGGAGTAGGTAATGAATCTGTTTCCCTTGACGACACAGTTTTGCTCCAAATTAAAGATACCTGCTGCTTTCAGTTGTTTGATGGTTATCTGTTCTCCACATATAACATGAAGGGTACACTCGTCGCAACAAATGTACATGTATGTATTTATTTGCGTTAACTGTATCCACTTGTCTTCGCAAGTAGTTGTGCTCACTTTACATTTCTGTGTAATTTGATCGTTAATGCATAAATTGTGGTTTGACTTCAAATGATAAATGGTGCTATGTGAGTTACATTGATAGGTAGATGTGCTGATCTCTACACATTGCTGAACTTCGGTATGTTGCAGGGGTATGTCTTTTTGTAAGTTGATCGCTACGTACTCTGATATAGGAGTTATACTAACTGTCTTGTTGTTAATATGTTGAGGAACAGCTAGGAGGCGATATAACTCGTAGACATCCCTGCTGATAAGTGGGATCTTGATTTCAAACATCAAATACTTTTTAGTCATTCGAGTTTTTATTTTCAAGACTTTGTATATTGAGGGCATGTTATGTTGTATATTCTGTACAGGTAATAGGAGATCTTTGGATAACAATCCAGATATCGTGTTTAGTTTATTTTGTAGTTGTTCAGGTGATAAAAGATGTACGTTGAAATTGCCGTGATGAATGTCTGTTATTAAATCGACTAATGTATCCTGTATGCTTCTTAGATTGGCCAATAAATTGTTGCTGATGATACTGGATAGTGTAAATTAATTCTCCATTCCTAATGTTTTTACTATGTTCTCAAGGTTAGTTAAATGGTTTTTGATAGCTTCGTTTTTCTGCATAACGATTTGCATTCTGGTAAGTAAATTATTCTGTGCTTCAATTATCGATGTTTGGTTTCTCCACAGTGCTGCTAAATGCTTTACATTTTTTCTGATACGAGATATGTCGTTTTGATATTGTTCTGCAAATCGCTCATCTAAGACGCCAAACAGGCTGTTAGCTATGTAACCGACACCGTTTATCAGGCCGCGCCTACGTCTGGCACGAGCGTTGAAATGCTGACTGAGGAGAATGTTGTTGGAGTAATCAATTTCTGAGAACCCGTGACGTAGTTGAGTCATAATGATAGTGCAATGTGACGATATTTTTATTGTGTTGCTGTTACATATGTTATCTAGATATCGTATGTTGTTTATTAATGCTGTTATTCCATCCCAGTATGGTTTTAGGTCATAGTATGTTATCAATTTCCATTCATCTCTGACCAACTGCATGTTCCCAATCTTGTCGAAAAATAATCCATTGTTTTCATCGATTGGTGTGATGTTGTAAGAACCTTGAGCTCCGCAAATGAATGTCATAAATAACATAAAAGACAGACACAATGATAATAGCTTCGCGCTGGTTGTTTTGGTATTTGCTCTGGACGGGGGCGTGCTGTCTCTTGATTTTTGTTTGTCCTGCTTCTGTTCTGGTATGCTGTCTGCTGTTGATAATGGTAAGACTGATAACTTGACCACTGGCCTCTTCATGATCCCATTTTTTGTTTTCAGGGTAACCACTCTGACAAGTCCGTCTTTCGAAGACAAAAGTTCTAGAATCCTTCCCATCATCCACTTCCCAGGTGGTAGATTGTCATCTTGAATGGTGACGAGATCTCCCACCTTCACGTTCTCCTGTTGCTGACGCCATTTACTTCTGACTGATTGCTGTGCTAAATATTCTGTTTTCCATCTCTTCCAGATGTCCTGTGCTAATTTAGATGTCAACTGCCACCGTGTTCTTGCATCATGCTCTGTTTCGATGATTGTTTTTCCAGGTCTTCCACTAAGAAAGTGAGCTGGTGTTAAAAAATCCAAGCTGTCGGGATCTTCGGTCAAGGCGCATAATGGTCGGGAGTTCAGGCATGCTTCTACTTGTGCTAGTATTGTACTGAACTCTTCGAACGTTAGCTTCTGTTCTCCGATAACTCTTCGGATATGATGTTTTAAGCTCCTGACATTCCTCTCCCAAAGTCCACCTGCACTTGGCCATGAAGGGGCGTTGAAGTGCCATTCTATGTTCATGTCTATTATTTCGGCTAAGGCGTTTTCATCTAAGATGTTTTGCAGGTCCAAATATTCTTGATTTAAGATCCTGCTTGCTCCAACAAAGTTTGTTCCGTTATCACTGTACATGTGAGCGGGTGCTGATTTTCTGGCCGCCATCCTGCGAAGAGCTGCCAGAAATGCTGAACTTGTCATGTCTGACACCAGTTCTAGGTGCACTGCTTTAGTGGCCATACAGACGAATATAGCCACGTAACCTTTCGTGGTTTTGATACCTCGACCTTTGTTTGCTTTTATTTCAACAAATCCGGTAAAATCCACCCCTGTTCGAAAAAATGGATGTGCTGGATTACATCTTGCTGCAGGTAAGTTTCCCATTAATTGATGTAGCTGCTTAGGATTATGCTTTTTGCATGTTACGCATTTGCGTAATTGTTTCTTAACTGCTCGCATGCCTGTTACTATCCAGTACTTCTGTCTCAAGCATGCTAATGATAAATTAGGTCCACCATGAAAAGTTAATTGATGCGCTTCATCAATTAACAATGTTGTCAACCTGTGCTCTTTCGGAATGATCATAGGGTGCTTCATGTCTTTGCTGATGTTTGCGTTTTTTAAACGTCCACCGACACGTAGTATTCCGTGTTTGTCTAAAAACGGATTTAATTTTAGTAAATCACTTTTATTGTTCGGCCTTTTAAACTTCTGTAGATATTCAATATCCTTACTGAATTCATTACGTTGCACATACTTGCTAATGAGTAGCTTAGCCACCTTTAATTCTTGTAACGTGATATACCCGTGCCATTGTTTACTATTAGCCGGGTTGTTATGAAACTTGATTGCTTTTATCGCTCGTAATATCCATGCTAAGATCTTAGCGACCTTTGTGAACGAGCCGTGTTTTTCTAATAGCTTTTTAATGATGCTATCCTCACAGCTGCTTGTCTGTGCGGTATTTACATGCTTTTTTCTGTCTTCTTCTTCAGTGTTGTATGTATTTTGCTTGTCCAGTATAGGTAGTTGTTTTGCCTTCATCCACTCTGGACCTTTCCACCACATCTCATTTGTCCTTAGTTGCGCTGCAGAAGTACCTCTGCTTGCTGAGTCTGCTGGATTTGATTCTAAGGGTACATAGTGCCAACGACGGGGCTCTATTACCTTTGTTATGCTCTGTACTCTGTTCGCAACAAAGGGTTTCCAACGACCTGGATCTCCTTGTAGCCAGCTCAAAACTACCTTTGAGTCTGTCCATCCAAGTACGCTGACGTTATGCTGTCCAAGGCTTTGCACTACTTTTTCCATCAGTTTTGAAAGTAATAATGCACCACACAACTCTAGCCTTGGCAATGATACTGTTTTGCTGACTGGTACAAGTTAGCCGAATTGTATAAGCCACTGGTCGTTTTGAATAAAGCTTCCTCAAAGTACTGATGATGCGGGACCCCGAGTTGGCATATACTGTCGTGATTACTCACGAATTCAGACCAGTAAGCTTCCAGTAATTCTAAACGACGTTTATAATAGTCGCCGGTTTTTCTATCTGCACTGTCCTTCTTTATGTTGATGATAAGTTTATTGATAGACTGATAAATTTCCTGCTGGCTGATGTAAAGATTCTCCATTTTAAATAACAAGTTATAAATGGAAAGATCTTACTTTATATCTGTTGACTCCCTGGCCCTTGCTATGCTGAATGCTCTGCTGCTGATGCTATGCTGAATGCTATGTCCCTGTCGGCCGAATCCGACAAAGACCGATGCTGATGCTGGTGTGTCCTGCCGACTCCAGCCGGCAGAATTGATATTTGCTATGCTATGATATGATATTTTTTTATGATATAAGGTAACAGGACAAGCACGACGCTCGCCTGATGGTAATCGATTACGTCTACCTTTTATAGATACAGATATGACATGCAAAATTCTGGATAGCCAGAATTTTGGATGTCCAATGACATTAATTGCGCCTCGAGACATAAAGATGTTAAGTCTCACATGCCCTGTTATTTTACTGGACACTTTGCCATTCAAACCGTAAAAAAATATCTATTTTGCGGCTGAACTAATTGGCAAACTAGTGGTACCGTCCCAGGCGGACTAGCAGAAGTCCTACCACTACAAATATTGATCATTCGATAACGCGGCTCGTTCTTACAGGCACCTTCTCAGCATCGAAGCGAAAAACTGAGTTCAAACCTATTCCAACAACATTGCCAACGTCAGCGATTTTCACTATTTATTGATGCAATTTGTTAGGGGTGAAATCTCAAAGCTGATGTTCACTGAGCATATTCTAAAATGTATACTTTTTACTATAGCGTATTTTAAATGTTACACTTAGTTTTAAATGATTTGTGTTGTTGGTATAAATATTCATTAATTCATTCAGGTACCTATCGAAGCGGCACATCTGTACGACGCGGTAACACTCTGGGCCCGAGCTGCCACCGCTGCGATGCGTACCGGCCTTCCACCGACAGATGGCGCTACTCTGATGAAGCTCCTCAGACCTACCACGTACCGTTCTGTTCAGGGCTTTGATGTGAGTATTCTTTGAGCTACTAAATGTTAAACTTCTTTAGTAAACCCCGACGCAAAAAGAAGGGGTGTTAAAAGTTTAACGTTTGTATCTGTGTATTTGTGTGTCTGTGGCATCGTAGTGCCCATAAGGATGAATCGGTTTCGATTTAGTTCGAGAGTGTTCTGAGCTTTGATTCATGAAAATACGTTCAGCCATTTTAAATCTATTAAGCTTTTTTCTATGACGCTATGAAATCAACTTTCATAGTTCTGATCAATTCGAAATACGGTATCTTCTTACTTCAACGATATTGTAAGAAGATGGTAGCATTGAGTTGATGTTGGGGCATCTCCTGGAATCTGCAGTATACTCTACTCCTCACCAACTTACAGCAGACATGTTGTGTTTGAGCTCATTGGAATTGTCTCAATGAACAGATTAGAAATAGATCACTAATGCCCGTTTGCACCAAACTTAAGAATCGCTTAATATTTCACCTAGTATAGATACATACTCTTAAGAAGTGGGAATTCGTGTTCATGTGTTTCGTGCCAACAAACCCATTGTTTATGGTGCTGTAAACACCTTTTTAATATCTATTAGTGAAAACCGCATAAAATTCCGTTCAGTAGTGTTTGAGTTTATTGCGAACAGTTGCGAACAGACTCAGACAAATGCGGCGGGGGACTTTGTTCTGTCTGTCTGTCTGTTTGCGATAAACTCCAAAACTACTGCATAGTTAATAAAGTTAATCTACCGTTAATTCGTATAATTACGACGCTAGATAGTTTTTCACTGTTTCTTGTGTTTTTGCGTAGAATATCGGTGAAAATCACAGATATACATATATGTACAATAGATAAGGAAAGTATCACAATTTGTATTGAATCTAAGCGTGCCAACTTTTAAAACATACTATGACGGCACAGCTGAAATTTAGTGACGGAGAAATTGATAGGAAATATATCCTTGCCTTTAGGGGTAAAGGTAAAATGTTGGGCTATTGCAGTTAATTATCACGCAACACTGCTGCAAAAACAGACGCGTGCGGACTGTAAGTAGCGGCATCCAACCTTGACGCTTGGTCGGAGTTCGGACACGGGAAGTACACGCTTTTGCGTTATCTATTGTATATATATCTGTGGAACTGACCCAAGTCATCCTACACATAAATAATTAAAAGTATTTTCTATTCGTTATTTGTGCTACCAAACATGTATGAATAATTAATACGGGTGAGATAGTGTTCAAACGCTAGCCTATAAGATATTAAAAAATATATATATATCCGCAACGTTCCATACCATCTGGTGAAAATAAAGTCTAGTTATCTAGTAGATGTCTGTTTGTGGAAGTGATGAAGGCAAAATATGAAAGAAAATTTAAGATCGTTCACAAAACGAAATAAAACCGACTTCAAATGCCGCGCTAGCCATTTTCAGTACTAAGTTTGGGTTATTTATCTCCATATCTCTGGAGATACTTACCAAAATTTCAATTGGAAATTGCAATGGGCCACCTTGGAAATGTACCCTACTAATTAAAAAAAATCGTTGAAATCGGTTCGCAGGTGAGGGAGTAATCGCGTAACATACATACAAAAATAAACTGGCTAAGTGCAAGTCGGACTCACACTCGTAGGGTACCGTACCACACTACAGTATTTTATAAGATCGAGCAAAAAATACCACTATCATTTTTCGCCATAAATAAAAAATTAATAAACATTTTATTTCTTATAACGCCATCTAATGTCTAACAAAGGTGTTAGGGATGGACATTTCAATATAACGCCATCTATGGGACGTTTACCTAACTAAGCGTTTTTAGAAGGCGTGAAATGCCGAAAAATACACGTTTCTTGTATGGGGACCCTCTATTATTTTTAACTTTATTCTGTTTTTAGTATTTGTTGTTATAGCGGCAACAGAAATACATCATCTGTAAAAATTACAACTGTCTAACTATCAAGGTTCGTGAGATACAGCTTGGTGACAGACGGACAGACAGACAGACAAACAGACGGACAGCGGAGTCTTAGTAATAGGGTCCCGTTTTAGCCTTTGGGAACGGAACCCTAAAAACATAAAGAAAATTGAAAATCCCCTTTTGCAAGTCGGTTGAAAATAAACTTCTCATCTTAGTTTCTCAGTTTCAACTTTTGTGAAATTTAAAAGTGAAAATCTTTTCTTTTATTCTGCAAAGTTTGTGAACATTCATTACAGTTGATTAGAGAGAAAAAATATTCCTTGAGTTTTTTTCAGGTTTTTATGAAGCCAGGATTTATAAGGCAAAGAAGTGGTTAAGTCAGGTAATAATAATAATTCCACTGACTTCCATGCCCCACGAGTCAATTTCAGTAGCAACTTCGAGACGTTTATCTTTATATCTCTGGAGATACTTATCAGATCTCGAAAATTACAATGGGATCACCTCGAATCGGTTCACAATTGACGGAGTAATCGCGTAACATACACACAAAAAACACATACAGACGAAATGAGAACCTCTTTCTTTTTGGAAGTCGGTTGACAAAGTCACAGTTGTTTCAATATATTCCACCGCGGCAACAAACAAGGTTCGTACTGCTAGAATTCGAACTTTGACCCGGTTTGACCTACCTAAAAGAAAAATATTGTAACCCTTGGTTACAAAAGAAAAAAATTGTAACCCTTGGTTACAATTTTTTTCTTCTTATATTAATTTAAATAAGGCGCACCCCGCATTAAGCTACTATTTCGATCTTCTCCATACAAAGGTTTGTCTGGAAGAGATCGCTGTTAGCGATAAGACCACCAATTGTAACACGTTAAATTTAAGCTGTAAAAGTTATATGTGTCTGTATCTTTGGTGTCGCAATAAAGAGTTTATCTATCGATCTATCTAATATTTGTGTTTCGTTTTAATATTAAGTTCTAAATTCTAATGCAAGTTTGTTGCACGGGGTGGTTAGCATGATGGTAGGACACTATCAAGTGTCCGCCTGTCAGCTACCTACCCACCACAGATCCTACCACAAGTTAGAAAATCTGATGTGTTCCGGCAGCAATTCTTGAGAGCCAGTTGCCATTCTAGGCCTAGCGTGCTTACCATCTTTGACGCATCATCACTTACCAACAGGTGAGATAGTGGTCAAACGCTAGCCTATATGATATAATATAAATAAACTGGCCAAGTGCAAGTCGGACTCGCACTCGTAGGGTTCCGTACCAAACTACAGTATTTTATAAGATCGAGCAAACTATACCACTATCATTTTTCGCCAGCAAAAAATAATAATTAATAAACATTTTATTTCTTATAACGCCATCTAACGTCTAAAAAAGGTGTTAGGGATCGACATTTTAATATAACGCCATCTATGGGACGTTTACCAAACTAAGCGTACATAGATGGCGTGAAATGCCAAAAAAAATAACGTTTCTTGTATGGGGGCCCTCTATTATTTTTAACTTTATTCTGATTTTAGTATTTGTTGTTATAGCGGCAACAGAAATACATCAGCTGTGAAAATTTCGACTGTCCAACTATCACGGTTCATGAGATACAGCCTGGTGACAGACGGACAGACAGACAGACAGACAGACAGACGGACAGCGGAGTCCTAGTAATAGGGTCCCGTTTTTTACCCTTAGGGTACGGAACCCTAAAAAGAGATTGTATTATTTTTATAAATATAATATTTGAGTTTTTACTCAGGTTCATTTTAAACTTATACATTTAAAATCGGGAATTTAACATGACTTACGCGATATCGATATAGCGATCGACATATGTTTCGAATGAGGCCGAAACATATGTCGATTGTACGCGATTTTAATTCTGCATATGCTTCTAGATAGTATATTGGTTCTAGTTGATGATGCTAGACAAACTTATAATGTGTTAATAATTTATTCTATTATTGATTCAGAAATATATCCATTTTTTTAAAAGCTTACTAGCAACGTGGATTGCACATTCTCTTTTTTTGTTAAATTTGCTTCACAAACGAGAGGTTTTGAAAAGAGGCTTTTGAAAAGAGAGGTTTTCAATTCGACTGCTTTTTTAATGTTTGTTGCTTTATTTATAAACCGATTTGAAAAATTTTTTTTTTGTTCGAGAAAGTATATTGTATGCTTCCCTATTGGATAGTAAAAGCAGCTAAAATAATAATAATTGGGATAAATGCCATGAATTATTATAGCATTTCTCGCAATTAGAAAATTCCTTTTGCCATGTATAATCAAAGCAAATGATTAAAAAATAATTTGAATATACTGTCTTTGACAAGTGTTTTCCAGAATGGATTTTCAAATTAATTCTGTTAATTTGGCTTACGATAAGCTCTCTATAGAAAACCCAAGCAATTCGAGTAACTAATATTATATAATTCCGTTTTCTGTTCGTAATGGCTGTCCTTTGCATGAATTTAATACAATCAATGGGGCCTTGTGTTGGTGAATGTTGTAACGTTGTTTTGCATACAAGGCTTAATAATTAAGATCATTTACAAAACGAAAATAATTTGAGATCGTTTAAAAAACTAAAAGAACCGACTTCAAATGTCGCGTCGCGCTAGTCAAAGCAGCCAGTAGACGTAGTAACTATTATATAATCTGTGCCAGTAGTTAGTAGTATGTCGTCGAGATAAGTAAATGCATCGTAATACAAATGTTGATATATTAAAATAAAAATCGATGAAATTTAAATGGGACCACTTGGGAAGGGTACACTTTAAAACAAAAAAATAATTTTCCAAATCGGTTCAGGCATCTTCGAGTTCTTCAATCTTCGATCTTTGATAATCGGTGAACATAAAAAAAAGGGTTCCGACGAATTGAGAACCTCCTCCTTTTTTGTGAAGTCGGTTAAAAACAGATTTCAGATGCCGCGCTAGACATTTTCAGTACTAAGTTTGAGGTTATCTCTATATCTCTGGAGATCTAGAGATAAATAACATCATCAAATCTCGATGAAATTATAATGGAACTTCCTTGAAAATGTACCCTACCAATTAAAATAATACTGGCCAAGTGCAAGTCAGACTTTTATCACGCACACGGAGGGTTCCGAACCGCAGTATAATAATATATAAGTATAATATTATATTACCGTGTCAATAATACTAAACATGCTTATTAACTACAACGCCATCTAACGAATATCTAACGAACTTCTAACACCAACTTAGAGAACGTTAACACAAAGGTGCTAGGGTAGGTAATTAATATTATTAATAAGGTAAACAATCGTTCATAGATGGCGCTATAGTAAAAAACACGTTTTTTTTTCCTTTAATTTTTAACTTTGTTCTGTTTTTAGTATTTGTTGTTATAGCAGCAACAGAAATACATCATCTGTGAAAATTTCAACCGTCTAACTATAACGGTTCATGAGATACAACCTGGAGACAGACGGACATACAGACAGACAGACAGACGGACAGCGGCGTCTCAGTAATAGGGTTCCGTTCGCCTCGAAAGCGTCGAAACTTGACACCCCTCGGCCAGAATTCCTCCTCCACATATGTTCTTTAGTCTAAAACTTACTTAACAAGACACTCTTCATACAATGTACTTTGCACAGCCCAAATACGAAACAATTTATTTGTAGCCTAGTACACATCAACATCAGTATACCAAGTTTTCGTCAAGGTTTTGTGTACTGTCTACGAAATAAAATAATATCTACTACTCAACGGTGGGTTTCAGAGGAAGTAAACGTTTTTATTTTCTTGTCTACTGGGCTAAGTGTACATTAAGCCGTAAAAGATGATACCATCGCATTTTATGGACTTGATATCTTTACAGATGAAATCCTTTGCTGACGTAAGAGTTTTTACTTGAGATCGAATATTCGGATGCATATTTACCTAAAGTTCAGACGTTGGGTATTACGAAAGTTGCTGTATTGAAATTTTTGTCAAAAAAAAACATACAGACGAACATATAACCTCCTTATTTTTGGAAGTCGGTAAAAAAGTGACGTGATTCCGGTATTACAAATTTAAATGAGATTAACTCCGTGAGATGTAATAAACCCTATTTTACACAAATTACAGTTTGATTATCTGAATATGCAGTCAAATAGAATAGCAGAGACTTATCACTATACAATCTAGAAAGATGCAACTATTTATAGCTATAATAAGACCGTATGTCTTATTATAGCAATATATATCTTGTAAGCACCAATGTTCCTAACATTGGTGTGCTCAGTGTTTCTATAAAATATTTTATGGGGCATGCTCACTATCGACCTCATTCCTGCTACACGATTTTATCATTGCACTGTCTGATATCGTATAAAAGCTCTTCCCTATAATATCGACTTATAGAATTGCACACTGTTAGTTTTAATAGATTCTATACCTGCCGCATACTTGTTAAGTAAGCAATGCGCTGAAGAGTACTATCGGCCCCTGTGCTTAGCATTTGTGGACTATGAGAAGGCCTTTGACTCAATCGAAACCTGGTCTGTTCTCGAGTCCTTGCAGCGTCGCCAAGTCGACTGGCGATATATCGAAGTGATGAGATGTCTATATAATGCCGCATCGATGACTGTACATGTACAGAACCAGCGAACTGAACATGTCCACCTGCGTCGAGGAGTGAGACAGGGGGACGTCATATCCCCGAAACTGTTCACTAACGCCTTGGAGGATATGTTTAAGACGCTGGACTGGAAAGATCGTGGCATTAACATCAACGGCAGGTACATCTCTCACTTACGATTCGCAGATGACATCGTCATTATGGCAGAGACGCTGCAGGACCTACAAAGGATGTTGAATGGCCTAGCTGATTCTTCTCGTAGCATCGGTCTCCGGATGAATTTGGACAAAACCAAAGTCATGTACAACGAGCACGTTGTTCCGGAACCGATTGCCGTAGATGGAATCCCACTCGAAGTTGTCACGTAGTTGTTTACCTAGGGCAGACGCTCCAAATAGGCAAACACAACTTCGAGAAGGAAATCCAGAGAAGAATTCAGCTGGGCTGGGCAGCATTCGGAAAACTCCGCCGAGTCTTCACGTCGCCTATACCGCAGTGTCTAAAGACAAAAGTCTTTAACCAGTGCGTCCTACCTGTACTGACATACGGAGCCGAGACGTGGACACTCACAGTTCGACTGGCTCAGCGAGCTATGGAGAGAGCTATGCTCGGTATTTCTCTGCGGGATAGAATCCGGAACAAAGTAATTCGCCAGAGAACTAAAGTTATCGACATAGCTCAACGGATTAGCAAGCTGAAGTGGCAGTGGGCTGGTCATATCTGCCGCAGGACTAATAACCGTTGGGGTAGACATGTCCTAGAGTGGAGACCGCGAATCGGCAAACGTAGCGTAGGACGTCCTGTGACCAGGTGGAGCCACGACATACGAAAAGCAGTGGGCAGTGACTGGAAGAGAAGAGCCGAAGATCGGGCTCAGTGGCGCATCTTGGGAGAGGCCCACGTCCAGCAGTGGACTGACACGGGCTGATGATGTGCAATGCGCTACCTACTGAGGTCTTCCCACACAATATCGACATGTAGCGAAACAAAAACAAAAATATAAAAAAAGTAAAAGATATAAATAAATTTTAATATGTTTTTATATTTGTTCTATAATTTATGCTTTCATTTCAATAATTATGCACAAACAATATTAGAGAGCTATGGGCTACGAATAAATAATAAGTCCATGGGGTCCTTATTACTAACTCTCAAGGTGATATCGGGTTCTTTGTTCGAAAAGACAAAATGAGTGAGGAAACGCATCAGTAACGCCTTTACTGTTGCAGGAGTGGTGACCCCTTACTATCAGGCAGGTCATCAGCTTACTTACGTCAACATTTCTTATTATATTTTACTAGCTTTTGACCACTAACTCGCCTGGTGGTAAGCGATAATGTGGTCGAAGATGGTGAACACGCTAGGCCTAGCCTCAAGGGCTGGACCGGGACATCGTAAGAATATGGCGGCAGATTTATTCCTTGGCAGTGGTAAGCTAGTTTTTGGTAGGAATAGCAAGTCAGGAACAACGATATAAAATGCTTCTACCACCTGTAAACGAACACCCGTGCTAGGATTTAAACCAGCGACCTCTAGCTTAGAAGTCAAGCTTTCCTGTAAGCCAACGGAAGTCTAATAAAACATTTTGTATACAAATATTATTTGACAGGTAAACATGGACAGTGCTGGCGATGCAGAAGGTAACTTCACCGTGATTGGGGTGGTGGCGGACAAGGCGACACCTGGTGGATGGGCCGCGCAACCCGTCGCCACCTTCAGATTTCCAAACTCTTCGGTGCTGTTGCCAGTAAGTGAAAACATTTTTTAAATAATTTATAGTAAATAAAACTTTTTAACAAAAAAATTAAACCGCCGAAAAAACTGACAAGCAAAAAATAATTAAACTTTTTTATTTAACCTTAATAACGAAGTTCTTAAACTACTGTTAGTATACATAAGTATATATTTTTGTAATTGTTTTGAGTTTTTAACTAAACATAATAACTAAGTTCTTAAACTAATGTAAGTATGTATACCTAAGTAATTTTGAGTCGGAGCCAAATAATCAATAAGTAAAGATCACTAAATAACCTCTTAAATTTAAAGTTAAACTTAGTTATTATGTTTAGTTAAAAACTCAAAACAATTACAAAATTATATATTTATGTATACTAACAGTAGTTTAAGAACTTCGTTATTAAGGTTACATAAAAAAGTTTAATTATTTTTTGCTATTCAGTTTTTTTCGGCAGTTTAATTTTTTTGTTAAAAAGTTTTATTTTATAATTTTTTGTGGCCATAAGGCGCCGTTGCTTACCCCTGGCCTAGACAAACGTTATATAGAACATGTATGATCTATAATAATAATAAAAATAATTTAAGATCACATAAAAACTAAAAAACCGACTTCCAACGTCACGCTAGTCAATTTAAATACTATGTTTGAGGTGTTTTTCTTCATATCTCTGGAGATACTGAACATATCTCGTTAAAATTTAAATGGTGTAAAATGTAAAATGTCATCATCGTCATAATCAGCCGGTATCAGTCCGCTGCTGGACATATGCCTCTCTCAAGACACGCAACTGAGCCCGATTTTCGGCTCTTTTGATTTTTCCAGTGTTTGTTGACATTCATTGATTATATAATAAAATCATCAAAATAATTATATATATATCCACTATTTTTGTTGATTTATTCAAAACGGCTCGACCGATTTCGTTAAAATTGAAATGGAACCCCCTTGGGGGTAAAAAAAAGAATTAAATATTATGTTTCTTTGAAGTGTTACACACTTTATATTTTTTGTAAATTGTTAAACACAATCCAAAATTTCATCGTAGATGGCACCATCAATGCATAATTGCAAATAAATGCAATCCACTAATTAACTAGATGGCGCGGCGCTATCGTAAAAAACTTTTTTAAACTTTTCTTTAATTTTTAACTTTGTTCTGTTCTTAGTACTTGTTGTTACAGCGGCAATAGAAATACATCATCTGTGAAAATTTCAACCGTCTAACTATCACGGTTCATGAGATACAGCCTGGTGACAGACGGACAGACAGACAGAAAGACGGACAGCGGAGTCTCAGTAATAGGGTTCCGTTGGTACCCTTTGGGTTCGGAACCCTAAAAATATATACGCGTCGACTTGATAACCTCCTCCGTTTATTTTGTCGGTTAAAAAATCCGTTCTAAATACGAAATTATGTTCTCAGGAACTGGTAGGAGCGAACAACATCGCCTGGATCGGTGGGCAGCCTCCCCAGGCTGAGCCAGAATGCGGCTTCGACGGCGTCAAGTGCTCACTGCCCCACGACCCTGGAGTCCTAGCTGCTGCCGTGGCAGTAGCAGCCGCAGCTATCTTCGCGGCAGCACTGCTGCTCCGCCATTACAGATACGAGCAGAAACTGGCGTCAGTACTGTGGAGGATTGAAGCTAAGGATCTCACCTTCATCTCGCCGTATAATAACGCCGATAAGGTATGTACCTTTCGTCGTATTCGTAGTTGTGCCACAAAATTGCATGGTAGTAGGATACTATCTAGTGTCCGCCTGGCCAGCTACCAGTTAGAATATCTGTCGCCAAACATTTAATGTGTTCCGGCAGCTATCCTTGAGCGCCAATTCCCATTCTAGGCCTAGCGTGCGTTGCTATCTTCGACCACATAATCACTTACCAACAGGTGAGATAGTGGTCAAACGCGTATATAAGATAATAAAAAAAAGAACAAATAATAGTAGAAGGCTGTGCATAATCGTAGAGAAAATAATAATCTTAACTAATATTATAAAGAGAAATGATTTGATTTTTAGTTTGTTTGTTACGATTTAATTCAAAAACTACTGCACCGATTTCAATTTTTTTTTCATTAATGGAATGCTACGAGTACATTATCACCAAGTAACATAGGCTATATTTTATCCCCATGTTTTCAAGGTTACAGTGACTACGCGGGTGAAAGCACGAGGCACTGCTAGTCTATACTTCTATACTAATATTATAAAGAGAGAACATTTGTATTTTTGTATTTTTGTATGTTTGTAATGATTTGGCTCAAAAACTACTGGACCGATTTAAAAAATCTTTCTCTAGTATATAGAATCAATTTTCGGAATGAAAATAGGCTATATATTATCCCGTTTAAATCAAAGGTACATTCGTGGAGACCTAATTTGCAACCTAAGTCGACTAAAAAACTATCGAAAAAACACGTTTCTTCAGAACGCTGCTCAATTGAAAATAGATGGAAGAATATTTTCTATCGGAGAGTTGTACAACTTAATAAGACCTACAAAAAAGTCCGCGACAGCATCTGTCTATCTCTTAAGGTTGACTCACAGTAACCATATTAATCTTTAATTTGTTGTTAAAAAATATTACATAACTTCCAAGGCTATTTTCAAGTATATAGTATTAATCCTTATCCAAGTAATTACGTTAATTAGCTTGGTTACATATTATATATTAAAATTGTCCTTTACAGTATATAATTTAAATGAAAACTCTAGAAGATATCACGGATTTCATATACACGCATCGCAAAATAAATAAAATATCTGCAGTGAAACCACAGATTAGGCCATAGTTACTACAAAAATATTATTATAAGCTTAGCGATGATTTAAATCCCTACCGATCACAATCAATTTGAAGTCAATATAGTATAATAATATATTTTTACTGTATAAAATTCTATTGTATAATACAGTTATGGTCTATATATAAACCACCCCGATTGATCTATGTATAATCTTTTCAATAAAAGCATTCCAGTGACCCTAAACACGACGATTTAAAATCTGAGCTGTAAGTTGGTGTGGATTTGAGTATTCTGTAGAGTACAGGAGATGTCCCAGCATCAGGTCCGTCGCCAAAGGGCCGTCCAATATCACTACGTAAGTGTTATAAAACAAAGTCCATCACTGCGTCTGTCTGTCTGTTCGCAATAATCTCAATAGCTACTGAACGGATTATCATGCGGTTTTCACCAATAGCCAGAGTGTTTATGAAGAAGGTTTAGGTGCATAATTCGTTAAGGTTTTGTGTATATTGGTTGAAATATGACGATGATTGTTAAATATGTTAATATTTTATATTTGATGCAACGAACTGATGCAAATTTTGTAGGCATGTTCTACCTGTGCGAAGCCGGGGCGGGCTGCTAGTGTTTAATAAAGTCTGACGAATCAAATAGAAAAATACATAAAATTAGAATGTTTTACTGTAAAAAAAATTACACGCACATGTTTTAATTAGAGCTCTGTCTTTTCAACCGACCTCCAAAAAGAAGGAGGTTCTCAATTCGTCTGTATTTTTTTTTTTTTTTTTTTTTTAATATTAGGTTACACAATACAAGTATTGTATCGCCTAATCATACTACAATATAGCCTAGGTAGGCTAATAAGTAATTTAAATCTATCATAAACTTATAAATTGACATAAATAAAGAATGTGCTCATCAGCACTTTTCTTATAGTCTCTATTGTTAAGGTGAAGACACATTGTTGTCGTGTTCTTTATGCATAGCACTTACACTATATTCCACTAAGGTTCACTATACACTATCACTACACTAATTCGAACGGTTTAGTTCTTTTGAGTCTTCTCTCTATATCTGTGAGGTCGAGGAGTTGTATTGCCTCGACGTTCACGTGATGGTGAAGCCTTCGTTCGTGAGCTTCGGCGCATTTTTTGATGGTGCTGGCGACAACCTCTATGTGAAGGTCCCGATGGAGGTCATCATTGCGTATATACCAGGGTGCTCCAACTATTCCTCTCAGTACTTTATTTTGGAATCTCTGTATGATGGCAATGTTGCTTTGTTTGGTGCAGCCCCAAAGCTGCGCACCATAAGTCCAGACGGGCATAAGGACTTCTTTGTATATAAGAATCTTGTTTTGTATTGATAGTTTGGATTGTTTTCCAAGCAACCAATACATGTTCTTATAGCGGAGGTCTAATTCATCTCTTTTTTTTTTGACATGGGCTTTCCATCGTAATTTCGTATCAAGCGTCATGCCTAGATATTTGGCTGTATTCTCATATGGTACTTTATTACCATTGAGAAAGACTTCACAATACTTTTCATTTTTGTTGGTAAAGTTGATGTGGATGGATTTAGATTCATTAAGCTTGATCCTCCATTTTGTTGTCCAGTTATAAACCTTATTAATAGCTTTTTGGACTTTAGCAGCCGCTTCTTCGTGACTGCTGCCTACGGCCATGATTGCTGTGTCATCTGCGAAGGTCGCTATTGTATTGTCTTCTAATTTGGGAATATCGCAGGTGTACAGAAGGTACAGGACCGGACCAAGTACACTTCCTTGCGGAACTCCGGCTTTGATTTGTTTTAATTCTGAATGAGCCTCTTCTTGTCTTATCCTAAACATTATGTCTGAAATATAAGATTCTAGGATATCTGAGTACGGCTTCGGTAAGAACTTTTTAAGCTTATGAACAAGGCCTTCGTGCCAGACTTTGTCAAAAGCTTGTGCCACGTCAAGAAATACAGTTGAGCATACCTTCTTTTCTTCGAGAGTTTTTTCTATTATGTTAGTTATTCGGTGGACTTGATCAATTGTCGAATGTTTTTCTCTAAATCCAAACTGGTACTCAGGGATGAGGTTAGAGCTTTCTATTATTGGTTTTAGCCTTTTGAGTAACAGCTTTTCAAATAGTTTGGACATTATCGGCAAAAGAGATATTGGTCTATAGGATGATGTTAAATGTGGTGGCTTGCCTGGCTTTCCTATCATTATTACTTCTGCAACTTTCCACAAATCCGGTACATATTTCAATCTAAATGAGGCATTTATGATTGTTGTTAATTTTACCAAGCTCTTTCTCGGCAAGTTTTGCAGTATTTCCCCCGATATCAGGTCATATCCAGGGGCTTTTCTTGGGCTTATACTATATTTAATTTCTCGTAGAACTTCTCTTGGCGTCACTAATTTGATGTATTTCGGTTCGTCTATGTTGGTAGAGTTTACTTCTAAGGTTAAGGATTCGCAAGTAATCTCAGAATTGTTTGGTCTGAATATACTTTCTAGATGCTCAGCAAATCTTTTTGCTTTCTGCTCGTTATTAATAGCCCACGTTCCATTTTCTTCTTTAATAGGCGGAATTTGTACGGTTGGCTTTTTTGCGTTTTTAGTTGTTTTCCACAAAGAGTAGTCTGTGCTTTTATCACTGGTTAGTTTCTCGAGGTATATGTTTGTATTGTCGTCGTTATAACTCTTTATCTGTCTGCTTAGGTTAGCGGTGAGATTATTCAGCTTTCTTTTGTCTTCTGGGCATCTAGAGCTATGCCATTTTTTTCTCTGTTTTCTCTTTTCTTCTATAAGATGCTTAATTCTTACCGGGTATATATTGCATTTAGCTGTTCTATTAAAATCAGGTGTGTTTTTCCATGCTGCTTGTTGAATATGTTCTATAAATCTTTGTAACTCCAAATTTAATTGATCTGGTCTTTTTAATGATACCTTAAGATCTACAGAACTATCCAGATCTTGCTTAAAATTTTCCCAATTCGTGTGCCGGTTACATAAAGATGGTACTTTTTCTCTATGTTTAATACTCTCACATATTTCGAGATATATAGCAGAGTGATCAGAGTTTAAGTCGTAGCTCTGGCGAGTTCTCATATAATTCAAAGACAATTTTTTTACAATAAAAAAGTCTAAGAGGTCAGGTATCTTTTTCGGATCTGTGGGCCAGTAGGTAGGCGTTCCAGTTGAAATTGAATCGCATTTCATGTCTTTGATTGCGCTGAATAGTTCCCTACCTTTAGTATTTGACAGTCTTGAGCCCCAATAAGTGTGCTTAGCGTTGAAGTCACCTCCAAGTACAAATCTGTTACCCAAACTTGTCAAAAAGCTCAAATACTGTTCTTTTTTTATCATATACCGCGGCGGGCAGTAGATAGATGATACCGTTACAGGATATTTCTTTGTTTTAAGACAGATAGCTACAGCTTGGATATCTTTTTCTTCGTAAGTTACATTTTTATGATGATCAATATTGTCTCTTATTATAACGGCACTACCACCTCTTGCTGTATTATCAGGATGAAGTGCGTGATACATTTTGTAGCCCTTAAACTTAATGAAACATTGTTTTGTAAAGTGGGTTTCTGAAACCAAACATACGTCAATTTTTTCCATATCTAGGATTACTTGCAATTCATTTTGATGTTTTAGTAATCCATTGCAGTTCCAGGCCATAATTCTCAGTTGTTTGTTCATTATGTAGCTCTAGATTTTGCTCTTTTGGTGCTATTTTCAATTATTTTCAGTCTCTCATCAAATGATAACATAAGATTCATTATGTTATCCAACTTTTTGTCAGTACTAATTGCTGAAGGAGGAGCATGAAGTACTTTAGGTACGACTGTTGAAGCCACTTGTGCGTAAGACATATTCTTATTCACTTCTTTGTTTGTTGTAACTGGCTTTGACAGAATATTACTGTCTCTTGTTTGAGCATGTCTCTCTTGTCTATATTGTTGTGTTGGAGCAGATTTTTTTGTAATTTTGTTTTTAAGTAATTGTATCTCTTTTGCTATAGAGCATCTTCGGTAGTTAGCTGGATGAGGCGCTCCACAGTGGACACATTTTGGCTTAGCATCTTTTGGTTTCTGGCATTCCTTTGTTAAGTGCTTACCTGTGCATTTGACGCACCTTGGTTCCTTAAAACAATATCTCTGAGTGTGCCCATAAGCTTGACACCTTTTGCACTGAGGGACGAGTTTTGTCGATTTTACCGCTTGTATCTCTACTTTACATCCCATAATAATTTTAATTCCAAAGATTTTGTTGATCTCTTCGTTATTGTCGAACGTCAGCATGAACATGTTGAGAGGTTCTTTAGTTTTCCAACTAAGTTTGTTTACTGCTTCGATAATTTTGAAGCCATTATTTTTCAAGTCGTCTATTATCCGTTCTGGTTCGCAGGTGGCGTGTAATTTCTTTGCCATAACTCGTATTGGCCTTACTTGTTTGTTTTCATAAGAATGAAATACACAGTTATTGACATTGAGAGCATTTGTTATTGCTCGATATGACTCGTCAATTGCAGTGTTTACCTTAACAGTATTACCGCTCATCATTTTAACGCTAAATGTATCAGCTGGCTGCTTATCAGACAAGAAGTCATAAAACTTTTGGTAATTGTTTATACCGTCGACGATAATTGGTGGTGGCTGGGGAATTTTTCGGACTTTTTCCCTGGACACACTTTCTTTGATGTTTTTTTCGTCATCTTTCTCTTGAGTGGGAGAGGTGTTCAATTTTCTTTTTTTTCGTGTTTTGTTACGAATCCACTCTGTTTCTTGTGCGAGCTCTTCCTCGTCCGTGTTATATTCAACATTGGCTTCAGAATACTCGTTGGTTGGAAGTGCAGGCTTGGTAGTATAAGTTTCTGCGAGGCATTTCAACTGTTTTTGCAGAATTTCGATTTGACTATTTAGGTCATCAATAAGGCTTGCCATTCTTTTACGCTCTTGTCGTTCTTCAACAAAACGCTCGTAGAGCATATGTTCAAGCCTAGTTGTTAATTCTATGGGCTCACTATTTGGCAAATTTGGATCCATGATTAGGGCGGTCAGTATAACCTCGCCTTAATAATTTACTCACTGTCAACCTTGCACAGCGATAACTAGGTCATCGTCGCGGAACGGTCGCGTCTTGATGCAGCGGTAGCATTTTATGATACATTAGCACTACACAGTAGGTCACGCGCGGGCGCGATTCACAACCGATCTTAGCGAAAATCGAACGATCACTGATTCGAATGAATTCGTCTGTGTGTTTTTTTTTCTTTTTTTTTTAATGTATGTTACGCGATTACTCCGTCAATAGGGAATATGCATGATGCTCAGATTTATTGGAAATATTTTTTTTTCGATTCTTTATTGTCCTGGAGTTATATGTAAAACCTTTTTTTTTATTTAATTCCATTTTATTTGCTCAAAATAATAAATTAAAAATGCAATTTAAGCGAGGGAAATTTATGTTTGTAAAACAGATCACCATTGGTCGAATCGAAAGTTGACTTCATTATGCACTACTCCACGTGATAGAAACATTGAGCGCGGGAACATAAAAATAAATGTATGGTGTGGTCTTATTGTATTTATTTCCAAATATTGTGTTTGCCGCGTATTATTGTGCAAACATGTATATTATTAACCATTTAATATAGATAAAAATGAGTACGAGATTAGAGAAA
This sequence comes from Cabera pusaria, assembly GCA_954871355.1. Classification (NCBI taxonomy): domain Eukaryota; kingdom Metazoa; phylum Arthropoda; class Insecta; order Lepidoptera; family Geometridae; genus Cabera; species Cabera pusaria. Next base: position 25,694,886 of record OX940890.1, read on the forward strand.
CTGTATAATTTAATAAAAACATGCCGTTGGCTAAATACAAAAATCGCGCGGAGTCTTAGTTAAAGAAAAAAAAGCTAGTTTGCTTCAAGGTGTGTGTCTGACGTAAGTGCGTGACGTCACAGTGCACTACCAAAGAGCCCGGAAAAAGATGGCGTTTAAACTGCTCAAATTTATTTGTATATTTAAATGTTTATTTAAAAAATAATTAGACTAATTCCAGCAGTATTTTATTTTTTTATTATGTTATATGGATGTAATGAGTGAAATAAAAATATATAAAAAAAACATGCATATTCCCTATTGTGAACCGATTCAAATGATTCTCTCATTTTGTAATCGGTAGGGTACGTTTCCGAGTTTAAAATTACAATGGGACCACCCATTGTAATTTTATCGAGATCTGATAAGTACCTCTAGAGATATGACGATAAACGTTTCAAACTTGCTACTGAAATTGACTCGCGGGGTATTGAAGTCGGTTGTTTTAGTTTGTAAACTATCTTAATTATTGCTTCAGTCTGAAGAACTGTGTTGCATAAAATATTGCCTGCCCCAGCAGTTAATATGTTCATTATTTATTTATTAACCGATTTCACACAAAAGGAGGAGGTTCTCAATTCGTCTGTATGTTTTTTTTTGTGTATGTTACGCGATTACTCCGTTAATTGTGAACAGATTCAAATGATTGTTTTTTTAAATAGGTAGGGTCCGTTTCGAAGATGGTCCCAATTTTACCGAGATCTAATTAGTATCTCCAGAGATATGGAGATAAATACGTCAAACAGGAGAATGTACTGGTTTTAGAAGAAGAGTCCCAAGAAGATTATACACAGCGTAGGTAGCTATTGCATATACTTTTGAAGACTAAATAAAGACCGGCAAAGTCGATTTGGACTCGCCCAACGAGGCTTCCGTTCCAACGTTAGTTGGTACCAATTAGGCTAGACCTCTAAATTGTATGAGCGCTCATATAACTCAGAAGCCTACCTTGATTGGCGTTAACTATGTATGTATGGGGATACCCTTTAATTGTCAACATTTTTTATTTTTTGGAATTTTTCGTTTATTTGTATATATAGGTTTTCGACCCAAAACCTATAGGGTACTTCCGGTTGACCTAGAATTGTCAATTTTGGCCAAAAGCAAGGTCTTACAGCACCAGTAAAGGGAAAATTCCGAAAAATAAAAAAAGGTGAAAATTAAGGTACATTTTTGTACTCACAAGTTTTCGTGAAAATCTAAATTTGCAGATATCTTTTTATCGTGTTGACTCAGGACCTTGATGATACACCTAATAGGGACTATAGACTTCTGTATCTGGTATAAATTTCAACTTGCTAAATCTACCCGTTTTTGAGAAAATCGGTGGTGACACACGGACAGACAGACAGATGGACAAGAAAGTGGTCTTATAAGGGTTCCTTTTTTTTACCTTTTGAGGTATGGAACCCTAAAAATATGATCTTGAATGTTTTTACATCTTTCTTCACGTTGATTTTGGTTTTTGACAGATATTCTTACGGTAACTGTGAGCGAGATAGAAACAAAGGTAGGGATAATTAATTTGTCTGCACAGGAATGTTCTACCGGGCAAAGTCTAGGGTGCAAAGTTAGTTAATATTTTTTGACATGATATGACGTTTGGCGAAGATGGCAAAGTCAAAGTCAAAGCATTTATTCAGTATATGGGCAAATTAAAAATTAGCACTTACACACGTCAAATAACATTAAATAGATCATATTCAACAAAAAATATAGATATAACAGAAACATAACGCTTTGAATTTACAAAAAAAAAACAAAGGTATTGAGCCATTCAGCTTTCATCTAGACGTCGAACGTCACACTTAAAACACATGTTTAATTCCCCTTATTAATGTAGGGTTGCCAACCGTACCATTACGTGCACCCGCAACCCAGTGCATGTTTCAGTACTTCAGACAATTTTTATCCAAAAAATTGTGAAATAATGAAACATAATAGATAAATAAAACGCAGACTAATTGCAGTACAAATCATGTTCCGAATGGAACTGATTGTCCGACTATCAGCCGCATAATACCGTCGTAACAGGCAACCCTAGATCTGCAAACAAAAGATGAAAACTGATTGACTGTTGAATCTACTGGTGTTTCGGAAGTACTCCCATCAGAGAAGAAACACCAAGAAACTCTATGGGGCTTGTCACTTATTTTAATTCATTTTTTTTAATTCATATTAAATAAATGTTTAATGTACAATAAGTAATTCTATTATCATACAATTTATATTATATCTTGGAGCTTGGGGCATTCAGGCCAAGCATTTTTGTCATTCATATAGTCATTTATTGTATAGTACGATTTCTTCATTAAATTGGATTTTACAAAGGTTTTAAATCTGCTTATAGACAGTTGATCAATATCTTTAGGAAGTTTATTATAAAATCGTATACAGTTCCCCAGAAAAGAACCACTAACTTTCCACAACCTGAATTGAGGTAGAATTAATCTATTTTTGTGTCTTGTATTGAAATTATGTACATCGGACCTCTTATCATACTCATTCAAATTTTTGCGTACATACATAATATTTTCATATATATATTGAAATGCCACTGTGAGAATTTTAATCTCCTTAAATTTTTCACGAAGTGAGTCTCGCGACTTCATGGTATATATAGATCGAATAGCTCTTTTTTGTAAAACAAATATAGATTGGATTTCGGCGGCTTTCCCCCACAATAAAATGCCATAGGACATTATACTATGGAAGTAGCTAAAGTAAACCAATCTAGCAGTGGATTCGTCAGTCAAGTTTCTGATTTTACGTACTGCGTATGCAGCGGAGCTCAATCTACCTGCCAGAGCCGATATTTGAGAACCCCATTGTAGTTTTGAATCCAGGGTGATGCCCAAGAATGTAGCGGATTCAACAAATTCTATCGGTACATCGTTTATTAATATCCTGCTATTAATGACACCCTTTCTTACATTTGGCAGCGAGAATTTAATACATTTAGTTTTTTTGGCGTTCAGTAATAAGTTATTGGTTGTAAACCAATTCAAAACCTGTGCGATTGATTTGTTAACATCGTCAAATCCAGGCGCAATCCTATCTATTTTGAATATTAAGGATGTATCATCCGCGAACAAAACAATGTCACATAAGTTTTGTACGAAAGACGGCAAGTCATTAATATAAACTAGAAATAAAAATGGTCCTAAGATCGATCCCTGCGGAACTCCCATTTTTATGAGGGATCCAGATGACCTGACGCCATTGACCTCAACCATCTGTATTCTATTACTGAGGTAGGATGAGACCAGATCAAGTGCTTTTCCGTTAACGCCGTAGTGTTTTAATTTGCAAATTAGCGTTTTGTGACAGACGCAATCAAACGCTTTAGATAAGTCACAGAAAACGCCGATAGCATCTTGTGCTTTCTCCCAGGCATCAAATATATGTTTAAGAAGATCTACTCCAGCATCAGTAGTAGAACGCCCCTTAGTGAAACCATATTGTTTGTGATTTAAAAGATGATTAATATTAAAATGTGCCAAAAGCTGGTCTAATATAACTTTTTCAAAAACTTTACTGAGCGCCGGTAATATAGAGATTGGTCTATAGTTTGAAGGGTCATTTTTGTTCACTGATTTGTATAGGGGAATTAATTTACTTTTTTTCATTACATCAGGAAAGACACCTTCATCGACGCATCTGTTAAAAATAAACGCTAAGTGAGGGCTAATTGCATTAATAATATAACTAAGTACTTTGGTTGACATACCCCACAGATCCTCGGTTTTCTTTTGATTGAGCATTTTAAAAGTTTTGATAATTGATATTGAAGTTATGTGTCTGAACTCAAACATAGAGTCACATACATTCACACACTTCGATAGTAAAACAAAAGCATCCTTAGGGGAAGAGTTTAAAGGCTGAGTAGTAATAATAGGTACTTGTGAGAAGTACTCAACAAATGTGTTAGCGACATCATTATTATCTATGATTAATTTATTATTAACTTTTAACATAATTTTACCGTCCCTCTGCTTAATTTTTCCAGTTTCTGTATTAATGACTTTCCATGTTGATTTTATTTTGTCATCGGCATGCTTAATTTTTCTACTTAGATGCAGTGATTTTGCTGTCTGACAAACAACTTTAAAAGTTTTTGAATACAATTTTAAGTGATTTATGAATTTAGTATTATGTAAATTAATGGTTTTTTGTGAGTACAAGTTATACAAATTGTTTCTACTTCTATAAATACCAGGAGTTGCCCAATCATCGAAACGAACCTTCGCACCCTTTCTAACCATTTTAATTTTAAAAATATCATTGAACTCTGCATCTAACATTTGAAATAAAGCACTGCATAGGTCATCAGGATCCTCAGAAAATCTTAGGTTCATTAATTGCTTGTCAATGATATCCACAAACTGTTCAACCCGTTTGGTGGTAATGGGCCTGTAAAAATGTTCTTGGCCTTTGATGGATAATTTACATGAAAAAGTGACACTTTGTCCCAGATGGTCCGAGCCAAGTTTATCAAAAATTGCAATTTTTTCGGGTTCACAGTTGCAGAACACATTGTCCAAGCAGGTAGCTGACGAGCTAGTGATTCTTGTTGGCTGATTAAAAATATGCTTCAGATTGAAGCTTAGAAATAAATTTTTTAATTTGTCGCTGAGCGGAGACTGCTCAATTAAATTAACATTGAAATCGCCACAAACTATTAAAGATTTAGAGGTGTTGAAGACTTTGCTCATTACTTCTTCCATAATTGTTTCAAACATTTTATAATCAGCCGATGGAGGTCTGTATACACAGATGACTATATGTTGCCCCAGCTCTATACAAGATAATTCAACACATCGTTCCACAGACAAAGCTACTATGTCTTTACGCTCTTTAAAGTTACAATTTTCAGTTACATATATTAGTGAGCCACCACGAATTGCCTTTTGTCTAATGAATGTGCTGGCAATTGTATAATTTTTTAATATTGGTAACAAAGTACCTTTCACAAACCAGTGTTCAGTAATACACATTATGTCAACTTTATAATAATTGAGAAATAATTCTAACTCTAAGGCTTTGCTGGAGAGACCTTGTATATTCTGATGAAAAATGTTGATTGAGTCAGGCCTCCCCATTGTCTTAGACATTAGTTTAAACTAACTAAGTCTACTACGCTACAATTACCCTGCATAGTAACACCACTACGTTGGGGCTCGTCTTTGTGATCTGTTACAATATGTAAAACAGGGTCATAAATATTGTATGCTAATTACTTAGCAATGGTCGACTTATTAGTCTTATTGAGATACAAAGTATCCTTTGTCAATATTACTTTACTAATAAATTTGTTGGTTTCAAAATACAAAAAGTCGCTGAAGCGACACGTCAAATTGTACAGTGCCAAGTTCAATTTATGAGCATGCTCATTATAAGAGCAACTACTTGTTTTAAGATACGGGAATGAACAAACTACTATTTTACTAATGCCTCTGCTGGCAATGTCTGACAAAAGTTTAATTAGAATATTAATATCAGCTTTTTTAACGTTTGTGCTATTACCTAGCTGCAATACAATAGTACAATTTTTGTGATACTGAAAGCTGCATATTTTTTTACATAAATCTGTAATTGATAAATTAGGGCAGCAATTGTTATAAACATTTTGGTTCAATCTATTGTCTAATAAGCTACCCATACCTACTCCCATTTCATCGCTGAACACAATGGTCTCTCTAGCAGGCTCCGGCAGTTGTAAAGGACTGCCTGAGTCCACCTCGGAGGCACCAGTGCACTGTAACGATGACACTACTTCCTGCCTAACCAAGTCAGTCTGTGCACGTAAACTTGCAGTATTAGCTGTACTTGGTGAGCTGCTATCCTCTTGGTAGCATTCACTCTGCACACCACAGATAGGAACCCCAATTAAAACTTTTGAGACGCACATTTCTTGTTTTAATAATTCAGCCTTTTCTTTAAATTCTATTAATTCTTTGTTACTGCGATCTAACATCTCTAGGCAATGCTGTAATTCTTTATGGTGGTCATATCAGTCCCTCGCCACTGCATACATAATTAAATAACTCAGAATTATGAACGTACTTTGTACCAACCAACACTGCAAAAAAAAATTATAAGCATAATACCACAGAATATACAATAGTTACTAAGTAAATAATACTTTCCGTTGTTAGGTTGGCTACACAGTGCTTTCATAATTCGGGTAGGTATCAACAATGTAGGGAAGTGCCAACTCTTATAACGTAGTAGAGTGATTCAGTACCCTTAGTACGAGTTTTTGTCGTAAACGCTTTTGACAGATCTCACATAGTTTTCGACATATTCTGGCTCCCTGATTGGTCTAAATTTAGTGAAGTGTAGTAACCACTAGAGGCGCTGTACTGTTTTTCATACAAAATTCGTTCGAAATACGATATCGAGTTTGGTATGAAAACTCGTACTAAGGGTACAGTAGTATCTGTCGGCCTGTCGGCCATATGGCGGCAATTAATGTTAATAATCGCAAATAATACTTTTTAATATTCATTTTGGAATACGTCTAGTCCGTTTTATAAAAGTATTTGGAATTATTTTAATAAAATAGACAATTAATTATCGTGTGTATCAGATGCTTTTATTGCACAGGGCCATTTTGGACATTGTCCTTTGATACCTTGATGACATCATTATGACTAGTGAATATTTTCACTAGTGCGGCATATAAAGTCAATTTTTTAGGGTTCCGAACCCGAAGGGTACCAAATGAACACTTTTTGAGACTTTGTTGTCCGTCTGTCCGTGTGTCTATATGTGCGCACTTTACAGATCTGTATCTTCTTAACCATAATAGGCACATAGTTGAAATTTTCACGAAGTACGAGTATATATCCGTCAGTGTATAATGAAATTTTATAGATACATGTAATTTAATTAAAACTTGTTTTGCACTAAACAGGGTAAAATAAATGATTTAAAAAAAATGAAACCGGCTTCATAACCACAAACAGGCACTCAAAAGCGAAAAATAATTTACTTAATATAATTATTGTAAGCGCTACCCACTTATCTATTTGAAGTCGGTGCCAGCCAAGTCTAATAGGTAGTAGATAGATGCTACCTACATGTATCTACCTACTTACTACTGCTACTACTACATACATAGTATCTATCTACTATCCAATAGACTCAGTGGCGCATCTTGGGAGAGGTCTACGTCCAGCAGTGGACTGATACAGGCTGATGATGATGATGATGATGATGATGATGATCCATTAGACTTGGCTGGCACCGACTTCAAATAGATAAGTGAGTAGCGCTTATAATGATTATATTAAGTATTTATTTTTCGCTTTTGAGTGCCTGTTTGTGGCTATGAAGTCGGTTTTTATTTTTGAAAAATAATTTATGACTAGCCATATTGCCGCGACATCGCGCGCATAAAATTTCGATCGTCAAAAAACCGTAATAGTTTTACTCCTTACTTAACCCTCCTAAAAGATCAACAAACACTGTTCCATATAAACCTCTCTTATCTATGTACTGTTAATATCATTTGCGTAATCTTTACATAGTATAAAACAAAATTGATCCTGCTGTCACGGATCGCTTAAATCATGACGCTTAAATCTTGATTATTTTAATTAGATAACTACGAAACGGCTTTCAATGCAGTTTTCAGCAATTGATAGAGTGATTCTGATTCAAGAGGAAGGTTCACAACCAGGATTAAACGCGGGCAAAGCCGCGGGGCGTATTTAATAAATTAATAAGCCAACTATTACAGTTTGTTCTACATGGTAATTAATTATAGTAAACAATTGACTGCGTGACCTGAGCTTTTCCGAATACAGCTATTTCGTGGAAAGTAGTTACACATAGGTAGGAGGTATTTTGAATTAAATACGGTAGTATACTGCAGTCGTGATATATAAACTCAGATTCTGCTACATCAAATTTGGCCTACCTCGAACAACTTTAGACAAGTTGTTCGCGTCAGGCCAAGTTTGACAAATAATACAGACGTACGTACGTATTTATTTATTTTATCAACTATTATTCGTAGTATGTTATTTACATAGTAGTATATACATTATTTTTAAAACTAAACTATAAACAAACAAATATAACTAACCAAAAAACAATAAAAACTAAAGTTTAGTCCACCAAACCACTACTAGTAGGTAAAGTTCCCAAAATGCTGGCTGTATTCCCCCGTTGAATGGCGATGCTTAGTCTTTGAGCTAAATACATGCCAGCATTTTGATCCCGTGTCGTTTCAACCAGACGTGCGGAGAGATCTTTCTTCAAACATATTATCATAATAGTAATAATCCTAACCCTCCTACAAATATAATAAAGGTGAAAGATTGTGTGTACGTTTCTTACTTCTTCACGCTAAAACTGCTTAACTGATTGATTGCATGGTGGTAGGACACTATCTAGTGTCCGCCTGGCCAGCTACCACCCTCAAATTATAAAATCTGTCGCCAAAACATCTAATGTGTTCCGGCAGCTATCCTTGAGAGCCAGTTCCCATTCTAGGCCTAGCGTTTACCATCTTCGATCGCATCATCACTTACCAACAGGTGAGATAGTGGTCAAACGCTAGCCTATAAGATATAAAAAAACAAAAAAAAATAGCTATATAAAATATAGCTTAGACCCTGGAATAACACATAGGGCATTTTTTATCCCGATATTCTCAAAGGAACGATGTTTACGCGGGTAAAACCGCGGGGTATAGCTAGTAACTACAATAATAAAAGTAATAATACTTAAAGTTAAAATTAATAAACTGGCCGAGTGCAAGTCGAACTTGCACTCGTAGGGTTCCGATTCCGTCCACACTACAATAATATTATATAAAATAATTAATACAGTCAAACGCCATCTATGAAGATGGCGTTATAGTAAAATGCCGAAAAAACACGTTTCTTGTGGGTCGCTACGGTAGTTTTTGTAGCGACCCCCTTTATTTTTTAACTTTATTCTGTTTTTAGTATTTTTTGTTATAGCGGCAACAGAAATACATCATCTGTGAAAATTCTGTTGCAGATAATGAGATACAGCCTGGTGACAGACGGACAGACAGACAGACAGACAGACAGACAGACAGACGGACAGCGGAGTCTTAGTAATAGGGTCCCGTTTTACCCTTTGGGTACGGATCCCTAAAAACCACCCCCTATGTTATATCTGTTCTATGTATATCAGGCGGACTAGCAGAAGTCTTGCCACTACAGAAAATTGTAAACAGAATGTTTGTGTCGGGGGTTAAAAACAACGGGGCTTTCTTAGTTTTTAATAATTTACAGTTTCACAAAAAAGGTGAAACGGTACTTGTGACAAAGATTCTAGCCTATTCTCATCGCATTTTCTACAATTGCGTTAAGTATAAAATATTTGGCCAGAGCAGTCACGTAGCCGAATGGGATTTATAAGGATCATCGCGTCATACACGACTGCGTATAAAGACAGTTTGACAACACGCCGCGCTTCGGTACATTACCCTCGGGGCGAGATTTAGGGCTTTTATCTTGAGGCTGGCAACACAATTGGATTTACTTGGCTCATTTGTCATGGAAAGCTCTAGATACCTACAACAAACTTCCAAACACTCATAATTGAGGCTTCGTCTCAACAAACGATAGTATTGCGTAATCGTGTAGAATCGACATTCTTCGTGTAGAGATTGATTTATATACCCAGGACCCAGTGGTGTAGTGAGATAATGGTCGGCTTTGACGCCAGAGGTACTGAGCTCAATCCCCGCCGAGTGCCAATAGATTTTTCTATCGAAAAACGTATATATGCGCTTTTCACAGTGCCCTCCGGTGAAGGAAAACTATTGTTAAGAAACCCCCAACTTCCGCATCCATCCTCGACCGCATCATCATTTACCAACAGGTGAGATAGTGATCAAACGCTAGCCTATATGATAAAAAAAAAAGATACCTACTTCATTTTTAACCGACTTCAAAAAAGGAGGAGGCTTCTCAATTCGACTGTATATATGTTTTTTATTTTTTAAGTTTGTTCGCGGATAACTTCGTCGTTTATGAACCGATTTTATATATTATTTTTTTGTTGGAAAGGAGATATCCCAAGTGTGGAACCATGGTAATTTTATCGAGGTTTGATAATTATCTCCTGAGATATGAAGATAAACACCTCAAAATTGGTACTGAAAATTAATAGCGCGGCATTGAAGTCGGTTCTTTTTTAGTTTTTTAAACGATCTTATAATTATTTGATAAGACGGCGAGACGGAGTGTTACACTCACACGTGGAGATAGTGCCTTAGTTTTGCAACTTTGGAAGGAAATAGACACTGTTAGGCCTAAGGTACAACTGGAGAGGCGCGGTGAAGATACTAAGAAGAAAACAATGATCGTGAAAAAACTAATATAACTCGACTTCAAATGCCATAAATCATTAGAATCTTGTTGTTAGTTATAAAAACTTGAATATTAACGTTGTGCATTTGGTCTACTCTCCCTCCGTCTTACGAATTTTCGATCAGGTCACGTGTCCTGACGCGAGTTTAAAATTTTTTACCCATCCCAAAAAAAGTTTCTAGTCTCCCTCCGTCTTACGAATTTTAGATAAGGTCAAGTGTCTTGACGCGAGGTCCTGACGCGAGTTTAAAATTTTTTACCCATCCCAAAAAGTTCACAACGGCGCTAAAGAAGTTTTCAGTTCAAAAATACATTCAGACGGATTGAGAACCTCCTTATTTTTGGAAGCCGGTTCATCATATCAGCCGGTATCAGTCCACTGCTGGACATAGGCCTCTCCCAAGTCATGCCACTGAGCCCGATCTTCGGCTCTTTGTTTCCAATCACTGCCGACAGGAAGCCGGTTAAAAAAAACAATTTTACATCACTGATACTTGAAATCTGACAAAGCTAATTAAAATTGAGCTTGTAAAAATTTCCGATGTCAAACGTTTCAATTTGAAACCTCTATGTCAGAAACAAAAACAAAATGATGATATGACAATATATAAGTACCTGCGTTTTATTGTTCCACGAATTGGAAACCCCGTTATGAAGCGCAGGATATTGCATATACATATTTTCGGAAAAGACCTAAAGTTATATAACTTTTTAAGCGAATTCTTTGATTTGGTTCGAAGTTATACAACGTGTAACATATCAAACGCAAGACCTGGAAGTAATTTGTTTAGAATCGACTACTAAATCCGATTTAGTGGTTTTTATTAATTTTTAATTTTCACCTAATACATTTTTAGTATATCTGAAATTATATTTATTTTTAAGCTTACGATTCCATCGGTTGGTTGATCTAGAAAACTGAACCTTATTTCAAACACGTAAGACTCATTTCCGCTTGTACTAAATTGTTCGTGTTAGTTTCGAAGTAACTATGAAGTAACTGTGGTGTTAGCTTTAATAAAAAGTTTCATTAAGTTTTTCACGAATAGACAACAACAAAATCTTCTGGGTGACGTGAGCGCTATGACACTGTCATACGATTATGACATGTTTTGGTATACAATGTTTTATTCCTTAGATTATTTACTTGTCAATAATCTAAGGTTTTATTCCAATTTGGGACTTCCGGGAAAATTCCCGGGATATCCCAGTTACTTGCTACGCGTGCCGTCCCTATCTACTGCTACTTAGATGCTAAAACAGGATGCGGGATGGCACTTGCAGTTCCGGCGTTTTGCGACTCGTGCACAAAACCCGGTGGAGATCAGAGCTAGCTCTCAGGATGTGAAACGGTCTATGTAGATATTTCAATAAGACTTATCTGTAATGAAGACGGTCGGGCTATGCCCATGACCGCTAGGACGCTCTGGGTTTCACGATTGAGGGAAACTCCATATGATTGTTATTCTTTGTTGAACTAAAAAAGTAACGGAGCCCCGGACTCTTTGCAGTCCGGGTGCTCTTCACTAATATTACTTATTGGTTTACAGTAATGCGTGGCCTAGTCAATTGGCAGGTGTGGCTCACGGTATTTACGACGGTAGATTTGGTTAAAGCTGACAATCAAATTCCCGTGTTTAGAGGGGATATTTACAAAACTGCGATTATAACACCGTTCGGGTTATTCGAATTTCCCTGCATGACATTCGGTTTACAAAATACAGGTCAGACTTTTTAACGATTTATCGATGAAGTCGTGCGAGGCCTCGATTTCTTTTATGCATACGTTGATGACATTTTGGTACACTCCGTGGATAAGCCGAGTCATGCGGAACACCTCAAAATACTGTTCGGTAGGTTACGACAGTTCGGTGTTGTTATTAACCCGGCAAAGTGCGTTTTTGGTACATCTGAGGTTACCTTTTTAGGTTATCAGATCAATGCCGAAGGTACAAAGCCACCTAACGAGCGAATACAAGCGCTCGCAGAGTTCCCGCCTCCTAAAACTGTGCAGGGAATGCGACGTTTTTTAGGAATGTTAAATTTCTATTGCAGATTTTTACCCGGTGCAGCGAAATATCAGGCACCTCTGGTTGATGCGATTACATCCACTCAAGGGAAAGGTACACAACCATTCCCTTGGACGGATGCCTTAGAAAAATACTACATAGCTTGTAGGGATAGCCTCACAACAGTTACCTTGTTGTCACATCCTGATAGTATGGCACAGTTAGGTTTATTTACCGACGTGTCAGGTACTCATGTAGGCTCGTGTTTACAACAACGTAAGAGCGAGAATGAGAGTTGGCATCCCTTAGCCTTTTTCAGTAAAAAATTAACAGAAAAGCAGAAGGAGTGGCCCGCTTATTATAGGGAACTTCTAGCTGTTTACGAGAGTGTTCAGCATTTCAGACATTTCTTGGAAGCGCAACATGTGACCATATTTACGGATAACAAACCTCTAATAGAGAAAAGTTACCACCGGTTCAATTAAACCAGTTGAGTTTCATTAGCCAATTTACCACTGATTTCGTGTACGTTAAAGGCGACGACAATGTAGTAGCAGATGCGATGTCGCGTATAGAGGCAATTTCTCTCACAGACGACTACGCTGCTCTGGCTGAAGCTCAGAAGGTGGACGAGGAACTTGTTACGTTGCAAACAGATTCTTCCTTGAAATTAGAATCTGTTCCTATTCCAGGAACGGATATTTCTGTAACATGCGATGTATCAACGGGGAAACCGAGACCGTATTTACCCGCATCCTTTAGACGGCCTGTATTTCTCAGATTGCACAATCTCGGCCACCCTAGCGCGCGCACAAGCGCACGCCTGGTCGTAGATCGTTACATCTGGCCGTTACTTAGGAAAGATTGTATGTCTTGGGCACGTTGTTGTGTCTCATGCCAGCGTAGCAAAATTACCAGGCATGCTTCATCTCCGTTAGGCAATTTTGCCAGCACAAGTTCTCGTTTTCAGCAGGTACATTTAGACATAATCGGACCGATGCCGTATTCAAACGGTTTTACGTACTGCCTCACCGCAATCGATAAATTTACGAGGTGAGCAGAGGCAAGGCCGATGTCGTGTATCACTGCTGAAGAGGTAGGAAATACCTTTGTCAACGGGTGGATTTAGCGATTTGGTGTACCACTCGTTGTCACTACTGACCAAGGCAGACAGTTTGAGTCTACCTTGTTTAATGAGTTGTTACAGTTTTGCGCAACTAAGCGAATTAGGACAACCAGTTATCATCCGCAAGCTAATGGGATGGTAGAACGTTTACACAGACAGCTTAAGGCCGCTTTAATGTGCCATGCAGAGACATGGAGTAAAGCCTTACCGCTGGTTCTGTTAGGTATTAGAACAGCACTCAAGGAAGACTTGAAATGTTCTGCTGCCGAGTTATTGTATGGAGAGCCTTTGAGACTTCCAGGGGATTTCGTGGTACCATCCTTGCCAACCAGTGATGTAGTGCGAATGATTTTTTGGCACAACTACGAAAGGTTGTGGCAGATCTTCGACCAATTCCTGCGTCTCGGCATTCGTCTCCTTCAGTTTTCACTTTTAAAGAGATGTCGACCACTACGCGCGTATTTTTACGTGACGATACGGTCCGACGTTCTCTTCTGCCACCCTATACTGGACCATATAAGGTCCTCAGTAGAGGGGCAAAAACCGTCACGATTGATGTGGGGGGAAAAAGGCAGGAGGTAAGTGTGGACAGAGTTAAACCAGCACATCTCGAGGCTGAGGATGATCATGAATCGACCTCAGTGCAACCAGGCAGCAACCCATTGGACGCACCTCTCACGCTGCCTGTTCCTCCGGTCGGAAATTTAATTCCATTGCCTGCCTCGAAGGAGTCTCCTCCACCAGCCTTGGATCCTGTCGTTTCGACGCGTTCTGGACGTCGAGTCAAATTTAGGGATGTTTTGGATCTCTGAATCCTTAGTCCCGAGATAATTTGAGTTTTAGTTAATGTAAATTGTTATTTTGTATAATTTGGTTGACCTGACGTCCCGAATTTCAACTTCCTCTATAGTCATCTCAGATTTGTTTGATTCTGAATGACTATGGGACAATTTTGTTCATCCTTCCGTTTACGGACGGCCCCCTTTTTGGTGGGGTTCGTCTTCGTGGGGGGGTGATGTGGTGACCTTACGCCAACCTTAAACTCTTTTGACAGTTTTAATCTTGGTGATCAATCTTTTTGAATTATGTTTTATGTTCAAATCGATCACCAATGTCAGAAGAGCTTTGACACCAGTTTTTCATTCAGATATATTATTTTTATTACCACAATTGGTAATGTTTCTTTGGTTCTTTTAAAAGAAAAACATAAAGGCGTGTAGTTAAATACTGTGAGCCACACCTGTGAAGTGGCGAGGCCACGCAATAGTAATAATACAATAAATGTTATATTAAACTACATCGCCGCCTTCTCATGGAGGAAGAACTTAAACAATACCTTCTCAGGAACCCCTCGAAAGCAAACGGCGGTCAGTACTATTAGACCGCCTCCGATAAAGCTAAGTATACTTGCACAATCTTTGTAGATACAATTCACATCGTAAGAGTTAGCTCTGATCTCCACCGGGTTTTGTGCACGAGTCGCAAAACGCCGGAACTGCAAGTGCCATCCCGCATCCTGTCTCAGCATCTAAGTAGCAGTAGATAGGGACGGCACGCGTAACAAGTAACTGGGTTATCCCGGGAGTTTTCTAGAGGTCCCAAACCTATATTAAATTCAGCGTAAATAAAGATAATTATTCAGTCACAGCAAATTAGCAAACAATCAGCTAATGAATAAGTTTTCTCCCGTAATCGCGAAACCCCAATTATCCGTGCTAGTGAAAATTTTTGTTATTGTGTGCGCGCGAAGTAAGATACGAGAGTGACAGAAAAAGTTATACTTACTACGTAACTTGTTAGTGCGTCCAAAGGTGCGTCCATATATTTTGTGGTTAGTCGGCATATCTAATATCTTGTAAAAAAATTATTACATGTCTGGAAATGAGTTTACGCATTTGCTTTGAGTTGCATATTAGGATTTGATATTCTAATTGTGTGTCCGAGGTCTTGCGCTTATTATGTTACACGTTGTATAATATATGAATTATTACTATTGTCGAAACGATGACTTTGTCAGTGTTGTGAAATGTTGTATATCTAGTAATAACCTACCTATTTGGCAGAAAATAACGCAGATATTTCTTGTCAGGCTATTATCATAACTCGCGAGGACCATTATTGTTTTAGGCAACATTTTGTCAGGTTTGTAGAGCTCTGTCAAGATCAACAGCACTTGTACCTATTTATTACATTATACAACCCCTTTTCGTCGCCAGTTATTTGAGATCTAAGCCTAGAAGAGCAATGGCAATTTCTATGTGTGGGTAGGTTAGTTTATAATTCTGGGTATCTAAAATTAGTGCCAATGTATTGACATTCTAAACTTTTATTATTACGGCTAACGGCCGTTTATAATACGGTACGGCCACACCGCGATGTCCTGCGTCCGCGTGTGCGGGCGGGAACTGATTTTGGGTCTTTGGTCTGGGTTTGGGTCTGTTCTGGTCTCGCGAGTGAATAAGTATCTTCTGGGCAAGCGTGCTTCATCTTGGTCCACTTCGTCACTTAAGAGCAAACGTGGGGTGCAGTTTTCCATACGAATGTATTCCCCCGTTTCCTCCCTGGAAAATACTTTTAGAGTAAAAATTTGTGTCTACAAAAAATCTAGGTCTGCTGTAGCTATTGTATCATTTGCTTTTCATGACCAACCAATTGCAGAAAGAAATATAAGCCTATAAATTTTATCTTTTAAATTTTTGAATGGTCATATTTCTATTTGCAATTGGTTAGAGCTAGAGCAGACCTTGATTTTTTATATAAACAAATTTTGATCTAGAAGCACTTTCCAGGGAGAAAATAAGGGAATACGTTTGTATGGAAAACTGTACCCTGCGGACGCTCTTAACACCAGGAGAGATAGTAGTGAATCGTTTGCCTATTGATCATTAAAGTAAACCAAAGTTCAAAAAATATGAGAACCTTATGCCCCTGTTTGTTTCCCAGGGTTCAATACCAAACGACTTGGAGCCTCGTAGGGCTCACACCACCATCGCACTGTACCGGGGTAACATCGTGGCTGTTAAGAGGCTGCAGAAGAAGAGCATAGACGTCACTCGTGCCATCAAGAAGGAGTTGAAGCAGGTAGGATTATAAATAAAAAGCTGTATGCTCTTCCGATTAATTTAATCACAGAAATATTCTAGCTAATCTATCTATTTTTATTTATTTATTTATTACTATAATAAAACAGTAACTAAGCGAAAACTGTACATTGAATATTTTTTTTGAAATTTAAATTAGGGGAAGCAATGTAAACGCTATAGATCCCGAAAATATATTTTTTTTAATTTTTGTCTGTATGTGTGTCCGTTTGAAAAATCATCACGCCAAATTTACTGGACGGATTTTAATGAAACTTAAAGTGAGCATAGCTTATACTATGGAATAAATTTTAGAATATTGGTTATCCTCAAAAACATAAAGGTTTTGGTGGGACACGGGAAAAACAGGATGTTTTTATGTAAATGTTATTAAATCTATTAGGTAAACACTTCTCAAACGATACTTTGATCAAATATATATGTATAACAAAGATTTCTTGAAAAAAAAAAAAAAAAAAAAACATGATTCGGGAATCGTTCCTGGTTCCGTAATTATACGTGCAGATTGACACTGTTATTCTTAAATTCGCCACACTGCATATGTTCATGATTGGATCAGGTGGAACAGAGCTTGCTTTTAGAAGCAAAGGCTGTAAGTTCGAATCTCAACACGATAGAGATTTTGTCGAAAATGTAATGTTTTTGTAGTTATTTGTTAGTTATTTTGCGCTTATTCTCAATCATTCGAAAACATATTCGGATTCGGATGCTTCATTTTTAATGTTTTTGATCCCTGAGCTGTTTTGCGCGGAAACCTTTCCAATAAGTCACTGATTTTTTTTAATTGATGTATCAAAATTAACCGATCGGAGCATTGTGAATTGCAAAGATCCAAGTCGAAGTAAAGGCAGTTTCCGAATTCGAATTTGCTTTCGAATGATTGAGAATAACATTGCTTATAGGCTTAGCGTTTGACTACTATCTCGCCTGGTGCTAAGCGATGATGTCATCGAAGATAGTGAATCCGCTAGGCCTAAAATGATCCTGAATACCAAGGGCTTTATGTTGCTGGACACCGTAAGGATACGCCGGCAGATGTTCGCCTTGATGGTAAAAAGCTATTTTATGTCAACAAGTCAGGCGGAACATCGATGTAATGCTCCTACTACGTGTGGCAAAAGGTGGTCTGAGTTGTGACTCGCACGAACCAGCCATCAATCGAATAAAAGCATGTCGCTAATCGATTCGCTCTCAAGAAATAACATTAATAAAGTAATAAATCTTTGAGAAAGATATTCGGATGATGGTGGTATACGCACTCTCTTTTGTTATCTTAAGTTTAAGGAGATCAGCTGAGTTCGGCAAACGACACTCGATCGTTCTTCTGCCTATGACGGATTAAACACAGGCCTCATTATTGGAATATAAGCGAAACGAAGCTAGCGCCCAACTATCTTTGAGTAACTCAAAGCCAACTATGTATGAGAGCTAAGCGAAGCTAAGTAAGATAACCGAATCAGGTTTCCATTTGAAACATGAGATGTAGATGACGAATTGCTATGCCAGTCGATGTTTTACTTTACAATACACATTATAACTGCACATATTACAAGATCGTCGGGTTTCCCAGCTTCTAAATTGGTATCGCTGGCGTAGTTCTATTAGGTAGAAATGTTGTGCAGTTTCATACCATTTTAGATTCGTCATGTCTGTCCGTATGTCTGTCCGTCCGTATTTCACAGCCATTTTATTCCGAAACTTTTAAGACTACACAGTTGAAACTTGGTGGACTATGAACAGCTTTACGAGTTTTATACAAAAAAAAAAAAAAGATTAAGGATACATGGGAACAGAAACTAAAAATATTTTTTTTAATCAAACCTTTACTTGCGGTATGTTTTTGGATATGTCGTTGAAATTGACATTGAGGTTTTTAAAACAATATTTTTTCAAATTCATTCGTTTGAAAGTTTTACACTTCTAAAGTGGTAAAATGTGTGTGTAAAAAGTGAAATATCTAAAAAAAATATCCTGTAGATCTCAATGAAACTTTAACCGAAAATTGGTTAGAAGTCAGTAGTTTTTGAGATATAGCACTTTTTCCGAATCGCAAATATATATTTTTTTTTTCATAAAAACACTTGTGTTACGGAACCCTACGAGTGCGAGTCCGACTTGCACTTAGCCAGTTAAGACTTTCTATTGTTTAAGTTCACTCTCTTTTGATAAATACCAGAAAAACTTAAAATATGCTTTAGACGAAGCAATAAATGTCGGTTAATATTGATCTAAAAACCACGCTGTTGAATGCATTTTCATCGATATTTTAGCTTCCCTGAAACTTTCAGCTGGATAACTAATTGGAAAGTTTTTGAAATTTAAGCCGTCAGATTACAACAATCAGTCAGAAAGTCAGATTAGAACAAGAAAGTAACTTACTATTTCGTGCTAAAAAATCATCATAATAATAATTTACAAAAAAAAGAGTGTGTTAACTTTTATTATGAAGATGGTCAAAAATGTATCTATGAGTACTCTCCGTACTCTAATTTAAATCGGATATATTCAAATTCATTGAAAATGTCATTTAAAATCATAATTTAAAATCATAAACGTAATTATATTTCCATTTAGAATCCCTAATTTAACGAATTGAAATGCAAGTATCTCCGTTCCGATAATTGTGAATTGCAAAGATCTAAGTCGAAGCGGAGGTAGTTTCTGAATCCGATTTTTTTTTCGAATGATTGTGAATAGCCCGGCTGAAATTAAAAGGTGCCTTTTATTAAAGGTTATATATGAACGTTTTTAATAAGCCTATCCCCGGTTGTTAAATTTATTGGAGTCGTCGTTGATGAGTTTTTCGATTCTGCAATCAATAGTTTTAAGCATCTACTTAGCTGAATTTTTTATAACCGTCAACCATCGCTTTGATATAGATTAAACTGATGTCCCGGGTGAAATATTTTCTAACTTTAGTCAAAACGCCAAGTGGCTGACTAAACTTTAAATTCAACTAGCGACCCGCTCCAGCTTTGCACATATGCCTGCAGGGTTAGCATGGCCTTATCCCCGGGGGAAAGACAAAATTATTTCCCTATTTTCGCCACTGATAGGAGATCAACACAACAATTTAAACGCTTGGTGAAGTTAACCCCGAGTTTTGTTTTTGTTTTGTATTAAAAATGTTTAAAAATAATTGATTAAAAGTCAACGGGCGTTTATTATATTGTCGAAAACCTTTACTTATAATTTGCCTTCTTCACCAAACAAAACACGGATAGGTGGAAAGACAAAATAGTCCCCTTGCCATGCTAGCCCTGCTGGGTAGAGCATATATGCCTGTATCTGTTTGCATCACTTTGTGGTGTCGAGTATGAATTAATCTTTACATAAAACCTCGACACATACACCTTCCTCATGAATCACTCTATCTATTGGTGAAAACCGCAAATTCTGTAGTTTATCGCAAACTGACAGACAGACGCGGCAGGGGACTTTGTTTTATATTATGTAGTGATATAAAAGTAAAATTGAGAGTTGATGCTTAATGAGATGCCGAGAATATCAAGGCGGTTAGTAGTCGTTATAGGATAGGTATATCTTTAAATGTAGGAGATCAAACGTTGGACGAGCGCTTCTCTATGAGGCTGGATTTTTGTGCGGCTTGATACATTGTAACGACGTTGTATCTACATACCAAAGTACAATATTTGCCAAATTTTCGTTAGACAATATATTATGTAATAGTATATGCAATTAAACATGGTTAAGTATTCCATTTAAGGTACATTGACATTAAAATTGTAACCCTATCTACCAAACTGGGCAATGAAATAGTGCCCATATATTGATGGTTAGTGTGGATTACTTAAATTAAGACATGAATTGTTACATTAAAAAAAAATTAGAGCGTAGCAGATATAACTTCTCTTGGCCTAATCAGAATGTAAGGCATTGATTTGAACCTTAATGAGACGAATAAAAATATAAGTGTAGCCACACTAACGTTAAGGTTTTGTTAAGTTTTTGTGGGAATAGCGAACGAAGTCGCGGGTACAGCTAGTTATTAATATTTCTGAGATTTTAAGTGTATTGTCTTTTAAATAAACTGGCTAAGTGCCAGTCGGACTTGCACTCGTAGGGTTCCGATTCCGTACCACACTATAATATTTTATAAAATCGAGCAAAAAATGCTGAAAGAAATAACGTAATAAATTGATAAATCGATCTAGCTAGGTTTTCATTTTCAGAATATGTTGTTTTATCCCTGTTTTCAGGTAATGAAAAACTTCTACAATATAATTAGAACATGAAGGAAAATTTCTCCATAGTTACATTGTTATGATAGCTCAGTGGAAGATCGATCGGATGGCGGTCAGAAGGACCCGGTCAGGGTCCAGATGAGATGATTAATTTTTCCCAAGTTTGTTCTTTTGTGAGAGAATTATTGGGAGCTAAAACTTCACATAAAACATTTATCATATACCAAAAAAAATAAAAATTGCGAGCAAAGCTCGGTAATCCAGATATTATTATATTATATTAAATATTATGTTTCTTTGAAGTATCTCACACTTTATATTTTTGTAAATTGTTAATCACAATCCAAAATTTCATCGTACCGACGGGACTCAAACCCGCACCCCCCGGATTACACGTCCAGGTGCTCTGCCAATTAAGCCACGGTTCGATACATCGATACGACGACATTAGTGGATTGCATTTTGTTAACCCAATTTTGCATTGGTGGCGCCAATTGGTGGTGGTTTTGGATTGTGTTTAACAATTTACAAAAATATAAAGTGTGAGACACTTCAAAGAAACATAATATTTGATTTACGCAGTGCAACATCTCTCGTCGGATTTGAAAACTGTAATGATTTTTCATCAGTTTTAATCAGTTTTCAAATCCGACGAGAGATGTTGCACTGCGTAAATCAAATATTATGTTTCTTTGAAGTGTCTCACACTTTATATTTTTGTTAATTGTTAAACACAATCCAAAATTTCATCGTACCGACGGGACTCGAACCCGCACCCCTAATGATTTCTTCCGAATGATTAACTTACGTAATAAGTAGTCATAGATGGCGCCACCAATGCATAATTGGGTTAACAAAATGCAATCCACTAATTTCGTCGTATCGATGTATCGAACCGTGGCTTAATTGGCAGAGCACCTGGACGTGTAATCCGGGGGGTGCGGGTTCGAGTCCCGTCGGTACGATGAAATTTTGGATTGTGTTTAACAATTTATATTATATTAGAGTCAATTCCAAACATTTATTATAATAGGAACCGCGTGATTATTTAGTACAACGCCATCTTACGAACATCTAACGCCAACAAAGTGAAAGTTTGCATGGATAAACAAGATTAGATAGTATTTTTTATTCGAAACTTCACAAAAGTACTTCAGTAAAATAATAAGTAAATACGTGTGTCAGGCTTTTTAAAAATTCTACCCCTAAAAGGGTGCAATGGGGTAACAAAATCTGAAAACCTATATTGTTTCGGGTTGCGCTGAAATTTGGCATGCATATAGTTATTACGAAGTTAGTTCCCTCTAAAAAATGATTTTCTAAAATTCACCCCTGAAGGAGATGAAAGGGTGTTCAAAGTTTGTATGGAGAAACAAGATAAGATAATATTTTCTATCCGAAACTTCACATAAGTGCTTCAGTAAAAAAATAAATAAACACGTGTGGCAGGCTTTTTTAAAATGCCACCCCTAAGAGGGTGAAATACGGAAACAAAGTCTGAAAATCAATATTGTTTCGGATTGTGCTGAAATTTGGCATGCAGGTAGTTATGATGACGTTAGTTCCCTCTGAGAAATTTCTAAAATTCACCCCTTAAGAGGATGAGACGGGGCCGGGGGTTCAAAGTTTGTATGGAGAAACAAAATTAGATAGTTTCTTCTATTCAAAACTTCACACAAGTGCTTCAGTAAAATAATAAGTAAATACGTGTTTCAGGCTTTTTTGAAATTCGACCCCTAAAAGGGTGAAGTGGGATAATAAAATCTGAAAATCAATATTGTTATTATAACGTTGGTATCCTTTAAGCAAGGATTATCCAAAAAACCATCCCTTAAAGGGATGAAATGAGGGTTCAAAGTTTGTATGTAGAAGTAAGATTAGATCGTTTTTAGGGTTCCGTAGCCGAATGGCAAAAAACGGAACCCTTATAGATTCGTCATGTCTGTCTGTCTGTCTGTCCGTCCGTATGTCACAGCCATTTTATTCCGAAACTGTTAGGATTACAGAATTGAAACTTGGTAGGTAGATGTATTCTGTGAACCGCTTTCCGATTTTTATAAAAAAGT
This sequence comes from Cabera pusaria, assembly GCA_954871355.1. Classification (NCBI taxonomy): domain Eukaryota; kingdom Metazoa; phylum Arthropoda; class Insecta; order Lepidoptera; family Geometridae; genus Cabera; species Cabera pusaria. The sequence goes on from OX940890.1 coordinate 25,717,793, forward strand.
AAAAAAAATAAAAGTTTAAGGGGGGGGGGTTCATCCCATACATGGAACTGAAACAAAAAAAAAATTCTTCAAACCTATACGTGTGGGGTGTCTATGGATAGGTATTCAAAAATGACATTGAGGTTTCTAAAATAATTTTTTCTCAAAGTCAATCATTTGAAAGATAGGCGCGTCTAAAGTGGTAAAATGTGTGTCCCCCCCCCCCCCCCCTCTAACTTTTAAAGTATGGTAGTGAAAAATCTAACAAAATGCTGTAGATCTTAATAAAAACTAACAACGAAAATTGGTTTGAACGAGATACAGTCAGCAGTTTTTGAGATATGGCGACCGCAAAGATAACTTTGTTTTTCATACAAACACTATGAAAAACAAAGTTAATTTTGTAGTTGCGAAAAATCATAATTATGGAATACTTAACTGTGTTACGGAACCCTACGAGTGCGAGTCCGACTTGCACTTGCCCAGTTTTTTTTTAAACTTCACACAAGTACATAGATAAGTAAATACGTGTCTCAGGCTATTTCAAAATGCCATTTCGAAGAGGGTGAAGTGGGGTAACAAAGTCTAAAAATCAATATAGCTTCGGATTGCGCTGAAATTTAGAATGCAGATAGATATTATGACGTAGGTATGCAATAAGAAAGGGTTTTCCAAATTCACCTCTTAAGAAGACGGAACGGGGATTCAAAGTTTGTATGGCAAAACAAGATGAGATAGTCTGTTTTATTCGAAACTTTACTTAAGTACTTCTGAAAATATATAAGTAAATACTTGTTGCAGGATTTTTCGAAATGGGCTAGGTAACAAAGTCTGAAAATCAATATTATTTTTCGGGTTTTATAAATATGAATCCTTAATCACGTGATAACTTGAAAACGGATGAACCGATTTGGCTAATTCTTTTTCGATGTCTTTTATGATAGAAAGGTTTTTACAAAAGGAGCGTTATAAGTAAATAAAATAAGTTTATAACGCGGGCGAAGCCGCGGGGCACTTCTAGTTATAATATAATGTTATTCCCCACAGATTCGCGAGCTCCGCCATGAGAACGTGACAGCCTTCGTCGGAGTCTGCGTTGAAAGTGGATCCTGTTGCATCGCATCAGCCTACTGCTCCCGAGGGTCTCTAGCCAGAGTCCTGGCTGATAGGGACCTTCATCTGGATGACATGTTCATGGCGAGCCTCGTCGCTGATCTCCTGCGCGGGCTGACGTATCTTCATGACTCGACGCTCATCTCACATGGGAATCTTACCTCGAGCAACTGCCTGGTGGATAGCAGATGGGTGCTCCAGATAGCTGATTATGGTCTTCACAATTTGAAAAGTAAGTTTTTTTATATCATATAGGCTAGCGTTTGACCACTATGTCACCTGTTGGTAAGTGGTGATGCGGTCGAGGATGGTTACTACCATCCCCGAGCTTTAGCGTGTCCGCTTGGCTTAGAATGGAAACTGGCTTTCAAGGATAATTGCCGGAACAGATTAGATATTTGGCGACAGATTTTCTTTCTTGAGAGTAGTAGCTGGCCAGACGGACCTTTCTTAGTGTCCTACCACTGTGCGGGGGTTTGGGAGTTTCTTAACGATGTTTCTTTTACCGGAGGGCTACCGCGAAAAGCGCACTTAAATTTTTCTATTGAAAAATAAATGGCTGCAAGGCGGGGATTGAACTCGGTACCTCTGGTGTCAAAGCCTACCTTTCTCTTACTACACCACTGGGCCCCCAAAACAGTTTTCTGCACTAAACCATTAGGGTCAGTTCACACCGCAACGCGACGCGACGTGACGAGGCTTTTGGTTTTGCGCGGCACAGCGCGGTGCAGCCCGACGCCGCGGGGCGCAGCAAAACGCGCTAGGCCACCAAATTCTATAATTATATATCAATGCAATGTGTATCTTATTGGGTAGTTAATAAAGTTCAATTATTTATCACGCAGCTTCCCGCTGCGCCGCGCCGCGCGTGACAGCCTGAAGCCGTCAAACTAACTCAATGAAATGTGTATCTTATTGGGTAGTAAATACATTTCTTTTTTGTATCACTCTCTTAATAAGTGCGCGCCGCGTCTCGTCGCACCGCGGTCTGAGCTGACCGTTAGACACATGGACAGTTTCATTTGTGTCGGGTAGAGTCCCTTTCAGGCACTTATCTGCCAGAAAAACATGGCGATAACTATGCCAGAATTCAAATTAGATTTTTATTTATATTGAGAACCATTATCAGGAATCGGTGAAACTGGAGTTTTTAGAGTTTTTTTTTATGGTACAAGGTAACAGGACAAGCACAACGCTCGCGTAATGGTAAGCGATGACGTCTACCTATAACAGATACAGCGGCATGCAAAATTCTTAACTGCCAGAATTTTACATGTCACTGCACTGCGCCTGTTACCTTGAGACATAAAGATGTTGAGTCTCACGTGCCTATTTCACTGCTGAAAATTAATTGGCAAAGTGTTAGTATCGCACCTGCCGGAGTAGCAGAAGTCCTACCACTACTAGCTTTAGAGTCACCAATCTATGCGCACATATACTTAGGCCAATCAAATATCTTCATTGTGCGCTGAGAGCGGATCGACGAACGCGGATCTCAAGCATCGTTCAAGAACGGACCGTACAGTGTACGTTTATTATCTCATATGCCCGTTTGCACCTAATTTAAGAATCGCCTAAGATTTCAAAATATCTGAATGAAAGCAACATCTCAAAATATATCTTGCAGCTTGCAGATAGGCTATTGACCCTAAGTTTATTTATATTTTGAGATTTGAGGAGGTTCTATGTTCGACTGTATGTATTTTTTTATGTATGTTCACCGATTACTCGATGACGCCTGAACCGATTTGGAAAATTATTTTTCTATTTGAAAGAGTATATCTTCACAGGTGGTCCCATTTAAATTTAATCGCGATATGTTCCGTATCTCCAGAGATATGAAGATAAACACCTCAAACTTAGTACTGAAAATGACAAGCGCGACGTTAAAAGTCGGTTCTTTTAGGTATTTCAACGATCCTAAATCATGGGATATTTTGACAAGCTAAGGCGATTCTTAAGTTTAGTGCAAACGCTTTTACCTTTACCTTTCCTTTTTTTACCTCCTATTGATAAAATAATAATAAATTAAGCCTAAACACGTTTAAAGGTTTATCGTGTGTAATTTTCAGAGGACTTCGTTTCGTTAAAACAGGCTTTATGATTTTCAAGATGTTTTCAAAACAAACAAAAATTTGAGAAAATCTTTTAAACGGAAAGTATGTCAAGAGGTTATTTTCAAGGCTTATTATTAAGCCTCTCCCAAGGCCCCTCTCGTGAAAACATCATTAAAAATATTCAGTTAGTATTATAAATTACTAGTCGCACACCATACTTCGCCCGAGACAGTATCTTTTGTCCTATCTAAAATGTAGCTATCTACTTATACCAGTGTAAAGTTTTAGTTCAATAGATCCAGCCGTTTATTCGTCAAGAGATGACATACAAACATTATAATATTATATACTAGCTGTGGTCAGCGGCTTCTCCCACGTTAAAAAAATCCGATTTCATATTTTACCCCATCTATACTAATATTATAAAGAGAGAACATTTGTATTTTTGTATTTTTGTCTTTTTGTATTTTTGTATGTTTGTAATGATTTGGCTCAAAAACTACTGGAAAATTCTTTCACTAATAAATAGAATGGACTTTTGAAATGAAAAAAGGCTATATATTATCCCGTTTAAATCAAAGGTACATTCGTGGAGACCTAATTGGCAACCTAAGTCGACAAAAAAACGGTCGAAAAAACACGTTTCTTACGAACGCTGCTCAATTGAAAACAGATAGAAGAATAATTTGTATGGAAGAGTTGTACAACTTAATAAGACCTACAAAAAAGTCCACGACAGTATATGTCTATCTCTTAAGGTTGACTCACAGTAACTATTTTAATGTTTCATTTTTTTTTTAATATTACATAACTTCCAGGGCTATTTTCAAGTATATAATATTAATCCTTATCCAAATGATTAGGTACCCTTTGGGTTCGGAACCCTAAAATAAGTCGGTTGAATAGTAGCTTACCACCAAGGAGAACATCTGCCGCTATAGCAATAGATCATATTATTATACTTTATTGACTTCAAATTGATTGTGATCGGTGGGGATCTACAGAAAAGCTAAGATATAATAGTATGTTTGTAGTAACTATGACCTATTCTGTGGTTTCACTGCAAATATTTTATTAATTTTGCGATGCGTGTTTGTGAAATTCGTGATATCTTCTAGAGTTTTCATTTGAATTATATACTGTAAAGGACAATTTTAGTCTATAATATGTGGCCAAGCTAATTAACGTAATTATTTGGATAAGGATTAATACTATATACTTGAAAATAGCCTTGGAAGTTATGTAATATTTTTTAACAAACATTTTAAGATTAAAATGGTTACTGTGAGTCAACCTTAAGAGATAGACATATGCTGTCGCGGACTTTTTTGTAGGTCTTATTAAGTTGTACAACTCTTGCATAAAAACTATTCTTCTATCTATTTTCAATTAAGCAGCGTTCGTAAGAAACGTGTTTTTTCGACCGTTTTTTTGCCGACTTAGGTTGCAAATTAGGTCTCCACGAACCTTTGATTTAAACGGGATACTATATAGCCTATTTTCATTCCGAAAGTCCATTCTATGTATTAGTGAAAGAATTTTTTAAATCGGTCCAGTAGTTTTTGAGCCAAATCATTACAAACATACAAAAATACAAAAATACAAATGTTCTCTCTTTATAATATTAGTATAGATTGGTGCAGATTATTTTAGAAGTATTGATTATAATAAATTACTCTCTCCAGTACATCGCTTGTTTGCCTTATTATATCTTTTTCCTTTTAGCCCATTCATGGGATGTTTCTGTTTGTAAACAAAGTCCTTGACATTGTTTACTGAAAATTAATACACAACTACGAACATAATATAATCATATAAATATATAAATGACCGGAAGAAATATAAATAAAGTTAGCTTTAATTTATTAATAGTTTTCTATAAATAATAGCTAAGTTAAAATTAACTAAGTTTACTAAGTTAAAATATGGCGGGAGATTTTCTCCTTAATGGTGGTAAGCTACTTTTAGCTTTAGGCAAGACAGACGGAATACTCATATAATACCAAATCCATTGATGCACGGCTAGGATTTGAATCAGTGACCTACGGGTCCAGATGTCAATGGTAGCGTATGCCACATCTGTAGCGAGGCAATCGAGAGACATGGTTAGGCGCTAGCCGTTTCTTTGGATATATCTAAGGCCTTTGACTGGGTCTGGTACGATAGCCTTATAAGTGTTAGCGTTTTGCTGTAATAAAACCTGCATGGTGCATCTAAGCGAGTGGGTGGCGCCTCTAGCGGTGAAAAATAGAAGATACAGCTACGAACTCTGGTTACAGAGTAAAAGAGCGGGAGATTATCGTTGTACGAAGAGCAAAGAACAAATGGTTGTCCATGACTTGTAACAAGGATATTAAGTAAGCTTCCGGCGTATGGCTTACCTAGCGGCTTTCGTAGTTAGATTTCTGAGTTTTTGAGGGAAAGGTCATTACGAGTAGTCGTGGACGGCGGCTCGTCTGATCAACTGGCTATTAATGCTGGGGTACCTCAAGGGTCTGTTCTTTCTGCGACACTTTTTCTGCTGCACATTCCGGCGTCTTTGGGTATTGTTACAGCCTGGATGACTTGGTGGTTATTAAGCTACGTTGCATTAAAACTCCTTGGTACATTTAACTAACACGTTTTAATTTCCACTTTTACAGTTACAAATTCAAACTTTATAAAATTTTAAATAACGTTGACTATTCACTTAAGGCGTGTCTCTGACTGTTTAGATACAGGTGCTAAGTCTTATAAGTTAACACGGAGTCGAAACGAAGTTGACACTAAGTAGATACGGTTGAGGTTTAGGGGTGACTACCAGTCCCGCGACATTGCATACATAATTAAATAACTCAGAATTATGAACGTTTTGTACCAACCAACACTGCAAAAAAAGTTTCTATTAAATTCATAAGCATAATAATACCACAGATTATATAATAGTTACTACGTAAATAATACTTTCCGTTGTTAGGTTGGCTACACAGTACGTTCATAATTCGGGTATCAACAATGTAGGGAAGTGCCAACTCTTATAACGTAGTAGAGTGATTCAATACTCTGTGGTGGCTACTTCCAGGAGTTGAAGAGACGGGGTATTTATAGTATCCGGGCAGACAGTAGGAAATTGTTGGTTTGAACTGGATGGTTTTATTGAAGGAAAGGAAGTCTCAATGTTAGGGTATTTTAATGTGAAAACCGATAAGTCGATGTCAATCGGATATTTATAATGATTTCATTGAAAGAAAGGAAGTCTCGATGTACGTTATTCTAATGGGAAGCCAATATCAATATGTCGGTATCAATTTGATATTTAACTGTCTGGCACAGAGCTGGACTAAGGGGAAGGACTATAGGCTGTAAGGAATGAAAAAAATAATAGGAGAAAGAGAAAGGATGTAACAGTATGCACACGACAGTATCGTAGTAGAGAGATATATATCTGATTCACGAGCTGGTAGTGCTAAGTTCCAGTCAAGCATAGTAAAATAATATATACTTTCGACTTTGTACTCTCGCATAGTATTTTACAATGCTTTATATCGGTGTTATTTTTGACAGCTCACCGTACGGATGAGGTAGTGTAAAATCGTTAATGAATTTCTTCAATTATCGATATTCTCATGGTACTTAGAATCAACAGTTTAATGGCATTTTAACCGACTTCAAAAAAAGGAGGATGTTTCTCAATTCGACCGCATATATGTTCTTTTTTTTATGTTTGTTTGCGGATAACTTCGTCGTTTATTAACCGATTTTGATTATTATTTTTTTGTTAGAAAGGAGATATCCTACGTGTGGTACCATGGTCATTTTATCGAGGTCTGATAAGTATCTCCACAGATATGGAGATAAACACCTCAAAATTGGTATTGAAAATTAATAGCGCGGCATTGAAGTCGGTTCTTTTCAGTTTTTTAAGCGATCTTATGTATGATGATGTTTAATAATCGATTAAGTATTGTTTGGTTGAAAGGTCTTATGACAAACTTCCTCGTTTTTTGTCTGAAAATGAGTATTCTACACTAATATTATAAAGAGGAAAACTATGTTTGGTTGTAATGAATAGGCTCGAAAACTACTGGACCGTTTTTAAAAATTCTTTCACCAATCGAAAGCCACAGTATCCACGAGTAACATAGGCTAAATTTTATTTTGGAAAAAAATAGGGTTCCGTAAGATATTTGGGTTTTAGCAAAACAACGTTTGCAGGGTCAGATAGTGAGTAGATAAAGTATTTCCTCGGAATATAATAATATTCATTTCATTGGTAATAATGGGATCGGATTAGCAAGATTAGCAGAGGGTGACAGAGGGGGTAGTGCGTGCCTCCGTGAAGAAACGACGAATTAATCGCAGTCGAGGCTTTCAGGCCTTAATCATCTCGTTAAAATGTTTATAAGGATGTATCTACAGATTTCAATTGCCGCGCAATTTTTAACCGACTTCACAAAAAAGGAGGAGGTTCTCCATTCGTTGGAATCTGTTTTTTCTATGTATGTTCACCGATTACTCGAAGATACTTGAACCTATTTGGAAAATTCTTTTTTGTTTCAAAGGGTACCTTTGCCTGGTGGTCCCATTTAAATTTCAACGAAATCGGTCGAACAGTTTTTAATATATCAACAAAAATCATCGTTGCATATGTATACCTCGATGACATGCTACTAACTACTGGCTACTTGACTAGCGCGACGTTTGAAGTCGGTTCTTTTAGTTTTTAAATGTTTTAAATTATTCCTTTTGTAATTTCTTCGAGATCTGATAAGTATCTCCAGAGATATGAAGATAAACGTCTCAAACTTCCTACTGAAACTGACTCGCGGGGCATTGAAGTCGGTTGTTTTAGTTTTTAAACTATCTTAGTTCTTGAAGTGTTACACACTTTATATTTTTTAACCGACTTCAAAAAAAGGAGGAGGTTTCTCTGTTCGACCGTATATGTTTTTTTTATCTTTTTTTTATGTTTGTTCCCGGATAACTTCGTCGTTTATGAACCGATTTTGATGATTCTTTTTTTGTTGGAAAGGAGATATCTCAAGTGTGGTACCATGGTCATTTTATAGAGGTCTGATAAGTATCTCCAGATAAATGGAGATAAACACCTCAAAATTGGTACTGAACTGAAATTACTAGTATTGAAGTCGGTTCTTTATAGTTTTTTAAACGATCTTATATTATGTACATTGTTACATCGCACGCACATGTGTATTGCACCGTGGCTTAATTGGCGGAGCACCTGGGCATGTATCCCAATGGGTACGGGTTCGAGTCCCGTCGGTACGATGACATTTTGGATTGTGTGTAACAATAATATAATTTATTTGTTGGAAAAATATTAGGTACTAGGAATAAAATTAAATTTCTATAAATACCTGTAATTTTATATGGCACAAGAAAACTTTATAAAGAACTAGCACTCCTATAAAGTTTCCGTTTCCTTTCCTCTGTATTTTATATGTTAAAGGCTACTTGAAGGTATTCTCACGTTACTGCAGGTTATTGTATAGTTATTTAGGTCAGCAGGGTTCACCCAACCACTCACAAACTTATTGCGTACCTAGAATTTAGGTCAGTATGTAGACGTCATCTAAACACACAATCATATAAATATTTTTATTTATTATAACAATAATTTAAGATCGTTAAAAAAACTAAAAGAACCGAGGTCAAACGTCGCGCTAGTCAAAGTAGCCAGTAGACGTAGTAACTATTACATAATATGTGCCATTAGTTAGTAGTATGTCGTCGAGATAAGTAAATGCATCGTAATACAATACAGACTGTTGATGTATTAAAGACGGCTCGGACGATTTTGTTAAATTGTTAAACACAATCCAAAATTTCATCGTACCGATGGGACTCGAACCCGCACCCCCCGGATTACACGTCCAGGTGCTCTGCCAATTAAGCCACGGTTCGATCCATCGATACGACGAAATTAGTGGATTGCATTTGTTAACCCAATTATGCATCTCTCGTCGTAATGATTTCTTCCGAATGATTAATTTACGTAATAAGTAGTCATAGATGGCGCCACCAATGCATAATTGGGTTAACAAATGCAATCCACTAATTTCGTCGTATCGATGGATCGAACCGTGGCTTAATTGGCAGAGCACCTGGACGTGTAATCCGGGGGGTGCTGGTTCGAGTCCCGTCGGTACGATGAAATATTGGATTGTGTTTAACAATTTACAAAAATATAAAGTGTGTGACACTTCAAAGAAACATAATATTTGATTTCGTTAAAATTTAAATGGGACCACCTGGGAAGGGTGCCCTTTGAAACAAAAAATAATTTTCGAAATCGGTTCAGGCATCTTCGAGTAATCAGTGAACATACACAAAAATTAAAAATAGAGGTTCCGACGAATTGAGAACCACCTCCTTTTTTGTGAAGTAGGTTAAAAATAGAACCTTGTAATATTGATGGTGATTAGTAAAAAAGTATGTGTTTGAACAAGCTTTCATTGAACTAGCTGTAAAGAATGTTAGCGTCGGGTTGGAACCATTTCCTGACGTTAGATTGAACTCTAATTTGGTATATTGCGTATGGGTTTTAGGGCACTGTGTAGTGTCAGCCTGGCCAGCTATCACTCTCGAGTTGATAAAATCAGTCGCCAACCACTAAAATTATGTTCCGACACTTATCCTTGAGAGTTCCCGCTCTAGGCTTAGCGTGCTACTAATGGTATTAAAAAGGTTTTTGCTGAATATCGTAGAATAGCGGTTTATAGACCGAACGAAAACCGAAAAGAAAAGTTCATATGTACTTACGCCCAAAGTGGGGTGGAAGTCTCTACATTGATAGCGATGCGTCCTGTCATCGCAAACGTCTGCTAGAATGAGATGCAGCTAGACAATTCTTATCTGCATCTCTTTTCGTATCGACGTTTTTCGGTCGAAATTCATCGCTATGCATGTAGAGACTACCGGCCCTGGTTTGAATTCTTAACCCGGTTTCCAAGCCTTGGCTACCACACTCAACTACAGTGTCACTTACCAATAGGTAAGATAGGTAGTCAAACGCTAGCCTATCCTGCTAATATTATAAAGGCGTACCTAAGTTTTGTGTGTATGTTACTTCTTCAACTTTTACAATGTCTCTCTTGACAATGACATTTGAGCAATCTTCGATTCTTTTGACCTTATTAATTTACTATGTATCACACTTCACAAAGTACTTTTCTCTTATGCTTATCAATTTGTAGAAAATGTATTTTAAATAAAATAATAAATCTAACTAAACAATAATAAATAATACTAATATTATATCGATAAATTTGTACGCCGGTGATGGCAGAATATGCAGGTTCAAAATGTATTAAAAAAATGTATTAAAAAATGTATAAATTGACTAAATAAATAAATAAATTCACGCTAAAACTACTTAACCCGTTGAGCTAAAAGGTATGTAGATAAACTAGACCCTGAAATAACACATGAGCATTTTTTATTCGTATTTTATAGATTACTTTTTATTAACCGACTTCAAAAAAAGGAGGACGTTTCTCAATTCGACCGTATATATATATATTTTATGTTTGTTCGCGGATAACGTCGTTTATGAACCGATTTTGATTATTCTTTTTTTGTTCGAAACGAGATATCCCAAGTGTGGTACCATGGTAAATTTATCGAGGTTTGATAAGTATCTCCAGAGATATTGAGATAAACATCTCAAAATTGGTACTGAAAATGAATAGCGTGGCATTGAAGTCGGTTCTTTTTTAGTTTTTAAACGATATTATTCTCGATATTCCCACATGAACAGTTGGTAATACTATAAAATAATAACAATAAATCTATGTAATCTATCTATCTATGGTTTTGTAGGTGGTTGTGCAGTCGTGGATGACGCCCTACGAATAGAGAGACGTATGCTTTGGAGGGCTCCGGAACTTCTTCGGGACCCAAACCCACCGGCCAGAGGGTCGCAAAAGGGAGACGTTTACTCCTTTGGCATCATTCTGTATGAGATCCTGGGGAGAAATGGACCATGGGGTGAAACAAATCTGACGAATACTGGTAAGTCAACTGATACTTAAAACGACTGAAACATATTTATTTTACACTAGAGATCCACCCCCGCTTCGCATGGGTAGAGCATATATATGCCTAAGATTTTTGCATCAGCTTGTTGCGTCGAGTACGCATTAACAATCATCGTCATATTTCAACCAATTGAAGTACATAAAACCTTAACAAATTATACACCCATCCCTTCCTTAGGAATCACCTTGTCGATAGATGAAAACTGCATGAAAATGCGTTCAGTAGTTTTTGAGATTCTCGCGAACACACATTACATACCTACGTACAGACAGATAAACGGGGCGAGGGACTTTGTTTTATAATATGTAGTGATGTATAATACACAAAAACTTAAAATAACGATATTTAGCGGACAATATATTTCGGATCAAGACGATTACGCATAATCGCTCTGAATATGACAATGGCATTACATGTAATGTCTTTGGAATATGACGACCATAATATAACTGTGGTGACTACTTCCCGTAAACGTAGCGTAGGACACCCTATGACTAGGTGGAGCGACGACATTCGCAAAGCGGTGGGTACTAAGTGGAAACAAAGAGCCGAAGATCGGGCTCAGTGGCGTGTCTTGGGGGAGGCCTACGTCCAGCAGTGGACTGATACCGGCTGATAATGATCATGAATACTTCCCGACAGATCGGTTCCATTGGCGAAGTGTTCGCGTAACTAACATACAAAAAAACGGTCTCTAAAACTTATTAGATGAATAAAACACCATTATTACAAAATTTACTTTACGAAAAATTACGGCTTTGTTTTTTTGCAAAGGTAATTTTGCGAAAAATATTGTAATATTGATTTGGATTGACAGTTAATTTACAAAAGATTGACAACAAATCTCTACCTGTTTTGTATTCAACTCAAGTCTCGGGATTTACAAGATTTTAGTAGGGTAAAAGTACCAAATATTGATACTGCTCAATGTATCAGCACCCGAGTTTTTAGGGTTATAGGGATAGATTCGCCATGTCTGTCTGTCTGTCTGTCTGTTTGTCCGTCCGTATGTCACAGCCATTTTATTCCGAAACTGTAAAGACTACAGAATTGAAACTTGGTAGGTAGATGTATTCTGTAAACCGCTTTCCGATTTTTATACAAAAATAAAAAATATAAAAGTTTAAGGGGGGCATCCCATACATGGAACTGAAACAAAAAAAAAAATTCTTCAAACCTACACGTGTGGGATATCTATAGATAGGTCTTTAAAAATGACATTGAGGTTCCTAAAATCATTTTTTCTCAAAGTCAATCATTCAAAAGATAGGCGTCTAAAGTGGTAAAATGTGTGTCCCCCCCCCCCCGTCCACCCCCCCCTCCCCTCTAACTTCGAAAGTAAGGGAGTGAAAAATCTAGAAAAAATATATTCTGTAGATCTCAATAAAAACTTTCAATGAAAATTAGTTTGAACGAGATACAGTCAGCAGTTGTTAAGATATAGCGACCGCAAGTATAACTTTGTATTTCATACAAACACTATGAAAAACAAAGTTATTTTTGTAGTTGTTAAAAATCATAGTTATAGATGTGCTTTTTTTAGAAACGTGTTTTTTTCGGCATTTCACGCCATCTATGAACGCTTAGTTAGGTAAACGTCCCATAGATGGCGTTATATTGAAATGTCGATCCCTAACACCTTTGTTAGACGTTAGATGGCGTTATAAGAAATAAAATGTTTAAAAATTATTTTTTTGCTGGCAAAAACTGATAGTGGAATTTTTTGCTCGATCTTATAAAATACTGTAGTGTGGTACGGAAACCTACGAGTGCGAGTCCGACTTGCACTTGGCCAGTTTATTTTTCTTTAACTAAGACTCCGCGCGATTATTGTATTTCGCCAATGTCATGTTTTTATTAAATTATACAGTTTCTCTAATCTCGTACTCATTTTTATCTATATTAAATAGTTAGTAATATACATTTTTGCTCAATAATAAATCAAACTCAAAAATAATAAAAATAATAACTCAAACGTGCTGCTGTGTTACGGAACCCTACGAGTGCGAGTCCGACTTGCACTTGGCCAGTTTATTGACATTTTTTATAAATAAAACTGTAAGTTTCTTGATCATGATTTTTTCAACTACAATATACATTAAATAAATTCCTGCGACATACGACGCAGCTAATGTCATGTGATATATATCTATATGACCAACTACTGGTTACCCAAAAATATTCTGAAAATTTTTATCGAATTTTTATCGAGTGCATAAAAAATAAGTTCAAAAACTAAAACCCGACTACGGAAATATCACGCTCTAAAAAGTATGAAACAAGAAAATATTCTCATCTGAGATCGCTATGTACAAACTATTCTATATTTATCGTGCATTATATAAAAAACTTACTTTTAATAAATATTTTATTGTATTTCATTTGAATGGTCGTAAGTATTTCATACATATTCTTAGTGGTGTTCAGTGGATTTCCGTGGTCGTATCCTACTTTTCAGAATGTATTGTTTTGTTATGGTAGGTGACATACGACCACGGCTATCCTCTGAGCACCACTAAGAATATGTATAAAATACAATAAAATATTTATTAAAAGTAAGTTTTTTTTATATAATACACGATACATATAGAATAGTTTGCACATAGCGATCTCAGATGAGAATATTTTCTTGTTTCATACTTTTTAGAGCGTGATACTTCCGTAGTCGGGTTTTAGTTTTTGAACTTATTTTTTATTTAAAGTATTTAGGGGTTTTTGCATAAATGTAACATGCTTACATGTCAACATACTTACACACAATCATAGCGATCAAAAACACACAACCCTCCCTATTACTTCTTTGCAACGCCGCGCCGTGGGGTAAAAAATAGTTTTCTTTGACTTCGACGACATATATCTCGCAAACGCTACGTTTGACAAAAATATGAGGTATCAAACCCTACCTTCATTTTAAAATCCCTATTTAATGATACCACACACGATGGGGTAGGGGGATTTTTTTTTTTAGTTCTTGACTTCGTACCCTCTAGGGGGCGCCACATTCAATTTGTTGTGACGTCACATAGCCTATAACCAGCAGACAGATAAGACGCGTCTAACGACATCTAATTTGTTAAATTATGATAAGTAGTTTAGAAGTTATGAGGGAACAGATTAACATGTCATACAAACATATATAAATACATACATACCCACATACCGCTCAAAAACATAACCCTCGTTTTTGCTTCGCCGTAGTCGGGTAAAAAGATGTTTTTGTCGAAAACTGATACTGTGTATATATTGGTTTATTTTGTTTGTTTATGTTTATCAGTGGCTTTACAATATTATACTCTTGAATTGCTATTTTATAGAGCCTTTTATTTATTTCCGGTGGCGTAATCGGGAGAACGGTCGGCTTTGATGCCGTGGTACCGAGTTCAAACCGCAGTGCACCAATGAATTTTTCTATGAAAAAATTTAAGTGCGCTTCTCACAGTGGCCCTCCGGTAAAAGAAAAACATCGTTATGAAACCAAAAAACCCCGCATGGTGGTAGGACACTATCTAGTGTCCGCCTGGCCAGCTACCTCCCTCAAGTTCAATCAATCTGTCGCCAAACATTGAATGTGTTCCGGCAGCTATCCTTGAGGGCCAGTTCTCATTCTAGGCCTAGCGTGCTTACCATCTTCGACCGCATCATCACTTACCAACAGGTGAGATAGTGGTCAAACGCTAGCCTATAAGATATTTAAAAAAAATTAAAGAGTGTATATTTCATCCATAAAATTAAATAAGAAATACTTACCCATAGATAATTCCACGGCAAAAGTGAAATTGCCTAGTAGAGGTTTTGTGAGCAGGAGGAGACAACAATAAACAAGCCACAATGTAACATCAATATATTAATTAATTAATTGTAAGCTGTGACTAGAATTAAGCTTTATTGGGTCAATAAACATTATTTAAATTTATTATTTTTATAAGATCGTCGATAAAAACGGACTTGAAATGCCGCACTAGTCATTTTCAGTACCAAGTTTGAGGTGTATGTCTTAGCACATGAGTAAAGAAAAGAAACAGAGACAAAGCTTCATACACCTGCGCTGTAATGATGACGTGACGCGCGTGTGTGCCTGAGCACTAGCGGCCTGTGTGCCGCCTGTCACGTACGGAGTGAAACCGGTTTATAGTGGCTCGGCTGGTGCTTTAACACAGGGCTGTCGCTCGCGACGCGTCTCGTTATATTATATTATTTTTCATCCTATCTATTTGAAAAGTGAATTCCTCGATAAGTGCGCGCAAAGTAGGTCTTTTCCGCCCTAGGACGGGAAAATGATATTTTAATTTTCGGCTTATAAATGTTATTTTGTAGTGACCTGACTAAAGAGGTTCAATAAAATTCCTTGATATTTCATAACATTATATGACATTTCATGACATTGCGTGACATTTCATGACAATTCGTGACATTTTGTGACATCTAGTGACATTTCATAGCATTTCATGTAATTTATGACATTTCATGACATTTCATGACATATGACGCATCATGACATTAAATGACATTTCGTGACATCTCATGACATTGATCGTTGATGACAATGATGAAGCTTGAAAAATAAAAGAGAAGGTCATGTTTACTTGAAGGAGGATTTTATTATGATGAAGATTTTTCTTGTTTTTTTTGTACCAACCCTACAAGAATATGTAAACGTTTTGTCCGTTCCTTAGAAGGTTTGTCTCTATACCCTTTCTTTACTCGTGGTCTTAGCTTAACTAGCCAATTAGGTATAGTAGAGCCGTGTGTCCACCAACGACGTCACCGGGACGTCAACTAGAACGAGATGACGGCGCCGAAGTAGCGATACATATGTACAATACATATGTATCGCTACTTCGGCGCCGTATGTATGGCCGGTTGCTGAATTGGAAAAACTACATGTTCCACTTATTTCTCCAGAAATAATAGGGCGAGTGCGTCAGCCTATTGACGGGGTGCTGTTCCGACCACATCTCGGAGGTCTCAGTGCTCGACCCTCAATCCTGGCCGTTCTCAACTCGTGCTGGAGTGAGCGTCCTGACAGAAGACCGGACTTGAGGCTGGTCAGACTGAGGCTGAAGGATATGCATGCTGGAATGTAAGTTGTCGTCAATGTTATTGTCAATCAATTTGTTGCTGTACATTGTTTTAACAATCCAAAATTTTACCGTACCGAGGGACTCTAAACCACGTCTCCTGAGAAACATGCCCGGCGCTGTACCAAGTCAGATATTAGCAACAATGCCTTCCTCTGTTCTTCGTGCACATCAAGCTCGACATTAGAAATTCGTGTTTTCATGTAGTTGTTTCTAGTTCCATTATGTTTACGTGGTATAAGAGTGATTACCGCATCTCCCTTTTTATATCGATGGCCGAAAGTAATAACTTGCATTTCACCATTGGTGGCGCCATTTGTAACAACTATTTAGAAGAAATCTAAAATAATTACAGATTTCTGTGATTTCAAATCCTTCGAGAGATATTGCACTGCTTAAATCAAATCAAACAAATTGTATATACCGATGTACAAAAATACAATGCGTAGATAACACTTATAAAAACCATAATATTCAATTAATTACTATAATATAATATAATGAATTACAATCGTGGGGTCAGCAAGCACGTGGTTTTGTTGAGGAGCTATCTAGACGCCTAAACGATGTCTCCCACGACCAAAGAGCTGGCGGTTACCTCGGGCAACGCATTAGTTTCGCGATTCAAAGAGGTAATGTCGCCAGCTTATTGGGTACTCTACTAGCAGACAGCGACCTAAATTCCATTTTTTATTTGTAGTTTTTATTTTAATTATTAGTCATAGTTAATATTTTAGTGTTATTATTTTATTTAATTGTAGGTACTTGGTATTGCAATAAATATATTTTAATTCTAGTTATAAAGTTGAGTAAAAATGAATTACTACTATTTATGAGTACTTAAAAATTCTCAAGTGAAATGCCAGTCTGTACCTTTATTGAAAGAGTTTTATCAAACCCTAAAAACTTATCTAAGTTGGTTAATTTTAGCTAATATGATTTATTTATTTTATTTATTTTTATCTTTAATTGCGAATACAGGTCAAAATATGGTCTTTATAAAAATTGTATAACGTGCAGCTGTATTCCACCACATGGCATGCAATATAATAATATAGGCACAAGAAATCAAAAAAGAAAGAGAAGTTGTTAATCTTTATACAATTAAACAATTACATTTACTAAATAATTAAGGTCAATATTTTTAATAATGTGAATATGTGGGGAATATCAAAATGATAAAAACCCTTAACTTAATTAATGTCAATATCTAAACTTTTTACATAATTCTAGGCGATGTCAAGTTATAATTGTTCTGCCTAGACCGCGAACAAATTCAGTCTTAAAATTTGGTACTTATAAATTTCGCGTGGAAATTTCTAGTCGTCTTATTTGTTCTAAACTTAAGGTGATGGAAGTCATGTTAAATTAAATAGAGTATTATATCTATTGTTGGTTCGAAATGGCGCGTTGGAACTAATTTATGATTTGTTACTCTATGATTAAGATAGTTTAAAAACTAAAACAACCGACTTTCATGTCGCGCCACACAGTAGCAAGTTTGAGACGTTTATCATCATATCTCTGGAGATACTTATCAGATCTCGATGAAATTACAATGGGACCACCTTGAAAATATACCCTATCAATAAAAAAAAAAATTATTCGAATCGGTTCACAATTGACGGCGTAATCGCGTAACATACATATAAAAAAAACACATACAGACGAATTGAGAACCTCCTCCTTTTTGGAAGTCAGTTGAAAGTATATAGAAAATTCACAATATGAAAGACTATTTTTTTTATACAAAGAAAGAAAGAATATAAATTTATTGAGGCAATCACACTTTGACTGCGGCACTTTTTCGCATATTTTTTATTTTTTTAAATTTTTTTTTGTAATATTTTTTTTCCAAAACTATAATCGAACAGCAGAAGGTCACACGCACCCGTTGTGAAAAATAAAAATATTAAATTTATTTTTTAATTTTACTTCCGATACCAAAAATCAAAAACGCACGGTGTGTCTTTTCAGCAGGGAACAAGTTAAGACCTAACCGTATACTAGTAAAAGCATAATAAAAACAATAAAAAAGTATTATTCTAAGTACTCGTGGAAAGCCCCTACATAAAAGTTGAATAAAAAAAAAAAAAAAGTACTCGTGGTGCTAAATTTGTCTATCTCAGTACTAAAAGTTCAGATGTTCAATTGAACGCTGATTTTCAGATAGACAGAAATATGAATATGTATACATAATACGCGAAAGAGGTATGTCATAATTTTAGTCTGTGGTAAGTCGTCTCTGCCTACCCCAACGGCAAAAAGGCGTGATAAATGATTTGATACTTTTATGTGTGTATGTATGTACGTGTATATAATAACAGGAAGACCAATATCTTCGACAACATGCTGGCTCTGATGGAGAAGTACGCATCCAACCTGGAAGCTCTGGTGACTGCCAGGACAGAACAGCTGCTGCAGGAAAAAGGGAGGACTGATGACCTTCTTAACAGGATGTTGCCAAGGTTAGTAATAAGCCAACAGTGTCAAATGATATATATATATATTTAAAATTATTTATTCCATATTCCTGTAACTGAACATATTTGAATAATTATCTGAAGATATAAACATTCTATTCGAAAGATAATAACAATCAAGAATCAAGAATCAAAGCATTTATTAGTAGGCAGTATAAATATACGCACATATACACGTCAAAATCATAAATCATAACCAATTATCAAGTAAACATAGCAAAAGCAGAATTTAACGCTTTGAATTAGAAAAAAAAAAGTAATGATCCATTCAGCTGTCATCCAATCGTTTACGTCAGAATATTAAAAAAAAATTAAAAATAAATTGTGTTGCAATGTTATTGAAACTTCTAATGCAAATAAACACTTGTATATAACAGCAAAAAGAAAAGTGTATTTTGGAGTACCTATGCACAGTGTTTATGCTGTCAATTTTCCGCACATTTTTTAACGAACTCAATTAACCGGAACAGGCCTGTCGCACTCCGTGCGGTAGCTATGAAATTGCTAGTACCTCCACGGCAGACAGCGGGCTACAAGTTTAGTCAGTAGTGTCACGTTTACTTTACTATTCAATCTGTTTTCTCACAACACTCAACCTTACAGTAAGAGATAGCTGATGGCCCGCGAGCTGATCGAGTGACATAGACTCTCGCTGCGCGTACTTAACTACTTACGGTGCATTTTACGGTACGCAACACGCGTTTCCTAGTTACTATTAGTTTATTCTGTGACGCAAATTCAAGGTCGCATCCGAGGCGTGTAGCGTATTTTGAACGATACCAACGTTGTAACTAGGTTTAATCTCGCATTTTTGCTCGCAAAGAGTGCATCTTCTGTATTTGTACTATTTATTATTCTGCAGCCGGATGACAGCTAGAATATACATTACCCCATCTCTATTAATAAAATTATGTTATTTTCTAGTACCGCTCAGAGCGTTGTCGCTTATGTCGGTAATAATTGCGTATAATATTTTCTGTACAATTCAAGATTATTGCTAACCATAGGGTTAGCAGGTTGCTGTAAGACGGAATTAAAACTTCATCATCGTTAGAAAAATATCAGTGCACTTTTAGAAATATCGTGCATGGTCGTGTCGTCATTGATAAAATAACTTTTCATTGATTGGTTGTTTGCTTAACAGTAGCACACCTTTACTTATGTGACAGTAGTTTTTACCATATTTTAATGTTTTTTTTTTTTTATTTGCTTACATTGTTTAAAAAATATTACATTATTAATTAATTAATAAGTATTCGATTTCTTTATTAATTTACTATGATTTGTCACGGAATATCAAATTTTGATAAAGAGCTTTTTTATGTTCGAAATACGTATACCTACTAATTACAAAGAATATTATATGTTTGCTAAAAGTAAAAATTTAGTATAATAAACACAATTTACTAATACTATTGTAAATCTATGTTACCAGGACCGTAGCAGAGGCTTTGAAACGTGGTGAGAGAGTGCAAGCGGAGAGTTTCGACTGCGTCACTGTTTACTTCAGTGACATAGTGGGGTTCACCAAACTGGCTGCTACCAATACACCTATGCAGGTATGATTACTAATAAACTGTGTCTTATGCATGTTTGCACTAAACATAAGAATGGCTACGAATTTTGAAAATTTCTTAAACAAATTGACTGACCATTTGGTATTTGACCCGAAGGACAGACGGACAAATGGACAGACGGACAGACGGACTGACAGACAGGCGGACAACAAAGTGATTCTATAAGGGTTCTTTTTAACCGACTTCACAAAAAAGGAGGAGATTCTCGAATCATGTGTTTTTTTTTTTTTGTGTATGTTACGCGATTACTCCGTCAATTGTGAACGGATTCAAATGATTCTTTTTTTATAGGTAGGGTACGTTTCCGAGGTGGTCCCATTTTAATTTCATCGAGATTTGATTAGTATCTCCAGAGATATGAAGATACCGATACCTACCTCAAACAGGAGAATGTAATGGTTTTAGAAGAAGAGTCCCAAGAAGATTACACACAATGGAGGTTGCTATTGCATATACTTTTGAAGACTAAAAAATATGACCATGAATAATGTTTTTACATCTTTCTTCACGTTGATTTTGGTTTTGTACAGATATTCTTACGGTAACTGTGAGCGAGATAGAAACAAAGGTGGGGAGAATTAATTTGTCTTCACAGGAATGTTCTACCAGGCAAAGTCTTGTTAGGGTGCAACGTTTTTGATACCTGATATTTTTTGACATGACATGACGTTTGGCGAAGATGGCGGCCATATGCCTGTGATTAATGTTAATAATCGCAAATAATACTTTTTAATATTCATTTTGGAATACAACTCGTCCGTGTTATAAAAGTATTTGGAATTATTGTAATAAAATTGACAATTAATTATCGTGTGTGTCAGATGCTTTTATTCTACAGGGCTATTTTGGACATTTTCCTTTGATACCTTGATGACATCATTATGACTAGTGGATATTTTCACTAGCGCGGCATTTGAAGTCAATTTTTTAGGGTTCCGAACCCAAATGAACACTTTCTGAGACTTTGCTGTCCGTTCGTCCGTCCGTCCGTCCGTGTGTCTATATGTGCGCACTTTACAGACCTGTATCTTCTTAACTGTAATAGGTACATACTTGAAATTTTCAAAGTATATATCCGTCAGTGTATAACGGCCCAGACACGGAATTTTATAGATGCATGTAATTTAATTAAAACTTGTTTTACACTAATAAGGGTAAAATAAATTATTAAAAAAAAAACCCGACTTCATAACCACAAACAGGCACTTAAAAGCGAAAAATAATATACTTAATATAATTATTGTAAGCGCTACCCACTTATCTATTTGAAGTCGGTGCCAGCCAAGTCTAATAGGTAGTAGATAGATACTACATACATAGTATCTATTTACTATCGAATAGACTTGGCTGGCATCGACTTCAAATAGATAAGTGGTTTATTAAAAACTTTTAATCACTAAAAATATACTTATTTAGAAAAACAAGCGTTAAAAGTCATTATGTGTCATGGAAAATACAAAACATACATGCCCAAATTCAATTTTCCTACCGTTTCATGGAGTTAACAGTACAGTATAGTACAGTACATTATAGTAAAGTATAATACAGTACAGTAGTCTTACATTCTGACTCCATCCATCATAAAATGGTACCATAATATTGCAAATATTGCAATATCTCCAAATTTAAACAAGTATGCCAAATTGCCGCTTTATCAGATCTTGAGAAAAGATTTTATTTTTAAATAGGATGTTCGGAAAACTAAAATTTAGTTCAGTGCTTGTACCTAGGCTGTAGAATCCAGAAAGATAAAAATAGCTATTCGTAAATGTCGGAATGTGGTAGCATTCGTGACTTAATATTGTAACTGTCGTAGCATACGCAGATGGTTACGAAACCAACGGAGCTGAAGCTCTCGTAGCGTGTAGCGCTTTATCGTAGCCATGATCGTAGCTACGAGTACATCGCTCGGGCGCAACTTATACCCTAGTTTATAATTTAAGATCGTTAAAATTTTTATAATTTTCAAAATAAATTAATAAAAAAATTAAATAACAATACAAATAATATTAAAAGTCTTTATTCTGAAAAGGCAAAACATTACAAAATTGCGGCCAAAAATGCGCGGTAGTCATTTTTAGTAGCAAGTTTGAGGTATTTATCTCCATATCTCTGAAGATATAAAAAATCAAGTCTACAATTGACAAAGATATCGATGAACATACATAAAAAAGACATACAGACGAGCTTAGAACTTCCCTTTTTTAAGTCAGTTAAAATTTTCTATTATAAATTTTCTGAGACAGATATTATAAAAGACTCCCAGTAGCCAGATATTGCATGCGAAATGATGAAATTGCGCTGCAAACGGCAAATGGATGCTTGACAATAAACTAAGGAAAACTGTAAGCGATGTGTAAACTATTTCTTAGCAAGTATTCTCTGAAAGTGCGATGTTCTTTTTATTATTCTGCCGTATCTTTTGAAAAAAAAAAGGGTAATTAGGATTACCGGCACGTATCATCCGATACGTGCCGGCAATCCTATACCTTTTTGCACAACAATCATATGCCAAGATGGCGTCGACGTGTATCTCAGATCATTAAAATCACGCCACGAGTACTATAATTGACTTAGAGGTACATAATCGTCACATAACCTTTAGTGTTTGTGGTATGTATATATATATGTATATAGGTAACTTACAATACATACTAAAACTTTAACTATTGGTAACTTATCAACAGATTTAGGCAACAGGCAATTATTGAGCGAAACGGGGTGTAATATATGCGAAAACGATACGGTGAACCTTATTGTAGTACGAGTTTGCCTATAGGACTTAGTTAATATACTTATACAAAGACTTAGACCATTCACAAAAGGAGATTCCTTTCACCTATCCCTAGTAATGTGAGGTGGTTGTGCCCTTTAGAGAACTTCGCCAAAAGTTAACGTACAAATACGAGTAGCAACACGGATATGCTTTGTTATAATTCTAAGAACCAGTTTAATTTGATAAAGTTTCCTATAGTATTCGATAACGGAATGTGAATTTGTAGTGTATTTGGCAGCCACATTTATTTAATAGGTTATCAGAGAGTCTTGTCAGACACTTTGATAGATGAATGAAAACGAGCTGTCCAGGACAACTGCCGGAACACATTAGATGTTTCGCAAAAGATTTTCCAACTTGAGGGTAGGTAGCTGACCATCATCATCATAATCAGCCAGTATCAGTCCACAGCTGCACAAAAGCCTCTCCTAAGACACGCCACTGAGCTTGATCTTCGGCTCTTCTTTTCCAGTCACTGCCTACAGCTTTACGAATGTCGTCGCTCCACCTGGTCACAGGGCGTCCTTTGCTACGTTTGCCGATTTGCGATCTCTACTCTAGAACCAGTCTACCCCAACAGTTATCGGTCCTCCGGCAGATACAACCAGGCCACTGCCACTTCAGTTTGCTAATCCGTTGAGCTAGGTCGATGACTTTGGTTCTCTGGCGAATTAATTCGTTCCGGATTCGATCCCCCAGGGAAACTCCGATCATAGCTATTCTCATAACTCGCTGAGCTTCAAGTCTCGGCTCCGTATGTCATAATGGGTAGGACGCACTGAGACTTTTAGTATAAGAATATAGAGTCAATCTTTAACTATTAGTAATAGTCAATCTACTACTTATAGTAAAGTATCGTATATTGTTTATTTCACACTACTATACAATAAAAGAGCACTTAGCGAACTGTGCGATGTGGTACGCTACACCTTCTCCTGTGATCAAGTCTGTCAATAAAATAGCGTCGTTTGTTTCAGGTGGTAGAAATGCTGAATGACCTTTATACATGCTGCGATGCCATTATATCCTACTACAACGTCTATAAGGTATGCACTATTATTTATTGAATTATAATAGATAGTAAAGAATAAAAACTATTGCGATGTTTATCAATGATACATTCGTTTTTCTTTTTTCCCTCATTTTAAAAAAAGCTTCTCTAAAAGCAATGTGGGTTGCACATTACAATACCCCTTCAACTAAGCTAAACATGCTTGTGTCTGGTCTGGAGTGGGTTCTCGTCAATAGTGCTATGGGTAGGGATCGAACATTATAAATAAAAAGTAAAATGTCCCTTTATTATCACCAGAAAAAATAATAAAAAAAATAATAAAAATAATTTCGCTATTATTTTCGACTTAGGTTTAGTTAGTGTCAAATAAATTTTAGGAACCTTTTTTTGACTCAGGAATATTCTTTATGGAAAACCACTCGCCCGGGGGAGCGAGATAGTTATATCGGACTCACTCAGTGGCGTAGCGTGGGGGGGGCCGGCGGGGCCATGGCCCCGGGCAGCACACGTAAAGGGGCGACAGCAAGACGTGATTTATGTTGATATGTTATAAAATAAAAAATAATCTTAAACTCTTAATCGCACTTCGCGCTTACACAAGCCGCAATGCGCAGGCGTTTTGGGCGGCGGCGTTTTCAGTGTTCAGATTCAGTTGTTTTCTTACCCTTAATCAAATGCAAAATAACTTTATCGCTTGACTTTCGTTTCAGCTTAATTATGAAAAATTTCGCGCTCGCTTCGCTCGCATACTACTATTTTAGGTCGTATACGCTATGCAGTAATGCATAGCATAAAAATGTTTTACTTTTTAGTGCTTTACGTGAAAATTTCGTGCTCGCTACGCTCGCAAACTGAATTAACCTTACCTTATCATCTGTTGCTGACTTAAGTTGATTTACGGGAAATCGTTGCCATATATTATACATATTTTTACATAGCATGAAATTTATTTATTACTTGTAACTGTAAGAAATTGAATTTAGTTGAAACGTTTATGTAAGCTTTTAAATGTTTCTACCTAAACAAGAAGTGTCCCGCGGCTTCGTTCGCGTTAAGAACTTCTTTCATTTACTTAAAACTTTACTTTCGTAAAAATTTTACTATCATAAAATCGCATAGAAAAGAATAATCCAAATTGGTCTACTCGTTTTTAAGTTATTGCGTATAAGAGAAAAAGAGATTTTTTTAAAAAATCTCGAAAAACCATGTTGATTTTCAGACTTTGTTACCCCATTTCTCCTCTTAGGGACGGAATTTCGAAAAATCCTGCAACACGGTTTCACTAATTTATTTACAGAACTACTACTACTATTAAATATGACTATTTAATCTTGTTTCTCCATAAAAACTGTGAACCCCTGTTTCATCCCCCAAAGAAATTAATTTCAGAAAAAACTTTCTTAGCAGATACTAACGTCGATATAACTATCTGCATGCCAGCGCAATCCAAAACAATATTGATTTTCAGACTTTATTACACCACTCCGCCCTCTAAGGAGTGCGATTTCGAAAAAGCCTGAAACACGTATTTACTTGTTTATTTACTTGTGTGAACTCTTGTTGGGAAGTGAAGTTTAAAATAAAGAAGACAATCTAATCTCGTTTCTCCATACAAACTTTGAACCCCCGTTTCAATCCCTTAAGGGGTGATTTTGGAAAATCCTTTTTTAGCGGATACCTGCGTCATAATAACTATCTGCATGCCCAATTTCAGCGCAATCCCTAACAATATTGATTTTTAGACATTTTTACCCCATTTTAACCTTTTAGGGGTGGAATTTTGAAAAAGCCTGAAACACGTATTTACTGTTTTATATACAGTAGTACTAATATAAAGTTTCGAATAAAACAGACTATATAATCTTGTTATTCCATACTAACTTGGAACCCCCGTTTCACCCCCCTGAGGGGTTAATTTTGAAAAATCCTTTCTTAGTACACCCCTACGTACTAAGACAAAATACCCTCGCAATTTCAAGTCTCTACGACAGTGGTTTAGACTGTGCGTTGTCTCTAAGTCAGTCAGTATGTCAGGACAAAGATTCTTATAGTATTAGACTAAAAGTGCCTCGCGGCTTCGTCCGCGCTAAAAACTTATTTTATTTACTTAAAACTTTTCTTTTGTAAAAATCTTTCTATCATAAAAGACATCATAAAAGAATTAACAAAATCTGTTCACCCGATTCCATTTTATCACGTGACTAAGGGAAATAGGGATTCATAATTATAAAGGCCGAAATACAGACTATCTCATCTTGTTTCAACGTAAATACTTTGAATCCCCGTTCCGTCTCTTTAACAGGTGAATTTTCAGAAAATCCTTTCTTAGCGGATACCTATGTCATAATAACTAACTGCATTCAAAATTTCAGCGCAATCCGAAACAATATTAATTTGCAGACTTTGTGAACCCTTCTTAGGGGTGGCGTTTTGAAAAAGCCTGAAACTCGTTTTTACTTATTTATTTACAGAAGCACTTGTGTGAAGTTTCGAATAAAAAGACTATCCAAACTTTCATCCCCTTAAAAGTATATTTTGAAAATTTCTTTCTTAGCGGATACCTACGTCAAAATAACTATCTGCATACCAAATTTCAGCGCAATCCAAAACAATATTGTTTTATATATATATTATAACAAGGTGTGAAAATCAATATTGATTTTCACACTTTGTTACCCCATTTCACCCTCTTAGAGGTTGAATTTCAAAAAAGCCTGAAACACGTATTTACTTATTTATTTACTAAAGCAATTGTGTGAAGTTTCGAATAGAAAAGACTATCTAATCTTGTTTCTTCAAACAAACTTTAAACCCCCGTTTCATCCCCTTAATGGTTTAATAAAAAAAATCTCAGAGGGAACTAACGTCGTTATCTGCGTGTAAAATTTCAGCGCAATCCGAAACAATATTGATTTTCAGACTTTATTACCCCATTTCACCCAGTGGAGGAATTTAGAAAAAGCCTGAATCACGTATGTACTTTTTTTTAACTGAAGCACTTGTCTGAAGTTTCGAATAGATAAGATCGTATAAACAACTAAAATAACCGACTTCAAATGCCGCGATATTAATTTTCAGTACAAAGATTGAGGTGTTAATCTCCATATCTCTGGAGATACCAATCAGATCTCGATAAATTACTACGAAACAACCCTTGAGATATCTCCTTTCCAACAAAAAAAATCGGTTCATAAACGATGAAGTTATCCGCGAACAAACATAAAAAAATACATACATACGGTTGAATTGAGTAACCTCCTTTTTTGAAAGTCGGTTAAAAAGACTTTCTAATCTTGTTTCTCCATACAAACTTTGAACCCCCATCCAATCATCCCCTTAAGGGGTAAATTTGACAAAATCCTTTCTTAGTACACCTTTACGTACTAAGACAAATATACCCTCCAAATTTCAAGTCTCTACGACCAGTGGTTTAGGCTGTGCGTTGTCTGTCAGTCAGTATGTCAAGACAAAGATTATTATAGTATTAGATAAGGGGGCGGCAAAATTTGCCTCAGCCCCGGGCGGCACAATCCCACGCTACGCCACTGGACTCACTGCCTGAAGGGTAGCATACCATAGCTTATCATAAACCTGGGGTTAGCCGTCCTCCATCGTGGTAGGGCAAGGTGGGATCAGGCTAGATTCGGGGCAAGATAGTAAGTAGACTTTCTTTCCCCAATGAACAGACCCAGATGGACGAGATAGCGGGTGCCTCTTTCATTTTCTTTTTAATTAAGCGTGACTACTCGCCACCACCCGACGTTCAGTGGTAGACCTAATAAAGAATAGGTGGCAATAGCCGAATGGATAAGGCATCGGCATGGCGATCGACAGGTCGTGAGTTAGGTACAGTCCCCACCTGATACACTATTGACGTGAACCCAATCCAGACACAAGCATATTTAGCTTTGCTGTAGGAGTTCACAAGGCTACTAGTAATGTGCAACCCACATTGCCAGTAAGCATTTTTTTTTAAATAAGATCATGCGGCATCGATTGAACGCCGAACGACTAGGCGGTGCTGGTCGGGTGCCGAGTGTCTATAATGAGTAGGATAACCTTAATTGTACCAATTTGAGGTGCGCCTTCATTTCATGTTCCAGTCGTTTACGGAATTACTTTATTTCTTGCAGGTGGAAACCATAGGCGACGCCTACATGGTTGTAGGTGGTCTTCCAGAGAGGTGTTCCCGCCATGCGGCTGAAGTGGCCTCTATGGCTCTGCATATTTTGGAGGCTGTGCCCAAGATACGGACCTCGAGGCTGAATATAAGGATTGGTACGTTGCAATTATTTATTACTCTTGAACTAGAATTTCTTTAGGCGCACTGGAGTGACATTTGACGGAAGTTACGTAGCGACACGGTCTGAAGCAGTGGAAGTGACATAAGCGTCATGTTATATTTTATATTTTATATTTTGTATAAACGCCCTCTATTGTAGAACGGCGTACGAAGACGTATTCGCTATCATTCGGGCAATCGTCCTGCTTAGTTCAATAGATGGAGTTGTACAAAAAAAAATTGTGATGCTGAGAAATAAATTGAATGAACTTGGAAGCTCCACTTCCAACGCGTAGCATTCTACGCACCCTCTTTTTTAACCGACTTCAAAAAAAGGAGGAGGTTACTCAATTCGACCGTATATATATATATATATATATATTTTATGTTTGTTCGCGGATAACTTCGTCGTTTATGAACCGATTTTGATTATTATTTTTTTGTTGGAAAGAAAATATCCCAAGTGTAGTACCATGTTAATTTTATCGAGGTCTGATTAGTATCTCCAAAGATATGGAGATAAAGATCTCAAAATTGGTACTGAAAACTAATAAAGCGGCATTGAAGTCGGTTCTTTTTTAGTTTTTTAAACGATATTATTGTTTTACCATTATCTGACTTATTGGTGAGATAGAGGCACAAAAATAGGAATAATAAATATTCCTATTTCTGTGGATAGAGGTCAACTGCTTCTTTATGTTCAGTTATAAAGACTCAGTTTTAGTAACAAGTTTTGAGATGTTTATCGCCATATCTCTGGTGATACTTATAAAATACTCTTCTCTTTGGAAATTAAACCTACCAACGAAAAAAATAATCATTCAAATCAGTTTTTTTTTTATAGAACTGGGCAGCACTTGACCACTATATCACCTGATGTTAAGTGATGATGCGGTCGATGATGGAGCGCGCTTACCCAAAAGATACCTATTCACTAGCGATTTGAAGACCCCCATATTGTATTTAGCCGGAAACACAGACTCAGGCAGAGCATTCCATTCCCTGGCGGTTCGTATGATGAACGAAGATGCAAATCGCTTCGTTCGGGTAGATGGTATATCCACCATAAATCGGTGGCGCCTTTTAGTGTCTCTGGATGTCCGATAATAAAATGGGGAAGGTGGAATCAAATTATGCAGTTCCATAACACACTCTCCAAAATGTAACCGATAGAAAACCGACAAACAAGCGACTTTGCGGCGATGCGCGAGACTCTGAAGTCTCTTGCCTACAAGTAGATCATCACCAATGAGCTTCTTGGCTCTCCTCTCAATGTCTTAGTTACTTCAACTTCACAATTGGCGGAGTAATCGCGTAACTAACATACAAAAAAAAACATATAGACGAAATACGAACCTCCTCCTTTTTGAAAGTCCGTTGACAATAATTTTCTATCCTCATTTTTATCTATTTTTAACCGACTTCAAAAAAAGGAGGAGGTTTCTCAATTCGACCGTATATATATATTTTTTTTATGTTTGTTCGCGGAAAACTTCGTCGTTTATAAACCGATTTTGATTATTCTTTTTTTGTTGGAAAGGAGATGTCCCAAGTGTGGTACCATGGTAATTTTATTGAGATCTTATAAGTATCTCCAGAGATATGGAGATAAACACCTGAAAATTAATAGAGCGGCATTGAAGTCGGTTATTTTTAGTTTTTTAAACGATCTTTTTTACCAGGCATCCACAGCGGGCAATGCGCGGCTGGTGTGGTTGGAGTGAAGATGCCGAGATACTGTCTTTTCGGAGACACAGTCAACACAGCAGCCAGGATGGAGTCTAACGGAGAACCTCAGAGGATACACGTTAGTCACACCACGTATATGCTGCTCAAACAGCACGGAGGATACCGGTTCAAAGAACGAGGAGTAATTAATATCAAGGTGAGGATAGCTTTTTAGGGTTCCGTAGTCCTGACAAGGAATCCTTATAGTTTCGTCATGTCCGTCTGTCTGTCTGTCTGTCTGTCTGTCTGTCTGTCTGTCCGAGGTTTCGCTAAGAGACCGTTAATACTAGAAAGCTGTAATTTTGTGGGGGTATGTAAATAAATGACGCCGACAAAGTGCTGAAAAAATTTTTTAAAAATATTTTTTTTAGGGTAGCTCCCCTATATGAGAAGTGGGGATAAATTTTTTTTTCATCGTCTACCCCATCATGTGGGGTATCGTTGAATAGGTCTTTTAAAATGACTTAAGGATTGCTAATACCATTTTTCAATTGAATGCTCCATTTACGAAATAAACTTTAAAGTGCAGATTTTTGTTCCAGTAGGGCGTCCCCCCCGCCCCCTAAAAGCTTAAACTGCTGGCTTGAAAAATCTGGAAAAATTCGATGCGCATTTCATGAACTTTAAAGGAAAACTATAGCGGTTAACTTTATTAGTTCAGCAGTAATAGTCGTTGAACTTTGGTGTTGGATAATTTAGTACCAAATACAAAATCCTTTAAAGTGACAAAGACGGAGTACCTAGTTGCTTGTTTATAACGGGTAAAGACTTGCATTGAATAACGGGCTACTACGGAACCCTACACTTGGCCGGTTATTTTTTATGATATAGTATATATAGGTAGCAAACAAGCAAACCGCTCACCTGATGGGAAGTGGTCACCGTCGCTTATGAACACTTGCAACACTAGGTGTCACTCATGCGTTGCCGACCTGTCAAGATTCTTTTAACGCCCCTTTTGAAGGACTCGCATGTTGTAGCTCTGCGGGAAAACAGCAGACGGCAGCTCGTTTCATAATTTACAAGTGATTTCACAATTTACACAATTTACAATACTTGTTTTACAATACTCGTTTCACAATTTACAATTTACAATACACAATTTACAATACTCGTTACACAATTTACAATACTCAATTACACAATACACTCGTTACACAATACACTCGTACACTCGTTACACAATACACTCTTTACACAATTTACAATACTTAGTTACACAATTTACAATACTCGTTTCACAATTTACAATACTCGTTTCACAATTTACAATACTCGTTTCACAATTTACAAGTGTACGGGTGAAATTACTTGTTGAATCAATATGTTTGCGAAGTCAAAGTCTCGATAATGTGTGGATGAGCATGTTGTCTATAGCGAAACGTGCGATGATAAAATCGGGAGGTTCTTCAGACCACTGCCCGTTATAAATGCGGTAGAAAATACAGAGAGTTGGGAGAGGCCTATGTCCAACAGTGGACTGATACCGGCTGATTATGATGATGATGATGATGATACAGAGAGACTCCGATATCTCTACGCATGCTCAGAGGTTCGATGTTAGAGTTAAGTTCGGGGTCGTCAACAATTCTGACAGCTCTACGCTAAATCACATCAAGAATCTAGCATTTTACGAAGACCACAGAACAGAAAAACACTAAACACTGATAACAATTTATACAGCAAATTACAACCGTTGCCCACAAAATAAGGACTGCCTACATACATATCATCATCATCAGTCAGTTCCCTGTTCTGTGTTTATGACAAAAAACTCCATAAAACGCTTACGTCAAGATGTAATAAGACAGATATAAATATTTGCCCGTTGACGTAAAAGATAAACAGCTCACCTATTAATCGGGAGGTCGTCGGTTAAGTCCTAGCCGTGCACCAATGGTTTATTCTATGTGCCTCATGTTCGTCCACAGGTATAAGAAGCATATTATTTCGATGTTTCACCTGACTTGCTACCAAAAAGTAGCATACTACCATTAAAGAGAAAATCTACCGCCATAACCGTACGATGTTCCGGCAGCTCAAAGCCTTTTAAAGTCAGACTATTCTAAGCCTAGTGTGTTTACAATCTTCGATCACATCATCGCTTACCACCAGGTGAGATAGTGGTTAAACGATATAAGATATTTAAAAAAAAATCAAAAAGACTTCTGCCAGTCCGCCTGGACGGTACCACCACTTTGTCAGTTATTGAATCAAGGAATAGATTTTTTTTAGTAGAAGCTACATATAGTATTGTTAGTATAGCTGTAGTCATTAATACATACCATCTAGCAAATGAAGCCTTTTTTTATTATATATCGTATAGGCTAGCGTTTGACCACTATCTCAACTGTTGGTAAGTAATGATGCGGTCGAAGATGTTAAGCACGCTAGGCCTAGACTGGGAACTGGCTCTCAAGGATAGCTGCCGGAACACATTAGATGTTTGGCGACAATTTTTCTAACTTGAGAGTGGTAGCTGGCCAGGCGAATAATAGATAGTGGTCCTACCACCAACAACCCCCGTTGTTGGTTTTTTAACGATGTTTTCGTTCACCGAAGGGCCACTGTGAAAAGCCTAGTTTAAATCGCTCGTTATTAGTCAGGTCAGGTAAAAACTATACCTACTTTAGTGGTTGCTTGCACAACACAAGTCCACGAAAATCAAAATATAAAATTATCGACTTCCAAAAAAACCTGAAAAATAATAATCACAGCTAAAAACACTCTCAACCAAGTCACCAACCTATTATCGCCACCAATCCTAGCTTCAGCAGATGGTTCAACCGTCTGGGAGCTAGCATGCTACAGACAGTCAGACAAACACACGGTTAACCCTTTTATAACACCTTTTTGTTTGTGTCAGGAGTTTAAAATCAATATCATCAATCGTGTATACCTAAATACCTACCTACTCCTATCTGAAGCATGAATTTGAAGTCAAACAATTTATTACATTTAAATAGGAAACTACTCATAAAAACGTTTACCTCGCACACGACTTTCTCAACCTTTAATAAAGCCTTTGTGACTATCTGAAGTGTTAATAATTATACGTTTCAAGATAGGATTTTTTTATTTCTCAAAACGTAATTCATTTCTCCGTACGTGTTGCCAAGGACGTATTTATATAGTGACAAAGAGATGAAAAGCAAAAATAAATTATATATAAGTTGAAACAAATTGATAAAGTAACTTCTGTTAATTTGCTTGGGGGGTACTACCACTTTGCGATTTATTTCCTCTAATCACACAACAAAAAATTAGCACCTCTTTATAACTGACAGTACTTAATGTAAATAGGATTAAATAAAATATACAAGTGCTAAGCGTTTGTGGACTATGTAAAAGCCTTTGACTCCACTTTGAAACCCGGTCTGTTTTGGAGTCCATGCAACCAAGTGCCAAGTAGATTGGTTATACGTTCAAGTATTGAGAGGTCTGTATGACGCCGCGACTATGACCGTCCAAGCAATAAATCAGCAGACTGAACATATCCGCTTACATCGAGGAGGAGACAAGGGGACGTTATTTCCTTCAAATTGTTCACAAATTCTCTAGAGAATATGTTCATAACGCTGAACTGGAAAGAACTGAGAATACATTTAAACGGCTATTACCTCTCACACTTAAGATTTGCAGATGATATAGTCATCATGGCTGAAACCGTGCAGGACCTCCAATACATGCTGATCACTTTTGCGGATTCTTCTGCACGCATCGGTCTCCGGACGAATTTGGATAAGACCAAGATCATGTTCAACGAACATGTTATTCCGGAACCGATTGCCCAAAACGGAGTTACTCTCGTTGTTCACGAATACGTCTACCTTGGGCAAATCTTGCAATTGGATAGAAATAAAAAAAATAATATCGTTTAAAAACTAAAAAACAACCGACTTCAATGCCGCGCTATTCATTTTCAGTACCAATTTTGAGATGTTTATCTCAATATCTCTGAAGATACTTATCATACCTCGATAAAATTACCATGGTACCACACTTGGGATATCTCCTTTCGAACAAAAAAAGAATAATCGAAATCGGTTCATAAACGACGAAGTTATCCGCGAACAAACATAAAAAAAAAAAAAAAAAAAAAAAAAAAAAAAATATACGGTCGAATTGAGAAACCTCCTCCTTTTTTTGAAGTCGGTTAAAAACTTCAGGAAGGAAGTTCGCAGAAAGATACAGCTGGGATGGGCAGCATTTGGCAAACTTTGTCGAGTCTTTCATCGCCCATACCACTAACTTTGTGGTATGGTATACCAATAATGTGTTAATCAAAAAAATATCAAATCAAATATAGTGGTCAAACGCTAGCCTATAAGATATTTAAAAAAATGGTTATTCTCAAAATTTTGGGAATACAGAGTTTTACGTGCCACAGTATCTGGTAAAGGCAGACGTTCTCGCTTACCATCAGGCAAAATTTTGCTGTATCTTCTCATCATAAATTAGTTCATCTTATCTATCTAATACTATAAGAATCTTTGTCCTCACATACTGACTGACTGATAGACAACGCACAGCCTAAACCGCTGGTGGTAGAGACATGAAATTTAGAGGGTATATTGGTCTTAGTACGTAAGGGTGTACTAAGAAAGGATTTTCGAAAATTTACCCCTTTAGGGGATGAAATGGGGGTTCAAAGTTTGTATGGAGAAACAAGATTAGATAGTCTTTTCTATTCAAAACTTCTCACAAGTGCATCGGTAAATAAATAAGTAAATACGTGTTTCAGGCTTTTTTGAAACTAATAGGGTGAAATGGGGTAACAAGGTCTGAAAATTAATATTGTTTCGGATTGCGCTAAAATTGGCAGGCAGATAGTTATTATGACGTAGGTATCCATTAAGAAAGGATTTTCTTTAAATTTTCCCCCGGATACGGAACGGGGATTTAGAAAAGTTTTAATTAAAGGATAATAATAAAGGACATTTTAATTAAGGAGTTTTTAACGCGAGCAAAGCCGCGAGGCACTTCTAGTCTATATTATATTTCAAGAACGTTTAAAAAAAATTCTTAATTAGAAAACAAATCAACTTCTTCGCATACGTTTGTGTAATAAGATGTGATTAATGAACAAAGAAGTATTTTGATATACAATTTAATTACTTTCGAACAAAAATAAATTGTCAAAGGCTCTTCAATGAATTTTCTCCGATATTGAAAGCTCCATTGAAAGCTCAGTCACATTATATTTGATTTATCTTTCACAGGGAAAAGGTGAGATGAGAACATGGTGGCTTGTAGGCGAAGACCATGATAGGAGGAAAAAATCTTTTCTTAGATATCGTAAGTATTACATCAGTGTTTCTTTTATAAAGTCTGTGCAAAATGACAAAATCGAAAATAAAACCAGCACAAACCTAATAAATTATATGTAAAAAAAAGTTTAAAAACATGTGAAGAATCTCTACGTACTATCTTTGCACTATCTCATGTGACAAAAATCTGATGAGGGAAAATGCCAAATGCTAAAAACTCTACTACTAACTCTTGACTACCTGTCATAAAAATCTTAAGAATGTAACAACCTTCTAATAACATTCCAGCGCCAGATATAAACGAGTCTCGAGAGAACAACGAACCCTGGTGGTATCCAGAGCGGTCCATCGTCAACATCAGAGATCGAGCTCGGCTTTCATGCGGGGGGTCCTTGGGTCCTGGATCGGCCCTGTCCTCTCCCGGGCCCCCCGCCTGCGCCTGCTTCGTTCCCCAAAGGGATCATCACTCCGCCCCGGCTGTATCCTTCTGTGATGACTGACGTTAACCAAGACTTGCCAAACATTGTGATAAAACAATCTTCAATGAACAAACTATTACTCGACTAAATTCCAATAAAGATGTACCAAACAGAGACCCGTATAAAGAAAAAGATAGTGAACATTTTGAAAGCAAACACAAGTTAAAAACGGATCTATTTGATCATAGCCTAATTGATATGGATAACAGAAAAAGGAATCGCGTCAATTCAAATAATCACACAGTATATTTTGATAACGATGCTAATAGCGTATTAAACAGCATGTATTTAAAATTTAACGAAGACGTCATTCATGGAGGTGATAAAAAAGATGGCGTATTTTTACAAAATGTATTAGCGAATACTACAGACCAAGTAAATAATGACTTTGATGACTGTGAAGATATTAATAATGCCAAAGTTGACTGTACAATCCTTAGTAAAACTAATTTTGCTAGGAACCAATTAGATGCAGACAATTCGTCGTATATGATTAAAGGAGATTTAGGAATAGCGAGACAGAATGCTGACGAATTAAAATTTAAGGAATACAGTTTGCACAATAAATGTAATTTAGTATACGAGTGTGAAAATGGTATAAGAAATAGAGCTAAGGAAATGGCAGCCTTTCAAAGGCTGTATTGTGTGGAATTCGATCAGAATTGGGTATGAAATATTAATTAATGTTAAATTGTTGTTAACGAAAGAGGTGGTGTGACGAAATAGTAGTCCACCAGCCTAGTTAGACAGATATAGCCATGGAAACGATTCTTTGAAGGCTATGAGGAAGACCTTTGCCCAGCAGTGGAACACAACAGGTTAAGAAAGAAAAATTGTTGTTTACCGAGTACATCTTAATAAGTAGGTACCCTACTTACATAATACATAACGCTCTGATTCTAGAATGCCATTTGAATCGAATCTCAAATTGGTTGATCAAATGCTAAAATGATTGTCAACGAAACTGAGCGGTAAAATCTCGTTTGTTATCTGGGGGCACTGTAGTACCCCCGCCAAGACGCGCTAAGCGAAGCGCAACCAACCTTTTCTCGAAGTGCTTCGTCGTATTTTTGAATCCTCATAACTTGGGTTTGGGTATTATTATCGGAGAAGAGTATGACGGAAGATTAGTTGATTGTTATGTTGGTTTGCGTACTACCAGAAACTTCTAGGTGCCACATTAATTATGGATTTTTGTATATGTCTGTGTGTAATGTCTAAATATATTGTTTAATAGATGGGAAAAAAATGATAAACGACTTTTCATTAAATTGGAAATTGGCTGATAATGATAGTCTTGCTGATATTTTATATTTAAAGCCAAATCAAAACCAAAGCTATTAATACATTTTCTATTTATTATTATAATAATATATATATATAGTCCAGACGCTTAATAGACGTCACTCATGACCAAAGAGCTGGCACTTACCTCGGCCAACGGATTAGCCTAGCAATTCAACGAGGTAACGTCGCCAGCTTTTTGGGAACATTACCGGCAGACAGCTGCGACCTAGGTTCTGTTTTATATTTATTTTTAAGTTGAATATATGTACCATTTGTAAATACTAGTTGAAATAAATGTATATTTATTTTAATGAATCAAATATACTGCCTACCTACACAGAAAATAGTATCTATTTGTTCTGTGCTACCTGTTTATATAAAATTATGTTCTACTCTAATTTAATCATTTCTTATTGTCTGGACTATTTATGGCAGCTCTTTGTACTTTGAACAGTAGGTATTATTACTGAATTGTATTAAGGTAAGATCATAGCACGGTGTTTTAGATAATATTATTACTCTGCTTTTGAAAACTACGTGTAACCGGGGGACTGATATATTTTGCTCAATAATTTAATATGTAGTTAGCGGTTTTGTCATAACAATGAAATGGCTTAATTTTTTTTTAATGGCTTAATATAGGTTACTCGATATACAATAAATGGTTAGGAGCATGGCGGACCATGCCTAGTATTAATGTGCCGTAAATTAATTTTTAACATAATTTTTTTTGATTGTACACAAAACGAGAAAAACTGACGTCAAATGCCGCGCTACTCATGTTCAGTACTAATCTTTCCATATCTCTGGAGATACCGGACATATCTCGATGAAATTTTAAAGCTACCTATAGGTAGCATTCCATGTGGTCCCTTTTTTGTATGAAAGGAAATTCCTTTCATACAAAAATATAATTTTCTAAATCGGTCTAGGCGTCTTTGAGTACCTAATCGGTGGACAAATATTTAAAAAATCCGACGAATTGAGAACCTCCTCCTTTTTGGTGAAGTCGATTAAAAATGAAAACGTACTTGTTATAGTAACTTGACGATACACAGGCAGAACTAGTTCCCAGAAAAACATACGAGTAGCTTCGAGCATTTACCAATGGAGATGTTAACGCTAGGCGTACCCCTCTGCTGGCCATATAGCCATTATTGGCCATATGAGCGTGAGTAACTACGCTGTATTTTTAATACTGTGTGCGTGTTTCAAACTTGTGTGCGGGATCGTTAAAGTGAGTGTGCAATACGTGTTTACCTCGTACCCCGTAAGTATCGACAGAAAAAAATGTTTGCTGATTACAACATTAACATCTCCATTGGTAAATGCTCGAAGACGAGTAGGTATATTTTTATTGTATGGCATAAGTAGGTATTCAAATAAACCTACAAAAATATTGAATACACCATTTTTCCTTAGGTCGATGACCTTTGAAGTGGGTGTTTAGAAGCTTATTTTGAGCAAAATAGTTTATTGACAGACGATATTTGAGATCCACTGTACCTACCTATGTTCTTTCGTGAATAACTGTAGAAGTTAGAAGGCTTTACAGATGGAGGGACAGACAGACGGATGACGAACCTATAAGGCTTCCTTGTTTAACTGAACCCAATGCTTCATAAGCGTGACATTTGCCCAACTATTTATATTATTAGCATTAGAAACTGAGTCGATGGGTTTGATATGTTTTTCAATGTACATCGTGGATCGCCAATGATTAGAATCGTTGGACGCTCTCTAATCTCGAAGCACTCTGAAGAGGGAACGGGGGGTGTACTTTTCCATACAAATGTATTCCTCCGTTTTCTCCCTGGAAAATGCTTCTATACCAAAAAATGTTTCTACATAAAATCAAGGTCTGCTGGAGCTAAGCCTATTATTTCCTTTTTTCGAACAACCAATTGCAAATAGAAATATGACCCTTCAAAAATCTGAAAGAAGAGATTAGAATGCTTATATTTATTTTGTAATTGGTTGGTTAAAAAAGCAAATGATAGATAGACATAGCTACAGTAGACCTTGATTTTTTGTAGAAACAAATTTTGCTCTAGAAGCATTTTCCGGGGAGGAAATAGGGGGAATAGGGAATATGCATGATTTTATTTTAATAAGTTTATTTCACTGAATACATCCATTTAACACAGTAAAAAAATTAAATAATAGTGAAAGTGTTCAAATTAAGCTACAAAATATAGTTTTAGCATTGCAAAAATATGAGGTATCTAAAACGCTGCCAAATTTTCGCGCGCCTTTGTGGCGTCACTGTGCACGACACGGTCTCCAGAGACATAACAATTCGATGGTAGAATATAACTATGTTATTACGGAATTGTTATATATTTACATGGACACTCGCTCTGGGATCGTGCGGGTGTGCAGCAGTGTTATACGTATACGTACGGTATATTTGTTTGTTCATAAATTGAGATTATTTATTTATTTATTAGATTAGGTACCTATATGTAGTATATTCAATGCTGGACATCTCATTTTGATTCCATTCAACATGATTGGTGGTCTTAGACCATGGTCTAAGTTGGTGGTACGTATGTGATACGTTTTATTAATTTTATTCTGACATAGTTATAATATTTGTGACGTTAAGAATTTACCTACCAATATTTTGCGTAACAATTTATATAAGTGTGTGTTGTAAAGATAATTGAATAGGTACAATATAAGTACTTATTAGGTATTATAAATGTTTTATATCCTTTATTAGTACAAGTACAGGAAACAATGAAGATAATAAGTAGGTAGGTATGTACCTATACTAACTAGATGTCTCACAATATTTATTATTCAAGCAGCTCAGTTTACGGCAGCGAGATTGAATCATATTTTACGAGTTTGTTTATAGCGCCACGTATAACTCGTAAATTAATAAGCACGCACTAAATATAAGGTATTTTTTGTAAGTAAATAAAACTAACGATTCCTAATAATCACTTTATTTCGGTTTCCTGTCTAGGTAAGGACTTAAATGTTTTCTTATAAACAAGTATGGTAATTAGCGGACTTTTTTGAGCGGTTGAAACACGGAACACTACTACTAGGCACCTATTTCTAGTAGAGTTTAGTAGTTAGAAATGATATTGTTTTTAGGGTTCCGTTCCTCAAAAGGTAAAAAAGGAACCCTTATAAGATCACTTTCTTGTCCGTCTGTGTGTCACCGATTATCTCAGGAACGGGTGGACCTAGCAAGTTGAAATTTATAGCAGATATTGAGGTTCATAGTCCTTATTAGGTTTATTAAAATCAAGGTCCTGAGTCTACACGATAAAAAGATATGGGCAAATTAAGATTTTCGCGCATACTTTTAATTACTTACCGAAATTTACCTCAATTTTCTACGTTTTTAATTTTTCGGAATTTTTCCTTTAGGTACTTTACAAAATTGACAATTCTAGGTCAACCGGAAGTACCCTATAGGTTTTTGGTCGAAAACCTATAGGGTAGTTCCCGTAGACTTAGAATCATGAAATGTGGCAAGAAGCAAGGTCTTGAAGCACTTATAATGGAATAAATCTAAAACCTGTAAATATGTAGTCTAATAACAAAAAAAAGGTTACTATTACCAACTTATTATTGTAGTTGGTGCAATACATTTTTTATGGATCGAACTACAAAGTTAAGTTTGTCGTTTAACCTAGTCTAAGAAGTTGATATGGCAGACTCGGTCGGCGAGTCCAACTCGAGTTGGCCGGTTTTTTTTTATGTGAAACCACAGATTATATAATAGTTACTGCGTAACAGATACTTCACTCCCCTACAAAAACACAATACCAACGTTTATTTCAGACAATACAAGCAAAAATGTGTCTAAGGCGCTCGACCTAGCGTTGTTATTACTTCGTTCAGCGCGCAATGTACCGGCGCGCCCCGATACAGTAAAGGGTTGACTCAATAAACTAAAAAAATAGTTTACGAATTATTTTTATTTACCTCACAAAATAACATCAAAGTTCCTTACGAATTTAATATTAAGAACTTTATGTCGGAAAAGTGAATTTTACGTCGTCTTGTAATTTTAGTATCGGTAGCATAAAAAATGAAACATATTGTGCTTGTTTTTGTCAAACCCGCAAAATGACTATGAAAAACTTAAATCGTTTCTAAGATAGAATACGAATGCGCAGTTATCCCGTCATTAGAATAATAATATACGTTGCGCGCGCGTGAGCAGTGACAACCGACTGGCAGATAGTACCGGCGCAGGTGACGAAAGTTTAGGTTTAGGGTAAAAGAGGGTAATGGGGGTCACTTAAGCGAGAACTCAAAAAAAATAATAATTAAAAAGTAAATATTTATTGCAACCGCCTGTAAACATAATTTGGAAATTATAAAAGTTTAAAAAAAAAACAGATTTGACTCCCATTACACCAACGTAGGGGTAATGGATCACCCTGGGGGCAATCGGAGTCAAATAAAATCTAGCACACATCGCAAACATAACCTTTAGCTGACTCCCATCCAGTGCACTCCGCGTGAGCCCATAGTCCACACGAGGTACACCTGTACCACATCTCGTTGTTTCTTCCGAATGAAAAAGGAATTCCCATTACTTTAGCAGCATTTCTTATAGAAGAACCGCCATCAATGAGCTGTATAGCTTTATCTAGACTATCAGAAGACCAGGAAGCCTTTTCAGTTGTCCTGACGCGTACTTTCGGCATCTAGAAAGAAATAATAAAAACATGATTCAACAATAACACACAGTTGTGGGCAATAGTAATCACTTGCGGGTAATGGGAGTCACCTGACTCTCATTTCCCACAACTACACTAATGAGTAAAAAATAAAAATCAAGAAAAATCTTTAATACACTGATATAATCTGAACTGCACATCACAATTTGAAACGTCTATCTAAGTAAGTGTAAATGTCATCTTATGAAATATCTTGCAGTATACTGCAAGATATTTGGCACTTACCTTCTAATTTGTATTTACGTAAAATTACATCAGCGGAGCGCAAAAACAAAATACGGTCGTTTCTCAGTGTCGCATGGGTCGACTGGCGCGAGCCGTTCGTGGCTGCGCGGGGGCTGAGGACGCTGTTTACGCGTCGGTCTCATGTAGTGTTTCGTGGTGGTGTGGGTGACTCCCATTGCCCGCTGACTCCCATTACCCTACTTTACCCTAAATCGCAGTAGCTATGGGCGAGTGAGGGAGGCCGGTGAAACTTCTAATGGCGCGGTACGGGAGCGAGGCCGACTCACCGCGCGCATGCGAACCTCCGGTTTCACAGTATTCGATGTTCCATATCTTTCAGGCGTAACGCAATGGTTCATTACAAGGTTTTATTTTTTCATTTTGCGTTTAAAACTGGTTTTAAAATCTGTTAAAAAATATTTAAATAAATAAATTGTTTGATTGTATATGTGGACATATAAGAAGTATTGTTTGTATATACTTATACCGTACCTAGTAGATATGCTCATGATATGCTATGTTGTGCATTTATATCAGAATTGTCAGAACATCGCTTCTAATGCAAAGTACACACACAGGGCCGAAAGAACACGAACGAACGCTGAATAGAGGGAGATGGAGCAATACATCTGTACCCTTAGTACGAGTTTCCATACCAAACTCGATATCGTATATCGAGCAAATTTTGTATGAAAAACACGGAAAAACAGTACAGCGCCTCTAGTGGTTCCTACGCTTAACTAAATTTAAACCAATCAGGGAGCCAGAATAAGTCGAAAACTATGTGAGATCTGTCAAAAGCCTTTACGATAAAAACTCTTACTATGGGGCACAGTAGATATAGATGTCTTCTTTCATTTGTCATACGTTCGGCTGTGTCTACCCTGCAATGCCAACTAATGCCGGTGTGCCGCACAAATCAAGGCAATGGGCTGAGCTTGTGGCACAAGTTAAGAGCTCTCTCGACAAAACTGAAACTGGGATTACAAAACAGTGTCAACATTTTAACTACAAAACACAAGCTATTGTCTTCACATCTAAAAATAACCCATTACCCACATTGTAGAAATGTTCTAGAACATTTCTGTCAACATATCGAAGACTATTATAACCAGCCCCCATACCTATAATGAAATTTGAAAATTTGATTGCATAATCATTATTAAGATAGTTTAAAAACTAAAACAACCGACTTCAATGCTCCGCGAGTGAATTTCAGTAGCAAGTTTGAGACGTTTATCGTCATATCCCTGGAGATACTAATCAGATCTCGATCAAATTACAATGGGACCACCTCGGAAACGTACCCTACCGATTACAAAAAGAATCATTCGAATCGGTTCAGAGTTGACGGAGTAATCGCGTAACATAGTTGCACACAAAAAAAAGAAAAAAAAATACATACAGACAAATTGAGAACCTCCTTCTTT
The DNA here is from genome assembly GCA_954871355.1 of Cabera pusaria. Taxonomy (NCBI): domain Eukaryota; kingdom Metazoa; phylum Arthropoda; class Insecta; order Lepidoptera; family Geometridae; genus Cabera; species Cabera pusaria. The sequence continues at coordinate 25,761,321 of OX940890.1, forward strand.
TTCGAAGTCGGTTGAAAATGGAGTAAATGACAGGGATGCAGCTATATAGACTATAGCTCCACCGCTGTCATTTCGTTCATAACTATCCAACTTCGTAATAAGTAGCAGTAATGTAGGCCTACCTATAAAGCGTCCATCGGTCTAGTATGGTCATGAAAGAGATAGAAAGATAATTAACTTATAATATCTGGCTGCCGCAGTCTTTAAGTAGTTATTCGATTTGTATCCCACGCAAGTGAAACTTGCCTTTTTAAAATATTTTTTCACGTATCGGATGTCTGATTCAGTTGAAAGGTTTCTGACAGAGTGCCAGCAGTACCCTTAGTACGAGTTTTCATAGCAATCTCGATATCATACAGTCCGACAAGTATAACTTGGCGGTGGTGGTTTTTGGAACTAATTCCGAGAGATTAATTAATTATATTATTAATGGAGAGATCACCGCGACATTATTGTTGATAAATTTGCTACATTAAAATAGTTCAATAATGCCAAAAGTAATTAAAAGTGGTTTAAGAGAAACTGTTATCAAAGTACAAAGTAAAAGCACAGTGGCGCACAGCCGCACCAAGTTATACTTGCCGGACTGTAGGTATATCGAACCATAGAACAAATTTTATGTGAATAACAGTACAGCGCCTCTAGTGGTTTTCACACTTCACTAAATTTGGACCAGTCAGGGAGCCAGAATAAATCGAAAACTATGTGAGATCTGTCAAAAGCGTTTACGATTTTAATTCGTACTAAGGGTACTGAATTCACTAAGTGGCACTTAGTCCCAAAAAGGTTATAAAATGTATTGACTCGCAAACCATGTATTGAATAGCATAATAGATAATAAATAAATTCCATATTATGTGTCTTTAATGTACAGGTATTAAAGCTTTTTGATTGTAAGTAAAAGTAGATTAAGATACCTTATGTAATTGAAAACTTAAATTTAACCCCATGGCTAAAAGTAAATTTAAATTATATACAATTAATTATACAAACCTATATCTTTTTAGATCTATTGAATGTGAAATTGGTGTTGGTTGTTAAATAAATAATTCTAATCAAAAATATATTTTTTTATTTTTAATTTAATGCTTTCTAAAGTTATGTCCTATGTTGAATCCCTATAATTTACAAATTTCAGTGTAAATAAATAAATTATAACTATGTATTTTTATGCAAATTGGGTACATAGTTTTATACTATGTAGTTTTATTTATTTCAAACATAATTAATGACAATACAGTAGTTCACTATCTGCCGGTAAAGTTCCCAAAAAGCTAGCGACATTGCCTCGATGTTTAGCTAGGCTAATACGTCGGCCGAGGTAAGCGCTAGCTCTTTGGTCACGAGTGATGTCAATTAGGCGTCTGGACAACTTTACGAAACCCCGGGCATCTCGACCCCATATTTCGACGTTGATTTTGTTGATTATACTATGTAAACCTAATATTGGCCTTGCATACCACCCAAAAGGATCACTTCAACGTTGTCATGGGAGATCTTAACGCTAAAGTGGGAGTACAAGCAAGCGGCGAATCGGTAGTAGGACCACACGGATCGGGAAGCAGAAATCATAAGGGGGTAAATGTTCGTCAACTTCCTAGAAAAAGAGGGGCTTTTTCTTATGAACTCCTTTCAGAAAGGCCCCCAGCGGAAGTGGACGTGGCAAAGCCCCGACGCTATGACCATAAACGAGATTGACTTCATTATGACGGACAAAAAGCGCATATTTAGAGATGTCTCAGTGATGATCTCTCACTAGGTTTAAAACCGGCAGTGATCACCGACTAGTCCGAGGCTCTCTAGATATCGACTGCAAGCTTGAACGTGTTCGTCTAATGAAGTCCACGATCCGACCCAACATGCTACAATCCGTGGTCGGGTCCGAAACGTTCTAGCTGAAACTGGAGAACCGATTTGCTGCACTGGAAACCACAATTGACGTTGACGTTGACCAGGATCTTGGCCATGTGGTGGATATCCTCAGGGAGGAGGGCACAAAATTCTGTGAGACGCGAGGTGCTAAGTCTAAGCTTTCAGAGGAATCTCTACAGCTACTGCAGAAGTGAAAACCTCGCAGTCACTTCGTCAGATCAACGGACTCTCAACAAAACGATTTTTAAATTGGTACGACGTGACCTCCGGAACTCCAACACCCGCACAATTAAAGAAGCGATAGAGCAAAACCGGGGGTCAAAAGTATTTGTCCAACAGCTGGGCCGAAGCCATCTGACGAAGTTGACCACTTCTAGCGGGAGTGTCGTCGCTTCTAAGCCGGAGATTCTTAGGGAAGTAAAAGACTTCTACAGCCAATTATACACCTCACAAGCGTCCTTCCCCAACTCGGTATTGAGGATCCTAGAGCCACTCTAACCCGCCACTATACCGAAGACCTGCCAGAAATCAGCATAGATGAAATTGTGATGGCTCTCAAACAGCTTAAAAACGGAAAAGCCTCCGGAGAGGATGGAATAACAACGGAGCTCTTAAAAGTCGGTGGAACTCCTACGCTACTACAGCTTCAGCGCATTTTTAATTTCGTCCTCTTTTCGGGGAGAACTCCGATGACATGGAGTAAAAGTGTGGTTGTTATGTTCTTCAAAAAGGGAGACAAAACCCTTTTGAAGAGCTATCGACCTATCTCCCTCTTAAGCCATATTTATAAGTTTTTTTCGAGAGTCATCACAAATCGTCTCACGCGCAGGCTCGACGAATTTCAGCCTCCCGAGCAGGCTGGGTTTCGAGGAGGATACGGCACCATAGACCACATTCACACAGTGCGACAGGTTATACAGAAGACCAAAGAGTATAACCAGCCCCTGTGTTTAGCGTTTGTGTACTATGAGAAAGCATTTGACTCCATTGAAACCTGGTCTGTTCTGGAGTCTCTGCAACGGTGCCAAGTTGATTGGCAATACGTGCAAGTGTTGAGAGGTCTCTATGACGCCGCGACTATGACCGTCCAAGTACAAAATCAGCAGACTGAACATATCCACTTACATCGAGGTGTGAGACAAGGGGACGTTATTTCCCTCAAATTGTTTACAAATGCTCTAGAGGATATGTTCAAAACGCTGAACTGGAAAGGACGGGGCATAAATGTCAATGGCAATTACCTCTCACACTTGAGATTTGCTGATGATATAGTCATCATGGCTGAAACCGTGCAGGACTTGCAACACATGCTGACCACCCTTGCTGATTCTTCTGCACGCATCGGTCTCCGGATTAACTTGGATAAGACCAAGATCATGTTCAACGAACATGTTATTCCGGAACCGATTACCCAAAACGGAGTTACTCTCGTTGTTCACGAATACGTCTACCTTGGGCAAATCTTGCAATTGGATAGAAAAAACTTCAAGAAGGAAGTTCGCAGAAAGATACAGCTGGGATGGGCAGCATTCGGAAAACTTCGTCGAGTCTTTTTTTCATCGCCCATACCACAAAGCCTAAAGACGAAAGTCTTTAACGAGTGCGTCCTACCTGTTATTACTTACGGAGCCAAGACGTGGACACTGACGGTGCGACTAGTTCTCCAATTCAAAGTCGCTCAGCGAGCTATGGACAGGGCTATGCTCGGAGTTTCTCTGAAGGATCGAAATCGAAACGAAGTCATCCGTCAGAGAACCAAAGTTATCGATATAGGTCAAAGGATTAGCAACTTAGGACTGAAATGGCAGTGGGCTGGTCACATCTGTCGTAGAACCGATAACCGTTGGGGTAGACGAGTTCTAGAGTGGAGACCACGGCTCGGCAAACGTAGTGTAGGACGCCCTCCAGCTAGGTGGAGCGATGGTATATGCAAGCTGGCTGGTAGCGGTTGGAAACGCATAGCTGAAGATCGAGCTCAGTGGCGTGCCATGGGAGAGGTCTATGTCCATTAGTGGACGGAAATTGGCTGATAATGATGATGATTATGAACCCAATATTTACAAAATAATGTTGCAACAGCTGTCTTTGAGAAGCAGTTGCTATTTTAAGCCTAGAATGCTACCATAGTCGACCACATCATCACCTATCAACATCCAAGATAGTGGTGAAAAACAATCCTGTATGATATCCAGACTAATGTTATAAAAACGTTTGTAACTCTGTCTGTTTGGTACCTAATCACGCCTAAAGTCTAAACGGACTATCCGATCTTACTGAAATTTAACAAATAGATACTTTTTAGCATGAGGATGAACATAGGCTACTTTTTGTGAAAATAAAATAATGATTTTAATACATAACTAAAATAACTCCGATCACAAAAATGTTGATTGACAGAGCTTTATAGTGATAAAATACTTGTTGCATGTGAACAAAGTTGCTGGACTCAACTAGTAAAATATATATTCTCCTCAGGTACATTTCCTCAAAATTATGTTCGATTAATATATTGCTAATATTATTAACTAATAATTTAATTATTACACTTACAAAAAAATGTCCAGGACTTTCCGATCACAAAGTAACATAAGTCTAACTAGAGGCAAGACCTACAAAAATAATATCACAAAGTATGTAATTCATATGTATGCTTGTACGTACTAAAATGTGTAAAAGTAAGAAGGAAGTGTGAAAGTTGTTTGAGGTTTAAAGTAAGTTTGAGGGCCCAGTGGTGTAGTGGGAGAATGGTCAGCTTTGAAGCCAGAGGTACCGAGTTCAATCGCCGCCGCACGGCGGGGATTGAACTTTCAGATCACAAAGTAACATAAGTCTAACTAGAGTCAAGACCTACAAAAATAATATCACAAAGTATGTAATTCATATATGCATGCTTGTAGGTACTAAAATGTGTAAAAGTAAGAAGGAAGTCTGAAAGTAAGAAGGAAGTGTTAATGTAAGAAGGAAGTGTTAAAGTAAGAAGGAACTATGCCAGATATGTATGTTATGTCATCAGAAATATTGTCAACAAGTTGTCAAACTTGTTGAAGGTGTGAGGAGGTGTGAACTCAATACCTTTAATCCAAGCTAAACACAAAAAGCAATAGACCATGATGTGAGTAAGGCAATTTTTGTAATGGGCTGATAACTTGCCATAGTTTATACTCAAGGAAAAATGTTGTCCAGTTACTTTTGAAAATATTTTGGTATCAAAACGTTAGTTAATCACTTATTATGTTTGGTTTCTGCTATGCCGTATGCCTAGATATTTTTACACATACAAGTAATAACAATAAATATCTCCTAGCTAAGTGATTTCCTTTCTAAACATAACACCTAAACATTGCACTAAAATCATGATTTCTTTAATCCTCGTATTCTAAGCTCCATTTCTAAGTATGCCTTCAATGATGGATCGTCAACCATATCTAGGATCTTCTTGGTAATTTCTGGGCCAGCATTCTCCATTTTGGCTGCTAGGGCTTCCGCCCAAACTATGAATACACAGTTAGCACAGCCCGTGCGACAGCAAGCTGTGGGTGGGTTGTCTATGGAGGCCTGAAATAAGATGTATATGCTAATTGTTTCCGTTGAATAGAGAAAATTTAGAATTTGTGCTTAGTCGTTCTTGTAATTTACAGGGCAGAGTAATTGCCCACTGATAGCAATTAACCATTTACGAAAAAATTGTCAGGTGTTAAGGTTTACGTTCAGTTTAACTTTGCGTCAGTTCTAGTTTGATTAGGATTCACGGGATAGTGCTGTGACTTCATTCTTAATGACATTTTAATTCGAGGGCCCGGTGGCGTAATCGGGAGAACGGTCGGATTTGATGCCAGAGGTACCGAGTTCAATCCCCGCCGTGCACCAATTCATTTTTCTGTAGAAAAATGTATGTGCTCTTTTCACAGTGGCCCTCCGGTGAAGGAAAAACATCTTTAAGAAATCAACAACCCCCGCATGGTAGTTGGACACTATCTAGTGTCCGCCTGGCCAACTACCACCATCAAGTTAGAAAATCTGTTGTCAAACATCTAATGTGTTCCGGCAGCTATCCTTAAGAGCCAGTTCCCATTATAGGCCTAGCATGCTTACCATTTTCCAGCGCAGCATTACTTACCCAAGGGGATATTAAAATAAAAAAAATCTAGATCTTTATAGGAAATACTTGCCTACGTAGTATTATTATCTTTTCTATGCTAAAACTTAATATTAGTAATCAGTAGATAGCTTTTACACTTAAAACCTAAATGTGTTTTACCCTAATAATTTTCCTCCGCATATCCAACATGTAGATAGATTTAGGGAAAGTACATACATTTGTTTTAATTTATGCTTATGGATTAATATTTTCATAATATTTATTCAAGAAGAATAATTACAATAAGGGAACATAATTTTTATGGTAAAGGTGGAAATGCACTAGAGCGGCACAGCAGCGGAGCGGCGCGGCGCGGCGGCGGAGCGGCACGGCCAGAAATATATTATTTCCACTGTTTCCTAAGAAATAAGACGCTCTAAGCGGCGCGGCGCGGCGTAGTTGTCTCTTGGAGAATATTTTGCCGCATCGAACCGCGCCGCGCCGCTCCGCTGCTGCGCCACTCTAGTGCGTTTCCACCTTTAAGCTTCATTTTCAGTTATTTTGGGCAACAGCGGTCAAGGCCATGAAATATTGATTGCATAATAATACTTACATCTTTGGCAATTCTTTCAAGTTCTTTTTCTTTTTCATCATTTGTAGACTCTGTAGAGAAGCTAAATGTGTTATTTAAACAACTTTGCCGCGCCAATGTCTGTAGATATTTCATTTTTGATACCTGCAATCACACAGCGAATTAGTACTTCATTTCGAGCGAGTTTGCAATCACATCACACGGCGACGATTTATAGTACTTCATTTCGAGCGAGTTTCATGAGATGAATAATGATTTGTTACTTACGATGTTAACTATCGAATACATTTTATATTAAATAAGCATGATGATTAAGGAGGAAATATAAAATGTTACACTGCAGTGCTACAATATAATTTCATGATTTTCCTAGGACTTTATTAATGTTTACAAAACAAACATATTTATCGTAGATGGATCTCCCTTCTCCACGATATTTATATTGCTTTCTCTTTCTTTAAAGGAAATATGGAGTTATTTTTATGGAGTATGGCTCCGCACACTTAGTGTATTTAGCCAATGTCAAGCATTCAAATTCTTCAATTTTTTGAGAATTCTATTAGTAGATTTAGAGAAGAATTAGAGAATTCTATATAAAGATAAATGTCAGAGAGTCATAAAAGAGAAGAGCCAATGTCATAAATCAGGTCAAGTTGAAGTCAATGTCTAGTCCATGTCATACCCTCAGTAAATGTTTGGAGTATACCGTGGAGGGAAAAATCTACGGATTACATTAAAGATTTTTTTTTCTTCTTTTTGTTGAAAGATTACTCGCAATGTGGGTTGCACATTACTAGTATTCTTGTAAAACCCTCCTACTAAGCTAAATATGCTTGTGTCTGGAGTGGGTTCACGTCAATAGTGCAATGGGTGGGGTGGGGATCGAACTTACGACCTCTCGATCGCCAGTCCGACACCCTATCTATCCACATTCACCGGCACTTAATAGTTAATAATCTACATTTAAAACACATTCACTCGCGGAAGAACACAAGTTTTAGGAAAATATACAATGAGAGCACACACTTTTCCACGTTCCCGCCAAAACTTCCATATACTACGGAGTTCTCCGCAGTTTTTTTTTTTCACAAGTGAGAAAGAGATTACAGCTTTTGATTATAAACTCGTCCACGACTCGTCCAGATGGAACATGACATTTCAAAGTCGTTCAAAAAAAACGGCCCAAATTTTGCTCTGTGTGTGCGTGACTCTGTCATAAAGCTGTCAAATATCTAATACTATAAGAATCTTTGACCTGACATACTACTGACTACTGACTGACTGACTGACTGACAGACAACGCAAAGTCTTAACCGCTGGTCGTAGAGACTTGAAATTTGAAGGGTATATTTGTCTTAGTACGTACGGGTTGTACTAAGAAAGGATTTTCCAATATTCACCCCTTAGGGGGATGAAATGGGGGTTCAAAGTTTGTATGGAGAAACAAGATTAGATAGTATTTTCTATCCGAAACTTCACAAAAGTGCTTCAGTCAAAAAATAAGTATTAGGGTTTCAGGTTTTTTTGAAATTCCACCCCTAAGAGGGTGAAATGGGGTAACAAATTGTAAAAATCAATATTGTTTCAGATTGCGCTGAAATATGGCATACAGATAGTTATTACGACGTTAGTTACCTCAGAGAAAGGATTTTCCAAAATTAACCCCTGAAGAATATGAAACGGGGGTTCAAAGTTTGTATGGAGAAACAAGATTACATAGTATTTTCTGTTCGAAACTTCATACAAGTGTTCCAGTAAAAAAAAAGTAAATACGCGTTTCAGGTTTTTTTTGAAATTCCACCCCTAAAATGGTGAAATGGGGTAACAAAGTGTGAAAATCAATATTGTTTCAGATTGCGCTGAAATTTGGCATACAGATAGTAATTACGACGTTAGTTTCTTCTGAGAAAGGATTTTCCAAAATTCACCCCTTAAGGGGATGTAACGGGGGTTCAAAGTATGTATGGAGAAACAAGATTAGATAGTCTTTTATATTCTAAACTTAACACAAGTACTTAAGTAAGTAAATACGTGATTCAGGCTCTTTCGAAATTCCACCCCTAAAGGGTGAAGCGAGGTAACAAAGTCTGAAGTCAATATTGTTTCGGATTGCGCTGAAATTTGGCATGCAGATAGTTATTTTGACTTAGGTATCCGTTAAGAAATAACTTTTCAAAATTCACTCTTCAAGGGGATGAAGCAGGTGTCAAAATTTGGATAGTCATTTTATTCGACAAGACCGACCTTGATCGGAATTTGTCCCATTATTTTGTATGGACAACTTATATATATTTACCATACATATAGCACATAAGTAAAGATTTAACTCATGTGCATATAGTATAAATAATAATAAATAAATAAAATAAAATGTCTTTTTTTTTTAAGGCCACTACACCGATAAAACTACAAACTAATTGAAAAATTGTAAAGTTAAAATAAAACTAGTATAAGTATAATTAAAATAGTTATAAAATATGAATAATGATAAAAATATCACAGTCATTAGGTCACTTATATCATTTTCGATTCGCACTCTGGTGCACCGATATCCAGCATTTAAAAACTTTGCTATGTAGGTAGTTAGCAAGACTTTCCAAGATTTTGTTTTTGAATTTCTTAACCCCGCCCAGAAGGACACCACCCTAGATCTGATTACGGCAAAGAAGTCTGGAACCCGTGCATAAGCGAACATGCTCGATGCGCTACAAAACCGTGGCTTTCTCATGAGGATGCGAAAAGCGTCATTGTATTGCATCCTCATGGTATGGTAAGATCTCCGATTGTATTTAGTCCACAGCTGACATGTGTACAGACACAGACAGTATGCCTTGAACAGAGTCAGCTTCACGTCTCTACTATAGCCGGAGAACCTCCGCGCGAGCATGTTGCTTCGGATGGACAGGCTCCTCCTCTCCCTCTCCATATCCTTGTCGTCACTCAGATCATATGAAAGTATGTGGCGCAAGTATTTGAACTGCTTGACGAGCCTCACTGGTGAACCCCGCAAGTAAACATCTGGTATTCTCTCCGGACCTTTACTGGCACTGAATACCATCATCTCAGTTTTTGCAACATTGTATATGAGTCCGTGTTCTGTACCATAACTCTCACATATAGCAGTTTGCGAAGACCGTTGATAGAAGGACTGAGAAGCACCATATCATCGGCGTAGTTCAGATTGTTGACGCATACGTCACCAACATGGCATCCAATTCTGGTGCCTCTCAGTCTCTCTATCAAGTCATTCATATAAATGTTGAAAAGGTCCGGAGAGGTTAACCCTCCTTGACGCACACCGCATGCCAGCCTGTATTCGCTGGAAGTCGAGTCGCCCCATATTACAACATTAGTTTGGTTATCGTACCAGTATCTCAACAGATCGACCACATCTTTGGGTACTTCGGTAATTTCGGTATAGAACATTAAGATCAGCAGGTTATTAGACAAGGACACACTCCCATCCGGGTATCTCTCAATTGGGCTGTTTTGTTCTACAAAGCAGTTATAATCATATTGTTAAAGCATACGGATTAAATTGAATTTGTCAAAACATCTGCAGTGCACCATCCTTTTATATTACGTCTATGTCCGTGTACTAGTCTATTGTCCGTGGTGACAACACCACTGATGTTGACAATTATTTTAACATTGACAGACGTCAACGACGTTTTTACTCTGTGGTAGATAGTTCACAGTACGACGATTTGTACACAATCGGCTTATCCACAACAGTCAGCCACTAAGTAAGTACATACCAAAGAGCAATAATTACTAAAGTACAGAGCGCGGCTATGAGCCCGCCACCTTGCTGAGAGTTGTAAGCAGATGTGCTATAGCTACGTACATTGATATATAGTTCTTGCGTAGTGATGCCTGCAAACACCCGCGCGCTTATCGATGAAGCGGGTGACACGTGACGACAAAAATTAATATAGGATATTTATACATTGAGAGGAATGTTATATATTAATCTCAAGATACGCTGTTTGTTTTTTCCTACGATTTATCAGTCATTATATAGGTATCTTAAATGCACGAAAGAGATAGTATTAATGTAATTAAGAGTACCTAAGAGCACTCAAAATAATATTATTGTGATGTTATAATCATCATTATCAGCCAATTTCCGTCCACTGCTGGACATAGGCCTCTCCCATGGCATGCCACTGAGCTCGATCTTCAGCTATTCGTTTCCAACCGCTGCCAGCCAGCTTGCGTATATCATCGCTCCATCTAGTTGGAGGGCGTCCCACACTACGTTTGCCGAGCCGTGGTCTCCACTCTAGAACTCGTTTACCCCAACGGTTATCGGTTCTGCGACAGATGTGACCGGCCCACTGCCATTTCAGCTTGCTAATCCTCTGAGCTATATCGATTACTTTGGTTCTCTGACGGATGACTTCGTTTCGAATTCGATCCTTCAGAGAAACTCCGAGCATAGCCCTCTCCATAGCTCGCTGAGCGACTTTGAATTGGTGAACTAGTCGCACTGTCAGTGTCCACGTCTCGGCTCCGTAGGTAATAACAGGAAGGACGCACTCGTTAAAGACTTTCGTCTTCAGGCTTTGTGGTATGGGCGATGTAAAGACTCGACGAAGTTTTCCGAATGCTGCCCATCCAAGCTGTATCCTTCTGCGAGCTTCCTTCTCGAAATTGTTTCTGCCCAATTGCAAGATTTGCCCAAGGTAGACATATTCGTCAACAACTTCGAGAGGGACTCCATTTAAGGCAATCGGTTCCGGAATAACATGTTCGTTGAACATGATCTTGGTCTTATCCAAGTTCATCCGGAGACCGATGCGCGCAGAAGAATCAGCGAGGGTGGTCAGCATGTATTGCAGGTCCTGCACGGTTTCAGCCATGATGACGATGTCGTCCGCAAATCTCAAGTGTGAGAGGTAATTGCCATTGACATTTATGCCCCGTCCTTTCCAGTTCAGCGTTTTGAACATATCCTCTAGAGCGTTTGTGAATAATTTGGGGGAAATAACGTCTCCTTGTCTAACTCCTCGATGTAAGTGGATATGTTCAATCTGCTGATTTTGTACTTGGACGGTCATAGTTGCGGTGTCATATAGACCTCTCAACACTTGGACGTATCGCCAATCGACTTGGCACCGTTGCAGAGACTCCAGAACAGACCAGGTTTCAATGGAGTCAAAGGCTTTCTCATAGTCCACAAACGCTAAGCACAGGGGCTGGTTATACTCTTCAGTCTTCTGTATAACCTGCCGCACTGTGTGGATGTGGTCTATGGTGCCGTATCCTCCTCGAAACCCAGCCTGCTCGGGGGGTTGAAATTCGTCGAGCCTACGCGCGAGACGATTTGTGATGACTCTAGAAAACAACTTATAGACATGGCTTAAGAGCGAGATAGGTCGATAGTTCTTCAAAAGGGTTTTGTCTCCCTTTTTGAAGAACATAACAACCACACTCTTACTCCATGTCTTCGGAGTTCTCCCCGAAAAGAGGACGAAATTGAAAATACGCTGAAGCTGTAGTAGCGTAGGAGTTCCACCGGCTTTTAAGAGCTCCGTTGTAATTCCATCCTCTCCGGGGGCTTTTACGTTTTTAAGCTGCCTGAGAGCCATCACAATTTCATCTAGGCTGATTTCTGGCAAATCTTCGGTGTAGTGGCGGGTCAGAGTGGCTCTAGGATCCTCGATGCCGGGTTGGGGAAGGGACGCTTGTGAGGTGTATAATTGGCTGTAGAAGTCTTTTACTTCCCTAAGAATCTCCGGCTTAGAAGCGACGACACTCCCGCTAGAAGTGGTCAACTTCGTCAGATGGCTTCGGCTCAGCTGTTGGACAAAGACTTTTGACCCCCGGTTTTGCTCGATCGCTTCTTTAATTGAGCGTGTGTTGGAGCTCCGGAGGTCACGTCGTACCAATTTAAAAATCTTTTTATTTAGGGTCCGTTGATCTGACGAAGTGACTGCAGGGTTATCACGTCGCTTTTGTATTAGCTGCAGAGATTCCTCTGAAAGCTTGGACTTCTTGCCAGCACCTCGCGTCTCACAGAATTTTGTCCCTTCCTCCCTGAGGATGTCCACCACATGGTCGAGATCCTGGTCAACGTCAATTGTGGTTTCCAGTGCAGCAAATCGGTTTTCCAGTTTCAGCTGGAACGTTTCAGACCCGACCACGGATTGTAGCATATTGGGTCGGAGCGTGGACTTCATTAGACGAACACGTTCAAGTTTGCAGTCAATATCTAGAGAGCCTCGGACTAGTCGGTGATCACTGCCGGTTTTAAACCTAGTGATCACTGAGACATCCCTAAATATGCGCTTTTTGTCCGTCATAATGAAGTCGATCTCATTTATGGTCATAGCGTCGGGGCTTTGCCACGTCCACTTCCGCTGGGGATTTTTCTGGAAGAAAGAGTTCATCAGAAAAAGCCCCTCTTTTTCTAGGAAGTTGACGAGCATTTGCCCCCTATGATTTCTGCTTCCCAATCCGTGTGTTCCTACTACCATGATGTTATAATAAATGAAATAAAATAAAATTTACCTGAAAATGAAATGCTTATTTACATACTAACCAGTTTTTAGGGTTCCGTAGCCCAACGGCTAATAAACTGGTCGAGTACAAGTCGGACTCGCACTCGTAGGGTTCCAAGAAGAGGGAGGGAGGGGGCTTAGCTAGGCGTGGTACGGCGCGGTGTAGGTGGGCTACGTATGTGTCTTATTTGTAATATAATAAGCCTAAGTAATTAAAAATACTACGCGGACGAAGTTGCGAAGTCGCGGGGCACAGCTAGTAACTAATATAAAGCTAACCACACAAAAATCTCAACACTAACACTTTAGAGCATTGGAATATTTCCTTACTTCGACTTCGCTTGAACGTAAAAAATGTCGTAAATAATATCGATAGCACGCACATCACTACTCAATGCATCACCGGCGAAGCGGCGGGCGGTGTAGTGGGACGCGACTCGCAACCGCACGTCTCACGTGTACTTCACCCCCGCTATCATATAATAGTATATCCGTTTAAAAGTATGAAAAACTGAATTACCTGTAAAATGTTATGTTGCATTTTAGTTTCGTGTGTTTCCTTGTGTCATTTTGACAAGTTGGCACCGCCATTTCACCATTTTCTCGGCAAAAACGAAATAAGATCTTACTAAACGCACTCCGCTCGAACTCAGAATGTCGACTGTTCGCGCTTGCCGGTGGACAGCGACGATGTTCTGACCCGTGCTTACTGTTCGAGCTCGAGTAGCCGCGCTCTGTACTTTAGTAATTATTGCTCTTTGGTACATACACAGTCACTAAACTTACTAGATGACTTCTTGTTAAAATTACTTCATCAGTCACAGTTATGTAAAAATATATAATGACTATTTGATACCTGCGTCATAAAAAAAGATAATAATACCCTGCGTTTTCGTTCACGTACACCAAGAATCATAGACGTAATATAAATTGATTGCGCAAAACGGCCCTGAGGCCTGATGAGACCGACCTAGAACGGAGTTTGTCCCTTTCTTTTGTATGGACGACTAATATATATAACTATACGTGCCCCGCGGCTTCGCCCGCGGTAAAAACTTCTTTTAATTACTTAAAACTTTTCTTTTCTAAAAACGATTCTATCTTTAAAGACAATAAAAATTAGCCAAATCGATTCACCCGTTTTCATGTTATCGCGTGACTAAGGCAATAAGGATATAAAATATATACATATATATAAAACCCGAAAAACCCAAATTTTCAGACTTTGTTACCTAACCCATTTCTAAAAATCCTATAACACGTACTATATCTCATTTTGTTTCGCCATACAAATTTTAAATCTCCGTTCCGTATCCGGAGGAATTTTTGGAAAATCCTTTCTGAGCGGATACCTACGTCATAATAACTATCTGCATTCTAAATTTCATTTAGACTTTGTTACCCCAGTTTATCCTCTTAGGGTGGCATTTTGAAAAAGTCTGAAACTCGTATTTACTTATTTATTTACAGAAGTACTTGTGTGAAAAGTCGAATAAAATGTCTATCCAAACTTTGAACCCCCGCTTCATCCCCTTGAAGAGTGAATTTTGCAAAATTCTTTCTTAGCGCATACCTAAGTCAAAATAACTATCTGCATGCGCATGCTATCAGCGCAATCCGAAACAATATTGATTTCAGACTTCGTCACTCCACTTTATCCTTTTAGGGGTGGAATTTTGAAAGAGCCTGAAACACGTATTTACTTATTAAGTTCTTGTGTAAATCTTGTTTCTCCATACAAACTTTGAACCCCCGTTCAAATCGTTTCATCCCCTTCAGGGGTGAATTTTGGAAAATCCTTTCGCAGAAGGAACTAACGTCATAATAACTATCTGCATGCCAAATTTCAGCGCAATCCGAAACAATATGATTTTAACACTTTGCTACCCCACCCAATTCACCCTCTTAGGAGTGGAATTTCAAAATAACCTGAAACACGTATTTTCTTATTTTTTTACCGGAGCACTTGTTTGAAGTTTCGAATAGAAAATACTATCTAATCTTGTTTCTCCATACACATTTTTAACCCCCGTTTCATCCTCTTCAGGGGTAAATTTTGGAAAATCCTTTCTTAGAGGTAACTTACGTCGTGATAACTATCTGCATGCCAAATTTCAGCGCAATCCGAAACAATATGGATTTTCACATTTTGTTACCCCATTGCACCCTCTTAGGGGTGGAATTTCAAAAACACCTGAAACACGTATTTTCTTATTTTTTTACTGGAGCGCTTTTATGAAGTTTCGAGTAGGAAATACTATCTAATCTTGTTTCTCCATACAAACTTGTAACCCCCATTTCATCCCCTTTAAGGGTGAATTTTGGAAAAATACTTTCTTAGAGGTAACTAACGTTGTAATAACTATCTGCATGTTAAATTTCAGCGCAATCCGAAACAATATTGATTATCACACTTTGTTACCCCATTTCACCCTCTTAGGGGTGGAATTACGAAAAAACCTTAAACACATGTTTACTTATTTATGTCCTGAAGCACTTGTGTGAAGTTTCGAATAGAAAAGACTATCAAATAATGTTTCTCCATAAAAACTTTGAACCCCCGTTTCATCCCCTTCAGGGGTGAAATTTGAAAAATCCTTTTTCAAAGGTAACTAACGTTGTAATAATTATCTGCATGCCAAGTTTTAGCGCAATCCGAAAATATATTGATTTTCACACTTTGTTACCTCATTTCACCCTCTTAGGGGTGGAATTTCAAAAAAACCTGAAACACGTATTTACTTTTTTTTGTACTGAAGCACTTTTGTGAAGTTTCGGATAGAAAAGACTTTTTAATCTTGTTTCTCCATACAAACTTTGAACCCCCATTTCATCCCCTTAAGGGGTGAATTTTGGAACATCCTTTCTTAGTACACCCTTTACGTACTAAGAAAAATATATACTCCAAATTTCAAGTCTCTATGACCAGCGGTTTAGGCTGTGCGTTGTCTGTCAGTGAGTCAGTCAGTCAGTATGTCAGGACAAAGATTCTTATAGTATTAGATATACATATAGTATAGAACATATATAGCACTAGCAGGTTGTTAGACAAGGACACATTCCCACCCTGGTGCCTTTCAATAGGGCCGTTTTGTTCTACAATACAATTACAACCTTATTGTTACAGCATAGTTACGGATTAAATTGAATTTGTCAACACATCTAAAGTGCACCACATAAAGTGGTCCTTTTATAATACGTCCATGAAAATATATTACTGTAAAGATCTCTCAATCAAGATTGTTATGTGATTTGATTAAGTTATTATGTATAAAAATCATGATTGTATTTTTACAAAAACTAGCCTACTTATGTTCATCGTCATGCTATTAAGTATCTCGTTGTTAAATTTCAGTAAGATCGGATCGTCGTTTAGACGTGATTAAAAACCATGATTTTATTTTTACCATAAAAAGAGCCTATGGTCATTGTCATGCTATTAAACTCTATCTCGTTGTTAAATTTCAGTAAGATCAGATCGCTGTTTAGTGTTTAGACGTGATTAGTTAATAAACAGTTAGAGCTACAAACGTTTTTAGGGTTCCGTACCCAAAGGGTATAACGGAACCCTATTACAGTGCCACAGGTATAACTTGGCGGCGGTGGTTTTTGGAACTAATTATTTTAATTGAAAGTGTGAGTTTGATGTTTGAGAGATTACCGCGACATTATTGTTGATAAATCTGCTACATTAAAATAGTTCAATAATGGCAAAAGTAATTAAAAGTGGTTTAAGAGAAACTGTTATCAAAGTACAAAGTAAAAGCATAGTGGCGCACAGGCTCGCCAAGTTATACTTGCTGGACTGTACTAAGGACTCCGCTGTCCGTCTGTCTGTCTGTCTATCTATCTGTCCGTCTGTCACCAGGGTGTATCTCATGAACCGTGATAGTTAGACAGTTGACATTTTCACAGATGATATATTTCTGTAGCCGCTATAACAACAAATACATCTAAAGCTTTGTAAGTGAAAAACAGAATAAAGTTTAAAATTATAGGGGGTCCCCATAAAACGTTTTCTTTCCGGCATTTTAATATAATGCTATCTATGAACGCTTAGGTAAACGTCCATAGATGGCGTTATATTGAAATGCCGATCCCTAACACTTTTGTGTTAACTTTCACTTACAAAGCTTTAGATGTTAGATGGTGTTATAAGAAATAAGCACGCGGCTCACAACTCTGTTTGGATAAAATGTTTATTAATTATTACTTTTTGCTGGCGAAAAATGATAGTGGTATTTTTTGCTCGATCTTATAAAATACTGGAGTGTGGTACGGAACCCTACGAGTGCAAGGCCGACTTGCACTTGGCCAGTTTATTTAATATTACTAGTCCTCGACTTCGTTTACGTACACCAAGAATTTTATCACTGTAAGCTCTGTCAATCAACATTATATTTTGATCTGAGTTATTTAAGTTATTATGTGAAAAGAACATGATTTTATGTTAAAAATAATTTAAGATCGTTTACTTATGTAAAATAAAACGATTTCTCATGCCGCGATAGTCAAAATAGCCAGCAGTATCATGCGATTAAACTGGTTCCAGCACTGTATGGAACCAAGTTCTGGTGCACCCATTGGCTCTCACCCGCTGTCATGTATAACCCGACCAAACTACGTTGTTAATTTTGTCTTATAGCTGGCATATACATGTATCACGTGTTCATTGTTTTAGTCAGGTTATATCTCTATAGCTATTTTATTCGCATACGCTAATGTTCTCTCTACATATATATATATATATATACTTTCTCTATGCGTCCAATCTATTCACCGTGCGTCCAACCCTGCTGTTGCTTGGTAGCGGACCACAGATTACTATATGAGATGAGTAAGAATAGCGGATTCAGCAGTATTATATTCTCTTTGGATTCAGCGCGGAAACATATTGTGGTTGGTTTCTGAGGTACGTTTACTGAGAGTGTATCTACTCAATTGTACCGTAATTGAATAGATAACTGATAAACTCTCAATAAATGTACTCGGAAACCGGCCATAACTCAAGCATTTAGTATTACTGAACTTGCCGGTGTAAGTTGTGAATTGTGATACTTGTGTCGTGGTAATGTGGATTGGTTTTATTCTATTGTGAACGTATGCTTCTTCTGAGTCTGTGACTGAGTTCGATGACCGGCGACCGCGGAAGCATTTCGTTCGTTTCGTTTCGTTCAAAGAGAATATAACCACTACGTTAAGTTTCGTTCGTCTTTCGTCCGTCACTTTTTTGATCTGAGGATTTTGTACGGATTTACGAAAATTTAGTTTTTCTTTTAATTTGTGCTCATTTTGGTGTAACAGTCTACAAATTATCGCAAGTTTTTGGGTTCTTCACAGCAAAAGTCACAAAAGTAAGTACTGTGTAATATATCATGCTAAACTTCATAGTGGTGCCTGAAAAGGCTGAAACTGATTTCGAATTACTTACGGCTTGCGATGACGAAGCCGCTATAATAATTTTCTTCATTTATTTACATATCAAACATTCCAAAATGTTCTAAAACTAACTTTAAACTTGAGTTTAGCTACTTAGTTTTCCTGTAACGTTATCTGGTCACTCCCGAGACGCCGCTTGCAATGTCAAGCAAAATCAATTGAAACAGTTCTATTTATGCTCCGACACGTATTTATGAAGCTCTAGATGTTGTCGTTCTTCTCATATTGAATCCGCTGGTTGTGCCAACGCCGTCGCTTATCTCTGAATAGTCATCTAAAATGTAAGGTTAGAAAGATGATTCATAATTTTAGAGCGCGCGTCGTCCTGCATTTGATACGTTCAGCCTTACATGATATACATGGACAGCTTGATAGGCACAACAATGATTGAAGGCAAATGCTCCACTATCAAACATACAAGTGTCATATCAACTGAGGGTCATGCATGGGTATTGGGTTGTTTTGTGTGTGTAGAGATTTATGTATCATGAAGGAAGGCTAAAAAAGAAGGAAAAATTAATAACCATAGACGATAATGATTATGATATGTGATTGATAATAGTAATAGTATTCATAATAGTAAGGGATAGGTTTACAGGATTGTTGATTGTTGAACACAATCCAAGACTTCATCGTACTGATAGGACTTGAACCCGCACCCCCTGGATTACATGTCCAGGTGCTCAGCCAATCAAGCCACGGTTTGATCCATCGATACGATGAAAAAAAAAACTTATGTATAAAGTGTAAAACACTTCAAGAAATATAATATTAGGTTTACAGGATATTTGAAAATGTTTAGTTTATTAACTGTTTAGTTATTGCTATTGACCACCACTCCGCACTATGCTGTATATTGTATCTTATGTGATTGAATAGTGAATTGCTCATTGAGAGACCTTAAATTGGCAGTTTAATAAACAGAAGTATGTAAAACTTTGAACTTTGAGATATGTTCATACATCTGCAAAACTTTTTTATATAAATTTCATGAAGCTACGATTTATATTTCACATATCAAATGACCAACAGAAGTCACCCATATTTGTAATTTATGAATGACCCTATCTTTTATTTCTTACTGGTAGAGCCGAGCAGTTTTACCCCCGTAGTTCCTGTTCCCGTGATAATACGAGGATAAAATTAGCTTATGTTACTCGCTGATAATGAAGCTTTCCATCAGTGAAAGAATTTTTTAAATTGTTCCAGTGGTTTTTGAGTTAAATCATAACAAACTTACAGACAAAAATGATAAAAACAAACTCTACTTTGCTGCTAAATATCGTCCTATTTTATTAAGTTGGTCTTCAAATATTGGTTCTAATTTATAATTGAGTACAGTCATGTTTATTCGTTGTAGTGCGTTCAAGCTAAGTTCCACTCTTTTGTATTGCAAATGTTAAAATTAATAGACCACAAACCAAACGTACTTACCTTACTCTCAGTTGGCATTGTATTTCAACGGCTTGGTACACACATATAATAGGTCGATTCACCTGATATCATGGTAGCCTTTTTTAGGGTTCCGTAGTCCTGAAAAGAAACCCTTATAGATATCTTGCCTCTTTATTATATTAGTTCCTTGTAACCTATCTTTATTATCATCGTAGCAAATCACAATGTCTGGAGAGCCCGAGGTTGCCCACACACCTGACGAAGACACCGAGGAGGAAATCAAGTCCTCGTACAAGCCTCCTCCGGAGAAGTCCATCGAAGAGATCCTTGCAGCCGACCAGGAGGATGAATCCCTTCGGAAGTATAAGGAGGCGTTGCTTGGACAAGCTCAAACTGGAACTGTTATTGTTGGTAAGGAAAATTATTTTACTTACGCACATTGTTGGACAAATATGGACTGTATTTTAGATAGTGAATTGTGTATTCCAGGGTTCTGTGAGATTAAAAAACACAATACACCACAAACAACTATGGGAAAAGGGAATTCCTTTAAGAGGACCCCTTTATATGACTACAATGTTCCCAAATAGCTATATTATCTAATAAATTAATACTTATTTAATTAATTTCATTTCAAGGAGAAAATCCACTGCTATAACCATACGGTGTTCTGGCTGCACACAGCTCAGCCCTTGAGAGTCAAAGTATTCTAGGCATAGCATGAACACTTTCTTCAACCACTTCATTGCTTACCACCAGGTGAGATAGTGGTCAAACGCTAGTCTATAAGATTTAAAATAAAAAATATTCTAGATGCAGACCGAAATATGTTCGAAATCATCGGCCGCTTATCTTACTTTCAATAAAAATTTGTGATATGGTGATAACAAAAGTGTTTATTGATATGAGATTATCTTATCATTTACCTGTTAGTAAACAGAGAAGTATTACCAAATTTACATTTAATGACGTGATGCGTAAACAAGCTTACAGAATAGCCCTACAGCTTATCATTAGCCGTCATTCGTACAGAACCTATGTGATATTGTTTTGTTCGCAGATGATACTTCCTTGATATTCAAAATAGATAGGACTACACCTAACTTTGACGATGTAAACAAATCAATAACACAAACCTGTGTTATTGATTGGTCATTGTTGATTGAGAAATCTATATTAAATATGAAATCACGACGTGAGCTTCATATAGCTTGCACTGCACAAAAAGTTATTTGGAATAATAAACCGGAATATCTCTTTGAAAAATTCACCTGGTCTAAAGATATATACGCTTTTAACACACGTTCTACACTTTCCAACCGTCTGTTCATTCATTCACATAAAACTACCGGCTATAAAGGATGTTTCAAATATAGTGCTTCAAAGATTTGGAATGACCTGCCACCTCCTCTGAGGAAAAAAATTTGTAGCAACACTTTTAAGACAAAACTTAAGATACTATTAATGCAAAGGCAGAAGCATATTACTGAAACAGCCTTTAAATAAATAATATAAAAAAAACAAGATTAAGCAATTCCACACACGCACACACATACACATACACACACACACGCACACACACACACGCGCGCACACACACACACACACACACACACACACACACACACACACACACACACACACACCTCACATACCATAGTTGTAAATTTCATTATTATTGAACTTTTTTTTTAAATTTAGATATTTAGTAGATAGTTAATGGAAAAAGCTGATGTTTATTTTAAATTGTAAATAGTGCGTTATTTTAAGCCCGTTGCGTACACAACATTTCGGCGAAGACCCCAGCCCGAACAAAGGGTTGAATTGAAAACCAGCGCTGCGTGTGCAAGCAATTGCACACGCAGCACACGCTGAATTTAATCCTGTTGCCTTTTTAATTCTTAAATTAACTGTTTGTATGTGTATTGTATTGTTCTGTGTATTCCGGCAATAAACTATTTTTTATTTATTTTTTTTTTTATTTTTATTGGTTACAACCAATAACTTATTGTTTACAACCAATAACTTATTGTTAAACGCAAAAAAAACTAAATGTATTAATTTCTCTCTACCAAATGTAAAAAAGGGTATCCTAAATAGAAGTATATTAATAAATGATGAACCATTAGAACTTGTTGAATCCACAACATTCTTGGGCATCACCCTGGATTCAAAGCTTCAATGGGGTTCTCAAATATCGGTTCTAGCAGGTAGGTTAAGCTCCGCTGCATACGCAGTACGTAAAATTAGATTTTTAACGGACGAAGCCACTGCAAGATTGGTCTATTTCAGCTACTTCCACAGTATAATGTCTTATGGCATTTTATTGTGGGGGAAAGCCGCTGAAATCCAATCAATATTTGTTTTGCAGAAACGAGCTATTCGCTCTATATATAGTATGAGGTTGCGAGATTCACTTCGTGAAAAATTTAAGGAAATTAAAATTCTAACAGTGGCATGTCAATACATTTATGAAAATATTTTGTTCATACGCAAGAATATAAATGATTATAAGAAAAGGTCTGATGTACATAATTTTAATACAAGACATAAAAATAGATTAATTATACCTAATTTCAGACTGCAGAAAGTTAGTGGTTCATTCATGGGGAACTGTGTACGCTTTTACAATAAGCTACCTAAAGATATTGATCAATTGCCTATGAGCAAATTTAAAATCTATGTAAAATCCAATTTGATGAAAAAATCATACTATACAATAGGTGACTATATGGATGACAAAAATGCATGGCCTGAATGCCCCAAGTTCCAAGAACAAATATAAATTAAATATTATGTTTGTTTGAAGTGTTTCACACTTTATATTTTTGTAAATTGTTAAATACAATCCAAAATTTCATCGTACCGACGGGACTTGAACCCGGGGTTTGGTTGGGTTCAAGTCCCGTCGGTACGATGAAATTTTGGATTGTGTTTAACAATTTACAAATATAAATTGTATTATAATTAATAATATATTGTTAAAATTTTAAAGCTGACATGTACAATTAATTTAAAAAAAAAAAAGATAAAATGACAAGACAAGCCCCATAGAGTTTCTTGGTGTTTCTTCTCTGATGGGAGTATTTCCGAAACACCGGTAGATTCAACAGCCATTCAGTTTTCCCCTTTTGTCCGCAGATTTTCTTTCTAGGCTTGCCATTTTTATTTTTATTTAAACAATATTATGCAGCTGACAGACGGACAGACGGACAGCTGACAGACGGATCAGTTCCATTTGGATCATGATTGTACTGTGATCGGTATGCGTTTCTCTATGTTGTGTTTCACTATTTCACTTTTTTATTTTTTTTATATAAAAATTGTCTGAAGTACTGAAACACACACTTACATGTATGGTTGGTTTTAACCTACTTTAATTTTTTTTAAATATTCTGACGTAAACGATTGGATGACAGCTGAATGGTTCATTACTTTTTTTTTCTAATTCAAAGCGTTAAATTCTGCTTTTGCTATGTTTACTTGATAATTGGTTATGATTTATTTTATGATTTATGATTTTGACGTGTATATGTGCGTATATTTATACTGCCTACATACTGAATAAATGCTTTGATTCTTGATTCTTGATCATTGATTCCTACCGAAATTAATTTGACATTTCGTTGTATCGTAAACCCTAGTAAACGAAAACATCCCGACCGATATTTTGACAAGAGTTTTATCGTCATTTCATGTCAAAAATATCCAAACTTTTTTCTTAGCATGTCATCGGTAAATTCGGTCGTGTTTTGGTCGGGACCGAACTTTCGAATAGTGTCATTTCGGAATTGGCTTCCACTTCCCATTTTCGGCCTAGCGTGTTGGTGCTAGTGGTCAAACGTGAAGGTCAGTTTGTGTTACCTCCCCACTGCTAAACGGCTTTATCGATTTTGTTAAAATGTTGCACTAAGATAGACAATAGAGTAGGATAGGAGGATCCTTGTTAACGCTGGCGAATTGTATATGTATTTTTAATTTTTTCAATTGAACAAAAAATTACGAAGATATAGAGCGTTGAAATTCCGCGTGACGTCACAAACCCCCTCCCCCAAACTTAGACGCTCTTTATCTTTGTCAATTTCTATTGATTTGTAAAATAAAAAAATACGGTCCAATATTTTATGATAATCCAACTAACGGACTAATTAGAATTACTATTTCTTGACCCAGGCAACATATAATGTTGTTCCTTGTTACAGATGCGGCTGATCCCCGTAAGGTGATAGTGAAGAAACTAGCTTTGTGCGTGGTTGGCCGAGATGACCTAGAACTAGACCTCAGCGGGGACCTCACCGATCTCAAAAAACAGGTCAGTAATTAAACTTTTATAATAATACGTACATACTTTAGTATGTGCCTTCCAACTGCAGGAATTAATTTCACCGTCCCCCTTTTACCATCGTACTACCAGACGCACAGATATACGCCATCGATACATGGTTGATATTCCATTCTGTCGCACAAAGCGCTTTGCATCAACATTTATCATACGCACAGCAAAGGAATGGAATTCCCTGCCACAGTCTGTGTTTCCTGCTAAGTACAATCCGGGGATCTTTAAATCGCGAGTGAACAGCCCTCGTAGACGAAATCCAATTTCTGTTTCGATTCACGCTATTGCAAGTTCAAAATGTATGAGAATGACATTTATTTTTCCGCAACAAAGTTGTCATTCCCATACATTTGAAGTTGCGTTAGCGTGATTAAAAACAGAAATTGGATTTTGTCTAGGGGGGCTGGTATCTTCTAGGCAAGCGTGCTACATCGTCGATCACATCTTCACTTAACATCAGGCGAGATAGTAGTCAAACGCTTGCTTATCTATAATTGAAAAAAAAGGATTAGCAAGCTGAAGTGGCAATAGGCTGGTCACATCTAAAACCATTAAACGTGTTTTAGAGTGGAGACCATGACTCGGTAAACATGGGCGCCCTCCAGCTATATGGAGCAATCATATACGCAAGCTGGCTGGCAGCGGTTGGAAACAAAGAGCTGAAGATCAAGCTCAGAGATCGGGCCTATGTCCAGCTGTGGACAGAGATAGAGCAGATGATGATGAATACATACTATATTATACCTATTGTACTATACTATAATTATTATTATGAATTGTATTTCAAATATATATTTAAAAATTTAAATTGTTCTTTGTTTTTCAAATTTAAATTGTAATTTGTTTATTGATACCAATCCAATGAGCACAAACTCTAAATCTTTGCTGTAAGTTGGAAGGATTAGTGTTCTGCAGATTCCAGGGGATGCCACAGCATCAGGTCATGATCACCGTGGTCTTGCAATATAATTGCAATTTAGTTTGAAGTTATGGGAAATGGAACGTATTTTACAACACCTATCAGCATCTAGTGACGTATGCACTGTATGGAAATAAATATAGCTGTTATGGCAAACAATATTCCCGGCAAATTGTCTTTCTTGCTGTTGCTTCCCAATAAGGGCATTGTTTGACGGTTTGTCAGACGATACGTTACGTTCTTCTTCTTCTTCTTGTTATGGCTTTATACGTTACTTTTGCAACTTGAAACATTTGACAAAACGGACAGCGGTGACGTCATCGAATTTCTTTTGTTTTCGTGCCAATATATAAAATATGAGTTCAAAACCAAATTTTATGCATTAAATTAATGTGTTAGATAACTATTTTTTAATATACTTGCGTTCTCTTCTACATGTAATTCTTTGAAAAGGAAGTACAAATACAAATATTGCATTTTCCTTATTCTACCTCCTTTTCTAAATAAATCATTCACAGTAACATCGATATGATATAAAAATAGCATCCATTATCCTGCTCATAGTTTCCTGTATCTATCGTTCGCATTGTATTGGATTGATTCTATTTAGAACAAACTTTTCTGGAAATACAACTGTCAATATTATAGAAGTTTCAGTTTGATTATCTTACCACCATCATCGAGTAATTCAGCCGCCATAACCCTTCGAGGTTCCGGCAGCACAGCACACCGCTCTCGAGAGATAGACCATTCTAGATTATTCCGCGCAATTATTCCAATCTATACCTCAGATAAATATAATATCGTTTAAAAACTAAAAAAGAATCGACTTCAATGCCGCGCTATTCATTTTCAGTACCAATTTTGAGGTGTTTATCTCAGTATCTCTGGAGATACTTATCAGACCTCGATAAAATTACCATGGTACCAGACTTGCGATGTCTCCTTTCCAACAAAAAAATAATAATCAAAATCGGTTCATAAACGACGAAGTTATCCGCGAACAAACATTAAAAAAATATATATATATACGAATCGAGAATCGAATTGAGAAACGTACTCCTTTTTTTGAAGTCGGTTAAAAATGGAAGTGTCTGCGAATATACGGTACTTACCTACATAAAAAAACTGGAACAAACAGACAGACAGACAAACATTTTAAAATGTTTGTCTGTCTGTTTGTTTGTTCCGGCTAATCTCTGAAACGGCTGGACTGATATTAACGGGACTTTCACTGGCAGATAGCTAATGTTATAAGGAGTAGCTTAGGCTTCTTTTATTTTAGAAAAAATAGAGTTCTGCCAAAATTAAATTGAAACCAACAGGTAAATAAAATTGTAAGTGTTAAACGCGGGCAAAGCGGCGGAACGCTAGTTTCAATTATGATCATCGGCACCTAAGTCAATATATTTTTATATGGTATTATTATAGTATTATTCTAATGGTAAAATACCGACCGCCGGCCATCGCTCGAATGCATCAGCCAAATACCAGCTGGAGATGCTGAAAGTTATTGAGAGGAGAGTCAAGAAACTCATCAAAGACGACAAGCCTGTACCTATTGCAAGAAGCTCCAAAGTCTTGAGCCTCGCCTCAAACACAAAATACGTACAGAATATATATATATATATAACATAATAAATACTTACGTATTGTATAATAAATACAGAATACTACCCTCAAAGTCGCCATTCTATCTGTTTCTTATTGGATACATACATTTATTAGATACATTTCGGATAGTGCGCCATGGAACTGCATTATCGCCGCTTTATGGTCGATATTCTTTCTATCCGTACGAAGCTATACTTATGCTTCGTCATTTGTCACACGTACCGCCAAGAAATGGATTCTCTAGCTGAGTCTGTGTTTCTGATTAAATACAATTTTGGGGGCTACACGTCGCGAGTGAATAGGTATCTTCTAGGTAAGCGCGCTACATTATCGATAACATCGTCATTTAACATCAAGTGAGATAGTGGTCAAGCGTGTTATAAATTAATAAACTGGCCAAGTGCAAGTCGGACTCGCACTCGTAGGGTTCCGTACCACACTACAGTATTTTATAAGATCGAGCAAAAAAATACCACTATCATTTTTCGCCAGCAAAAAATAATAATTAATAAACATTTTATTTCTTATAACGCCATCTAACGTCTAACAAAGGTGTTAGGGATCGACATTTCAGTATAATGCCATCTATGGGACGTTTACCTAACTAAGCGTTCATAGATGGCGTGAAAAGCCGAAAAAAACACGTTTCTTGTATAGGGACCTTCTGTTTTTAGTATTTGTTGTTATAGCGGCAACAGAAATACATCATCTGTGACAATTTCAACTGTCTAACTATCACGGTTCATGAGACACAGCCTGGTGACAGACAGACAGACGGTCAGCGGAGTCTTAGTAATAGGGTCTCGTTTTACCCTTGGGGTACGGAACCCTATAAACCTCTATACTAGGTATTTCATCGGTCTACTACATGCTATGAGTCAGTCCCATCCTTTCCGCATTTATATTATTAGTCCCAGCAACCCGATTGCGTTCGTCATAACATACGGTTATAAACTGCACTATGGTACAAAACATAACTACTCTAATTGAATTTGAATTGAATTGAATTTTAATAGGCGTATCATTTCGTATCTATAGTCGTTTATATGGTAATCTGATTTACTCTTTTAACTGACTTCTCAATAGGAGGTGTGTGTATATTTGCTCTTTAAACTTTTCTTGTGTACCTCATATTACATTTCAATAAAATATAAATAATGCAACTAACTACATAGCTGTTTGTTTTCCGAAAATAATAATCATAAAATAAAATAAATCCGATATCCTTTAACTAAACACCAAAGACCTTCTACTTAATATTAAACTTGACTGCGTACACCGGCTCTAGTGAGACTAACATTGAACGAAGTTTGTCCCTTGCTTTTGTATGGACAACATATATAATATATACTACACATATAGTATAAAACATACATAGCACTAGTAGGTTGTTAGACAAGGACACACTCCCACCCAGGTGCCTTTCGTTGGGGCCGTTTTGTTGTACAAATCACAATTCAAACTTTATGTTTAGAGCATACTGATTAAATTGAATTTGTCAAAACATCTGCACCGCACCATCCTTTATATTAAGTCTATGCTAAACACATATTTAGTTCAAAAGGGCATCCCTGCAAGCAACCCCATCGTCACTTATTAACACGTGAGATGGTCGAACGCTAGCCTATCAGATCAGATATAAAAAAACAACATTAGGCTACTGAATCCATAAATCTCTCTTTGGCCTTGCTGTAGTCAGGTATGGTCAGGCTAAAAATTACGTAATAATACAAATCAAAAGTCACCCCAAAGAAGCCCTGTTCTTTATTATAGGGTATTCTTATCTAGTAAGACATCGTACCTTTGATCGTCCGAAGCCTTTGTTACCTAAGAATACCGCCTTATAAAGAAGGATATCAGATTTTGCCGGAGACAGCGAAAAGGACGACCTCTGTTGTACCTATTTAATATACTGGCATATTTTCTTTTAGAGATACCCTAGATCAAGCTTGTTTAAATTTGTATTCTTGAAAAAAGAGATGCAGTAGTTTTTTAATTGTTTACTAGGTGTGCCCCGCGGTTTTACCCGCGTAGACATCGTTCTCGAGGGAATATCGGGATTAAAAGTACCCTATGTGTTATTCCTGAGTCTGGGCTATCTACATACCGAATTTCAGCTCAATCAGTTGTGTAGTTTTAGCTTGAAGAAGTAAAAAACATACTTGCACACTAACAAATGTTCGCCTTCATAATTCTGAGGGCCCGGTGGCGTAATTGGGAGAACGGGCGGCTTTGATGCCGTGGTACCGAGTTCAAACCGCCGTGCACCAATGAATTTTTCTATCGAAAGATTTATGTGCGCTTCTCACAGTGGTCCTCCGGTGAAGGAAAACATCGTCAAGAAACCAACAACCCCCCCGCATGGTGGTAGGACACTATCTAGTGTCCGTCTGGCCAGCTACCACCCTCAGGTTAGAAAATCTGTCGCCAAACATCTAATGAGTTCCGGCAGCTATCCTTGAGAGCCAGTTCCCATTCTAGGCCTAGCGTGCTTACCATCTTCGACCGCATAATCACTTACCAACAGGTGAGATAGTGGTCAAACGCTAGCCTATAAAATATTTAAAAAAAAAAAAATCGTTGTTCAAAAAAGGAAATGATATAGATAGCTACAGCAGACCTTGAGTTTTTGTAGAAACAAATTTTGCTCTAGAAGCATTTTCCAGGGAGGAAACAGGGGAATAAATTTGTATGGAAAAGTGCACCCCGCGTTGGCTCCTAACAGCCAGTTCCCACTCTCGGCCTATTCACATGTCTTAATTTCTTCCGTCAATCTATTGATTATGTTTACAAATATAAATTATCTTTATTGACATAATTTAGGGTAAGTACAAGTGTATCGTTGAATTCATAGACTCCCGCACTAGTAACACTGTGTTTCAGGAGCTAATGGCTTCTCCCATAGTTTAATATTCTAGTAAAATTTTGTTCTTTTAGATATTTACTTAACAAATACTTATTATAAAAATTCTAATAAAAAAGTATCTATCATTAGTTAATTAATGTGTGTCTGTGTGTATGTATATGGTTGTGTGCAGGGAGTGTTAGAATGAGTGTAAGGGTGTGTAGCTGTGTGTGTGTTTTATGTGTGAATGTTGTTGAGCAGATTTGTTAAGTGTTAGGGTATGTATTCAGTTGATAAAATTAAAAAAATAATAATAGAGTTTCAATTCCATCATAGTCAAAGGTGTTATACAAATGTGGAATGAGTATGTCGTTTACGTCACAATGGGAGGGGGTAAAAGCTTTCATTACTTTTGCTGACAAGGGGGGCGGGGGGGGAGGGGGGGGGTAAATAATTGTAATAAATCTGCTTTATTATATTACCGTGACGATGTATATCTTCTAATATATAAAAATGAATCCCAATTGCCCTTGGTCACGGCATCGGCTAGACCGATTTCGCTGATTCTTTTTTTGTTGTGTTTTATATCGTCGCAGGCGAAGCCGCGGGGAACAGCTAGTTATTTATAAAAAATCGGGTAAGGAATTGGAGCGCTTACGTTGTAGGTAAGTATACTTTTATTTATTTTGTAGCGCTACGTTTAAAATAAATAAAATAAATTTATTTCGCAACAATAAGATTAACAGACCCAACTGATTATACATAATTAACAAAATACAAAATCACGAGTATATATAACCTGCTAATACAATGTTGTAAAACAGGTTTCAGCTTAGCATTATGTTATCATGCTAACCAACGCTGGTCTTCTGATGGGACCCTAAAAGTGATGAATATGAATATGATCTATTTAATGTAATTTGACGTGTGTAAGTGCAAATTTTTAATTTGCCAATATACTGAATAAATGCTTTGACTTTGACTTGACTTTGATGTCACGGAACCTTACCTACCTTTAGGCTTTGCATTAGTCGTATAGAAAAGAGTACACTTCTCTATCGAATAAGGAAATTCCAATAAAGTAGAAGTATCACAAGGTCGTAACTGAGAGGAAATAGGGTTTCTACACATAGGGCTTCTGTTTACAGAACTAACCTTCAAACTTTGCTTTATATAACCCTGTTTTGATTAGTCACATTTTGCCATAAAACTTTCGTAGTGCGATTCTGGTAATTTGAAGGCTATTTCGTTTGGTTATTTATATACTTAGGTACTTACTGAAGTAGTTTTAGGACTTGGAGTTCACTTGGCCACCATATACCCATATTTTTAAAAATAAATAATAGGTAACAGTTTGACGACAGTCTCGCCTGGTTTTAAGCGATGATGAGGTCGAAGATGGTAAACGCGCACCAAATGACAACTACTTCCAAAAAAACATTTTACTTACGTTAATTTTGAAATGTTATTATGTTTGAAAACGGGACTTATCGTGACTTACGCGAAATCCTGACGAAGGCTTACGGATAAAGTTAAAACATATGTCGTAAAACATTGTGGACTTTAGTGATAGTTTAAAAAACTACGCGATGTCGATGTCGCAGCCTACTAGCATAGAAAAGATAATAATACTACGTACTAGCTTAATTAGCCGTTTAATCAACAGCCTAGCCTCTTTACTTTCAACTCGCGGCATGAACTATCCGTTTCGTTTGTTACAACATTTAATAAACTGGCTTAGTCTGACACTAAGGCAACACACTAGAGAAAAGTGACGTGCGCCGACGAGCGTAGCGAGGAGGGGAGCCGCGGTAGCGGCCGCGCGTCACCAGAACCGACGCCATGGCGTTTAAATGAAGGTACAGAAGACCTTTAAATGGCTGAATATCATTGGCCGTTAGTTAGTTAGGTAGTTGAACAGCGCTGTTTAGTAAAGAGGCTTCGATTGAATGGCTAATTAAGCTAGTTGGCTGCGACAACGATATCACTGTATCAACATCGCGTAAGTCACATTAAATTCCCTTCTCAAAACAAAATAAACCTACTTTTAAAAATTGTCACTAAATCATAAAACGATTTTGAACTGTAAAAAGCGGCAACGATCCAGCGAGCCAAAACATTTTAAAATCGAATGTCTATAATGTCTAATAAACCTATAATGTCTATGATACGTGCAGCATTTGCAGCCATAGATAAACAAGCAAATATGAAACCGTATCTCGCCTCAATCCGACAGTTGGATGAACGAGCCTCGCTGCAAAAAAAAACGAAAACATTTTGTCCACGGTGACAGTAGATTCTATAAACGCTGCCCATTCATCTGCCGAGCCCGCCTCACCTGTTAGAAACAAATCGACTGTTAATTATCACTATGACAGGCTTCTTGCAACTGGATAGTCTATTTGTACTTCGCGTATCATTCTACACTAGCCGCTGCTCGCGATCTTACTTGCGTCACAGAATAAATAATAAAGCTATTGTAGAAACCCGTAAGCGCGGGTTTTTGGGATAGAAACCACATATTTTGACTAAGGTGTGGAAGCTTGTGAAGTAAGAGCTTGTACAGTGGGCGTGTAGAAGCTAATACCAGGTTCAGACTAGGCGATTCTAGTCGTTCAACTTCCTAGGGATGTACGATACGAGTTACAAAAAATACCCAATCGATATTTTTTATTGATTAAATCACGCTTGATTAGCATATCAAATAGTTTCATTCGAAACCCTATTATCGCTGTATAATGCCAGCCTTAATGTTCTTCCAAAACAAATAATTGATTTACGAAATTAGTACTTATAACCGGTACTTACTAAGTATCGATTCTAAAGTATCGATACTAAAAGTACTTGGAATCGAAAGACAAGTACATCTCTAGCCAGTTGAACGACTAGAATCGCCTGGTGTGAACTCGGTATAAGAACACCTCAATTTTATTACTGAAAATGTCTAGCGCGGCATCTGAGCCTGCCTGTAATATTATTAATTTGAATATGGAATTGTTTAATAAATTAATATATTTAAACAAGTAACAAAATTAAAATTTTGAATAAACACCCACGACAATCTCCTTTAGAAAATTAGCGTCATAACATCTATCTAAGAACTACCTCTGATTAATTACAAACCGTTTAAAGACAAAATCGAACTAGTTTTGGAGAAAAACGGCAACATGGATTTGCACAAACAAATGTTTACTGCAGCGCTCCCTGGTAAGTTGACACTGTAACACCTATTTAAGAACATGTACTAATCAAACACGAACCCACAACTGAAAACTGCATCAAAATCGGACTAGTCGTTTTGAAGAAAAATGACAACATCGATTTGCACCAACAAATGATTATTGCAGCGCCCCTGGTGAGTTGGAACCGTAACACCTATCTAAAAACATGCACCAATTACACCCGAACCCACAACTGAAAACTGCATCAAAATCGGACTAGTAGTTTTGGAGAAAAATGTCAACATGGATTTGCACAAACAAACAAACATCCTCTCATATACAGTCTCCGTTCCGTCGTGGGTAATGAATAGCAATATAAATATTGAATGCCCGTTGAGGGTGAACAAATTTTTCTACCTGGCAATAAGATCTAGCATCATCGTCCTTTTTCAATAAATGATTATGATTCTGGTTTTTTCGTTTTATGATGAGCTTAAATTATTTCTTTAATCGTTCAAACTTCAAAGCATTTATTCAGTATGTACCGAGGCAGTATTAATATACGCATATATACACGTCTAAAATCATAACCATTCATCCACTCTTTAATGAAACGCGATTAAAGAAATAAAAAGTAAAGAGTTTTCTATTAAGCATTATATTAATGCCAAAAACTAAAAGTTCCCTGTAGACGTGTGTAACTCAGGAGTGTTTAGTTTTAGGTTTAAGTTTAGTTAATACTAAAAAGAGTTATATCTCCTTAAACCAGAGATTATATCCGTATATCTTACATTTCACCACCATCTCTTTAACTCTTTTATATCTTCAACGCAACAACTCATTTCGCGGAGTTAGAGTAAGCGGGATGTAACCATATAACATACCATGCGTTAAAATGAGAGCGTAAAGAAGTTAGAGTAAGCGAGATGCATATAACTCTCTATGCGTTAAAAAGAGAGCGTCACGGAGTTAGAATAAGGGAGATGTAAAAACATACAACAATCTATGTGATAGAAAGGGAGCGTAGCGTCACAGAGTTATTAGGGATATAGAGATATAAAAGAGATATATATATATCTTTTGTTCAAAATGATCTATCTTTTCTCTTTAAGGATATGGTTTGCACATGGCTAGTTGCCTGCGACCCAGTCAAGGATCAGATTTTTTATATAAGCGGGAGTGAAACCACATTTAAAAAAGTAATACAGCTCAAACCGCTCAATAGATTAACATTATTAAATCATTGTTAAATA
The DNA here is from genome assembly GCA_954871355.1 of Cabera pusaria. NCBI lineage: Eukaryota > Metazoa > Arthropoda > Insecta > Lepidoptera > Geometridae > Cabera > Cabera pusaria. The sequence goes on from OX940890.1 coordinate 25,795,331, forward strand.
AATGAAGTGTACTCATGTTGAACAAAACACATCTATCATTGAAAGACTTTGCGTTGGTAGAATCAAAACGTGCGTTTATCATGTAGGTGACAGGTGCAGCTATTCTACGTAGTCCAGAGATTTATGGCGTATACACACGGTATCCCCCACACGCATTTTCGTATCTGCATTTAGTTCCCTTTAAATAAAATACAATTTTCGTTTGAATTTTCGCCGCACGCGAGTTCAAAATGTATGAGAATGACAATGACGTTCGCTGTGGAAAAAAAAGTCATTCTTATACATTTTGAAATCGCGTGCGGCGTGAATGCTAACAGAAAGTTGGAAAGTTTCGCATCATCAGGGTCAGTTCTTAACGCGACGAGACGCGACGTGACGCGAAGAGACGCGGCGCGCACTTATTAAGTCATATAATAGTATCGTTTAAAAACTAAAAAAGAACCGACTTCAATGTTCATTTTCAGTACCAATTTTGAGATGTTTATCTCAATATCTCTGGAGATACTTATCAGACCTCGATAAAATTACCATGGTACCACACTTGGGATATCTCCTTTCGAAGAAATAAATAATAATCAAAATCGGTGCATAAATGACGAAGTTATCCCCGAAAAAACATTAAAAAATATATATATACGGTCGAATTGAGAAACCTCTTCCTTTTTTTGAAGTCGGTTAAAAAAGAACTTTATTTACTACACAAAAAGATACATTCAATCATATACACACATTTCATTGAATTATTTCGGCGCAGCCCGAAGCCGCCGAATTAACTCAATGAAAATATGTGTATCTTTTAGTTATTAAATAAAGTTCTTTTTTATATGACTCTCTTAATAAGTGCGCGCCGCGTCGCGTCGCGGTCTGAGCTGACCCTTAGTCAGTAGATCTAGATAGAAGATACGCTTATTTGACTCATTCAGGTAGTAGGTACCTGGCATTTAGCGACATTTTACGTTAACTGCTATTCTCACCTTGACACCTTGTGCCATTAATTAGCTGCCTAGTTCGGTCAGACAAATTGATGTCGACTACCCTTGTGACCGGCGAAATTTGTTACAGGTTGCTTTTACCAAGATTAATTAATATCTTAAATAGATTTCTAACGCAGAGTTCCAACTCTGCGTTCCAAATCTATAAAAGATAATCTATTTACTAAACAAAAGCTCCAGCTCTTGTTTATTAAATTATTTTTTTCTCGGTTTTTTAAATAAAAAATCAAAAATCAAAATTCATTTATTTCAGGCTAGTTATGCCCATAAAGCTAGCCATAGCCCTTAAAGCATAAGGTTTCATACTGCTGTCAATTTTTTATTAGAAAAAAATGATAAAGTATGAAAATTGAGTTAATAGATGTAGATCCTACGTCCGTACTCAACCGATTGAGCTGAAATTTGGTATGTAGATAGCCTACACCCTGGAGTAACACATTGGGTACTTTTTATCCTGATATTCCTATAGGAACGAAATTAAACGCGGGTAAAACCGCGGGACACAGCAAGTATTTTCTAAAATATGAAATCAATGGAAAACATAGAAATGAAATATTTAAATTTAAAAAAATCCATAAATATTTCAAGGTATTATAAAACCACAAATAATTTATAATTCATTGATTATATTCCAATAAATTAATGCAGTCATTCATGCATGAAATGTAATGATATATTACATTCATAAGTATACAACTAAGTGAGTACTATTTAAAATAATATTTATTACATTCAATTTCAATGCTGATAAATACAGTGTATCAAAGGCACTAACTCTGACAAGTGTATATCTTATTTTCTAATAGTTAATACGAATAAATGTTTAGTTGTCAATCAGAGTCAAATACCTCTTAATAAAACAAATACAAAAATATATCGTCGTGTGTACAACTCTTAAAATCTCGCAACCGCGCGCCGTTGACCGAAACGCATCTGGCACTCGGCCACGCTTTATACAGGATGTTTCTTTGGGACTTATTATCAAAGCTCTGTTTAGTTATTTTTATCTATTTCTGTTTTATCAATATACGGGTATTGGCGGATAACGCGGGAGCGTTTTTTAAATGAGACGGCTACTGCGATTAGTAATTTGTTGCTAAACTATATAGGTTCGTGATGACGAGTACTTAGTGGATGTTTTTAGGGTTCCGTACCCAAAGGGTAAAACGGGACCCTATTACTAAGACTCCGCTGTCCGTCTGTCTGTCTGTCTGTCTGTCTGTCTGTCCGTCCGTCTGTCACCAGGCTGTATCTCATGAACCGTGATAGTTAGACAGTTTACATTTTCACAGATGATGTATTTCTGTTGCCGCTATAACAACAAATACTAAAAACAGAATAAAGTTAAAAATAATAGAGGGTCCCCATACAAGAAACGTGTTTTTTTTCGGCATTTAACGCCATCTATGAACGCTTAGTTTGGTAAACGTCCCATAGATGGCGTTATATTGAAATGTCGATCCCTAACAACTTTGTTAGACGTTAGATGGCGTTATAAGAAATAAAATGTTTATTAATTATTATTTTTTGCAGGCGAAAAATTATAGTGGTATTTTTTGCTCGATCTTATAAAATACTGTAGTATGGTACGGAACCCTACTAGTGCGAGTCCGACTTGCACTTGGCCAGTTTATTTTAAACTTGAACTGTATCTCAATATCCACCAAACAATTGCGTCTCATGTTATATTAATAATTGAAGTAAAAAGTATCCGAATGTTAAATATTACCCCTGTATTAAAATATGTAGTTTACTTAAGTTATTGCTTATACGGCTTATATTAGTTTATGGTTTGCCGTAGGTAATAAAGGCTTATGTCCATCAGTAGACAGAAACGGGCTTATGATGATTATTATTTTATGTCGTTATTTGGAGATATTTTTTTTTCCATGTTGCATCAGTCGTTCTAATTTTATCTGTTTTTTTATTGCTTATTTATTTATTTAGTTATTTTTATTGCTTGCTTAGTTATTGCTATCTTAGAGATTTACTACGATAACATGGCCCGCCCCTCCAAATTACTGTTTTAATGTGTGTAGTCACATCCTTACGAAAGAGTTTGTATGTAGTTGTAATTATTCGTCTTCAGTAGCAGGCCGGCAGTACCAGTACGCACACATGCGTGGTGGTGCGTTGTAAATACTTTCAAACGTTTTGAATTTTGGAGGGGCGGGCCATGTTATTGTAGTAAATCTCTACAGCATTTATAATTCGTCAAATCCAAATGCACATTTCACATTGACTCTCCGATAAAGGAAAACATTAACCCTCGGTTTGTCAAGCAAGCTTGAATCAATATAGTAGCGGCCCTTGCATGGTAGTAGGACACTGTCAAGTGGCCGCCTGACCAGCTATTACATTTAAACTGGAAAATCTGTCGCCAAAACACCTAATGTGTTCCGGCTGTCCTTGAGAGCCAATTCATATTCTAAGCTTGGTGGTGGTGACAGGTGAGATAATGGTCAAAACACAAAACGCTCTCTACTTCTATCCACTATGTATATTCTATCTCTATTGCGATCTTAATTTTGTACAAGTATATCTATTATTAATCCAGAGAAGTATCAAGACTATAATAATATTATAAAAACGTTTGTAACTCTGTCAATCTGTCTGTTTGTTACCTAATCACGACTAAACGGACGATCAGATCTTACTGAAATTTAACAATGAGTACCTTATAGCATGAGGATGAACGTAGGCTACTTTTTGTGAAAATAAAATCATAATTTTTACACTTAACTAACTCAGATCACATAAATGTTCATTGACAGAGCTTTACAGTGATAAAATACTTGGTATATATATATATAGTGAACGAAGTTACGGGTTTCAGCTAGTGTCCTATAAATATTAATATTTGAAATGTTTAACAATAGTAAGATACTCATGTCTATATTTATATTCAAGGTTTTCGTTATCGATCGGTCCGTGCATGCGATGACGTTTAGTACATGGTAATGAATATAGCGCAATGTATGGATACAGTGATACACTGATTATTTTCGCGTGTTTCCGTTTGGAGGACATACTGTTGACCTTGTAAACCACAACTTATCGATGTATTTTTTACCGACTTATAAAAGGATTTATGTCGTGTCCATTATGCGTTATTTATTTTTGGTCAATTTGGTAATTTGGGCCACGTCACTGTTTTGTCTGTTATTGGTTCCTTATGTTATGTAGTACAATTTTTCAGTATCAATTTTGTCTTAAATTTGAGCGGCAACATTACAGGGCCTACTAACTCTCCTAAACCTAATAAGGTTCGAGACTTTTGAAGGTACACAAAATTCTTAAACTGCAGAGTTTTACAAGTCACAGTAGTTCTATTACACAACTGGATAACCCGTTAGACGTTTTTTATGGTCTTGACTTAACATACGAAGCCAATAGAAAAAGCTTTTTCAGCAGAAAAATTGGCATTTTTGGCCAATTTTTCTTTTATTTTCAAGTTTATTCGTACAATCATTGAAAAAAATAGCTAAATCGCTGCAGCCGTTTTCAAGTGATGCGCACTTACTAAAGAACAAAATATAATGTTTATTCAAATAGTTTTATGATGTAAGGGGGATCAAATACCACCTCAGTGCTCCCAGCCAACCTCACCTCCCCGTGGTGCATCCTACTGACCAACGAACGAGGCTCTGGCGACTGACAAATGGCGGTATAACCATTTCAATATTATGGCGTAGCTAAATACTACAGGCCGGTGACGGGCAGCAGCGTTATCGGTGCGAGAAGCTACGTCCTGCGATCGCCAACCCGCCTGCCCAGCGTGGCGATTAGGGCATATCCCTCCCAAAGATCGAAAGTCACACACAAAACCAAGAAACTGGAAAAGATAAGCCGAAGATCGGGCTCAGCGGTGCATCTTGGGAGAGGCAGACGTCCAGCTGTGGACTGATACCGGCTCGTTATGATGATGATTCAAATAGTGTTATAGGGATTTAAATAGGCACAGTAAATACCTTGCAATGGTACGTAACCGGCTATCTCAAGTAAACCATATTTGTAAAACAGGTCCTAGGTACGACCGAATTATTTGTAAAACTGAGTCAGTAGAAACCTATAATACTAAATTTCCCACGGTTGTAATGTTATGCTTAACTTACACAACTCAGGAATTACGTAAGATTTGTTATTTTCTAATATACAGGGTGTTTGGTGTGTGTGTGTTACAACTGAGCGGTCATAAAATGGAGGATAGTAAAGTTCCAAGTTTCAAGTTAATATTACTTTACTCGGTAGTTCAGTTTTGGGCCTTATTTTAAGTGCACGAAATTATTGCAAATCTAGGTAAAATATATACGTACCTACCTACATAAACATTAAATTAAATAAAAATTCATAATACATTTACATCAAATTATTGTTGTCATTCTAATAACTCGGTCACACTATAGAAAATATTCGTTCTTAGCCCACTTAGACATCAATTCAAATGGGAATTATTACTATGTGTTTCGGGAGAACATTGTTTACTACAATGTTCATGGCATAACAAACACTGAAATCGCCACAATAAAACTGGGTTAAGGCACTTAATGCTGCTTTGCCAATTAAGTGGCTTAATTGGCAAAGCACCGGAACATGTTATTCCGGAGGTTGCGGGTTCAAGTCCCGTCGGTACGATGAAATTTTGGATTGTGTTTAACAATTTACAAAAATATAAAGTGTGTAACACTTCAAAGAAACATAATATTTGATTTACGCAGTGCAATATCTCTCGTCGGATTTGAAAACTGTAATGTTTTCTTCCGAATGATTAACTTACGTAATAAGTAGTCATAGATGGCGCCACCAATGCATAATTGGGTTAACAAATGCAATCCACTAATTTCGTCGTAACGATACTTCGCACCGTGGCTTAATTGGCAAAGCACCGGAACTTGTTATTCCGGAGGTTGCGGGTTCAAGACGATGAAATTTTGGATTGTGTTTAACAATTTACACAAAAATTAAGTGTGTAAAACTTCAAAGAAACATAAAACTGGGTTAGTTTCACACATGCATCCACGTTCTCTTAGCGTTTGATTTGATTGTTTGACTTTCAGGAAAATTAATTCCAATTAACCTCATTAGTTACAAGATTATTTTTATGCAGAGTAAAACTATATTGCATTAAAATATATTTCATTTTTTAAATATTAAGTCTCTTATCAACCGACTTCCAAAAAAGAGAAGGTTCTCAATTCGTCTCATTTTTTTGTATACATGTATGTTACGCGATTACTCCGGCAGTTGTGATTCGAATGATTATTATTATTTTTAATTGGTATTGTAATGTAATTTCATCGAGATCTGATAAGTATCTCCAGAGATATGTCGACAACTTGTTGACTCAAACTTGCAATTGAAACTGACTCGCGCTTAATTGAAGTCGGTTGTTTTAGTTTTTAAACTATGTTATGCATACTTGTATTGTTTTTAATAACATTTCGTTTGCCGGATTCCAGACACAAAATTCTATTGTGTCTCGTGGGAATCCACGTTCCGGCATGCGAAACGTTTGATTGGATTAAATGATTGATGTTGCATCAACCTGTATATGATATGATTTATAGTGTCCTACCGAGTATAGCCCGGTTTCAATAGTCTGTGGTCAGTGGATAGCAACCACGTCATACAACTGAGCTCGTTTACGGCTTATTTTAGGTTGGATTGGATGTATGCGTTTATATTTACCAATATTTGGTATCAATGTTTTTTTTTTTTTTTTGTTTTTTGTTTTTTTTTTTTTGTGATATGTATGATAAGACTTGATGCGCCCTGTGGTCTCGCCCGCTTCAGAAAGTAATATCCTGTCCTATTCTACCATATTGCCTATCCTACTGCAAAATGTCAGCCAAATCTGCCTAGCCAGGGTAATATAACTAGCGGTTTGACCGTAAAGCGGTAACAAACAAATTAATATACGAACTGATTATTGGTGTTTCAAAGATGTTGTGTTGGTTAAATGTCCAAGCAAATGAAATTAATTATAATACAGCTTTAAGAACATTTTTTTTAAATTTCAATAAAACAGAAGTGATGACTTTGATAATGTACAGGCGCAGTTCTATACCTTTTTAACCGACTTCGCAAAAAATCAGGAGGTTCTCAATTTGCTTTATTTTTAGTTTTATAATGATTGTTATGTTACCTCCAGAACTCGGTTATTTATAAACCGATTTTGAAAATATTTTTTTTGTCTGAGAGAAGCTTTCCGTTGGGTCCCATTGCAATTTTATCGAGATGTTATAGATATAGATATGGAGATAAACACTCAAACTTGGTACCGAAAATGACTATGGCGGCATTTGATGTCGGTTTTCGCGATCATAAATTATTACATTTTAGTTTCCAACGAATTCATGGATTATTATTTTTCTCTCGTTATCTCTGAATTCGCTACGATAGCGTGTCTGATACACTTATTGTCCGTGTTATTTTGTGTGAAGACTTTCTCAATACACGTGCTAAAGCAGGATAAGTTTATTGTCGCTTGTAGGGTTGACAGGCGTCCGGATAAAGCCGGACATAGTTGGCTTTTCAGGCCAAATTAAACAGTGTCCGGCTTGTGCGGCTTTTGTTAGCGATCGAACGAACGAGCGATCGCTGATCGTGGCCGAGCGAGCCTGCGCTAAAGTACTTAGACTGATTTGGCATTTGATTTATATTTCATTATAATTTAACAAGATTTATGGTAATAATCAAAAAAGCTTGATTTTACATACAATATTTTTGTCGTACCCATTAATACTGAGACCCAAAATTCTTTTTACCCTAATGTCCGGCCAAACTGGCTGGTCTGTCCGGCTATAAGGTTTGGCGACCTGGCAACCCTTGTCGCTTGTGACCTTCGTCAGCTCCGGATTATACTGATGCGACGACGGTATTCACCTTGACACTAACTACGCTTCAATGGCTTATGCTTTTCCGTGTCGTGTTAATCTTTATATAGTGCGTGCTAATTTCGTTCCAACTTGATCACAATTAACATAATTTGGAGAGATAAAACCGGTCGGAACCCTATTTAGGGTTGTGTATTAAATGTGCATGTGTGTGTATGTGCATTAAATGTGTGTTAAATGTGCGAAATCCGTCTCGCACTTGGCCTTTACCAAGGTTGTGATAGGATAATGTGAGGATATCAAAGAAAAAATCTGTTTTTATCAATAGATTGGTATTTTTTAAATAAAATATACGTAACTAGCTGTGCCCCGCAGCTTCACCTGCGTTAAAAACAAATCACATTTTTTAAACTTTTCTTTCATAAGAACCTTCTCCTGACAATGACAAACAAAACTACAAAATAATTTGCGAAATCGATCCAGCATCCTCATCATCCAGATCCAGTCCAAGGGAAATATGGATTTATTTTTATATATGTACTTAGATAATAAACATTATTACCAAATTTCAAGTCCAATAGGTCAATGGGAAGTTAAATTAAAAAAAAATATATATAGGCTAGCGTTTGACCACTATCTCACCTGTTGGTAAGTGATGATGCGGCCGAGGATGGTAGCACGCTAGGCTTAGAATGGGAACTGGCTCTCAAAGATAACTGCCGGAACACATCAAAGTCAAAGTCAAAGTCAAAGCATTTATTCAGTATATGGGCAAATTAAAAATTTGCACTTACACACGTCAAATAACATTAAATAGATCATATTCAACAAAAAATATAGATATAACAGAAACATAACGCTTTGAATTTACAAAAAAAAAACAAAGGTATTGAGCCATTCAGCTTTCATCTAGACGTCGAACGTCACACTTAAAACACATGACATCAGATGACAGACCTTCCAATGGATCCTTGAGGATGGATGGTAGCCGGCCAGGCGGACACTAAATAGTATCCTACCACCATGCGGAGGTTGGGGATTTCTTAACGATGTTTTTCTTTCACCGGAGGGCCACCAAATTATTATAATCTTTCTCGTATCCCAGCAGGATGACTTCAGCTAGAAGTGGAACCTCATTCCACATTTGATGTAGTAAAACTAATAGTTGTTTGTCTGAATTCCAGGTGTTCGTGATAAAGGAGGGTGTCCAGTACAGGATAAGGATCGACTTCATCGTGCAGCGTGAGATCGTCCACGGTCTCAAGTACCTTCAGAAGACATACCGTATTGGAGTGCCAGGTAATTAATATCTTATCACCACTTTTACTAACAGACTTAAAATAAACTGGCCAAGTGCAAGTCGGACTCGCACTAGGGACTCGCACAAGTAGGTTTCCGTACCACACTACAGTATTATATTAGATAGAGCAAAAAATACCACTATCATTTTTCGCCAGCAAAAAATAATAATTAATAAACATTTTATTTCTTATAACGCCATCTAACGTCTAACAAAGGTGTTAGGGATCGACATTTCAATATAACGCCATCTATGGGACGTTTACCTAACTAAACGTTCATAGATGGCGTAAAATGCCGAATAAAACACGTTTCTTGTATAGGGACCCTCTATTATTTTTAACTTTATTCTGTTTTTAGTATTTGTTGTTATAGCGGCAACAGAAATACATCATCTGTGAAAATTTCACCTGTCTAACTATCACGGTTCATGAGATACAGCCTGGTGACAGACAGACCGACAGACAGACAGACAGACAGACAGACAGACGGACAGCGGAGACTTAGTAATAGTGTCCCGTTTTACCCTTTGGGTACGGAACCCTAAAAAGATGGATGTTCTCAATTCGACTGTATTTTTTAAATGTTTGTTACCTCAGAAATACGTCAATTATTTGGTTTTGTTATGTTGATGTCAGTTTTGGTTTATGGTAATATTAATATCGGTGTTGAAATTATTTAATTTAGAAATTATCATTAGATTTGATGATTTATGACGACGACACGCAAAATGTTCAGAATTGTATGCGTAACTGCATTGCGCCCTTGCTCTGACGGCTTCAATATCTTTCGATTGATTCTGATTTCTTACAACTAGAGTGGAGATTGTAACATTGCTTCTACGAGTATTTAGCTTAATTCAATCTGTAGTGAAATTAAAATCAATGAAATATAGTAATTCGCCGTGATATATTAAGATTGTGTTACGATTGAAAATGGACAGTGTTAGTACCTCCCCCGGAGGATGGCAGAAGGTTATTATGGTAACTGAAAGCAAGAGCCTTAATTCAACATATAGACTTTATATTAACAGATATTAGAGTGGGACAGCAAAATCACATTACCGACGTAAGCCGTGACCTTAAAAAATAATATAATACCGTAGACAGAGTATATTAAAATAGACCGGGCATTCAAATTACAATAATAATATTTGAAGGATAAAACTATACAATCACTTGTATGATAGAGCGAGATGGACAACATTTTTTATCCTTTAATGCATATGCGATTTTATTGTTTGAAGCCAGCTCTGGCTCCCAGCTCTAGTACGCCCATTGGCTTTCACCCGCTGTCATGACCCGACCAAATTTCGTTGTTCATTTTATCTTATAGTTGGCATATGTATCACGTGTTCATCATTTTATTCGTGTTATAATATCTCTATAGTTTTTTCATTCGCTTACGCTAATGTCTTGTCTATTTAATATTTCGTCTACGTATTATTTCACTCTCATTACTAATCTATGTGACTTTTTCACGCATCCATTGAAGTACCCGGTACGTATTTGTAAAACCAATTTAGTGTGTAAGGGCAATATTTCTTTTAATGATGTAATGTAATGATTAATAGCAATGTGTGTTGCACATTGCTAGTAGTCTTGTTAAAACCTCCAACTAAGCTAAGTACGAGGGCGGCACTGAAAATTTCAGGAATCAAGGAAGTGACACAACATTACTATTTAAAAATGTATTTATTGCTTTTCGAAGTATTCTCCGCGAAATTTGACACATTTTTCCATACGATGGAACCAATCATTGAAGCAACCATTCCATTCGGAAGTTGGGGTCTCCAAAATGGCCGTTTTGTAGGCGTCCACAGCTTCTTCAGGTGATGAAAAACACCCAAACTCGTGATTGGTTTTTTGTTTCGGGTTCGTACGCGTATATCCAGGATTCGTCACCTAATACGATGTTGTATACAGCATTTGAGGATCCCGCGTGGAATCTTTCGAGAGTTCTGACGCACCAAGTAACGCGAGCCGCTTTTTGCTCTTCACAGAATGCGTATGCGGTATCCATCGGGAAAACAACTTTTTACACCTAATTGTTCATGCAAGATTATTTGTATTTGACTCATGCCAATGTCTAAAGTTGCCTGAATTTCGCGGTATGTCACATGTCGATCTTCCTCAATCAGCTTACGCACAGCATCAACGTTTTCTTGGGTGACTGCAGTTTTTGAACGACCTTGACTGGGATCATCACTGAGCTTGACACGTCCACGTTGAAATTCAGCAAACCAGCGATAAATTGTGGTATTGGATGGGGCTTCATCACCAAATGCAGAAATCATCCGGTCAATACACTGTTTTTGTGTTAAACCACTTCGAAAGTCATAATAAATCATCGCTCTTGAATTTTCTCGAGTCAATTCCATTTTTTCAACGACTAAACAAGTTTGACAAAACCTTGTGACAAGACCGAGAATCTTTTTTTAAATAAATAAATGGTATTCGATTTTTAAAACCAAGGAGTTTTCAATTAAAAAGATTTTAATATGACAGGAACAGTGGAAATATTCCATTCCTGATACTTTTAGTGCCGCTTTCGTATGCTTGGTCTGGAGTGAGTTCATATCAATAGTTCAATAGATGGGGACCGAACTCTCTAACTCTCTATAGCCAGGCCGACGCCTTAGCCATTAGGCTATTGCCGCTTCTTTGTTGGATGGAATTAAGAAATCTAAACATACTGATATTAGAACATCCTTAGAATAAAAACATATATATCTCTAGTACGAGGCAACTAGGGCCCTACTTATTTTAATATCGGTTTATGTGTACATAGATACACATCATGGCAAAGATGGCAATGTATTTGTCACAATACCTTTCATATTTGGTAGCAGAGTGTATAGAATATTAAGTACTGGCTAGCCAATCAAAATGGCATTCCTCCGAGCATTCTAGTAGTGAGCAAGGTTGAATTGCTTCTTGTGTTTATAATATACTAGCAACCCGCCCCGGGGTACGGGTTCAATGTATATCTTAGGTCGGACGGACGGCCCGTTGGCGTACAGGATAGATACTTTAACTTCTAACCCGGAGGTCGTTGATTCAAATCTTACCTGTGCACCAATGGATTTTTCTATGTGCAATCACGGGTGTTCATCTTCAAGTAGTGGGAGCATTATATCGATGTTCCGCCGGACTTGCTACCAAAAAGTAGGTTTACACCATCAAGGAGAAAATCTGCCACCATAACTTACTATGTCTCGGCAGCACAGCTCCTGAGAGTCCGACCATTCTAGGCTGTGATTTAAGGCCTAGCGTGTTAAGCATTCTCGACCCCACATAATCGCTCATCACCAGGCGAGATAGTGGTCAAACGCTCGTCTATCAGATTTAAATAAAAATATTCATATTTTATGGAATACATCAATTTTTCTTTAATATGTCTTATTAAGTTATAACACTTTTTCATAGACTTTTTCATTTATCTTTAACCGTAAAAGCAGCGTTCGTAAACAAACGTGTTTTCGGACCGTTTTATTGTTTATGTTGCAAAATAGGTCACCACGAATATACCTATAATATGAACGGTATAATGAATAGCATATTTTCATTCCGAAAGTCCATTCCACGGTTATTTTATTGTCAAATCAGACACAAACAAGTGTGTCCTAAAAATCAGAACTCAATTTAACCCAACATTATTTCTTTCCAGTGGACAAAATGACGCACATGGTCGGTTCTTACCCACCAAAAACGGAGATCCAGTCGTACACAACTCCTCCTGAAGACGCTCCATCAGGTCTGATGGCGCGAGGGTCCTACTCCGTCAATTCCTTATTCACTGACGACGACAAGAATGTCCACCTTCAGTGGGAGTGGGCATTTGAGATCAAAAAGGATTGGAAAGATTAAAATGCTAGTTTACTTTGCTTGGGCTCACTGGATTGGACTTGAATTTTGAATAGACTGTTTTTAATGTACCTTCTATGGAAAATGTTGAAGGACAAACTACACGATTGGCAACAAAACCCGAAATTCTAAAATTCGAGCGACTACCAAAAAGTGGTATTTAAAAAGCTTTATTTGAATTTTCTCGGGTTAGCTTTCGAGGGAGTGCGTCTTTCTTCGGGACTAAGGCTACGCGGTAAAATCGCGATGTTCACTCACGTTTAAGTTGCGTGAATGGGGAAGAAAACTGTCAATTAGTTCCGACTAGAGGGCGCCATATTTTGTGAAGCCAAAAGAACTGTCAATCAACATAGAAATTGTGTTTTTAAATTATTTTCACTTATTAGGTAAAAATATGGGTCGTTGTGTAAGTTTTGGATGTGAATGTATATTAAAGAGAAGTGGAAAAAAAAACACAGAAAAGATAACATTTTAAATCAAGCGATTTTTCGATGTTATGTGGTAAACACTCCAAAGAAACCAAAAAGTTCTCTTAGAACAGGTACATCATAAAAACTTCAAAAAAACTCGACAAAAACCTGAACAATGCTTACAAAATAAAAACGCAATGAAAAGCTTATATCAAGGTATTTTGACAGGTAACAATCTTACAGCGCACTCTGCCGGACACGCTTCCGGTAATCTTCCCCATTGGTTTATAATGTCATCAATATTACAAATTTTAAAAACAAATAATAAATCGTTGTTACCGCCTATTCCATTTGTCTTGACCAAGGACGCTGAGTAGCATTTGTTGCCAATCGTGTTATTGATTTCCTAATGTATCAAATGCGATTTAGGTATGTGGAATAAGATAGTTGAAATGTCACAAATATATAGTCTAAAGTCTAAGCTATTGCTGATGATTCTTTAATCTATACAAGTTTTTATAATGTCTATGAGAGTGTGATTGCATGAAAAATGTTTCCTATGGACGACAAACGATCATTGTGTCCAAACTTTTGTAAAGTCATTTTAAAGATATATAAAAACTTTATAAAGCAAGAAGTACAATAAAGACATTGAAAAGCTTCGAAGCAAAGAGGAATAAAGACCATTAAACTAGAAGATGTTTATGAAAATCGCTTTATTAATAAAAAGGTACAAAAACGAAAAATTGTACTAAATTTGTACACAGAAGTTAAACGCACAGATATCGTGATCTGCGGTTGACAGTTGTCCAATCCAGTGGTTGACGGTGGCTGACTGAATGACAGCAAGTAATGTCATAATGTACCTACCTCCCTGTTCAACAAAAATTAGACAAGACGTGGTCTGAGTCTGTCTTACTCATATCACAGTTTTACAATTCATACAATTGAGAATCGCCTCTGACGACGGACGATACAACGAACGAACAACTACAACAAATACAACTCTTAGCTTTTAATAATATTTCAGATTTCAATGTTATTGATTTGTCGTCGGACTGCGAAGTCTCAGTAATAGGGTTCATTTGGAACTCTTTGGGTTCGGAACCCTAAAAAGTATATTTAAGAAACCAATCATCATGAGTAAAATATGACATCAGTCCGCGTCTATAGCATTCCTACAAAATATCAACTAGAAAACAGCTCAGTAAATAAATATTTCAAAAATACATTTAGCATTATATAACTTTTGATATGTCTAATAAAATTGCAATAAGTATAAAGTTTATAAGACCTTTTTCTATATATTTAAATGTATATCTATGAAATTTGGGTTGCCATACGTAAAATAATTGCCATAAGCAAAAATAGTTTTAAAAAAGGTAGTCAGTCTACTGTATATTATGCTACCAGCTAGCATTTCGAAAGCATTTACCAAGCTATATTGTATCGATGGTCAAGCTTAGTAGGTACTTGATTTTATGGTGTAGCAACACTGATCCCAATGGTTTTTCGCGATCTGTTGTGTATTTTTGTAATTTTGCAATCTTCAAGACATCTTAAAATACTATCTAAGGGATTATCTATGTACTATCTAATCTTATTTGAACACGCAGTTTTCGTATAAGTTTTTATTGAACTGAGAAAGCTAAAACCATTGGGATCATTTTTATCTATATTATTTTGTCTTCTTTTATTCTTACAATTATTATAGTTCTACTTATTATTTAGCGAATTGAAGATTTCTATTCTGGTAAGCATTACTTAAAACTAAACATAATTTGACAACCTTAAACGCTGGTCTCTTTCTAACTTCATACGTAAGATAGAGACAGCAATTATTTTTAGGGTTGACAGATTATTTAGTTTTCGTTAGTTTTAATGGAATAAACAGTATAATGTCGGTCAGTTTTCTTTAAAATCAATGTGTAAGAACCAAAATTAGTATTAAATATAAGGGTATCGGTGCACCAAGACAAAGAAAATCTATTTTTAATATTCACATATTGCTTCTAATGTAAAAGTGCCAGTCGCTAAAATATGGCAATAATATTAAAGGAAAAGTATTATCGATGTATGGAGCTCTGTTCCCTTATATAGAGTAATGAATAGACTTTAAGCGTTTGCAATAAAGTACATTTTATAGTGGTCCCAGCTGAATACTCAAGTTTCAAAAAGATGATGTTGCATTTACAAATGTTGGGTAAATATGGCTTTGCATGGTGGAAATAAAAAGAGGTGCTCAGTGTTACCACTGGTGCTCTTCAATATTAAGTAAGGCTTTCCTTTGAATATATTTTAGAATAATAAAATACATGTTATCATAATGCATTTGTATTGAATTTGTAGATGAGACCCAATTTTGGCATAAATGTTCTAAGTATGATTGTATTCGCGCCTTTTTGTTTAACGGTTTTTCTTCATATCTGTCTTATTTATAGTTATTAAGTAAAATGATAAATAGAATTATGTCGTAATAATCCCTATGATTTCAATATATTTTTTTATTTTGTCATACTGTTGGGTCAAAAGTGTTATAATGAATACGTCATCGCAATATTTTATGAAATTGTCATTTTAGTTACAAATAATGTTATTTCAATAGAAGTGTAAATTATGCATTGTAATAGTTTGGCCAAAAATAAAGCTTATTTATTCAATTAATGTTTTATTTTAAAATTAATTAGCGCCTTACGGCTTAAACCGCATTTAAACCTGGTTTTAGGTCTTCTTTTCTGATCACTCTATCCATTGATGAATCCGTTGCGTAGTTTAAATGATCTAATCGTAGAGAGGGAGGGACCTTCGAGCATTTACCAAAAGAGATGGCAAGGCGTACCCCTCTGGCCATATAGCCATTTTTGGCCATATGAGCGTGCGTAACTACGCTGTATTTTTAATACTGTGTGCGTGTTTCAAGCTAGTGTGCGGGATCGTTAAAGTGAGTGATTTGTGTTTGTGCAATGCGTGTTTACCTCGTCCCCTGTAAGTGTCGGCAGAAAAAAAAAATGCGGATTACAACGTTAACATCTCCATTGGTAAATGCTCGAAGGGAGGGACAGACTAGGGCAATTAACTTTGTTTTACTCTACGTAAAGATTTTACCCGTAATTTTTTTTCTCTTGTGCATCTTTCGCACACCGCTGTAAGCGCCACGGAGCGCATTATTGAAGGCAACAATTAAATATAAACTGTAAACCTTAACTACCTTGACATAGAGCCCTTGAGAGCCGCGCCTTGAGCAGTAGCGCGCATGCTCTTGTGGTAGCGGGCGAATTTATTCTTGGTTTACAATTATTGACTGTATGTCAAGGTACAATACAATACAATAACTCTTTATTGATCACCAGAAAAAAAAAACACAACTTAAAGTAATACTATGGTAATACAATCGGCGGTCTTATCGCTAAGAGCGATCTCTGCCAGACAACCTTAGGATGGACTGGAGTAAAAATAAAGAATGGACGGCGGTGCACAATAAAAAAGACATCTGCTACATATATTACTAAATGCCTACTTACAATGTAATTCGGATTCTAATACACATATAGGCATAATCAAAATATACTAATATATATAGGTATAGTATTACTAAACGGAAAATAAGACAGATCGATAGCTTTCATTTGACAGTGGATAGAAAATAATTCTTTACCATATTTTTAAATATAGGCAAAGATTTTGCACGTCTGATATCTAAAGGCAGAGAATTCCATAAACGTATGGCTTGTACAGTGAAGGAGTTATCATAGTATTGGGAAGAGTGAAGAGGCATTTGAAGTTCAAGAGTTTCAGATGAGCGCAAGAAGAGAGAATGTGAGAGATATTGAAAGGTGAAGCGTTGTTTGAGATAGAAAGGAGAGGAGGGAATAAAAAGGATAGTATAAAGGAGAGTGAGAATATGAGCATTCCGGCGGAGACGGATTGACAACCATTCCAGCTTTTTTCGAAATGCAGAAACATGGTCATATTTCCTTAATCCAATTATGAACCGTATACATACATTTTGTAAGCGTTCAAGCCTATTAAGCTGTTCTTCGGTAATGTCTAGATATGCGGCATCAGCATAATATTGGAAGAAGAAGAGTTTGTGCTAGCGCAATTTTAGTGGTTGTTGGTAGAAAATTTCGCAATCTTCTGAGAGAAGAGGCAGATGCAAAGATCTTGCGACTCGTTTCAGCCAATTGTGGTACCCACGAAAGGTGTTTATCGATTAACAATCCTAAGTTTTTAACTGAGTATATTAACCGTCAAAAATTATCTGAGGCAGATGAAACCAGTCGATTTTTGAGATCATCCTCGAACTTCCTATGATTATAATTTGTGTTTTCATCTGATTTATTCTTAGGCCATACGAGCAGCTCCAATCAGATATTCGTTTAAGGTCTATATTTATGGTGTTTATAGCTGCTGGTAAATTCTGTATAGAAACCGAGTATAGATTTGTAAATCATCTGCATAAAGGTGGTAGGACGAAGAGAAGTGCGGAGAAATTGAGTTGATAAAAGTTGAAAAGAGAAGAGGAGAGAGAACGCCGCCCTGTGGTACGCCCGCAGTCGTATTACACTATGATGAGAAAGTATCATCGATGCGCACGCGCTGCCGGCGACCAAACAGGTATGATCGAAACCACTCAATTACTGTTGGAGATATGTTCAGAGAGCGTAGAGTGCTAAGCAGTATGTCAAAGTCTACGTTATTAAAAGCGTTGCTGAAGTCGAGTAATGACAACACTGTGACCTGTCCGTCTTCCATGCCCTGACCAATGCCGCCAGTAATTTTTACTAAAGCTGTGACTTGTTAAACACAATCCAAAATTTCATCGTACCGACGGGACTTGAACCCGCAACCTCAACCAGCAAAGCTGTGACTGTACTATGGCCTGAGCGGAATCCGGACTGAAGTGGGTTTAAAAGGTTATTGCGTATTAGAAAAGAAGTAAGTTGTTGAGGAACAAGACGCTCTTGAAGTTTGGAAAGGAAACGAAGTATAGAAATGGGACGATATTCGGCAAATGATGTAGATTACCTTTTTTGGGGAGAGGAGTAATTTGGGCTTCTTTCCATACGGAAGGAAACATACTACTGGAGATGGATGAATTAAGGAGGTGTTGTATAATTGGAAGTATTTCGTCGAGTATGAGAATTATCATTTTTCGACTGATACAGTCACTACCTACTGCATTCGATGAAATGCCTTCTACGCTCTTCTTAACATCACAATCAGTGAATTGCTGAAAGAGAAACGAAGGATAACTAGAGGTTGGCATGTTAGAAAGACATTGTAATGTAGCAGATTTAGCAGGCCCATCAAATTTGCCCATCAAGGCAGTTATGTAGTAGGTAGTATTGTCTTCAATTGCGTTCCGCCGCGCTTGCAGCGGTGTGCGCTGGGCCTTTAGCTTCGACTTCGGTTCTCTGTCGGGCCACAACGGACAAACTCGTTCCGATACTTCCGATCCTTCAGAGAAACTCCGAGTTTACCGTAGCTCTTCCTGTAGCTCGTTGACTTTGTGGACCTACCCAAAGATAAGTACTTTAGTAGGTATTAAGTGTCCACGTCTCGGTCCATGTGTCATAAGGGGTAGATCGCACTGAAGACTTCAGACTGGGATATTGCCGATGTAAAGACTTCGTAATTTCCTACCTACCTATACTTCCCAGCCTAGCTGTATTCTTCGATAGATTTGATAGTCATCATTATAGCTTACTGGATACTGAAGACTTACTGAAGAACCGATAACGGTTGGGGTTAACGATTTCATTTATGGAGGCACCTTATCAACAGGCTTAGCATAGGACGGTCTCCTTTATACTAGGTAGGTGTATCTTTATAGTAGGTAAGTGTATAGTTCATCATAGACACGTGGAGTGATAATTTTAGCGAGGTGGCTAGCAAGAGCTGAGATTATAGCTGAGGATTACTCAGCGGCGAGCTATTGGCTAGACTAGGTCAAAACGGTAACTAGTATTTAATTATTAATCTGCCTAGATGATTATTGAACTAGTAGGTAGGTACGCGATACGTAGTTACTTAGTATAATATTGCACAGCGTGAAGTTAGTGCCCAAGCGTGGCTACGCTTGGGCACTAACTTCACGCCGCTGGCTAAGTGGCTACTTAGCCGTCACGGTAACCGTGCCAGGGTGTTAAACGCAGAGTTTTAATAGACTTACTTAGGTTCCTTTTTAGGGTTCCGTAGTCATGACAAGGAACCCTTATAGTTTCGTCATGTCCGTCTGTCTGTCTGTCTGTCCGAGGTTTTGCTACGAGACTGTTAATACTAGAAAGCTCTAATTGTGTGGGGGTATGTATAATAATTACGCCGACAAAGTGCTGAAATAAAATTGTGAAAAATCTATTTTTTTAGGGTAGCTCCCCTATATGGGAAGTGGGGATGATTTTTTTTTTCATCGTCTACCCCATCGTGTGGGGTATCGTTGAATAGGTCTTTTAAAATAACTTAAGGGTTGCTAATATCATTTTTCGATTGAATGCTCCATTTACGAAATATTAAACTTTAAAGTGCAAATTTTTGTTCCAGTAGGGCGTCCCCCCCCCCCCTCTAAAAGCTAAACTGCGGGCTTGAAAAATCTGGAAAAAATCGTGATAATAGCGCAATTCATGAACTTTAAAGAAAAACTACAGCGGTTAAGATAACTTTATTAGTTTAGCAGTAATAGTCGTTGAACTTGGGTGTTGGATAATTTTGTACCAAATACAAAATCCTTAGAATAAATCCTTTAAAGTGACATAGACGGAGTACCTAGTTGCTTGTTTATAACGGGTAAAGACTTGCATTGAATAACATGCTACTACGGTACCATACATTGCGCGTGTGCGTTCGCCCAGCAAAAAGTATCGCCTTTACCTCAAGAATTGAATGATGCAGATAATTAGTGCCTTATATCGTGTAATATTTTTATAGCACGGAAGATAGATAGAGTAGGTTAGGCTTGTAGATAAGATGTAATATAGATTACCTACATATTGCCTACGTGCAATAATGTCAGAAGCACAGAAAAGATAGTCCTTCAGAAGTATTTTTTGACGTTATTTCACGTCACGAAGTTTTACCGAGCGTCGCTCGCTACGCTCGTAAAAACTCTCGGTACAATGACTAAACATTGTTCCGAGGAAAAACTTTTCAGGTTTTTAGAATTCAACTTATTCTCTTTACTTAATTTCTTGCTGATGTAGGTATACAATCTTTGAGATTTATTAGCAAGAATTTTGGCCATGTCTATAATATGCGTCATTACAATGTTCCACTCTTATCTTTACTTAAAAAAGCGGCAATAGCCCAATGGATAAAATATCGGACTGGCGATGGATAGGTCGTGAGTTCGATCCCCACCCATTGCGCTATTGACATGAACTCACTTCAGACACAAGCATAATTTAGTTAGCTTAGTTAGAGGGGTTAACAAGAATACTAGTATATTGTGCAACCCATTTTGTTAGTAAAATTATAAAAAAAAACATCCGATTTTATAAAAAATATAGTCCACTACACTCAATAAGTGGCTTTTGTTACGAACCTACTGAGATGTCTATCTTTGTTTATTATTTTTTAGCGAAAATATTTATTATTTATTATTAAAGCAAAGGTCATTGATTCATTGGTCATTGAGTCCGGACCAATTTGCGTTATATTGCTTTATTTTTGTTTGCAGTAACTTAATCGAGCTTTGTATACAAATCGTTAGTTAATTAAGACTATGAGCTATTTTTTACCGACTTCACTAAAAGGAGGAGGTTCTCAATTCGACTGTTTTTTTAAAAATGTTTTATACCTCAGAACTTCGTCAAATCCGATTTGAAAATTTCTTTATTTGACATGACAAAAATTATCTCCGATGATATGGAGATATAAAATATAGACAAATTTTATACCTTGACGACATGATTATGACTTGTGGATATTTTCACTATCGCGGCATGAGAAGTCGGTTTTTAGGGTTCCGAACCCAAAGGGTACCAACGGAACCCTATTACTGAGACTCCGCTGTCCGTCTGTCTGTCTGTCTGTCTGTCTGTCTGTCTGTCTGTCTGTCTGTCTGTCTGTCCGTCTGTCACCAGGCTGTATCTTATGAACCGTGATAGTTAGACGGATGAAATTTTCACAGATGATGTATTTCTGTTGCCGCTATAACAACAAATACTAAGAACAGAACAAAGTTAAAAATTAAAGGGTTTTTAAAACAAAAACGTGTTGTTTACGATACGATACGATACGAAATTAATTCACCTCGACGCAGCTAGATGGCAGCACAGGAAAAATTAGCACGCGCAAGCGTTTCATTTGTCAAATTTGTGGGCCTCGGTCGATTTGTTTACTTAGTTGAGATAAAGTTCATTTGCATATACGTAGTGTACAGTATTGAATAATATATCTTCAATTTTAGTATAATAAGAGCTTCGACTATTAGCTAGAATCAGTAGAAAGTTAGTCGTACGAACACGCGGTCTTCCAGATATTTAATTACATTAATTACCTTTGTGTTAATATTTACTTAATTGGTGTTAGAAGTTCGTGGCGTACGGACTTCGGTAATTCGGAACCCTCCGTGTGCGGGACAAAAGTCTGACTCGCACTTGGCCGGTTTTATTTCATTTTGTAAACGAACTTAATTTATGTAGTAGACTAGTGCCCCGCGGCTCCGCCCGCCCGTGTTAAAAACTTTTTTCTTTTATTTAAAACTTATCTTTGGTACAAACCTTTCTTTCATAAAAACATATAAAAAAGAATGAGAGAATCGGTCCATCCGTTTTCAAGTGCATAATGGCAAGGCAAATAGGGGCTCATTTTTATAAAACCAATAACCATTTTAATTTTTAGACTTTACAACCCCCATTTCTTGCTTAGTTGGAGGGGTTAACAAGAATACTAGTAATGTGCAACCCACATTGCGAGTAATCTTTTAAAAAAAAAATTAAAAAAAATCACCCTCTTAGGGATGGAATTTCTAACACGTATTTACTTATTTATTTACAGAAGTATATATGTGTAATGTTTCGAATAAATAAAACCGGCCAAGTCGAGTTGGACTCGCCCGCCGAGGCTCCCATTTTTTGATTTTTTCCTTTATTTGTGCGTGCCGTAAGACCTTGCTTCTTGCCAAATTTCATGATTCTAGGTCAACGGCAAGTACTACTTCCGGTTGACCTAGAATTGTCAATTTTGGTTAAAAGCAAGGTACAGCTTACAGAACCAGTAAAATAATAAAAATCGAAAAAAAAAATTGATGCATAGATTATATTAGTATATATATATATATATATAAATATAAATATAAATATAAATATAAATATAAATATAATAAAAATTATTTTGACTTATTCATTTTAAATTTATTTCATAAAATTATACTTTTAATAAATACCTAAACCATTTTTAATAATGTTCAATTAAATATTAAAAATATAATTAAAAATAAGCTAAATTTAAGCTTTTGGGTTCATACCCCAAATATAAAGGAAATCCCATTTTTATTAAATAAAGTGCCTGATTAAAGGATTATTCTGATAGGATAAATAAGTATTATTCTGATAGGATAAGTAATTAATAATTACCTTTATTATATTTTATAGAATTAAACTATATCTATTAATATCAAAAATTAATGTGCATCTTACACTAAAATATAATATTTTCATATAAAGAATTTTTAATTCTTCAAATTAAAAAGTTTACGCGAAACTCTAAATTTGCCCATATCTTTTTATCGTGTTGACTCAGGACCTTTTTTTCATACTCTTTCATTTCTGGTATAAATTTGAACTTGCTAGGTCCACCCACCCGTACCTGAGAAAATCGGTGGTGACACACGGACAGACAGACAGACAGACAGATGGACAAGAAAGTGATCTTATAAGAGTTCCTTTTTTACCTTTTGAGGTACGGAACCCTAAAAGACTATCAATACAATTTAATCTTGTTTCTCCATACGAATTTTGAACCCCTGTTTCATCCCCTTACCCTATAAAATATTTTTTAGCAAGCTGTGTGTTGGATAGATTTGTCAGTCAGTGACGTTTGCGTTTTATATACAGACAGATGACGCGTTGTGATCAACATTCACTATGTGTGATCAAACGAAATTCGGTATTCTTTTACTTCAACGGTATTATAATAAACATGGTAGCATTGACCTGATTCTGCTGGAGTTCAGTAAACTCCTCACCAACTTACAGATATGTCGTAACAATTTGAGTGCATTGGGATGGTCTTAATGGATAGATTAAGTACCTACGTATACATAAAATCAGTAGGGGGTGATTTTAAATGTTGAATTTACGTATTATAATGACATAAGATATCGTTATAAGCCAGACGTTCACATGATAGTGAGCGATGACACCTTCCTGCCTTAAGTAGGTAAGTATAGACCGAATTTTCCGTGTCTTCGGAGTCATATCATTCCAGCACCCTTAATCATTCGAAAACCTATTCGGATTCGGAAAGTGCCTCTCCATTGACTCAGATCTTTGTAATCCACGATGCTCTAATCCATTACTTTTGATATTGAAATTCGAAGAAACCAGTGATTCTAATCGGAATAGTTTCCGCAACCATGTAGCTCATGGAATGATAAATAATATTCGAAATATTATACAAGTACGTCTCTGTTGTAATACCTGATCTTTTTGTCTGATCTTTTTTCCTGATCTTATTTTGGTCATTTAAAATTAAGAATGAATAAAGAAGATTGTACTAAAGTTGACACATTTCAATGTAAAAAAATAATTGATTTAGTCTTTACTGTTATTCCTGTATTTTTCTTGTATTATATTTATAAAAAGCTTACTCCATGTTTTAGTAAAATAAATCTTCACAATAAATATGTATATACATATTTAGTTCAGTTTGAATAACCAATTTCCAACAATCGTTATCAGTACGAAAAAGGATCTGGTGAGCCGACATTATTATAAGGACGTCGTTGCTTTATTGTTCACTAATTTATACGATCCATAAGGAGATTTATTTTAAGCGATGACGATGACAGGAGCCTCCAATTTTAATGGAATTCCTCTTCTTAAGAATAAAGATGGATGGATTCGTGGGAATCGAGGAAGCAACCAACAGTTGCATTATCATCTGCCGAAGCAGAATATATGGATTTATGTTCTGCTACTAGAGAAGCATGTTTTCTGAAGTCGTTCATCAGAGAAGTTACTGGTAAGTCCGACAAAGTTGTTATTTTCACTGACAGTCAGAGTGCCCGTGCTCTTGCATTAAATCCAGTCCACCATAATAGGACAAAGCATATTGACACGAAATTTCACTTTATTAGACAGAAGTTGGTTGACAATACTGTAGAATAAAAGTATATGCAAACTTGTGCATTACCTGCAGACTTGTTGACAAAGGCACTTGGACCAACTAAGTTTTGTCGTTGTTTAAAATTTATAAAAGTATATTAAGTGTAGGTGTTTAGTTTCAAGGTCAATTTAGCCAACTTTAGTAACGAAGGATGTTGTAATAACTGATCTTTTTGGTCATTTAAAATTAAGAATGAATAAATAATAATACATTTTAATTTATTGCAACCAATTTACAGTCATAGCTTACAGAGTTCTCGAATTACACACATAAGTAGGTAAAAGTAAAAATGGAATCAATTACACATACATTCAATAATTCATAAATATACCTACATCTAAAAAGTTTAAACTAAAAATTAAAAATCATCATCAATTCAATATAAAATTAAGTTTTAAATACAATAATTTGATAAAACTGCATAATTAAAGTCAAATCAAATCAGAAATAATTTCAAATAATAAAAAAAAAAAAAATAATAAAAAAAATATATTAAATACGTACATTGTTAAACAAAAAAAGTTTTAAAGTGTGAGACACTTCAAAGAAACATAATATTAAATACGTACATGTCAAAAATTTAAAATAAACTTTTATTTTATCAAAATGTCAGTCGGCTTTAAAATAATCTTGAAATTTTAACAGTTTTATCTTATTTAGTAAGAGTAATTATTTTAACTTGGTGTCATGTATCATGTAGCAATGGTTAATATAGGCGCAGTCAAATCTGTAATACAATACCTTCAGGATACTGCTAGGGCTGTCCCGAACCCGCCGCGCTAGGGATGTGCACCGTTTTCGCATTATCGTATAAAAACAATCAACAGGTGCATTAGCGAACATACCCGACGCACTGCAGTATCGAGGCAACCGTAACAATACCCTAAAAGCGTTATTGTACTGAACGCGTAGGGCATTGTACTGTTTCTGAGTATAGTTCACCTATAGGCTGCTCGTGTAGAAGGACGTACAAAAGGCCCTGAACAGAGTAATTTTGACGTCCCTAGAACAACGAGCAAACCTGCGAGCTATCGTATTAGCTCGTACAGACAATGCCCTTCTCTCTCTCCATGTCAATGTCATCTTTTAGGTCAGAGGTTATCATGTGTCCTAAGTATTTGAACTGTTCTACCTTTTTAAGACATATGCCATTCAGTTTGACGGCTGGTATTGTTTCCAAACTATTGCCTCTGGCCTGAAAGACCACGTATTCACTCTTTTCCGAGTTATACAGTAGTCCGCTAGGATGATGGATTACAATGGATGGCGTCAAAACTTTGGCAGCATGTCCATTTTCTGTTTGTGTTAGTGTCTAGAACTGCTAGAGTGTGCGTGAGTAGGGAAGTGATCACTAGTGTAGAACATATCGATAAAAAGGTGAAAAATGTAGAAAACTAAAACTTATGTAAAAAGAAAACAATTTATGTGATAAAATACATAGTTACTTTACTGAACTTATGGAAATTAGTTATTGTTAAAAAATGCTACAGTACTTAACTGTAATTAGGCAACCTTAAATCTGGCGATATAGATTTCTTAGCTTTTCTATAACACAAATTTTAAATGTTTTTGCGTTTTCAATACGTCAATTAAATATTACAATTTTGAGCTACAAAGCATCTATACTTCTATACTAATATTATAAAGAGATAACATGTATGTTTATATTGAGTTAGCTCAAAAACTACAGGACGATTATTTTTTTCTCTCATATATAAATATATTAATGGTCTTTTAGAATGAACATAGGCTATATATTATCCTGTTTAAAAGATAGGTATATTCGTGAAGAACTATTTTGCAACTTAAGTCGCCAATAAAACGGTCGAGAAAACACGTTTTTTACGAAAGATGATTAATCTGAAATAGATGTAAGAAAGTATGTATCGAAGAGTAGACGCATTTCTGTAAATGTCATAAAATAGCTGATTTTAGCATATTTTAGGTACAATTGGCGATGACTACACGAAACTAGGTCATCTGTTATTATTATCTATCAATAGACAGGTCCTTTGCTATCAAATTAAGTAATTTATTTATTTAAAAATATATGTATATTAAACAATGAAAAATATTTTCCGTTGACTCCTACCACAAAAATGTCGTAATCGAGTCGAGTTTCGGTACAATATTTCACAAAAATACCAATTTTCTAACGGAAACGAAAATACAATTAAAAAGCATATATACTGAACAACAAATAAAGTAGTAAAAACATTAAAAATGTTTCCAATAACGTTCAGAAAAAAATAATACTTTTGCCTTTGTTTTGTTGAGGTATCGTAGATTTTGCTAAATTCGATAAAACGTAATAACACGCCTGTAAGGTTGCTTTTCCTATGGCAATTTTGAGTATAAATAAACAATCATTTAAAATTACAACTCAGTCCGCGGTCAACCGCCGTAGAGGCAGGACCTGTGCCGGTTGACGATATCAGCTTGACGAAAAAACATCGCTGTACAGACACGGAAATTTGGCTTCCTCTAACTTGATCCTTGCGTAAAAATGTATGTAGGTGATCAATGACAAATATTTAGTTTTAATCTCAGACAGGCTAATGTACACGGTCAGAGTAAGATGTACCGTGTTTGGGCTCGTTTTGTTTGTAGTGACGAGACTTTTCTTTAGGAGTGACTTGACTGACCTGATGATGGAATTCGGAGACTGCTACTGGAACTCCTAGATGGTTTGAGTTAGATGTGCCGTGTTTGGGTTCGTTTTGTTAGTAGTGACGAGACCTTTCTTTAGGAGTGACTTGACTGACCTGATGATGGAATTCGGAGTATGCTACTGGAACTCCTAGATGGTTTAAGTTAGATGTGCCGTGTTTGGGTTCGTTTTGTTAGTAGTGACGAGACCTTTCTTTAGGAGTGACTTGACTGACCTGATGATGGAATTCGGAGACTGCTACTGGAACTCCTAGAAGGGTTGAGTTAGGTGTGCCGTGTTTGGGCTCGTTTTGTTAGTGGTGACGAGACCTTTATTTAGAAGTGACTTGACTGACCTGATGATGGCATTCGGAGACTGCTACTGGATCTCCTAGATGGTTTAAGTTAGATGTGCCGTGTTTGGGCTCGTTTTGTTAGTGTTGACGAGACTTTTCTATAGGAGTTACTTGACTAACCTGATGATGGAACTCGGAGACTGCTACTAGAACTCTTAGATGGTTTAAGTTAGGTGTGCCGTGTTTGGACTCGTCTTGTAAGTCGTGACGAGACCTTTTTCTAGGAGTGACTTGAATGACCTGATGATGGAATTTGGAGACTGCTACTGGAACTCCTAGATGGTTTGAGTTAGATTTGCCGTGTTTGGGCTCGTTTTGTTAGTGGTGACGAGACCTTTCTTTAGGAGTGACTTGACTGACCTGATGATGGCATTCGGAGCCTGCTACTGGAACTCCTAGATGGTATAAGTTAGATGTGCCGTATTTGGGCTCGTTTTGTTAGTGATGACGAGACCTTTTTTAGAAGTGACTTGACTGACCTGATGATGGCATTCGGAGACTGCTACTGGATCTCCTAGATGGTTTAAGTTAGGTGTGCCGTGTTTGGACTCGTCTTGTAAGTCGTGACGAGACCTTTTGTCACTCTGACTCGGATGACCTGATGATGGAATTTAGAGACTGCTACTAGAACTGCTAGACGGTAAGATAAAAGTTAGATTGGCCGTGTTTGGACTGAAACTATTTGAACGAATACAGCTCTTAATACAACTCTTAATATTTAGCAGTTCCAGTAGCTGTCCCCGAATTCCATCATCAGGTGAGTCAAGCCACTCCTAGCGAAAAGTCTTGTCACGAATAACAAAACGAGCCCAAACATGGCACATTTAACTCTAGTTATCTAGCAGTTTCTGTAGCAGTCTCCAAATTCCATCATCTGGTCATTCGAGTCACTTGTGGTGTAATCAGGAGAATGGTCGGCTTTGATGCCAGAGGTACCGAGTTCAATCCCCAGCGTAGCCCCGGCAGATATCCTGAGAACCAGTTCCCATTCAAGGCCTTCCGTGCTTACCATCTTCAACCGCATCATTACTTACCAACAGCTGAGATAGTGTTCAAACGCAAGTCAATAAGATACTAAAAACGCCCAAACACGGCAAATCTAACTCTGACCATCTAGTAGTTCCAGTAGCAGTCTCCCAATACCATCATCATCAGGTCAGTCAAGTCACTCCTAAAGAAACGTCTCGTTACGAATAACAAAACGAGCGCAAACACGGCACATCTAACTCAAACCATCAAGGAGTTCCAGTAGCAGTCTCCAAATTTCATCATCAGGTCAGTCATGTCACTCCTAAAGAAAGGTCTTGTCACGACAAACAAAACAATCCCAAACACGGCACATCCAACTCTGACCGTCTAGCAGTTCCAGTAGCAGTCTCCGAATTCCATCATCAGGTCAGTCAAGTCACTCCTACAAAAAAGTCTCGTCACGACAAAACGTGCTCAAACACGGCACATCCTACACAATTTATCATGCTACCGTCCTCGACTGCATCATCACTTACCAACAGGTGAGATAATGGTCAAACGCTAGCGCGCATAATATAAAAAATAAATAAAAAGGAAATATGAAATAAGTACATACAAGCAAAGTTTAAAAAAACGTATATAATCAAATCAAATCATATCAAAGCATTCATTCAGTATGTAGGCAGTATACGCACATAAAAAAAATCAAAATCATAAAATAAATTATAATCAAATTATCAAGTAAACATAGTCAAAGCATAATTTAACGTTTTGAATTTTAAAAAATAAAACAAATGTAATGAACCATTTAGCTACTGTTAGTACCATTCAACTATAAATGTATCAAGATGATTTTATTGACTCGTTTTCGTCCTGTCGCTGTGTGCGTGAGGACTATGCGCATGTAGTAGTACGAAATTTAGACCGGTGCATTTAAGAAACGCACCCTTTAAGACCTACAAAAAAGTCCGCGATAACATATGTCTATCGCACAGACTCACAGTAACTATTTTAATCAACAAAACAAAAATGTTACAGAACTTTCAAGGGTATTTTCTTCTATACAGTATTAATCCTTATTTGAATAATTACGCTAATTATCTTGGCCCAATATCATAGATTAAAATTGTCTTTTACAGTATATAATTTATATGAAAATACTAGAAGTGCCCTGCGGCTTCGGTCGCGTTAAAGACTTCTTTTATTTACTTTAAACTTTTATTTTGTGAAACCTTTCTATCATAAAAGACATCAAAGAAGTAAAAGCCAAATCGGTTCACCCGTTTTCAAGTTATTGCGTGACTAAGGGAAATAGGGATTCATATTTATAAAACCCAAAAAACCATATTGACTGTCAGACTTTTTTTACCAACCCCTTGCAAAAATCTTGCAACATGTATTTACTTATTTATTTATAGAAGTACTTACGTAAATCTATAAGTTTTTATATATATATATATATATATATTTTCATTATAAATTGTAAGTAATATCCGTGGGGAATATTTACAAAATGCTTTCTCAGCGGAAACCTACGTCATAACAACTATCTGCATTTCACCCTCTTAGGGTGGCATTTTGAAAAAGCCTGAAACTCGTATTTACTTATTTATTTACAGAAGTACGGTTTGTGTGAAATGTCGAATAAAATGACTAGCCAAACTTTGAACCCCCGTTTCATCCCCTTAAAGAGTGAATTTTGAAAAATATTTTCTTAACGGATACTTATGTTAAAACAATTATCTGCATGCCAAATTTCAGCGCAATCCGAAACAATATTGGTTTTCAGACTTTGTTACCTCATTTCACTCTTTTAGGGGTGGAATTTTGAAAAAGCCTGAAACATGTATTTACATATTTTTTTACTGAAGCACTTGTATGAAGTTTCGAATAGAAAAGACTATCTAATCTTGTTTATCCGTACAATCTTTGAACCTCCATTTAACCCCCTAACGGGGTGAATTTTGAAAAATCCTTTCTTATTACACCCTTGCGTACTAAGACAAATATACTCTTTAAATTTCAAGTCTCTACGACCAGCGGTTTAGGCTGTGCGTTGTCTGTCAGGCAGTCAGTATGTCAGGACAAAGATTCTTATAGTATTAGATAAATTATCATATAAAATTACGCGCATCGCAAATAATAATAAAAAATGCAGTGAAACCACAAATACGCCATACTTACTTTGTAAACATTAATTGTATTATTCATTATTCTGTGACATTAATCAGATTTTTAATTGTAAAAGGTAACAGGACAAGCATGACTCTCACTTGATGGTAAGCGATGACGTCTACCTATTACAGATACAGCGATACAGGAAAATTCTGGCAGTCCAGAATTTTGCATGTCACTCCACTGCGCCTGTTACCTTGAGACATAAAGATGTTAAGTTTCACATGCCCCGTAATTTCACTGGACACCTTGCCATTTCAACCGAAAAACATTCCCATGAAAATTAATTGGCAAAATGGTCGGCCCAGGCGGACTACCAGAAGTCCTACTCCTACAGAAAAATTAGCTCATTTTTTTGTAAATGCTAACGATATAAAGTAATTTGATGTCAATATAGTATGATCTATTGTATCATCATCATCATCAGCCAGTGTCAGTCCACTGCTGGACTGTGGGCCTCTCCCAAGATGCGCCACTGAGCCCGATTTTCAGATCTTTTTTTCCAATCACTGCCCACCGCATTGCGTATGCCGTCGCTCTCCACTCTCCAAAACTCAAAATTTGAAATCACCCCGACTGATCTATGTATAATCTATAATGAAAATAAAAATATTCCAATGAGTCTGAACACGACATCTCACCTGTAAGTTGGCGAGGAGTTGAGTTTCAGCAGATTCCAGAAGATGTCCCAGCAACATGTCAATGCTTCAGTGTCCTTTGTCGTTGAAGAAAAGGATACCGAATTTCGAATTAATCACTATGAAAGTTGATTTCATAGCGCCATCAACTAGAAAAATGCTCATAGTTTTACAATGGCTAAACAGATTTTCATGAATCAGAGCTAATAACACTTTCGATTAAAACACTTTCAAAACAGTTTCATCATCCTTCATTGCTCGCAGAGGAAGATTATAGGAAGACTTACAGGAAGATTTTCTATCTTGACTCCACTAGCTTCTATTCTTATTGTTATATACCGGCTGTAATTCACGTACCATTAGTCGAATTTTCTCGACCTGGGTTTCGAGCGAGTCAGTCGCTCTTCCTCGGGAGTGAGGTCACGCGGTGAGATCGCGATGTTCACCAGTAAATTCGACTAAAGGTACGTGAATTACAGCCGGTTTATAACAATAATAATGTTACAAAATTCACGATAATTTTAAAATCAAAATAGCTTCTATTCTTTTCCGTTTCCTCGGTGTCAGTTCCAGCTTGATTGATAATCTAGTAGGTACAAAATTGATTTATCAAAATGTTTAGAACAAAGTCTGAAGTGTTTCGTTGGATCGTAATTTTCACGCCTTACTGCCTTTATCCACTTGATTGGATTTTCGGACATTTTGGAAACCTACAACAAAATGATATAATATATTAATGTGGTAAACTGTCACACATTCTTCATAAAAATATATATAATAGCATTATCATAAGTAATAATAGATTGAATACGAGTAAGTATAAGTGCTGATAATATAATTAGGTACCTAGTTACTACTAATTTTGCGCGACATTACTTTGATCACTTTTTATAATATTTTAAGATCGCTCACAAAACGATAAAACCAACTTCAAATGCCACGCTATCCATTTTCAGTATAAAGTTAAAGTTGGAGGTGTTTATGTCCATATCTCTGGAGATACTTATCAAATTTCAAAAAATGTACAATGGGACCAAACGGGCAGAATAAACTTTTGAAAAAAAAAATCCAATCCGGTTAAGAACTTACGGAGTTATGAGATAACAAACATAAAAAAGGCGAACTGCGAAACTCATCTTTTTATTGTGAAGTCGGTTAAAAATATTCAAATTTCGTTCTAAGCAAGGCCATAAGCTAACCGTTCCATCCTTAAAAAAAATCTTCATATTATAAATCAACTAGCTGGGTCCCGCGGCTTTGTCCGCGTTTAATGACAGCGGCAACATGCGCGTGGGCTGTGCGCGGTAGAAAACACTGCTTAATTTGCACATTAACCTTCCCTATTTGTATCAGATATTGTTCCCTATTTTATTAGCTTCAATTTTGATTTCGCGGAGCTTTATTTTATTCTAAAATAAAAGTAGCCAAGTTACTTGGTAGTTAATATTTTAAAATCAGCATTCTGCTAGTGAAAGTCCCGTTAAATTGGTCCAGTCATTTCAGAGATAAACCGGAACAAACAGACAGACAGACAAACATTTTAAATTTTGTTTTTTATGTAAGTACCGTATATTCTTTCATATGCATTAAGTGCTGTTAATTTGGAATTACAAACAGACACTTCAATTTTTTTAAATGTATAGATTTAGTGCAAAATGTATATAAACGATTTATATATTTGAAGTTTTAAGTGTAATATTATAATATTACACTTAAAGGAATTTATATATTCCTTTTCATAAGGGTATCGACTGTATTTATCGACAAAGTTTTGGAGGGTTCTCGTACATCACTAGCCGGGCGGCGTAAAATAATGTTTGTTATTTACATAAATTAAAGCTTTCAAATGATAACCATTTACCACCTCGGTAGTTATATGACGAAAAAGATGTATATAATGTAAGCAAAATAAATATTTTGATTCAAAAAGTGGTTATATATGAGAATAAATGCCCACAAAGACTTACGTGTAAAATGATAATTCTGGATCTTTTACGCCTCCTTTAGTTGTTCTTGATGGATAAAACACAGCACAACACGACATAATTTAACCATGTAACAGGGTTTCAGTCTTTAAAGCTATGTTTCTATTAAATTTTTAATTTATAAGTATGATGCGGCGCTATATTATGGCCTGCTAGCCGGTCTAAAATGGACACGATCACCCATGCGCGAGGTTGTCAATTTGATATTAGCTTTCTCGTTTACTCTTATCTCGCGATCCCTGTAATAGAAAGGGTAGGACAATGTGTTGATAGAATGAAAGTCGATGTGACAACGTCACATGGCTGACATGGCTCCATCCATTGTAATCCATCATCCTAGGTAGTCCGTGATTGAGAACGTACCTTTCACATATTCCAATCAGTTTGGAAAGCCCACAAACCGAGGCGCTGAGCAGCACCATGTCGTCTGCATAACTAATATTATTGAAAGCAACACTGTCAATATGGCAGCCAACATGTGTGCTGCCGAGCTCCTCAATCAGTGCATTCACATACAGGTTTAAGAGCTTGAATAAAGAAGTTTGTACTAAAGTTGACACATTTCAATGTAAAAAATTAATTGATTTAGTCTTTACTGTTATTCCTGTATTTTTCTTGTATTATATTTATAAAAAGCTATACTCCATGTTTTAGTAAAATAAATCTTCTTCAGAATAAATATGTGTATTCAGTTTGAATAACCAATTTCCAACAGTCTCCCTTTTGCTAATGACATCGTCGTTATGGCAGAGACGCTGCAGGACCTACAAAGGATGTTGAATGGCCTAGCTGATTCTCCTCGTCGTATCGGTCACCGGATGAATTTTGATAAAGCCAAAGTCATGTACCTACAACAATCACTTTATTCCGGAACCGATTACCTTATATGGAATCCCACTTGAAGTTGTTACGAAGTAGGTATGTTTACCTCGGCCAGACGCTCCAACTAGGCAAACACAACTTCGAGAAGGAAATCCAGAAAAGAATTCAGCTAGGCTGGGCAGCATTCGGAAAACTCCGTCGAGTCTTCTCGTCGCCTATACCGCAGTGTCTAAAGACAAAAGTCTTTAACCAGTGCATCCTACCTGTGATGACATACGGAGGACTGACCGCAGGACTGATAACCGTTGGGGGTGCACTTGTCCTTGAGTGGAGACCGCGAATCGGCAAACGTAGCGTAGGACGTCCTGTGACCAGGTGGAGCGACGACATACGCAAAGCTGTGGGCAGTGACTGGAAAAGAAGAGCCGAAATTCGGGCTCAGTCGCGCATCTTGGGAGAGGCTTAGGTCCAGCTGTGGACGGACACCGGCAGATGATGAAATGATGATTTGAAATTTAAAATCACGCGTCCGAATTCGAATGTTTCCGATTGAAATGAGAATACCTATGCAGATCTAGAGTGTTTACTATCTTTAATGACACCAGGCGAGATAGTGGTCAAACTTATTAGATAGATATTATTTAAAAAAAATCTGTGTTGCGCCCGTTACTATGTGTGAACTCTACGTTATGACTTGCACGTGCCCTGTAATTTCAATGTAAACTGCTCTTCAATAAATATGTAGGTATTAGGCGCATCAGGCAGACTAACTAAACTCTTGCCACAAAAAAAACATAGGTACTTAATTACTACTCATATCAGCCAAGCCAGCGCTTCGATAGGCATGATAGGAAACAATTAGGTATATATAATCAAAATCTGATAAAAACAATGAATCAAAATAACTAAACAAATAGACCCACCCATATGAAAATCACTGTAAATTATCTTTTTTTTATTTATCTATCCACTAAGGGTCAAAGCACACGTGCTACTTTTAGCTTTGCCGATTGACGATTTATTCGCTTTCTGAAACCTACCTACCGAACGCTTGAACCTGATTTGAGACGGTTTAATACTTAGTTGCTTTTTGGACGATAAATGTAACAACTGAACGATAAGCACTGATTCAGATGCTAGTCACATCAGCTTAGTAAGTCCTAGGCATCAGTGGAAAACGGCTCACATCGTCGCTAAAACGTATACATTTTTGATACAGGGATCGAACTTGAACTGCGATATACCTACCTATTATAGTATCGATAGATTTAATTGCTGAATTGCGCAAATTAGTTAGATACAGTGTTTAAGCTTCAAAAGACGCTGAAACGAGACATGATATTTTGTAGTCGAAAAAAATCGTTTAATAGCAAAGTGGTGCATGTGTTTGTCCCCTTAATGTTAATATAATATTCTAAGCTTTGTCGAACCTATCTGCGCAATAAGGAAGTATAAATGGCCGATAAACTTCAGATAAAGAAAAAAATACCATCATTTCGAACTCAATAAGCATTTAGCTCTCTTTCCGAAAAGAAGTACTAACAAAAAAAAAACAAATCTAATTAATTAAATCAATCTAATTTATTAATACCTATCGATAGCTTATTTATCTATCGCTTGTTGATAAAATGCCTTACTAAAGTAGTAGGCTTTTGGTAGTGGAAGCAGTGGAAGAAAGACAGCCGTAATGTTCAGAGCAGTGCTGTTCTTCGGAGCCTTGGTGGCAGCAGTGGTGGCCAGGACATCGCCCAACGCCAGGATAGTGGAAGACCAGTATACATCCCAGAAGGGATCACGGTACTCTGATGATATCCTTGAAGACGCTCAACTCGACGTGGTAAGTGGCATCATTAGCTTTTTTAACCGAATTCACAAAAAATAAGGAGGTTCTCAATTCGACTGTATTTTATTTTTTTGTTTGTTACCTCAGAAATCCGTCAAATCATAACCGATTTGAAAAATTGTTTTTTTTTGTTATAGAGATGCCTCTTGTTTGGAATTCCTCTCATTCAAATTTTATCGAGATATGACAATTATCTCCGGAGATATGGAGATAAACAATATGAGCAAATTTGTATACTTAGATGACATGATTATAACTAGCCAGTACTCTGACTATCGCGGCATGTGAAGTCGGTTTTTTCGTTTTGTACGATCATAAATTATAATTCAAATGTGTGGTTTTGATTAAGTTAAATTTTGATTAAATTTCGGTATACTATGGTTAGGTAAGCACGTGCAATGTGCGTGCTTTTTTCTAACATTATTATATGCTAGCGTTTGACTGCTATCGCATCTGTTGGTAAGTGACGATACGGTCTAGGATAGTATCACTTAATAGTCGTGGTCATTGGTGGGCTCTGGCCGTAGGATTACGGCATGGGCCACAGCAGTGGTTCAAGCCACGGCTCGTGGGAATCATTCATCTAGTCCAGAGACGTTGACAGGACTTTAAACATAGGTAAGGTATAAGTATAATACTCTTCGGAACGCTAGGACAACTTTAATGTTGTCAATATTATACAAAAAGTACCCTACCCCCTTAGAACAACTTCTATACGAGTATGACTTAGTTTTTAGGGTTCCGAACCCAAAGGGTACCAACGGAACCCTATTACTGAGACTCCGCTGTCCGTCTGTCTGTCTGTCTGTCTGTCTGTCCGTCTGTCACCAGGCTGTATCTCATGAACCGTAATAGTTAGACGGTTGTAATTTTCACAGATGATGTATTTCTGTTGCCGCTATAACAAAAAATACTAAGAACAGAACAAAGTTAAAAATTAAAGGGTTTAAAACAAAAAACGTGTTTTTTACGATGAATCTTCATAGATGGCGCTATCGAGTTTACCTTAATCTAGGAATCTAAATCTGAATCTCGGAAACGGCTCCAACGATTAAATAAAATTTAGTATACAGGGGATTTCGGGGCGATAAATTGATCTAGCTAGGATTTATTTTCAGAAAATGTTGTTTTATTCGTGTTTCCAATAATCAAATTTTTCGATAATCAAATTAAAATATGACTCTTCCCGACATCTATTGGCGAGTAGAAGTAGCTTTAGTGTTATTTTAATTAGTTGGTGTTAGAAGTTCGTTAGATATTCGTTAGATGGCGTTCGGAACCCTCCGTGTGCGGGACAAAAGTCTGACTCGCACTTGGCCAGTTTTATTTTATTCTATTCTACCCCCAACAAGATTGAGAGTTTTATTAACTTTGCACCTTTCTCATTCCAGTTTTCGATTTCCTACTTCAGCAGTCATACATACAAGTCTTTCTATCATCCTTCTTTCTTACTTTCATTTACTGGCCCCATTCTAACTATTATTTTTTTTAATTCTTTTTTTTTAAAAGCTTACTCTCAATGTGCGTTGCACATTACTAGTATTCTTGTTAACCCCTCTAACTAAGCTAAATATGCTTGTATCTGGAATGTCAATAGTGCAATGGGTGGGGTGGGGATCGAACTCACGACCTGTCGCCAGTCCGACACCTTTTCCATTGGGTTATTGCCGCTTGACTTCTAGTTTTTGTACATTATACTATCAAACAACAAACAACAACTTCTCTTGAAACAAGTGAAATTTTAAGAACTTAAACTAACTACTACTGACAAAATACGAAAAACGATTGATAACTAAGTAGACATTTGTTTAAAACACTTTACAACTTACTATTACGCGCACCCGTTTCAAAATTACAAGCGCTACCCACTCATCTATTTGAAGTCGGTGCCAGCCAAGTCTATTAAAAACAATTTTTCAAATCGGTTCACAATTGGCGAAAGTATCAATGAAGATACATAAAAAAATAAAAATAAATACATATAGACGAACATAGAACCTCCTCCTTTTTGGAAGTCGGTTAATAATTCTTAACAATAGGAAAATTTTAAAATGTCACTGCTACCTACCATTTTGGAACTGTACGTTATAATTTATTTCTGCTATCGCGCGGCTAATTTGAACGCACTGTTTAACTTATTTTATCAATAAATGCATTGCTTCTTTATCACGGCTATAAATAAAAGCAACTCTTAAGCCTTATATACCCGAGTCACAGAAGTTCATTAGCAGAACGATGAACTAAACAAACATGAAGGACGATCGAAGCGTGATTGCAACATTTACAATTAATAAATCTCTGCTATCCTCTGAGCACCACTAAGAATATTTATGAAATACAATAAAATATTTATTAAAAGTAAGTTGTTTATTAATACACGATACATATTGAATAGTTTGTACATAGCGATCTCAGGTGAGAATATTTTCTTGTTTCATACTTTTTAGAGTGTGATCTTTTAGTAGTCGGGTTTTAGTTTTTGAATTTATTTTTTATTTAAAGCATTTTGGGGTTTTTGCATAATTGTATACATGTATACATGTCAATATACTTACATAAATACACAGCGATCAACAAACACATAACCCTCCCAACTGCTTCTTTGCGACGCCGTGGGGTAAAAATTAGTTTTTTTGACTTCGGCGGGATATATCTCGCCAACGCTACGCCCGACAAAAATATGATGTACTAAACCCTATCTTCATTTTAAAATCCCTATTCAACGATACCACACACGATGGGGTGTGGTGAAATTTTTTTTTAGTTCTGGACTTCGGCCCCCCTAGAGGGCGCCACATTCTATTTGTTGTGACGTCACATAGCCTATAACCAGTAGACAAATAAGACGCGTCCAACGACACGTCATTTGTTAAATTATGATAAGTAGTTTAGAAGTTATGAGGGAACAGATTAACATACATACAAACATACATTCATACATACTTACATACATACATACCCACATACCGGTCAAAAACATAACCCTCCTGTTTGCTTCGCTGTAGTCGGGTAAAAATAACGCGACGATGGCCTCAGACCACTAAGGCTGAGCGCAGACCATAGTCACGACAGTCTTAAGACAGACTACACACAGCCACAGTTTTACAATCATATTTTATGTAAAACTATTGCTATTGCTGAACAAAACATAATGAAGACGCGCACACTTCAAACGTAATGTCTCGTAGACACGGATTTGACATTATTTAGTTTTTTATTTTTTAAAGCTTACTAGCAATGTGGGTTACACATTACTAGTAATCTTAAGTTTAATTTAGGTATATTTTAATTTATTTTAGCTTTTGATTTATTGAGTTTTAAGACTTGTCTATATGAGACATTCTTGGTTATAGACTAGTCTGTCTTAAAACAGTCGTGACTATAGTCTGCGCTCACCCTAAAACAATGCATTAGGGTGAAGACATAAGGACGCGGGTTCCCTGTGCAGACAATGTATAATAAAGATTTCTTGAAAAAAAAAAAAAAAAAACAGGATACGGGAATCGTTCCTGGTTCCGTAATTATACGTGCAGATTGACACTGTCATTCTTAAATTCGCCAAACTGCATATGTACATGATTGGATCAGGTGGAACAGAGCTTGCTTTAAGAATCAAAGGCTGTAAGTTCGAATCTCAACACGATAGAGATTTTGTCGAAAATGTAATGTTTTTGTAGTTATTTGTTAGTTATTTTGCGCTTATTCTCAATCATTCGAAAACATATTCGGATTCGGATGCTTCATTTTTAAAGTTATTATTTTTTTGATCCCTGAGCTGTTTTGCGCGGAAACCTTTCCAATAAGTCACTGATTTTTTCTAATTGATATATCAAAATTAACCGATCGGAGCATTGTGAATTGCAAAGATCCAAGTCGAAGTAAAGGCAGTTTCCGAATTCGAATTTGCTTTCGAATGATTGAGAATAACATTGCTTATAGGCTTAGCGTTTGACTACTATCTCGCCTGGTGCTAAGCGATGATGTCATCGAAGATAGTGAATCCGCTAGGTCTAAAATGATCCTGAATACCAAGGGCTTTTTGTTGCTGGACACCGTAAGGATACGCCGGCAGATGTTCTCCTTGATGGTAAAAAGCTATTTTATGTCAACAAGTCAGGCGGAACATCGATATAATGCTCCTACTACCTGTGGCAAAAGGTGGTTTGAGTTGTGACTCGCACGAACCAGCCATCAATCGAATAAAAGCATGTCGCTAATCGATTCGCTCTCAAGAAATAACATTATTAAAGTAATACATCTTTGAGAAAGATATTCGGATGATGGTGGTATACGCACTCTCTTTTGTTATCTTAAGTTTAAGGAGATCAGCTGAGTTCGGCAAACGACACTCGATCGTTCTTCTGCCGATGACGGATTAAACACAGGCCTCATTATTGGAATATAAGCGAAACGAAGCTAGCGCCCAACTATCTTTGAGTTACTCAAAGCCAACTATGTATGAGAGCTAAGCGAAGCTAAGTAAGATAACCGAATTAGGTTTCCATTTGAAACATGAGATGTAGATGACGAATTGCTATGCCAGTCGATGTTTTACTTTACAATACACATTATAACTGCACATATTACAGGATCGTCGGGTTTCCCAGCTTCTGAATTGGTATCGCTGGCGTAGTTCTATTAGGTAGAAATGTTGTGCAGTTTCATACCATTTTAGATTCGTCATGTCTGTCCGTATGTCTGTCCGTCCGTCTGTCCGTCCGTATGTCACAGCCATTTTATTCCGAAAATTTTAAGACTACACAGTTGAAACTTGGTGGACTATGAACAGCTTTACGAGTTTTATACAAAAAAAAAATAAAGATTAAGGATTCCCCATACATGGGAACAGAAACTAAAAATATTTTTTTTAATCAAACCTTTATCAAATCTTTATACCTTGCGGTATGTTTTTGGATATGTCGTTGAAAATGACATCGAGGTTTTTAAAACAATATTTTTTCAAAGTCATTCGTTTGAAAGTTTTACACTTCTAAAGTGGTAAAATGTGTGTGTAAAAAGTGATAAATCTAAAAAAAAATATCCTGTAGATCTCAATGAAACTTTAACCGAAAATTGGTTAAAAGTCAGTAGTTTTTGAGATATAGCACTTTTTCCGAATCGCAAATGTAAATTTGTTTTTCATAAAACTTTATGTTACGGAACCCTACGAGTGCGAGTCCGACTTGCACTTAGCCAATTAAGATTTGCTATTGTTTAAGTTCACTCTCTTTTGATAAATACCAGAAAAACTTAAAATATGCTTTAGACGAAGCAATCAATGTCGGTTAATATTGATCTAAAAACCACGCTGTAGAATGCATTTTCATCGATATTTTAGCTTCCCTGAAACTTTCAGCTGGATAACTAATTGGAAAGTTTTTGAAATAAATTTCAAAAACTTTCCAATTTACACCTTTAATACAAAATAATATAATATAATATAATATAATATAATATATATATATATATATATATATATAATATATAATATAATATAAATACAAAATACCTTTAATAATTACACCTGGAATGACCGACAGACGAACAAGAAAGTAACTTACTATTTCGTGCTAAAAAATCATCATAATAATAATTTACAAAAAAAAGAGTGTGTTAACTTTTACTATGAAGATTGTCAAAAATGTATCTATGAGTACTCTCCGTACTCTAATTTAAATCGGATATATTCAAATTCATTGAAAGTGTCATTTAAAATCATAATTTAAAATCATAAACGTAATTATATTTCCATTTAGAATCCCTGATTTAACGAATTGAAATGCAAGTATCTCCGTTCCGATAATTGTGAATTGCAAAGATCTAAGTCAAAGGGGAGGTAGTTTCTGAATCCGATTTTTTTTTCGAATGATTGTGAATAGCCCGGCTATCAATAGTTTTAAGCATCTACTTAGCTGGATTTTTTTATAAGCGTCAACCATCGCTTTGATATTGATTAAACTGCTGTCCCGGGTGAAATATTGTCTAACGTTAGTCAAAACGTCAAGTGGCTGACTAAACTTTAAATTCAACTAGCGACCCGCCCCAGCTTCGCACATATGCCTGGGTAGAGCATATATGCCTGTATCTGTTGGCATCACTTTGTGGCGTCGAGTATGAATTAATCTTTACATAAAACCTTAACGAATTATACACATAAACCCTTCTCATGAATCACCTCTATCTATTGGTGAAAACCGCAAATTCTGTAGTTTATCGCAAACAAACAAAGTCCAAAAAAAAAGGCAGGGGACTTTGTTTTAAAGTATGTAGTGTAGTGATATAAAAGTAAAATTAAAAGTTGATGCTTTGTCTCATTAGAGATGCCGAGAATATCAAGGCGGTTAGTTGTCGTTATAAGTATATCTTTAAATGTAGGAGATCAAACATTGGACGAGCGCTTCTCTATGAGGCTGGATTTTTGTGCGGCTTGATACATTATAACGACGTTGTTATCTACATACCAAAGTACAATATTTGCCAAATTTTCGTTCGACAATATATTATGTAATTTGTATATGCAATTAAACATTGTTTAAGTATTCCATTTAAAATACATTGTAATTAAAATTGTAACCCTATCTACCAAACTGGGCAATGCAATAGTACCCATATATTAATGGTTAGTGCGGATTAAATTAAGACATAAATTGTTACATTAAAAAAAATTACAGCGTAGCAGATATATAACTTCTCGACGAATAAAAAAATAAGTGTAGCCACACTAACGTTACGGTTTTGTTAAGTTTAAGGTTTTGTAGGAATCGCGAACGAAGTCGCGGGTACAGCTAGTATTCAATAATATACATCTAATTACCGCTATTTTAGGAAAAAGCTATCTCAAATTATCAGTCTATAATAATTTTATCTTATCTAATCTTTCAATCGTTACGCACATAGCTATTTGGTTATTAGGGTGTTAATGAGCGGTCTTATCACTCAAAGCGACGACTGCGTTGTAGGGTGTGACTCCATGTCTAGGTGATAAACATGTAATACGAAAGAATGTGACATTTTGATGTAGCACGTACTATGTGATAATGTTTAGTATATAGGATAAGTATCTTTAAGTATTTGGGTTAATCAATATAGAGCTATCATTATGTAAAGAGTATACGTTGTTTCTCTTACCCTGGTCCCCCAGTAGTAGACCACACTACATGGCGACCTTGCCAGGATTATTTTTCTTTTATCGAGACGCCACTTCATCGAGCTGATGGCATGGCAGCAACGACTGGCGCTGCACAACATGAGAAGATGGCGGCAACCCCGGATATTCTGATGACCCTGGATGTGATCTACACTCAACCGACGGAGCAGACTGTCCTCTCGGTATCAGCGTGATTCATCATGGCACATGATGGAGCACCAGGGAGAGACAACGTGAGAGTTTTTTTTTAATTTTTTTTCGTTGCAACATGGGGTGTCCATATTACCACACGTCAACTATTAAGGAAGAAGTGAAAATTGCTGAAGTCCTCTCAATATCACCAGTATATTTATATTTGCTGTTTTGTCGAAATCCATATTTGGATAATAATGTATTTTTACGTCGTTCCCATAAGGCATGGATCAGGGACGAGTTTCGGAAGTTAGGAGAGTTATTAACACCGTGTGAAATATAAATAATTAATGTCGACGTAACTTTTAATTTACCATGCATAATTTACCATACAACTTTTTTAATGCCTTAAAGTCACATTGTAATTACTTAATTGAAATGTATTTTTGGTCATTTTTGCATTTTAACGTATTATTAAATTAGTGTACAATTTAAATTGATGAAAGACCGAATTTTTAAGGTCTAATCGACGTCAATGGGATAATTTTGAATCTTATGTGAAAATGCATTTGTCAGACGTGAGGTTAATGAAAAAATAAAAAGCTGTTAATGATTTTGTCTTATGATCGCGATTAAACCGCTTAAGGTCGATGCCAATAAAGCGCGAAAGTATGCACTTATGCAGTTTCGAGGGCATAATAGTAATGTTTACAGATCGGCACGTGGTAATTACATAATAAAATAACAGCCGTGTCTAATATGTGGTTTACACATTATGAGTTGAATGAGTATTAGGAATGCGATGTGTAAGGATTTTTTGTTTCGTGACGAATTAGCAGTTTCTCACAATGATAGTTAATTGAGTTAATTTGAGTATAAATCATTCGGAAGGTAATTTTTTTATTGATACAGGGGTCTCAATGGGTGTTAAAATGTAATTTCTTGGTAATGCATAAATTTTATGCTTTTGATAAGTAGTTTACTTTGCAAATCTACTAAATATATGGCCAAGATGTTTTTTTTTACATGTGAATTAGTAAATCGGGCACAAAAGTGTTCCAAATTATTGCCTATTCGTACTACGTGTCAATAATTCCGTGGTGTGAAGTAGTTAAAATATATACCGATTAGTATGAATAAAGAATGTGTAGTTATGCATGATATAACAATGTGTAGATGGGGTAGATAGAGTTCGAAGAGTTATTGAAAAAAGAAATTAAAGGGCTAAATAAAATAAAGGTTGCATATTATATTTGCCAGATAAATCAACTACGTAGTTATGCTCACTATAAATCCTGATCGG
Source organism: Cabera pusaria (assembly GCA_954871355.1). Classification (NCBI taxonomy): domain Eukaryota; kingdom Metazoa; phylum Arthropoda; class Insecta; order Lepidoptera; family Geometridae; genus Cabera; species Cabera pusaria. The sequence continues at coordinate 25,840,081 of OX940890.1, forward strand.
CATTATCGCGAGACGAACTGTTGAAGGTAGAAGTAGCTTTATGTAGACGAATGGAGTATAGATATGTTCACTATAATCCCTGATCAGTAATATCGCGAGACGAATTACTGAAGGATATAGTATCTTTTTATGTAGGAGAATAAAGTGTAGTTATGCTAACTATAACTCCTGATCAGCATTATCGCGAGACGAACTGCTGAAGGATATAGTAGCTTTACATAATAGAATGGAGTGCAATTATGTTAACTATAATTCCTGATTAGCAAAATCGCCAGACGAATTGCTTAAGGAAATAGTAATTTTATGCAAAGAAGTGGAGTTTTAATGAATGGGTGAATAATTCATTAGTAAGAATATTTGCAGCATATTAGAAGAATAACCATATAGATTTTCATGTGAATGTATTAAAAGGGGTTCAGGCAATACAAAGAGATGATGCTAGTAAAATGAAACGCGTTACACCACATATGAGTTGGTGTTCAGGTAGGTAGAATACCTTCGAATTTTGACGGTTCACAAATTGATCCGCTCTATATTTTTTATCAAATTATGTAAAACGCAAGAGGATATGCGTTAAAATGTTGAGTTGCGAAATTAGCACAAGCCCAAGCAAAGGCTGTATAAAAAAAAGGTCGAAAGAAAAATAATGTTGACGTAAAATGTAACATTATTACTTAAAAGAAGAATGATTTGTTATTAGTGTTGAATAACTTTAGAAGTCAATTAGATACGTGGTATCTAAGACCTTATAAAATAATTAAAGACTTAGGATCTAATGTAAAAGTAATGTGAATGTTTAGACAATAGTTTACAGTTATATTTGTATTAAGTTGTTTTATTAGTAGGAATACAGGAATATAAGATGTTTATTGTGATTAAAACATAGTACTTAGTTAGTAAAGGGTTAGTAGTTAGTAAAAGGTTAAATCTTTAATGTTGTTGTTTATTGTGTAATTTTTTTTCTTAATCTTTAATTTTAGATTATTACAGTAGGACAAAGCAGTAAGCAAAATTATGTAATAATACCTAATACCTACTTTTATTTATGTAAACAAATAAATAATGTCAAAGAAGCAAATTAGTCGTGCTCAGAATGCTGACTTGAAATATTTGCAAAGGTGCACGCGACACGCAACCTTTTATGAATGAACTTAGCATTATGTTCATATTGTGATGATGAGAATTTGTAAAATTAATTATTATTGTTTATGTATAATTTTTAAAAAAGCTAGTTTTTAAAAATTATTTTTAGATAAGCCGGTGATGTAGGGTATGACTCCATGTCTAGGTGATAAACATGTAATACGAAAGAATGTGACATTTTGATGTAGCACGTACTATGTGATAATGTTTAGTATATAAGATAAGTATCTTTAAGTATTTGGGTTAATCAATATAGAGCTATCATTATGTAAAGAGTATTCGTTGTTTCTCTTACCCTGGTCCTCCAGTAGTAGACCACACTACAGTGTGACAAACATGCACATAGAGGATTAGCGATCATAGCAGGGCCTTTAAGTACTTTTGCAATGCCAGGGTCAACCCACACCAAGCGAACGAGAGCAATTGAATGGCAAATGGAAGAAGACGTATCTATGCAGGTGTAATAGCCCCGCCCCATCTCTCGCTCGATCGGCCGGTGTGAACCTAGCATAAGCTAGCGAGCAAAAAGCCTAGCTAGTGCGATGCCAATGCGCTGATGTCTTAAACTAGTTTCACGGCTTACAGATTACCGTCATGTACCCACAATTCATAGCAATAAATGGTTTCAATGGTACCAATGTTGTGAAAATTGGCGAGCAAAATGCTGGTTTGCTATACCTACCTATATTGCTTTCCTTGCTTATAAAATTGGGGTCCAGTTCAAACAGTGTACTTAAATATTGCCGAGTCAGATCAGATCTGAGCTCCAATGTCTTCTAAAGTCCGACCTGTCTCTTACAGTAAAAATCACATGTTTATTTCACCTATTCCTTAAAACATTCCCACTAAAGAAACCTTTTCTGAAAATTTCAAAATACTTTGTGCCAAAAACATACACGTAATTTTGGGTAGGGGGAGGGGGGGGACTAGTCTTAAACCTTACCACATATCACCAGGGGGGGAGGGGGTTAAAAAGTCGCTAAACATTCGTGATTAATGGTAGACCCCTTACAGTGAAAAAAACACACTTTTCTATCAGCTTACTACAGAAACAGCAAACAATCTGTCAAAGTATTTATGGCTCTGGCAGTGTAAACAAAACAAGTATTTTATTTCCAGCCCAGCCTTATCGCAAAATATGGTTATCCAGTAGAAGTCCACAATGTGGTCACAGCTGACGGGTACATCCTCGAGATGCACCGCATCCCCGACGGCCGTGATGGCAACAATCCTGAGAAGAGGCCCGCAGTCTTCGTCATGCATGGACTACTGTCTTCCTCTGCTGATTTCCTGGTACTCGGTCCTGGAAAAGCTTTGGGTAAGGATAGATAGAGGAGTAAACTGGGGTAGCAATTAAGGCTGATATTGGGCCTAGATATTCTATCAACATGGTACCTATCATTGGCCTGATGCTGGGGCATCTCCTGGAATCTGCAGAATACAACCTCTCTTTACCAACTTACAGCAGAGAGAGATGTCTTGTTTGGGCTCATCTCAATGAACAGATTAAACTTAGATCAGTCGGGGGTGGTTTTAAATTTTGAATTTATTATTATGTCTCTAAGAACACAGACCAACTTACGTAAGTAACTACTGTTATAGATTAAATAATTTAATCACAAACACAATCCGGTAAAAAACAAGATAATAAAAAAATGTCTACAACTAAACATAGATAAATAAACCACCACCTAAACTACTCGTATAAATGGGAGTGGTAGAATTTTACTAGAAGCTATCTATGTCGATGGTATGGGATCGTCAGTATGGGATTGTTAAAAAGTTGCTCAAAAACATCTCGCGATTAATGGACTCCCCGTATGCTATGCTGTTTAGATATAGTCTTGGTTATGCTGTTTAGTTATACTATCTCTGTGGTCTGTTCAGTTTGTGTTTGCAGTCTGTTCAGGCTGTTTAATTTTTACTGCTATGAAAATAATTAAAGATCATTCACTTATCGCAAAAACTACCGACTTTAAATGCCGCACTTTACATTTTTAAGTTTGAGGTGTTTATCTCTCTCTCCATATCTCTGGAGATACTGGTCAGATCTCAATAAAATTACTATGGGATCAAACGGGAAACATACTCTCTCAAACAAAATAATATTTTTCCAAATCAGTTAAGATATGACAAAGTTCTGAGGTAACTCCTTCACCTTTTTTTGTTAAGTTGGTAAAAGTTTATACCACAATAAAGCGAATTCAATTAAAAAGGTTTAGAAAAGTGTCTGACTGAAATATGACACGACATATTTTTAGGGGCCACGGCCAGACAGTATTATTTTTATCAAAAATGATTAAATACACGTCAAACGCGATAACTTGCTTTTTAGGGTTCCGTACCTCAAAAGGTAAAAAAGGAACCCTTATAAGATCACTTTCTTGTCCGTCTGTCCGTCTGTCTGTCCGTGTGTCACCACCAATTTTTTCAGGTACGGGTGGACCTAGCAAATTGAAATTAATATCAGATACTCAAGTCTATAGTCCCTATTATATCATATATATACCCATAGTATCCTGAGTCAACACGATAAAAAGATATGGGCAAATTTAGATTTTCGTTTTCGTTTTAGATTTAGTAAAGGAAAAAATCCAAAAAATAAAAAAAGTTGAAAATTAAAGGGTGTCCCCATACATACATCTCTGACTTATATGAGCGCTCATACAATTTAGAGGTGTAGCTTTATTTGTAGCTTCCAACGTTGGTACGGAAGCCTCGGTGGGCGAGTCTAGCTCGACTTTGCCGGTTTTATTTAAATCTGTCTGTACCCTTAGTACAGAATAATGAATAGTAAGTACTTCTACAATTCAGTCTTACAATTTGATGCGTTTGATCGTCTATTGGCAAGCGATGATTTGGTCGAAAATGGTGAATACGCTAGGCCTAAAATGGTCTCACTCTCAAGGGCTGTGTGCTATCGGAACACCGTTAGGTTATAGCGACAGATTTTCTCCTTGATAGTGGTAAGCTATTTTTTGGTAGCAAATCAGGCGGAATATCGATATAATATGCTCCTACCAACTGTAGACAAACACCCGTGCTAGTATTTGATCCGGCGACCTCTCGCTTTGAAGTCAAGCCATCGATTCTTTACGCCAACGGGGCATTCATTTTTCATTTCATTTTTTGCTTTTAATTTGCCATCTCCTCTAGGTTACCTCCTCGCTGACGCGGGCTACGACGTATGGCTCGGCAATGCTCGGGGCAACTTCTACTCCCGCAAGCATACCACCCTCAACCCCGACCAAGGTATTTAATTTACCAACATGTGTTATGATATATTTACGTATATAATATATATATACGCGGTTTTGTGAAAGAGCTGTCCAGACGTCTGATAGATGTCTCTCACGACCAAAGAGAGATGGCGCTTACCTGGGCAACGAATTAGTCTTGCCATTCAAAGAGGTAATGTCGCCAGCTTTTTGGTTTGGCTTTTATAGTTTAAGGAGAAGTTTATGAAACTAAATTAAATTTCAATAAAGTAAAATTGTTTCATATACGTATAAAAAAATTAATATAATATAAATATATTCAATTTTATAACAATATTTTCACGCTAGTCCATCACCCGCAGGCTTAGCTGAAAACCAGCGTCTAGGTGTAACCCCAGACAGGTGCTGAGTTAAGACTTTTTGGCACCTTACATGATAGTCATTTTTCTATAGAGTATTTAAAAACGGTTTCCTTTTGTATCTGTTTATACTTTATGGTTTTTATATTTACATAATATACCTTTACCTTTACATTTACCTTTACATATACCTTTGTAAATGTGAGTTTTGACAAATAAACGATTTCTTTCTTTCAAGGCAACGCCTTCTGGAGATTTAGCTGGGACGAAATCGGCAACTTCGACCTCCCTGCCTTCATCGACCACATCCTAGAAACTACTGGACAGTCGAAAGTCCACTACATAGGTCATTCGCAAGGAGGTACTTCTTTCCTGGTCTTGAATTCATTGAGGCCGGAGTATAATGAGAAGATCATCTCCTTCCAAGGCCTGGCTCCGGCTGCTTTCTTCACTTACAATACTGATGAGGCGTACAGAAATTTGGCCCAAAATGAAGCTCTCCTTGAGGTGAGTGATTAGTATAAAATAAACTGGCCAAGTGCAAGTCGGACTCGCACTCGTAGGGTTCCGTAACACAGTAGAGTATTCTTAACTATGATTTTTCGCAACCAAAAAATATTTGAGGTCGCTATATCTCAAACTGCTAACTGTATCTCGTTCAAACCAATTTTCATTAATGGGATGCCCCCCCTTAAACTTTTATATTTTTATTTTTGTATAAAAATCGGAAAGCGGTTCATAGAATATATCTCACCTACCATGTTTCAATTCTGTAGTCTTAATAGCTTCGGAATAAAATGGCTGTGACATACGGACGGACAGACAGACAGACAGACGTGACGAATCTATAAGGGTTCCGTTTTTTGCCATTCGGCTACGGAACCCTAAAAAGAAAGTTAGTGTATAAGCTATCGCTGTGTGCAACAGGCAAATGTCTCATCGCTAACCACTAGACAAAAGTTTATCCTGCTACTTTTATCTCTTAAAAACAACGTAAAATAATAAATATATTATAAAACGAGAAGAGATTTGCGGCTTCGCCCGCGTTAAAAACTTCTTTAACATTTATTTCAAACTTTTCTTTCGTTAAAACCTTTATTTCATAAAAACTCATCAAACAAGAATTAGCCAAAACGGTCCACCCGTTTTCAAATTATGGCGTGATCTAGGGGAAATAGAGATTCGTTATTTTATTAATTATTATTAATTGGTTACCCCATTTCCCCCCTTAGGAGTGGAATTTCGAAAAAGCCTGGAACACGTATTTTCTTATTTATTTATGAAAGTACCTACCTACTTGTGTGAATTTTAGAATAAAAATACTATCTAAACTTGTTTTTTCATATATGAACGTTGAACCTTCGTGGGTAAATCCTTTCATAGCGGATACCTATGTTAGAATAACTATGTTCATGCCAAATTTCAGCGAAATTCGTTTTGTGGTTTGATCTGTGTATTAATAGATCAGTCAGTCAATAAGTAACATTTCCCTTTTATATATCCCTACAGAAGAAGGAGAAGATAAACTCACGATAATTTTACAACTGATTTTTTATCTGTACAGTCTGTAGTCAGTGGATAATTACATATCATAAAGTTATTTTGTACGATCCACGGCTATCAATATTTTTTTTGCAATTCCGTTTTAGATTATAGTTATCATTTTAAACAGATAATGAAAATGACATTGCTCAATAAAAATTGTCGATGATGTGATAAAAACGATAGCTCGTAGTTATTAATGTTATTCGGTGACGGATTAAATCTTTGCTCAGCATGGGGAAACAGTGTGCTGAAAAAAAGGGTGCGTAGAAAGCTACAGCTAAAACAACCGACTTCCATCCCCGTGAGCCAGTTTCAGTAGCAAGTTTGAGACGTTTATCGTCATATCTCTGGAGGTACTTATCAGATCTCAATGAAATTCCAATAGGACCACCTCAGAAATGTACCCTATCGATATAAAAAAAGTATCATTCGAATCGGTTCACAATCTACGGAGTAATCGCATAAAAATAAAAATAAAACCGACGAATTGAGAACTTCACCTTTTTGGAAGTCGGTTGTAAAAAAGTGGGATGCGTAGAAAGCTACGCGTTAGAAGAGAGACTTCCAAGTTCATTCAATTTATTTCTCAACATCACTAATTATTTTTTTGTACAACTCCATCTGTTGAACTTTAGCGAATACGTCTTCGTAGTTACGTCGTTCTACAATAGAGGGCGTTTATAAATATAACACTGACGCTTACGTCACTTCCGCTGCCTCGGACTGTGACGCTACGTCAAGCGTGCCACCATCCATCTTACCATCCATGTTACCATCTTCGACCGCATCATCACTTACCAACAGGTGAGATTGTTGTCAAACGCTAGCCTATAAGATATATAAATTAAATAAAAAAAAATTTACCCCATTGCGCCTAACGAAGTCTCCCTTCACACAAATGATTATTGCGTAAGTCAATATCGAATGTTAATTGTATGACAATTCAGGCAGCAGCATGGGCTATGGGTCTCGGTGAAATCTTCGGACACCCATACTTTATGGAAGAATTTGAGGCAAGGTTCTGCGGAAACAACTCTCCTCTTGCATCACTATGCGGATCCAGCACCGACATCGGGAGCATTTTAGATACAGATTACAATAACGCGGTAAGTGAAAATAGTATATAGTCTTACCATTTTTTTGGATAAAAATTGTCTGAAGTACTGAAACATGCATTGGGTGCAACATGATGCTCGTAATAGTACGGTTGGCAACCCCTACATTAATCAGGGGAATTAAAGATTTGTTTTAAGTGTGACGTTTTACGTTTACATGAAAGCTGAATGTCTCATTCGTTTTGTTTTTTTTTTTTTTTAATTCAAAGCAATGGTATATATTTTTGTTATATTTTAAATAATAATTATTGATATATACACGTCTAATAATATTAAATAGATCACTATTTAAAGTTATTAGACGTGTATAAGTGCAGATTTTTAATTTGCCCATATACTGAATAAACTTTTGACTTGATTAATTTGAAAGCCAGCGTTCTGTATCCATCAGAGCGGCTCAAACTGGACAATTAAGGACTTTAAGGACAAGATTTTATTTTATCACGCATTCAAATGATATAGCGCGACGAAAATCAATCAGTTGTTGTCTACTTAGCCCAGCTTTGGAGGGTGATGGGCCTTGAACTAACACTTCGCCCCTATTGTGTCAGAGTCAAGACTTATGCCCGTTTGCACTAAACTTAGGAATCGCCTAAAATTTAAAAATATCTCAATTAGAGCAACATCGGGAATCAAAATCTCAAAATATATCTTGCAGTTAGGCTAATGATCATATATTTACCTATATTTAGAGATTTTGATAGCCGGATTTGTTTATTTTGTGTTATATGGAGAAGCTAAGGCGATTCTTAAATTTAGTGCAAACGGGCATTAATGATTCATAAAGAACATCGTACCTATCTACATTTTAAATCCTAATATTTCATATGCCATTTATGACATAAAAAAAGGCTTGAATAATATGTGATTTATGAAACTTAAAATAAACTTTTTAGTGTAGTCTTTTAAAACTTAGTCAGATTTACATCTTATAGGCTAGCGTTTGACTACTAAATCGCCTGGTAGTAAGCGATGATGTGGTCTAAAATGGCTCTGAATGGGTATATGCTGCCGGAACACCGTAAGGTTATGGCGACATATGTTCGCCTTGATGGTGGTAAGCTATTAATTAGTTTGTACTGAAACCTCCATAGTGTATGAAAAATTCTAACTTATTTCATGAAATCTTAATTGCAGACGCTCCTACCCGTCATTCTCGGCCACACCCCCGCCGGATCATCTATTCGTCAAGTCGCTCACTACGGACAAGTCATGAAGAATGACGACTTCCGCCGCTACAACTTCAACTTTCTCTCAAACCTGGCCGCTTATGGCTCCGTTACCGCTCCCACCTATGACCTATCCAAAGTCACCGTCCCAACTTACATCTTCTATGGATTAGCTGACAACGAAGTCAATTACAGAGACTTGTTTAAACTCGCCTCAGTTCTTCCTAACGTCGTCAATGTGCATAAAGCTGGCAGAGATTCATTCAATCATTTTGACTTCCTTTGGGCTATCGACGTCAATGAACTGATTTATGAAGAAGTCATTGCAAGTCTATTAGAAGCTGAAAGAAAATTCCTGTAAAGACTCCAGATTTTCGTTAAAGAAATGGATGTAACATAAAAACATCTAATGGTTGTGATTAGTTTATATCTGCTTTTTGGCAAGCCTACCTACCGTTCTTTGTAAAATAGTATAAGTAAAATATAATTTATTTTAACCCTAATATTTCTTTTATACACAGTATAACTATGATAATGATGATGTAATTATTTATTCAGTACGAACCTTAACTCATGATTATGAACCGATTCTGGTATGTCTATTAAATCTGGAATCAGCTGTATTATTAACGTTGTCACAGCTGTCACAGCCAGCGGCTAGGATATCAATGTTTCTTCTTCTTCTTCTTATGGCTTTTAAACGCTGCTTGGCGTTTTTCTGCCAGTGTCAAAAGTATGGCCAGTGTACAGTATATTTACAAGAAAAAAAAACCGACAAAAGAAAAATTAATAAATAAATATGATCTTAAAACTCATAATTGCTTAGAAACATTGCATTTGTTTTGCATTTAAAATAGAAATGTATAAGCGAATATTACTAGATTTAATAAAATTACTTAAAACAAACGGAGTAAATACATATGAAAGGAGATATTTTATATTAACGGGACGAGGAATTTTGGGACATATGGCATCATATATACAGGGAGAAAGATAATTTGGACAACAGAAAAATATATGATCTAGAGTTCCTTGTTTGCTAATAATTAACAATACAGAGTTTATCCGTCTATTTACCCTTGACAATGCAAACGTTGACAATATATGTCATTTTTAGGTTAATTTACGTACCACAAACCATTTAGATGTTTATACATCGGGATCGATATATAAACACCTCAATGATTTGTGATCGGGAATTTTACGTGACTTACGTGATGTTGATATAGCGATCGACAAATTTTGACTCGCGAATGAGGCCGAAGCAATTGTCGATCGCTATTTCGACATGGCGTAAGTCACGTTAAATTCCCGATCTTAAATCTAAAAGTTTAAAAAGTACGTGAGTTTTTATAATCTAAACGTAGGTGTTGAATGATGAAAACACACCTAAGCCTCTGCGTGTGTTTCCAGGAGTTTTTATATTCCAACAGTACATACAATATTCATGTGGATTTTGTGGCCTAGGAATTTAATAAAACTACAAAAATAAATGTGTCGTAGATACAATTTTATTCAATTAATACAATACCAAGAGAAGATTAAATAAAGTTGAGAAAGAAAGAAAACCTAAAAGAGAAAAATAGAAAAGATAAGTGACAATTTGAAAACGATTAACATTTCATATTACAATCAACTTTAAATTCTTATGAATAAAAAATCTTAAATAAACAATAAATAAAGAAGAGAGTTAAACGAAACGTAATCTTAAGCAAATTTTGCCATTAACAAAATTACCAAGATATCGTTAAAAGCTTCAATAAAATTGAGCAAACGAGATTAATTAACCTTACAATGCACTGTTTCTTAAACATTTTTATAAGTACTAATCGAGTTAAACTTACTTAAAGAATACGAACTTCAAAATAAAGTTACAGAACTATTTTAGGATATGGTCTACACCAACCAGCCTGTAATAATACCATTGTAAAGAAATCTACCTAACTCTCAAGAAACAGTGCGTTCTAAAACGAAAACTAGTCCTAAAGGGTATTTTATTGCACTAGTCGTAATAATTAGGTACGAAACTCTTAAATTAGTCGTTGGTCTTGATTACACGTTAACAAAGCACCTATTAGTATAACCCCGAAGGCATATCAGCTAACTTATGAACACCAAAGTTACTAGAAGTTCCCATCGGAGACAGGGTTCTCTTTAAGTCTGCATGACTGTGAGTACCAGTCATGACAAGGCTGGTCATACTAGCTGGTGCATCACGTAACATTGGCCCGGAATAAAAACCAGCGTTACTGTGTCCACGTTTCACCAGAAACGTTGAACTGTTGAAACCAGTTTGGCTATCGTAAGAAGGACTCAACTTCGGGTGAGACAAGAAAAATTTCGGCTGTGACTCAGATTTAACCTGCTCATCCTTGGTACTTGATCGGGTATCAAACTTCGTGTTGAAATGCCTGCTGTTTGATCTAGTGACGGGAATCAGAGGAGATTCTATTCCAGCGTCGCTGCTCGTTCTAGAAACGGATCTTTGACGCTTCTCATACGGCCAAATTGGCTTTTGAGGCTCAGACAGGACCACGATGTCTACCATTGAATTCAATCCTTCGTCGATTCTATCCAAGCTTTTAGTCAATTTCTTCGATTCTATCAAGGTTACTATTTCGTCAACGCGGCTACATTTTGTTCTTTGAATTGGTGACATTTGAGATTCAGTAAACATGCTATCTATGTATTCACGTTGACGGGATCCTTTTTCTGAAGTTTGGAATGAACCGCTTCTTTTTATAGAAGATCTCCTACTTTCTTCCCTGGATCTTGTTCTAGACCTTTTGGATTTTTCCTCTTTTTGAGTTACAGAGTTGAATACAGCTCTACATTCTTGGAAATCGAAACTGGAAATCGAAGGTTTCTTTGTTAGTGGATTGATACAACGTGAAGCGCTAAGCAAAGAATCAGATCCTTCGTCACTTGAGTAGAAGTTGTCTTCGTACAAATCTTGTGGCTTATTGTTAAGTAATCCTTGGTCAACCGGTGGGACGAAAAGGTGCACTAAGCTCTTTGCTTTTCGTGGTGGATGTGGTACTATTTTACTTGGAACAATTTCAGCTTCTTCATCATCGTCCGAAAAGTCATCATTATTTTTGATTTGGATACTGTGGCGTGTGCTCGTTATAGAATCTTCTTTGTCTGTATCTCTGTGTTTTTGACATTCGAGAGCATTTACTGATACGTTTATTTCGGAAGTTTGATTGCATCTAGAAGATCTATCGTCAAACGATTCCTTATACTGTTCGGATTCTGCGTTGTTAACTATATTTCTTAGTTCTTGAATCACTTCGTCAATAGTCGTTTCTTCTTCTTCGTCAGAAGACTTTTTGTCGTTCTTTTTAGAATCTAGTTTCTTGTGAAGGTTGCGTTTGTTTCTCATTAAGTCAAAAGTTTCGTTTTTGACGTTGAAAACTTCATAGACCATCGAGTCTCGCTGTGGGTCTCCATCGGGGCTGAGAGATCTTTCTGAGGAACTAATACCTTCGTCTTCCGGTGGTGATGATTCGTCTGTAAAAACAAATGGTTTTATTATCAATCTTATCAGTATTATTTTTTGTTTTATAATATGTTTTCCTATTTGATATCATCTTTATCTAATACTATAAGAATCTTTGTCCTGACATACTGACTGACTGACGGACTCACTGACAGACAACGCACAGCCTATACCGCTGGTCGTAGAAACTTGAAATTTGGAGGATATATTTGTCTTAGCACGTAGGGGTGTAACTAAGAAAGGATTTTTCAAAATTCACCCCTTAAGAGGATAAAATGGGGGTCCAAAGTTTGTATGGAGAAACAAGATTAGATAGTCTTTTCTATCCGAAACTTCACACAAGTGCTTTAGTACAAAAATAAGTAAATACTTGTTTCAGGTTTTATTGAAATTCCACCCCTAAGAGGCTGAAATGGGGTAACAAAGTCTGAAAATCAATATTGTTTTGGATTGCGCTGAAATTTGGCATACAGGTGGTTATTATGACGTTAGTATCAGCTAAGAAAGGATTTTCTAAAATTCACTCCTTAAAGGGATGAAACGGGGGTTCAAAGTTTCTATGGAGAAACAACATTAGATAGTCTTTTCTATTCGAAACTTCACACAAGCGCTTGAGTACATAAATAAGTAAATAAGTGTTTTAGGCTTTTTCGAAATTCCACCCCTAAGAGGCTGAAATGGGGTAACAAAGTCTGAAAATCAATATTGTTTCGGATTACGCTGAAATTTGGCATACAGGTGGTTATTATGACGTAAGTATCAGCTAAGAAAGGATTTTTTAAAATTCACCCCTTAAAGGGATGAAACGGGGGTTCAAAGATTTTATGGAGAAACAACATTAGATAGTCTTTTGTGCTTCAAGACATAAATAAGTAAACACGTGTTTTTAGGTTTTTTCGAAATTCCACCCCTAAGAGGGTTAAATGGGGTAACAAATTGTGATAATCAATATTGTTTCGGATTGCGCTGAAATTTGGCATGCAGATAGTTATTACGACGTTAGTTACCTCTGAGATAGGAATTCCCAAAATTCACCCCTGAAGGGGATGAAACGGGGGTTCAAAGTTTGTATGGAGAAACAAGATTAGATAGTATTTTCTATTTGAAACTTAACACGTAAGTACTTAAGTAAGTAAATACGTGTTTCAGGCTCTTTCGAAATTTCACCCCTAAAACAGTGAAGTGGGGTAACAAAGTCTGAAATCAGTATTGTTTCGGATTGCGCTGAAATTTGGCATGCAGGTAGGTATTTTGACTTAAGTATCCACTAAGAAAGAATTTTTCAAAATTTACTCTTCAAGGGGATGAAGCGATGGTTCAAAGCTTGGATAGTCATTTTATTCGTCATTTCACACAAGTACTTTTGTAAATAGATAAGTAAATACGAGTTTCAGACTTTTTCAAAATGCCCTTGTAAGACGATAAACTGGGGTAACAAAGTCTAAAAATCAATATTGTTTCGGATTGCGCTGAAGAAGCTTTAGAATGCAGATAGTTATTATGGCGTAGGTATCCGCTCAGAAAGGATTTTCTCATAATTCCTCCCGGATACGGAACGAGGATTCAAAGTTTGTATGGCGAAACAAGATGAGATAAAGTACGTGTTGTAGGATTTTGCAAAATGGGGTAAGTAACAAAGTCTGAAAATTTGGGTTTTTCGGGTAAAATTAAAAAATTACCCCATTTATAATGAATCCCAAATTGCCTTAGTCACGCGATAACATGAAAACGGGTGAACTGATTAGGCTAATTCTTATTTGATGTCTTTAATGATAGAATCGTTTTTACAAAAGAAAAGTTTTAAGTAAATAAAATAAGTTTTTAACGCGGGCGAAGCCGCGGGGCACTTCTAGTGTATATATATTAATACCTCTATTTTTGTGGGCTGAGTTTTTTTTCTTCATAGCAAAGCTTTTCTTTCTATTGGTACTCCCATGTTCAGACTTCAGCGTAGATACTTCCTCTTGCAGTTCGCAGCATTTTTCCTTTAAACATTTCTCTAACGACAGCAATATTCCCTTCTCCTCTTGGAGAATCTGAAAATGCAAAACAGAATAGCTTTTTCAAAACGATTTAAGACTATTTTCTCTGATACCTATTTAGGTGCTCATAATATTCATTTCAGGATTTTGTCTCAGAGCCTAACAATACCACCTGTACTTTTCTTTATTCTGTGACAACACGTAGGTTTAATTTCGTAACATAGGTCCTTCAATAGATTTTTGTGAGTTGCTAATAACTAAAATTACTGACTAAATAAAAAAATAAGTTGAATTCAGCGCCTCGTTTCTCCACCGTGTTCCACTTCTGGACAGGAATGAAATGAATGAGAATAAGGCGCTTTTCTGTTTAGAAAAAAAAGCTCTCCTTTTTTTTAAGTCGGTTAAAAATACTTATATTTATTAACTTTTTGAGATATCCTAAGGATAGAACCATAGTAATTTCATTGAGATCTGATAAGTATCTCCAGAGATATGTCGATAAACGTCTCAAACTTGCAACTGAAACTGACTAACGCGGCTTGAAGTCGGTTGTTTTAGTTTTTAAACAATTTTATTTTACAATCTCAAGTTACCTTAACTCTCTTCTCAAGAAGATCAAGTTTATGCCTCAAGTCGTCTTTTTCCTTCAGAGCTTCAGTTGCCTTTTCGCTAAGAGTGTCGATGTCTATCAACTGCTTCTCGTAGTTCTCTATCTCCTGCGAGACCTGCTCGTTGGGAGCTGGTAGTCTTGCAATCATCTGTAATGGATTATAAAAGTACATTGTAGGTAGATACAGTAGTAAATTAATTAATTTATACAAGTCGCACACTAGTCTTTTCTGTAACAATAATACATACGAGTACGAATAAAAAAATGAAACACGACATAAATGGCCCTCCCATTTATTTTTTTTGAGTCTTTGATCCCATTTATTTTTTTTGTTCTTTTGAGACTTTTGTCCCGCATACGGAGGGTTCCGAATTTCCGAAGTCCGAACGCCACGAACTTCTAACACCAACTAAGTGTATATTAACACAAAGGTAATTAATTAAATTAAATATCTGGAAGACCGAGTGTTCCTACAGCTAACTTTCTACTAATTCTAGCTAATTGAAGCTCTTTAAGTATTAAAATTAAAGATATATTATTCAATACTGTATATAAATTAACCTTAACTATGTAAACAAATCGACCGAGGCCCACAAATTTTACAAATGAAACGCTTGCGCGTGCTAATTTTTCCTGTGCTGCCATCTAGCTGCGTCGAGGTGAATTAATTTCGTATCGTATTCTATCGTAAACAACACGTTTTTTGTTTTAAACCCTTTAATTTTTAACTTTGTTCTGTTCTTAGTATTTGTTGTTATAGCGGCAACAGAAACACATCATCTGTGAAAATTTCAACCGTATACCTATACGTTCATGAGATACAGCCTGGTGACAGACGGACAGACAGACAGACAGACAGACAGACAGACAGACAGACAGACAGACAGACAGAGGGACAGCGGAGTCTCAGTAATAGGGTTCCGTTGGTACCCTTTGGGTTCGGAACCCTAAAAATTACCAAATCTTATGTATTAGAGGTGAAAAAAAGAAAAGCCCTAAAAAAAATAAATAAAAAAAAAAATTTAGTACTTGATAGCAAACATAGTGAATAGAGTCGACCATGATCGCTGTTATTCAAAATAAGTTCTAAAAAAACTACTAAAAGACTACTAACCTTTTTCAGGGTAATAATATCAAATCCAGCTTGTTCCAACTCGGCTTGTATATACAGCTTCCTCTGAGGAGTTGGTGCGCTGATCAACAGCGCATTGATGAAGGCCAGGCCAGCTGCTTGCAGGTCTCCTGAGCCCCCAGCGCTTTGCAGCATTCCAACTAGGAACCGGAAGCGGACTGGCTCGCCGTAACGCAAGCGCAGGGTTGAAAGGGCCTCGGAGACCATGCTATGCCCGCTGGCTGGTGGGTAGCACGCTTTTGTTAGCAGCTGGAAATATACATATAAAGAGATTTTCTAGGGAACTCGTGATAACTTCGAAATATAGAGAGGTTCGAATTATAGCAGGTTTGAATTAACGAGAGTCGACTGTAATTATTATTGAATATGATCTATTTAATGTTATTTGACGTGTGTAAGTGCAAATTTTTAATTTGCCCTTATCCAGAATAATATTATAAAGAGAAAACGTTTTTAAACGAGTTCAACTTTCGAGATGTTTAATCACTAAAGCTGTGTCGAACCGTATGTTTTTGTTACTAAGTAACGAATACACTGCCTGACTCGAAGTACCGAATCGGTACTCTCGAATATGTTTCGTTACTCGCATCATTCGCATGTGTCGGTATTCGGAACGAGACGAGACAAATACAGCTAGGCTATTCTGTAAGCTATCTCGACAACGGAATCCGCGGTGAGATTTGAATTTTGTACTACGAAATTCAACCGTATTGCGAACCAGATACGATTGAATTTCAAAGTACGAAATTCGAATCTCACCGCGGATTCCGTTGTCGAGATAGCTTACAGAATAGCCTAGCAGTACGACATACGTACGTACGATCTCGGTCTCTGTCTCTGTCTCTCTATAAATATACAAGTACATTTAACGAACCTATTAGTAACGTGCCAGAATGATACTGACACATACAATTATACATGACAGCCGATTGTAACGAAAGTAACGAGTAAAGTTGAAGGGGATGTGGAAGTGAGAGGAAGGGTGAGATGAGGGGAGGGGGAGGATAATATGACATTCAAAGTTTGTGAGGGGATGTGGAAGTGAAGGGAAGGGGGAGGGGAGGGGGAGGGGAGGGGGAGTGTGGTGGAGGGGATGGGGAGTAGAGGGGGAGGGGAGTGCAGGGGAGCGGGAGGAAAGGAGGAGGGATAGGGGAGGGGAGGGGAGGACAGGGGAATCGAGGAGAGGGGAAGGGGAAGGGAGGGCGAAGTGAGGGGAAGGGGAGGGGAAGGGGAGGGTAAGTGAGGGGAGGAGGAAGGGGGGGGTGGCGAGGTGCGGTGCGGTGTATTTGGGATACGTATGTGTCTTATTAGTTAATGCTACTCATAGACACTATTCCACGCGGACGAAGTCGCGGGCACAGCTAGTACTAAATAAATACTTTGACTTGACTTGACTTGAAAACGGCGATAATGTTTCTAAGTTCTTGACAGATACTTGACGAGTGACTTATTAAGTTCGGTTGAAGATGAAATCGAACTTATCTACGCTGGGCAAAAAAGCAGGGATGTGAACACTCTTCCATATTATTTCCACTCTGAAGCGGCAATAGCTCAATGGCTAATGGCGTCGGCCTGGCGAGAGAGTCGAGAGGTCATAAGTTCGATCCCCATCCTTTGCACTATAGAGGTGAACCCACTCCAGACACACGCATATTTTAGGTTAGTTGGAGGGGTTAACAAGATTCGACTCGACTCAACCGCATCGTCACTTACCAACAGGTGAGCTATCTCACCTGTTGGTAAGTGACGATGCGGATTAGGATTTAAGTTTTGGCTAGAGTTTGACCACTATTGGTCAAACTCTAGCCAAAACTTAAATCCTTGAAATCACGTTTAGGACAAGGTACCTACAGATGCCGCTTCAAACAGCTTGGATTTACGAAGTTTGATGATGCTCTATAAAAAACGTATCATGATATCAGAATATATAATACTAGCTGCGCCCTGCGGTTTTACCCGAGTAGACTTCGTCCCCGTGAGAATGTCGTGATAAAAAGTATCCTATGTGTTATTTCAGGGTCAAGGCTATCTACATACACAATTTCGGCTCAGTCGGTTCTGTAGTTTTTGCGTGAAAGAAAACAAACATATATCCATACATTCTTACAAACTTTCACATTTATAATATTAGTAGGAAGTAGGAAGAGTGCAAAAAGTTATCTTTAGACGTACGTAGTAATTAATGAATGCGTGTTAATACTAGACTGATGACGTCATAATAGTTTTATCTCAAATATTATAAGTTTTAGATTACGATATCGCGTCATAGGTAATTAAATTAATTAAGATAAAATAACTCACGTAGTTATTGATCAGGACGATTAATATTGATAAATTATTAAATCTTTAGACTATTGATAGTTTATTACTCTGGATAAAATCATATCAATCTGTTTTTCCTTAACTTATTATTTCACAATTTCTTGGATACAAATTGTCTGAGGTACTGAAACATGCATTGGGGGTGCACGTAATAGTACGTTTGGCGACCCTACATTAATCAGGGGAATTAAACATTTGTTTTAAGTGTGAAGTTCGACGTTTAGATGAAAGCTGAATGGCTTATTAAAATTGTTTTTTTTTTTTAAATTCAAAGCAATAAGTTATGTTCTCAAACTGCCATAAAAAAGGCAGACGGAGCCGTACCTAACACCCGAGTGAACGCAAGTTCAGTAATACTAAATGCTTAAGTAATACGCTTCCGCGCTCAGTTTGCTACCAAGCGGCAGCAGGGACGGACGCATCCGTGCGGTATTACTTCGCAGCGCTGCTTACGTAGTAATCATGCCGTATTGACTATGCCGGACTGAGCGCAGAAACTTATTACTCAAGCATTTAGTATTACTGATCTTGCGTTCACTCGGGTGTTAGGCACGGCTACGTCTGCCTTTTTTATGGTAGTCTGAGGTTAAGTTTTTGTTATATTTAGAATAACTATTATTGATATGATCTATTTAATGTTATTTGACGTGTGTAAGTGCAGATTTCTAATTTGCCCATATATAATGAATAAATGCTTTGACTTGACTTGACTTTTGGTAAACCTATAATTCTATTATTATGACATATTTTTTTGTTGCAATTAACAAACATACTCCGTTACCTACTACCTAATAGAAAACAAGAGTACCGTATTTTTATGGCGACAGATTGTCTCATTGATTGTAATGATTATGGTAAGCAACATTTTGGTAATAAGTTAGGCGGAACAACGAAATAATGCTTCTGCCACCTAAGGTGTTATAAAAGTTAGTAATGTATGCAAAACATTTTCATATACTTAAGCCGGCTTTTCACTATCTACACTAATATTATAAAGAGGAAAACTTTGTTTGTTTGGTTGTAATTAATAGGCTCAAAAACTACTGGACCGTTTTTAAAAATTCTTTCACCATTCGAAAGCCACATTATCCACGAGTAACATAGGCTATTTGGAAAAAAATAGGGTTCCGTAAGATATTTGGGTTTTAGCAAAACAACGTTTGCCGGGTCAGCTAGTGGGATATAATGTATATGTTATATATATATTATATCTTGAGATATAAAGTTTTATCGCTCGTCATACATTTTTGTATGAGACCGTTTACACTATGCTATAATATATATTACATCCGCAGCTATAAATATTTTTTCGACCGACTGAGCGATATTTGACGGTTTATATTTTACCTCACGTCCCGGACACCGCGCCTCCCCCTGCCTCGCCATCAGATTTTTTTGTTTATTTTATTTTATTATGGCTCCACACAAATAGTGTATTTAGCCAGTGTTTTAATGAAACCATAGACAACCAAAGCTGAACTGTATATTTTACAGTGTGAACAGCAATTGCGGGATATAATATTTATTTTTTTACTTTAATTTATTTATATATATATATTTTAATTTATTTTTTTACCTACTTACCTAATCTAAAAATTTGTAAAAATAAACCGAGGGAGATGAATCGTAGGAGCTGTAACACAGGGTATCCTCCTAAGACAATAATGTAAGAATTAAATCGTAATTAATTCTAGTCATATTGTAATTAATTATGTATGTGTGTGTTCCCTATGATTTTGTCTTAGGTTAAAATTAATTGTAACATATTTTTTAAAATAAATACTAAATTCAAATTTAAAAAAAATATATATAGTAAGACGTAAAATTATATCCCATAGTAAAAAGCCGGCTTTAATCATAATACTTTTCTTTTTTTAAAAGCTTACTAGCAATGTGGGTTGCACATGACGAAGCAATAGCCCAATGGCTAAGGCGTCGGCCTGGCGATCGAGAGGTCGGGAGTTCGAACCCCACTCATTGCACTACTGACGTGAACTCACTCCAGACACAAGCATATTTAGCTTAGTGGGAGGGGACAAGACTACTAGTAAATATGCAACCCACATTGCTAGTTTTATAAATAAGATCGTTTGAAAAACTAAAAAGAACCGACTTTAAATGCCACGCTATTAATTTTCAGAACCAAGTTTAATGTGTTTATCTCCATATCTCTTGAGATACTTATCAGATCTCAATGAAATTACTTTGTACCACCCGTGAAATATCTCCTTTCCAACAAAAAATAATCATCAAAATCGATTCATAAACGACGAAGTTATCCGAGAACAAACAGTAATAAAATATATACGGTCGAATTGAGAAAACTTCTCCTTTTTTTGAAGTCAGTTAAAAAATAAATAAAATAATTGTAGACATAAATAATGGTAAAAGTAAGATGCAGGTGCTATGTGCATACAGACCTGTAAAGCTATGTGCATACAGACCTGTAAAGCCAAAACCCTGGATTTGTTGACGGTGGACATGATGCACACAGTGAGGGTGTACACTCCGTTGGATCCTCCCAGCAACCTCCTCACGCAGTCAGGGTATCTGCTAGTGCAGCTCCAAATACATTGTCTGGAAAAGAACAGTCGATATTTGTACAATAGCTTAACAAGTTATACCTACCTACCTAACGGTATATCATGAAACAATTAAGAACATTTATCGCCATATCTCTGGAGATACTTATCAGACCTCAATGAAATTACAATGGGACTACCTCGAAAACGTGTCCTAACGATTACAAAAAGAATCATTCGAATCGGTTAACAATTGCCGGAGTAATCGCGTAACATACACACAAAAAAAAATACATACAGACGAATTGAGAACCTCCTTTTTGGAAGTCGGTTGAAATTATGTTTCTATAAGTGTTACTTTATACTTTATACGTTATACTTACACTTTATACTTTTGTTCATTGTTACACACAATCCAAAATTTCATCGTACCGACGGGATTCGAACCCAGGGGTGGAAGTCTCTACATTGAGAGCGATGCGTCTTGTCATCGCAAATGCCTGCTAGAATGAGATGCAGCTAGACAGTTGTTATCTGCATCTCTTTTCGTATTGACGATTATCGGTCGAAATTCACCGCTATTCATGTAGAGACTACCGGCCCTGACCAATTGGTTGGTACGATGAAATTTTGGATTGTGTGTTACAAAATATAACATGAATTCTGGTTGAAGTTTTTTTTTATATTTTTGAGTCATCCTATGTCACAAAACAAATGTCTTATATGCAGTGCTTTGATAATCGATTGATTATAAAAGTCAAAAAAGAAAAAAATATTATGAATTGATGAAAGCACTCATTAAAGTGGAAGAAGCCTTTTGCACATTATATAATATTTTCTTGTGTCCTAAGAGAAAATTCTAACAAGAAATTCAGTCGCATTGATTGTTTATGATACCATACACATCTTTTTATATAATAATATTTCTTTTATATAAATTAATCGCAATTTCCCTTGGTCACGGCATCACGCGTGAACGGCTGGACCGATTTCGCTAATTCTCTTTTTGTTGTGTTTTTTATCGTCAGAGTTCTTATGAAAAAAAAATTAAAATAAATAAAAGTTATTTTTAACGCAGGCGAAGCCGGGGGCACAGCTAGTTACAAGATATTTTTTCCATATGTCTGATAAAACACGCGCATACTAGTCGATGGTATTCCGTGTTTTTCTCGTGCATATTAATAAGACATTTCTCCTAAGACACAAGAAAATATCTTATAACGTGCAAAAGGCCAAAGAGGTATGTCAGGATCATAGCATGTGTTACGTAGTACTATCAAGTATTCTGTGCATGTGGAAAGTGTTGTGCATCAAGAAGTGGTCTCTGCCTACTTGGACGGGAAAAAGGCGTGATTTTTAGGGTTCCGTACCCAAAGGGTAAAACGGGACCCAATAGGGTCCCGTTAGTAATAACTAAGACTGCGCTGTCCGTCTGTCTGTCTGTCTGTCTGTCTGTCTGTCCGTCTGTCACCAGGCTGCATCTCATGAACCGTGATAGTTAGACAGTTGAAATTTTCACAGATGATGTATTTCTGTTCCCGCTATAACAACAAATACTAAAAACAGAATTAAGTTAAAAATAATAGAGGGTCCTTTTTCGGCATTTCACGCCATTTATGAACGCTTAGTTAGGTAAACGACCCATAGATGACGTTATATTAAAATGTCGATCCCTAACACCTTTGTTAGACGTTAGATGGCGTTATATTATTATTTTTTGCTGGCGAAAAATGATAGTGGTATTTTTTGCTCGATCTTATAAAATACTGTAGTGTAGTTACCCGGAACCCTACTAGTGCGAGTTCGACTTGCACTTGGCCAGTTTATTTACGTATGTCTGTAGTGCTTTAATTATATATAACATGTATATTATCAAAGATGCAGTTTAACTATATATGTGTGTTCTTACCTGCATTTATTTTGTGACATTATTAAATAATCCATTCACGATTAAAAATCGACATCAAAAGCGATAGGTACCCTACCAGGGTCATAATTTAGTCGTTTTCTTTCTGGTTTGATGTAATATTATGAAAGAAAAAAATGATTGAGGGCCAGTTTCACCGGTTCTAGAAAACCCTATTAGGAACTCATCTGACATATTTTTGACAGCTTTTGTATGGCATCATCTGTCAGATAGCTAACTGAAACTTTACCAGGAACCCGTGAAACTGGCCGTAAGGATAGATAAAAAAGTAAATGCAATCCTCTAAAACCTATCCCCATAGCAATGAAAAAAAAAATTACCACTTACAAGCAAGCTAACTCATCGAGCAGCGGTCTCCTTCTAACAGCGGGCGGTCCTCTCGCTCCCTCTCCAGCTTGACTCAGCTGGACGTTCCGCAGCAGTTCCAGCAGTAAAGTAACGCCATCTAGCGGATCACACGCGAACTCTTGTACGAAACTGGAAAAAATACATAATTAATATTAGAAGTAACTACATACGATTTTTAATTAAAAAAATGTGGAATTCTGCAAAAAATATAGGCCCATACATAAAATTAAAAAAGACGAGACAGAAAATCATTTAAAAGACTGACAGATGTATGTATATAATATGTCCATCCATGTATGTATATAATATGATGGAGTTATGCACAAACATACATTAAAATAAAATATCTGAATTGAGAAAAAGGAGTAGGTCCTTTTTAGAAGTCGGTTCCAAAATAATTTTTACCTAATTTTGTTCTGATAGTTTGTTTTCCCAAATTCTCTTTACTCATAAAATTTGTAAAAGGAATGATTCACGTTATCTTCATTTTCATATCCAAAAGGACGAGAAGCCTAATTGCTTAGCACCAAAATGCATTCACAATCCGTGAACTGATACCACAGTCAATTTTGCGTTTTAGTGTTATGTTGTGCATTATTAGGAACCGGAATTTTTATAATACAACCAATTTATGGACACATTTTAGATTAGAATCTTTCTTTGGAAGTAAAATATAAAGATTTTGAATATGGAATACCTAAAACATTGATATTATATATATAAAAACCTTTTTATATCGATGACCTTAAATGGATAATTATGTTTTGGATTCATGTCACAGTCGCTATTATCGATTTAGGTCTTGGTTTAATAGATTATAACCAATATTTTAGTACTTGGTTAAATCCAATTTTACCCTTTGTTGATCAAGGATCAAGTACTGGGCTTTTTTTCATAAAAATTATATCCAAATTTAACCTACAAATTTGGATATAACATTTTTAATGTATCTTTTTTTTTCGTCGATGGCGTATATAGTTGTATGGGCGACTTCACACATGGCACAGTATTCTGTATACAGTAAGAAATATCGTTCCGTAAAAAAATTACATTCCGTTTTGTCATCGAATACTGGACGACGGAACAGTTAAAAATATACGGACACGTAGAATTTTAACGGATAGATACTGTGTGCGTGGCGCTCGCAGTATAGCGGCGGTATACTGCGAGTTTTCTGTTCACACATCGCATCCAGTGATGACGGATTCGTTGAACGTTATACGGTGCCTATGTGTGAACAGCGCATAAATTTATGACGTATCCGTTAAAAACGTACCAGTAAAACGGACTCCCATGTGTGAACGGGCCGTTATATAGATACGGATTTTAAATAATATTTTTTTGTTCGTAAAAGGTTTAAGCTGACATGGTACCATTTCGTAATGATCTAATGAGTATCTCCAGAGATATGGAGATAAACACCTCAAACTTGGTACTGAAAATGCCTTCGAGCATTTACCAATGGAGATGTTAACGTTGTACTCCGCAAACGATTTTTCTGCCGATACTCACGGGGGACGAGGTAAACACGCATTGCACACACACAAATCACTCACTTTAACAATCCCGCACACTAGCTTGAAACACGCACACAGTATTAAAAATACAGCGTAGTTACGCACGCTCATATGGCCAATAATGGCTATATGGCCAGCAGAGGGGTACGCCTTGCGTTAACATCTCCATTGGTAAATGCTCGAAGGAAAATGCGCAGTATTTGTAGTAGGTAGTTTTGTAAGCGATCATTCTTGTTCACACATACAGGTAGTAGAAGGCACATTAAACGTCCATAAAATTACGGATCTTACTTATAAGTAGGTATTAATTAGTAAAACTTAATAATAGGTTGTAAGCGAAATTATTAAACACAATCCAAAATTTCATCGTACCGACGGGACTCGAACCCGCAACCCCCGGATAACATGCCCAGGTGCTCTGCCAATTAAGCCACAGTCCGATACTATCGATTCGACGAAATTAGTGGATTGCATTTTTAACCCAATTATGCATTGGTGGCGCCATCTATGATAACTTATTTCGAAAGTTAATCATTCGGAAGAAATCATTACAGTTTTCAAATCCGACGAGAGATGTTGCACTGCGTAAATCAAATATCATGTTTTTTGAAGTGTTACACACTTTATATTTTTGTAAATTATTACACACAATCCAAAATTTCATAGTACCGACGGGACTCGAACCCGCACCCTCCGGATAAACCTACAGAAACTAATAAGTTAACATTCTGTTTGTAGATTACGTAGCTAGATAGAAAGTTCAGTTCTAGCTATAAAAAGATATCTGATAAGTTAAAAAAAAAAATACACTGAACAAAGGCCATTTATTATCCATTACGCAGGAATGGCTAAAGCGCCCAGTAATTATATGTAGAAAATTACGACTAGAATTACCTCTGGCATCTGAATTCCTTCCACCAGCTTAAAATAAGTAGAAAAAGTTTTAAGTTCAGTAGCCTGCAGCTAAAGTAAACTAGGGGCTGCAGGTAATTTTTAGGGTTCCGAACCCAAAGGGTACCAACGGAACCCTATTACTGAGACTCCGCTGTCCGTCTGTCTGTCTGTCCGTCTGTCACCAGGCTGTAGCTCATGAACCGTGATAGTTAGACGGTTGAAATTTTCACAGATGATGTATTTCTGTTGCCGCTATAACAACAAATACTAAGAACGGAACAAAGTTAAAAATTAAAGGGTTTAAAACAAAAAACGTGTTGTTTACGATACGATACGAAATTAATTCACCTCGACGCAGCTAGATGGCAGCACAGAAAAAATTAGAACGCGCAAGCGTTTCATTTGTAAAATTTGTGGGCCTCGGTCGATTTGTTTAATTAGTTATGGATTATTGTGTAGTGTACAGTATTGGATAATATATCTTTAAGTTTAGTACTTAAAGAGCTTCAATAAGCTTGAATCAGTAAAAAGTTAGTCGTACGAACACACGGTCTTCCAGATATTAATTACATTAATTACCTTTGTGACTTGTGTTAATATTTACTTAGTTGATGTTAGAAGTTCGTGGCGTTCGGACTTCGGAAATTCGGAACCGCGTGCGGGACAACTTCTCGCACTTGGCCAGTTTTATTTTTAATCGTACACAAAAAACAATTAAACTGAGCGCAGCGTATGGTTAATTGCTCATTACATTAAGCAACTAATATATTGGTCGATTTTTATTTTTATGTAATTTTTTTTTAAAGCTTACTATGGGTATGGGTAGTACTACTGGTAGTCTTATTAACCACTCCAAAGCTAAATGCGCTTGAGTCTGGAGTGGGTTCACGTCAATAGTGCATTGGAGGGGGATCAAAACTCACGACCTCTCGATCGGTAGGCTGACGCCTCAGCCATTGGGCTGTTGCCGCTGTGATTATTACTCGATAACCTAAACGACATGTCTTGTTCGGTGGGTGGTTCAAGCCACGGCCGAAGTCCACCACCAGTGGTCACCCAATATCTCATAGCACCACTCAGGTTACGTCACTAGTTAGGTAATTTAAGCTCTAAGCGTATGAATGCAGGAAGGCAACTGCGACCTACCCGTGGGTGGAAATACTTTGTTTTAATTAAGCTTATTTGATCCCACTACTGGGCAAAGGTCTTCCCCTTTTCAACCAACTTCCAATAAGAAGGAGGTTCTCAATTCGTTTGTATATTTTTTTAGGGTTCCGTACCCAAAGGGTACCAACGGAACCCTATTACTGAGACTCCGCTGTCCGTCTGTCTGTCTGTCTGTCTGTATGTCTGTCTGTCTGTCTGTCCGTCTGTCACCAGGCTGTATGTCATGAACCGTGTTAGTTAGACAGTTGAAATTTTCACAGATGATGTATTTCTGTTGCCGCTATAACAACAAATACTAAAAACAGAATAAAGTTAAGGATAATAGAAGGTCCCCATACAAGAAACGTGTTTTTTTTCGGCATTTCACGCCATCTATGAACGCTTAGTTAGGTAAACGTCCCATAGATGGCGTTATATTGAAATGTCGATCCCTAACACCTTTGTTAGACGTTAGATGGCGCTATAAGAAACGAAATGTTTATTAATTATTATTTTTTGCTGACGAAAAATGATAATGGTATTTTTTGCTCGATCTTATAAAATACTGTAGTGTGGTACGGAACCCTACGAATGCGAGTCCGACTTGCACTTGGTCAGTTTATTTTTCTTTTTTTTTGTGTGTATGTTACGCAATTGCATACGGAGTAATTACTCCGTCTATTGTGAACCGATTCGAATGATTCTTTTTGTAATCGGCAGGGTACGTTTTCGAGGTGGTCCATTGTAATTTCATCGAGATCTGATAAGTATCTCCAGAGATATGACAATAAACGTCTTAAACTTGCTACTGAAATTGATTCGCGGGGCATTGAAGTTGGTTGTTTTATTAAGCTATTGCATAGCTTCTATTGCGGGCCTTGAGCGTGGATGGAGACAGAAATCCGTCCGAAATCCAGAAATTCCGTAACGAAAATAATCTAACACCGCAAATAATTAAATACCATTATCCAGCAACATTTCACTACTATTGATGAAACCAAAGACGACCTTATCTCTACTACGCTAAGGCTTAAAAAATGAGGTTCGTTAGATCGAACTGTAATGGACAGTTTTGCAGGTGCACAGATTTTATCTTCTCGTTCCTTTTTCAAATATAAATTCCGAATTCTATTTTCAAATTATGTCAAGGGTGAACAAGTCCTCGGAACTTTACATAATTCCTCCTTGTTAAACACTCACTGCCTTCATACATGTAGCCGTGACACAGATAGGTGTATAGGTATTTATCATCTATGTACAACAGTGAATATCTGTACTCGTATAATGTGTCTACAAAGTGTTTTAAATATGAATAAACAAAGTGCATTTATTAATGAAGAAAGTCACAAAAAAATAGTGAAAGAAAATGAGTGAGTACTCTATATACATACATTTTATTATTACTATCACAAATGCAGTATTATTTTTTGTTTTGTTAATTTATATATAATACTGCTATAAAGATAACCAAAATGTTTGATATTAAAATGAGCGATATTAAAAGTAGCTCACTTCTCATTTATTTAATAAAATTGTTTTCGTATCGGTCACCACGCTCAAAAAGTGTAAACTCGTAAAATTCTTGTTTAGTTAAACAACAAACCGTAATGATCAGCGCTGTAAAGATCTGATCTGTAAAGATGCAAGGTGAAACATAATTTTCATTAAATTTTATGTTCTATCATAAATTTGTAGCAGTAAAATGCTGGTACAATCTATTTTCACTCTAGATATTGAATAAGATCGTTAAATTGTCGAAGATGTCTTGAAAATACCAACTTTATCCATAAGGCTGTTATCTTTGAGAGGATAACTTTTCATTTTATTTTTGGCTCCACGCAATTTGTGCATGTCGCCATTGCTAAATATAGTTTTGCGATGTTTTAAGTACTTTTTAATTAACCCAGATTATCAGTTGGTTGTTTGTAAATAAAATTATAATAAAATGAATTAATAATAAAACTAATTTAGAATTAACATATTAATTTTGAATCTAATACGAAAAAGATAAACCCGAAAGAAGATTATGAAACTTTGAAAAAATAAAATTGTTATTTTTACAATCTTTTATTTAACTTGCAATTTATGTATGTATGTATGTATGTATGTAAGTATATATGTATGTCACTATGTATGTTCGGGTGGAATCTTGGAAGCTAAATTAGACCCACTTCCCGATGTCCGATTGGAATTAAATTTGGTCTTATTATGTATCTTCGGTGATAATACAATGAAATGGTACCATGGAGCTGGTCTGATAATGGAGACGGAAGATGGCCACGGCATCTCTGTGATAAAACAACATAACCCCACCGAGTTTGGGCTCGATTGATTTGTCTTAAAAAGGACTTTACACCTAGTTGATTATCCAGGATCTGATGATGAAGCTGGAAGGTGGCTACGGCATCTCTGTGATAAATCAACATAACCCTACCGAGTTTAGGCTCGATTGCTTCGTCTTGAAGATAACTTTACACCTAGATGATATCCAGGGTCTGATGATGAAGCTGGAAGGTGGCCACGGCATCTCTGTGATAAATCAACGTAACTCTACTGAGTTTGGGCTCGATTGATTAGTCTTGCAGAGAACTTTTCACCTAGATGATATCCAGGGCCTGATGATGAAGCTGGAAGGTAGCCACGGAATCTCTGTGATAAAACATCAAAACCCTACCGAGTTTGGGCTCGATTGATTCGTCTTGAAGAGAACTTTACACCTAGATGATATTTAGCGACTGGTGATGAAGCTGGTAGGTGGCCACGGCATCTCTGTGACAAAATAACGTAACCCTAGCGAATTTGGGCTCAAATGATTTGTCTTGAGGAGCACTTTACACTTAAACGATATCCAGGATCTGATGATGAAGCTGTAAGGTGGCCATGGCATTTCTGTTATAAAGCAACGTAGCCCCACCGAGTCTATATAGACTATCGCAAACGATGATTATATTTTCCGCGATGTTGAAATCTGATGCACTTGCTTCCTCATTAAACATCTCGTTGTTAAAGGTATTTCCTCTTGATAATATCAGTACAGAAGTATAGATTTACCAGCACGCTTTAAAACTTGATTTATACCATAACAAAATATTTTTAACATTAATTACCTTGGAAAGGACAGCCTCAGGTCAGCTCTGAGTTTCGTCAGCAGTTCACTTGGTGTTCCGAATTGTCGTAGACTCATCTCTTCACCCATGCTGAGACATGGATTTCTGAAAAATTCAACACGCATTAATAAACTTAACGGATTTTGCTATAATTTTCATAATGTGTCCAATATGCATTTATTCTTATGCTTATTATTATTGAGTATATATTAAAGGCAAACGTTACTAACTGACTGACTGCATCACACAGTTTAAATGCTTAAATTATAATATTTATTTATTATTAAACGTCGAAATTTGGCATGCAGATAGATTATGACGTAGTATCCGCAAAGAAAGGATTTTAGCAAAATTCACCATTTAAAGGGCTAAAACAAGATAGGAGAAACAAGACTGGATAGCCATTTTTATTTGAAAGTTCACACAAGTACTTCTGTAAATAAATAAGTAAATACGTGTTTCAGGCTTTTTCGAAATTTCACCCAATTCAATTTTTGAATTGTTTTCGAACGTTCACACAAGTACTTCTGTAAATAAATATGTAAATTCGTGTTTCAGGCTTTTTCGAAATTTCACCCCTAAGAGGGTGAAATGGGGTAACAAAGTCTGAAAAGCAATATGATTTTTCGGGTTCTATAAAAATTAATTTCTCTTTCTCTTGATCACGCCACTGGGTCACTTGGTCACGGACTGATTTGGCTAATTCCTTTTTTGATGTGTTTATATGATAGAAAGGATTTAACGAAAGAAAAGTTTTAAGTAAATGAAAGAAGTTTTTAACGCAGGCGCAGTCGCGGGGCAGTTTTAGTTTCATCTAAGTATCTTGCTTCCTTCTGCTTTCCTTGGTTAAGGACGTAAAATCTTGTGCGCAGGTAGCTGTGCAATACATTTTGCCCGAGAATTTTCTTCCAAGAATTAACAAGTTTCCAGGGCTCAACTCTCTCAGCTATAGCAGTCTAAATGCCAAGCTATTGTGATTCCACTGCGATGGTGTATTATATTAGGTATTCTGATGTAAACAATAGAAGTAGCCTGCCTCTTCTCTAGAATATTACCAAAAGAAAATGATGTGTATGTCTGTGTATTGTTCGACGTTCACATTGCATGTTCCACCGACGCAAAACGGCGGCTAACTTAGCAATAGCAAGTAAGTAATAAACCAGCGTTCCACGTACTCAGTTGTTTTAGGGATGATTTATACTAGACCGGGCAGTGCCCGGGCCGGGTCGTGTACGTGGCCTAGACGGGGCACGGATTTAAAACGTTACATAACTTTTGTATAAAGCAGTTTAAATTACGCAGTGCATGACGCGTCCGCGCCCGTCTACTAAGGTCACATACTAGCTCCGCTCCGGCAGGCTACGGTTTCGGCCCGGTCTAATATAAATCATCCCTTATTCCGTGACATTAGGATAGGCTCTATGAAATTAAAAGAAAATACTACGGTTCTAGGAACTTTCTTGCATCCAGCCGACAAAAAAAAACTCAAATGTAAAACAAAAATCTAACAATAGCAGTCCTAAGAATAAGTATTTATGGCACTGCGGCACTGGTAGAATTAGCACTGCGCTCGGACTTAGGTTTTTTTTAAAATAAAAGCTTACTCGTAATATGGGTTTCACATTACGAGTATTCTTATTGCCCTCCTCTTTTATAATATTTACAGCCTAAAAATGAGGCACATGGCAGAGGCTTGGATCCCAATGTTTTTATTCTACTTCTACTGACCTGAAGTCCTTGCTACCCTGGCTGGGCAGAGTCCTGGCCTTGCCCGCATCCTGTCCAGCCTCCAGCTCGTACAATGCGCTGGCGCCGGTCTTCTTGCCCCATTTCTTGAGGGAAGTCGCGTAGTCTTCCGGGTTGTAAATGGGCGGGCGTTGTTTATCCTGAAAAAAAAATTAAATTATTTATTATCTACGAATAAAAAAGTAGTTTATTATGGCTATGGAAAAAAGCAGGTCATCATTCCCACCCGTAATATATATACAGAAAATTCGGATTCGGAAACTGGATCCCGATCTTTGCAATTCACAATGCTTTAATCCATAATCAGTGATTCTAATCGGAAAGGTTTTCGTGAGCAATGTGGTCGCGGAAATCTTTCCAATTAGAATCACTGATTTTTTTATTCAAAATTCAAAAAGACGCTTCTGAACTGATTTTAATGAGAATACATGTGTAGATTAATATTTAACGTTGTACTCTTAGGTATTAAAGTTAATGTCGTGTGACACA
Source organism: Cabera pusaria (assembly GCA_954871355.1). NCBI lineage: Eukaryota > Metazoa > Arthropoda > Insecta > Lepidoptera > Geometridae > Cabera > Cabera pusaria. The sequence goes on from OX940890.1 coordinate 25,871,874, forward strand.
AATTATCAGGCTTTTAAGTATTTTTGGTATCAGATGGACATGGGAAGGTCACTGACATAGATAGTAACTGAATGGACAGTGGTGTCAAGGAAGAACTGCACTAGCCTGATAGTAAAATGATATCTTGCGATAGGGTCGCTTGATGAGACTTGCAAAAGTCAGTCCACTGTTGGACTATAGTACTATCACCAAGCATAGGTATAAAAATTAAGTCAAAACATCAGCTTCACTTCTGTACTCTTTATGTATGGCATGCCAACAGGCATATAGGCAGTAACAACAGGCTGACCATATAAAAAAAAAAACACTGCACTTTTGTTGTCTCTCCAAAAAATCACCCAGTAACACAGCAGCTTTCGCGATTTGAAAACAGAGAGACCGACAGATGCGGTGCATCCCAGGTTAAAATTTTTAATAAGAATACATTTTAAGTACGAGAACTAAGTAAAGTGCAAATAGCACGTTTTTACCCGCCCAGCCTTAATTATATAATCACCATAATAGATATAATTTATTTTTAATTGCACGCTCGTTAATTACGTGACTGACTTATATTGATCACGGCGATCACAACTTAGCTCCTATGAGATAAAATGTTGATACTCGTATCTATGGAAAACGTTACTTTTTATAGTAATTTATTGCTAATAGGCATCATTAGTTATAGGATCTTGCTGCACGCTCATTAGGTGAGTTTAGATTGGTCATTGTCATAAGCGAAAGCGGGTAATTAAAGACCGAATGTAGGTAACATATTGGTTGTGTCAGTACTTTAAAAAAAAAAATTTTTTTTTCGTTATAGTCAAGCGTTTGACCACTATCTCACCTGATGTTAAGTGACGATGTGGTCGACGATGTAGCACGCTTGGCTAGAAGATACCTATTCACTCACGACTTGAAGACCCCTAGATGGTACCTTTCCGGCAACACAGACTCAGGGCAAGGAGTTCCAATCCCTGGCGGTACGTATGATAAATGTGGAAGCAAATCGCTCCGTTCGGATTGATGGAATATCCACCATATAGCGGTGGCGTGTATCAGTACGTCTGGTTGTCCGATTGAAAAAAGGTGATGGGGGAATAAGTTCGTGCAGTTGGGAGGCACACTCTCCGAAATGTATCCGATAAAAAACCGATAAACAAGCAACTCTGCGGCGATACTCTAAGCTTTGGAGTCTTCTGCTAATGAGCTCGTCATTGTTGATTAGCTTCTAAGCTCTTCGCTCAATTGCCTCCAACGCCTCTAGTTGGTATTTAGCCGAACCGTCCCAGAGGTGAGAACAGTACTCCATACATGATCGGACATGTGCTTGATAAAGATTGAGCATCTGTCCAGGTGTGAAGTACTGCCTCATTTTCGCTAGAACACCAAGCTTTTTGGAGGCAACTTGTGCTTTTGATTCGATATACGAACCAAAATTCAACGTTGGAGTAAAGGAAATGCCAAGGAGCTCTAGGTGGTTAGTTAACGGCACGGATACATTTCGGAAAGTAGGAGTCAGATGAAACTGACTCCGTTTTGCGGAGAAAAGACACGCCTTAGTCGCATTGAAACTGACCAGGTTGGCTTCGCCTCATTCGGAGACTGCCTTCAGAGACAGATTCAAGCGCTCAACTATCGCCTCTCGAAGACACTGGATATCTGCACCACTGGTGCGTGCTCCAGATATGTAGCTCTGTACAACAGTGCTATCGTCTGCGTACCCAAATACACCGGGCTTCAGGAGATCGTTATATTTGGGTACTTATATATACGTAAATTTATTATTTACTAGCTGTGCCCCGCCCGTATTACACGCATAGAAAATGTTTCCTTGGGAATTTAGGAATAACAACCCTATGTGTTATTCCTGGGTCTAGGCTATCCACGTACCAAATTTAAGCTCAATCGGCTGAGTAGTTTTAGCGTGAAGAAATAACAATCATACTTACACACTCACAAACTTTTGCCTTTATAATATTAGTAGGATGAGAATAAGAACACTTTATTGGACATCCATAAAGATATTTACATACATACACAAAATGACGCCTTTTTAGGGTTCCGTAGCCTAATGGCAAAAAACGGAACCCTTATAGATTCGTCATGTCTGTCTGTCTGTCCGTCCGTATGTCACAGCCATTTTATTCCGAAACTGTTAGGACTACAGAATTGAAACTTGGTAGGTAGATGTATTCTGTGAACCGCTTTCCGATTTTTATACAAAAATAAAAAAATATAAAGGTTGAAGGGGGGGTTTCCCGTTGGGTTAGGCAGAGACTACTTCTTTCCACATGCTACGATCCTGACATACCTCTTTAGCTTCTTCCACTTTCATGAGTGCTTTCATATATGCTCGCCAATTATAGGTATACGGTGGTGTACTTTTGACTTGGGCTTTTTTCTGGTCGTTTTATAGATACTTATGTTCACTTAATAATAAAATTTACAAAACGAATGCAACAAAAAGTGGTATTATTGCAAAACTGTACATGTATAAAAATGAAATTTATTTTTAATCGACATTAAAAAAGCGGGGGGCTCTCAATTGTTCGGAATCTTTTAATGTATGTCGAATCTATTTGGAATATTATTATTTTATTTGAAATGGTTTACTTGCCAGGTGTGTCCATTTTGTATTTCAAGAGACATATATGGACACAAACACCTCAACTTTGGCTCTGAAAATGACTAGCCGCGGCATTTGAAGTCAGTTTTTTCAGTTTTTTTAAACGTAAATTATAATGTGACACATGATACCTGTGTGAGGCTAAAGGCCAGTTTCACCGGTTCCTATTAGCCCTATCAGGAACGAATCTGACACATTTTTGACAGCTTTTATATGACGTCATCTGTCAGATAACTATCTGTCACTTTATCATGAACCGGTGAAACTGGCCCTAAGTAGGGTAAGTATTATACGAGTAGTTGATACAAATATCAATTATCAGGACCACCAAAGTTCTGATAATCAAATAATTTTTGTTTTTTTTTATTCAATGGCAAGTTTTTGATATAATCGATCAGTCGATTATAAATGAAAAAAAAAAAACAATAGTCACCAGACCATTCAGACCCATAAATCATACAAAAATGTTCTACTTTCAGACCAATGAACACAAATCCATCTTAATTTACACCAGACGGGACTGCGGCCACTGTTTGTCTGTAGCCAAAAAATGATCTATATTTAACAAGAGACATTCTTTAATGACAGAAGTAATCGTTGCTTCCTCATGCTGGACTCGGATCCGAAAGCAAAACAAATTGATAAATCAATCATTCTAACGTACTATTTTTTTATGCTCATAAGGCTAGCAATTGACCACTATCTCACCTGTTGTTATGTGACAATGAGGTCCAAGATGTAGCACGTTTGCCTAGAAGATACCTATTCACTCGCGACTTGAAGACCCCCAGGCGGTAGGAATCGGGAAACAGAGACTCAGGCAAGTAATTCCATTCCATGGTAGTCCGTATGAGGAATGTAAAGCAAGAAGAAATACTAGTACACTAAAGTAACCAGTCATACAACAATAAACTTTGGTTACACACAATTTATAAGCTTTCCAACTTCGAATCGACAATTAACTTCATAATGACATCATTGCAGTAATAAAAAAACACATAAAAGTCACGCAATTCGCTTCTGCTCAAGCCCTGCTCCCAATCTCCTCCATTCTTCCGATAGCGGCAATCATCAGTCATAACCTAACAATACCTTCGTTACGACAAACTCGAGTTGTGCACATTCTTAGAAAGTTGCACAATGGCTGGTAAAATTTCATATTTTCACACAGTACAGAGAAATGCATGCGGGATGCCGGTTCAATAGTTTGTTTGGATGATTTGATTTCCAATGTGGTTTTGGTTATTTTCACCTAACCACATGGAATCTTCACATTTTCGGATCGACTGCTTTTTTGTATATTTGAATTGTTCTATCAAGTCTTTAACCGACTTCACAAAAAACGAGGAGGTTCTCAATTCGTGTGTATGTTGTTTTTTTTTTCTGTGTGTATGTTACGCGATTAATCCGTCAATTGTGAACCAAATGATTATTTTTTTTGTCTCTATATTTATGTAATTATTAACCGACTTCAAAAAAGAGAGGAGGTTCTCAATTCGTCGGAATCTTTTTTTTTATGTTTGTCACCGATTACTCGAAGACGCCTGAAACGGTTCGGAAAATTGTTTTTTGTTTCAAACGTCTTCCCAAGTGGCCCCATTTGTTATCGAAATCGATAGAGCGGTTTTTAAAAATCAATATAAACAAAAACATAATTATATTTTGGTTTTTTGTGGTTCCCTTAAGCCTTTGAAGTCGGTTTTTTTTCGTGTTGTAAACGATCGACGTGTTGACAATCAAGACGAAAGATTGCTTCATAAAATTTACCATCGCATTAGAAACTCGTATGTATATATATGTTTCTTTACATTTATTGATCTCCGAATTAGAAATCATGGGGATGATGTTAAGAAGATATAACGAAAAATATAATAAGTTTGCCGGCTTGCCAGCGGGCAATGGAGCGCAGTATCCTAGGAGTAAAACTGACAGACCGAATAAGAATCATCATACTGCGCTCACAAACCAAAATAAATGACGTAACTCACAAAGTTGCATTTGAAGTGGGATTGGGCCGGGATATAGGCCGCATGCCAATTGAACTCTGGGCCAAGACGTCTACTGGCTGGAATCCCAAAGGTCGAAGGCCTCGTGGCAGACCTCGACGGAGATGGCGAGACGATCTGGACTCATACATTAAAAATTGGACCACGATAGCCCAAACTCGCGAGACGTGGAAGAAAAGGAGGCCTTTGCCCTGCAGAGGGACAGTTCAGGCTCATAATAATAATAATACAATTCTAGTGATAGATTCAAAGTACCTATAATCAAGCACGACTTCATTAAACCAAAAAAACCAAAAACGAATCCAACCATCAAAACATCCATCCTCTATTATTAACGAAGAAAGGACCCAAAATAACCAGTCCATATAATTCCTTGAATCAGTACCGTGAAGAAAAGGTCATCTACGGACCAGTGGCTACCCCGACTATAACGCCATTAAACAAGTTGAATCACCTGTCCCGCCGTGTCCTTGCCACTGCGATGCTATTAAATCTTTTTTTTTCTTTTTTTTAAAACTTTATAGGCTAACGTTTGACCGCTATCTCACCTGTTGGTAAGTGATGATGCGGTCGAAGATGGTAAGCACGCTAGGCCTAGAATGGCAACTGGCTCTCAAGGATAGCTGCCGGAACACATTAGATGTTTGGTGACAGATTTTCTAATTTGAGGGTGGTAGCTGGCCAGGCGGACACTAGATAGTGTCCTACCACCATGCGGGGGGTTGTTGGTTTCTTAACGATGTTTTCCTTCACCGGAGGGCCACTGTGAGAAGCGCACATAAATGTTTCGATAGAAAAATCCATTGGTGCACGGCGGTTTGAACTCGGTACCACGGCATCAAAGCCGACCGTTCTCCCGATTACGCCACCGGGCCCTCAAATCATATAAATAAGAAAGAATAGAATAAATAAAGAGACCAGTCCTTTCAAGTCATGCTCCTAATGCTTTCTTCTATCTCTCCATTTACTTATTACGAACGTATTATTACAGCACCTATAAACCTATCAGAAATATCGGAAACTGTAATAAACGAAAAATAATATGGTAAATATCTCGTAAATAATTCTAATAGTGTCAGTGACCATTAAAATTTAAAAATTTAAATCATTAGGTACAAACAATTTAGACCGCTGAGCACTGTAAATGAATAAGCTTGTGAAATATCTTATAGCAAAAGCTTTTTAGGGTTCCGTAGCCGAATGGCAAAAAAACGGAACCCTTATAGATTCGTCATGTCTGTCTGTCTGTCCGTCCATCCGTATGTCACAGCCATTTTATTCCGAAACTGTTAGGACTACAGATATGAAAATTGGTAGGTAGATGTATTCTGTAAACCGCTTTCCGATTTTTATACAAAAATAGAAAATATAAAATATTAAGGGGGGCATCCCATACATGGAAATGAAACAAAAAAAAAATGTTTCTTCACACCTATACGTGAGGGGTGTCTATGGATAGGTCTTTAAAAATGACATTGAGGTTTCTAAAATCATTTTTTCTCAAAGTCAATCATTGGAAAGATAGGCGCGTCTAAAGTGATAAAATGTGTGTCCCCCCCCCTCTAACTTTTAAAGTATGGGAGTGTAAAATCTAAAAAAAATATATGCTGTAGATCTTAATAAAAACTAACAACGAAAATTGGTTTGAACGAGATACAGTCAGCAGTTTTTGAGATATACCGACCGCAAAGATAACTTTGTTTTTCATACAAACACTATGAAAAACAAAGTTAATTTTTTAGTTGCGAATAATTATAGTTATAGAATACTTTACTGTGTTACGGAACCCTACGAGTGCGAATTCGACTTGCACTTGGCCAGTTTATTATAAAGTCGTTATCATTATGTAATATTAGTTCTATCTAATGATAACAATACATACTAGCCCAAGTTCGACTTCCAAGGGAACACCGTAAGGTTATGGAATCTTTTTCGTTTGTAACCGACTTCACGAAAAAGGAGTAGGTTCTCAATTCGACTGTTTTTTTAATGTTTGTTACCTTAAAACTCCGTCAAATCTTAAACAATTAGAAAAATTCTTTTTTTGTTTGAAAAATTATGCCTACCGTTTGGTCCCATCCAAATTTTATCGAGATCTGATAATCAGCTCCGGAGACAATATAAATAAATTTGATACCTCGATGACATGATTATGGCTATAGGATATTTTCACTGTCGCGACATGTAAAGTCGGTTTTTTCGTTTTGTATGATCATTAATTATTTATGTGTGTTTTCGTAGTATTTTTATATATTTTCTCCGTGATGGTCCAGGTCCTTTTGCTTTTTAGCAGCATGTCAGTCGGAACATCGATATAATAATACTCTTACACCATCTTATAAACTAAACCTATGAGAAATAGGCCCACTTCATTTAGTTTACATGTTTAATTGGCGTTATTAAGATTCATCTCATTGTTATGTAAAAACAAAAAGACAGCATTGTTATGTCCGGATTTATGGCTGAATAGCTCGTAAAGTATATTTGGGAAATTTTAAGACAAGTGAAATAGAATTTTTGATTAAACTGTTCGCACCGTTGGGAACTGGAAGTGATTGTTTTCGTGTTTCCTTATTCATAAACTTAATTTTAATTATAATGTAATTAAAGTGTCCTCATGTGTCATAGTTAGCACCTGCCGCGGTAGTTTCTTCATTGACATATGACAGCCATGTTTTTACGACCGATGTTTGTTCAAAGCCATAAAAAGAAGAAGAAGAAGAAGGTGTTTGTTCGAGAGCGGGATGCAGCCTATAGAGATAACAGAAAGTGCCATCAATGCATAATTGGTTAAAATGCAATCAATTTATTTCATCGTATTAATAAGATCGTACTGTAGCTTAGTTGGTTACAGCGGCTGGCCATGTTTCACAGGAAACGCCGGTTCGAATCCCGTCGGTACGATGAAATTTTGGATTGTGTGTAACAATGACAAAAAGTCTTCAAGACTAAAAACCTTGGACGGCCAAGTCCACTCGGTTTACTTAACACTTCAATTTAATAATATGTAATATTTTAATAATATTATACATATGTATTAATACGTGAAACGAAAAGTTTGTACCCTACTTTTGGATACCGGAGTCCTGACAAGGAATCCTTATAGCTTCGTCATGTCCGTCCGTCTGTCTGTCTAACCGAGGTTTTGCTAAGAGACCGGTTGTACTATAAAGCTGAAATTTTATAGGGGTGTGTATATCGTTACGCCGACAAAGTGGTAAAATAAAATTTTGGAAAATATTTTTTTAGGGTAGCTCCCCTACATGTGAAGTGGGGATCAATGTTTTTTTCGTCGTCTACCCCTCGTGTGGGGTATCTTTGAATAGCTCTTTTAAAATTACTAGGGGTTGCCAATACTATTTTTCGATTTAATGCTCCATTTACAAAATATTAAACTTTAAAGTGCAAATTTTTGTTGCAGTAGGGCGTCTTCTCCCCTCTAAAATCTAAACTGCTAGCTTGAAAAATCTGGAAAAATTCATGATGATATTTCACTTCATGAACTTCAAAGGAATTAGTTTAGTACTAATAGTCGTTAAACTTGGGTGTAGCATAATTTTAAAAATAATTATGATAAATATTATACGACTACGGAATCCTACACTGCGTGTGGCCCGACATGCACTTGGCCAGTATTTTTATTAAAATAGTACGAACGGATGAACGTCAAATTTTACACAAGTAAAGTTTAACGTTGAGAAAAAGTGCGTAAAGCTAAACTTCTTTATGCGTACTTGGGTAAAATTTAACGGATGTGACGTAGCGTCACGGTCTGAAGGCAACGGAATTGACGTCAGCGTCATGTTATATTTTATATTTATAAACGCCCTCTATTGTTAAACGGCATAACTACAAAGACGTATTTACTAAATTTTAATAGATTGAGCTGTACAAAAAATTTAATAATAAGTGATGTGGATAAACTTGAAAGTTTAAGTTCTAACGCGTAGTTCTACGCACCCTCTTTTTTCATATCAAATTCATTAAAAATAAATTTAAAAATTAAATTAATTATGGTCAATTAATATTGACCACTGGACGACCACAAGTATAAAAATAAGTCACACAAACATACTTTTAATGTAAGTCAATATATAAATAACAACCAAAGATACACATTTTAAGAAAATTTAAAATACGTATTTTTGTCTACTTTAAGAGTAAACGCGGGGTGCACTTTACCATACAAACGTATTCCCCCGTTTCCTCGCTGGAAAATGCTTCTAGGGCAAAATTTGTTTCTACAAAATATCAAGCTGCTGTAGCTACGCCCTACGCCCGACCCTATGATTTGCTTTTTTTGACCACCCAATTGCAAAAAGAAATATAAACCTTCTAATCTCCTCTTTAAGATTTTTGAAGGGTCATATTTCTATTTGCAATTGGTTGGTCAAAAAAGCAAATGATACTAGTAGCTACAGCATACCTTGATATTTTGTAGAAACAAATTTTGCTCTAGAAGAATTTTCCAGGGAGAAAACGGGGGAATACATTTGTATGGAAAAGTACATCCCGAGTTCCTTAATGTGTACATGAATGTTTGTGAAAACATACTACATCTGCCTCTACATAATTAGTTTATGTAATAATGATTATTTTTAGCTTACCAAACTCAATTCACAGTATTACGACTACATACATACAAAACACACGCCTAAGCCAATTTTCATAATGATAGTTACGCAAACGGCCGAAAATGATCGAACTAATTGTTGAAGAAAGTAGCAAGCATGAGTAAGCAACATTACTCATTTTTGAGGTTAACAAACGGAACGACTGATATATGATGTGAAGACAGCCTTTCATCTACTTCGAGGTATAGTGTAATATATTTTCAACCAACTTCCAAAAAAGAGGGGGTTCGAGATCCGTATGTTTTTTTTAATGTATGTTACGCGATTACTCCGTCAAGTGCGAACCGATTCGAAATTTTTTTAATCGGTAGGGTACCTACGTTTTTAAGATGGTCCCATTGTAATTTGATCGAGATCAGAATAATTATCTCCAGAGATATGACGATAAACGTCTCAAACTTGCTACTGAAACTGACTCGTGGGGCATTGAAGTCGGTTGTTTTAATTTTAAAAACCATCTTAATTTTATGATTTGATGTAATATAACAAGCAAGACGTTACCCAATGGCGCGACCTAATGGAAATGCACTAACACTAACGGCAATCGTCAACACCCATCATCGCGATAAATATAGCCCTAATTATTTCTCACAGGTAGTAATATTATATAGTTTCGCCTGAGTTGCTACCAAAAAGTAGCTTGCCACTATCAAGGTAAAAATCTGCCGCCATAATCTTACAGTGGTCCGGCAACACGCAGCGCTTGAGAGTCAAAGGATTCTAGCCCTACCGTGTTCTCCATTTTTGACTACATCATCGCACACCACCGGTACCCCGTCAAATTGCTAGCTTATACGATACAGAAATAAACATATTAACACGTTAAATGATGTGGACTTGAACGGTCTATGTAAAATGCTACGTCAATGTGAATGCCGTTGTAAAATTATCACGATATTTGGCCCTAGCATAAACTATGATGAACGATATGACAAATACTGTGACAACCCATTTTTAACCGACTTCAAAAAAAGGAGGAGGTTTCTCGATTCGACCGTATATATGTTTATTTTTTATTTTTATGTTTGTTCGCGGATAACTTTGTCGTTTATGAACCGATTTTGATTATTCTTTTTTTGTTAGAAAGGAGATATCCCAAGTGTGGTACCATAGTAATTTTATCGAGGTCTGATGAGTATCTCCAGAGATATGGAGATAAACACCTCATAATTGGTAGTGAAAATTAATAGCGCGGCATTGAAGTCGGTTGTTTTATTAGTTTTTTAAACGATCTTATTTTATATTAAGTTTTATTAGATGTTTTTTGTAAATATCTGATAGGCTAGCGTTTGAACAGAATCTCGCCTGGTGGTAAGCGCTGATGTGTTTGAAGATGGTAGCAAGTCAAACGAAACATTGATATAATGTTAAGCGATAATAGCTCAATGAATAAGGCATCGGCCTGGCGATCGAGAGATCGTGACTTCAATCCCCACCCATTGCATATTGGTGATATTCCTTCCTCTTTGTAATATTTTGTGTTTTTTTTCCGATATATAATGAGATATCGCGTGTATTTATTTTTCGTTAAACGCATCATTTCTAAACAACTTGTAACCTTAATGTTCAATAAAGTATTCTGAAAAAACATACCATACACGTGCTTTTGAAGGTTAGTGTTAAACCTCACCACTAATCAACTAGCCCCCCCCCCCCCCCCCAGTGATAGGGGAGGAGTTAATATTTGCTAAAAACATCACGTGACGTGATGAAAACGGGAACTTCCCTGGAAAATGCTTTTAGAGTACTAAATTTGTTTCTACAAAATATTAAGGTCTGCTGTAGCTAAATAATATCGTTTAAAAACTAAAAAAACAACCGACTTCAATGCCGCTCTATTCATTTTCAGTACCAATTTTGAGATGTTTATCTCAATATCTCTGGAGATACTTGGAGATATACTACCATGGTACCACACTTGAGATATCTCCTTTCGAACAAAAAAAGAATAATCAAAATCGGTTCATAAACGACGAAGTTATTCGCGAACAAACATAAAAAAAATAATAATATACGGTCGAATTGAGAAACCTCCTCCTTTTGTGAAGTCGGTTAAAAAAATAGAAATATGACCCTTCAAAAATCTTAAACAGAAGATTAAAAAAAACTTTTATGTATTTCTTTTTGCAATTGGTTAGTCTCAAAAAGCAAATGATATGGGGCATAGCTACGGCAGACCTCGATATTCTGTAGAAACAAATTTTGCTCTAGAAGCATTTTCCAGGGATAAAACGGGGGAATACATTTGTATGAAAAAGTGCACCCCGCGTTCCCTCTTAATGAACGACTCCTTATTAGTCTCATCGCCTAATTCTACACGAGTTAGTTCGCACGTAATTAAATATTTCTCATTGAATAGAATCAGTTTTGCAACTCACAAAAAACTATAGAAATCGAGAGCGTGCGACCGATGAATGAGTAATTGGAATGAATAATTGAAATAATTGCGGAATTCGGATATATACTGCGGTTTTCGTGACTGTATATATATACATATACTATACGTAACACAGTACATTAAAGTAATAATGTGCTGTACTATATATTAGTCGTGCTATGAAATTGCTCGATATCTTAAGCCGTTAAACGAAACGTCAAATTAAGCATGAAACACTAAATAATATCCATCTAATACCTTTAAACGATAAATTCTTATATATATATATATATATATATATATATATAAATATATATATAATATTATATTTATACTAGCTGACCCGGCAAACGTTGTTTTGCCATATAAATAATTTCGTAGTAATTTCTAGTGTAGACAAAAAATAGCTTACTTATTGTAAGTATGTATGGAGGAAAAATGATTAAATTACTAAAATGGCTATTAAAAAATAAGGGTTGATCGTAGAAGGGTGAAAATTGAGGATTGTATGTATTTTTGTATGTTGTATCATAAAAAAATAGAAATTAAAAATTTTGTCTAAAAAATAAAATTTAGGGGTGGACTACCCCTAACATTTAGGGGGATGAAAAATAGATGTTGGCCGATTCTCATAGATACCGGATAAGCACAAAAAATGTCATCAAAATCGGTCAAGCCGTTTCGGAGGAGTATGGCAACGAAAACTGTGACACGAGAATTTTATATATTTATTTTTATATATTTTATTATTATTTTATATATATAATCGGGATCTCGGAAACGATTCCAACGATTTTCATGAAATTTAGTATGCTGGGGTTTTCAGGGGCGATAAATCGATCTAGCTAGGTTTCATGTGTTTTCAGGCAATGAAAAACTGCTACAATATCGCTTGAATACGAAGATACATTTCACCACTTTTGACAAAGTTATGATAGCTCGGTGGGAAGTTTTGCGCTTCCGAAACCAGAGGGCTTGGTTCAGAGTCCAGGTGACATGATTATATTTTCCCTTTTCTCAAAAGTTCCTTCTTTTGTGAGAATAACTTTTTTTTTATATAGAACTGGGCAGCACTTGACCATTATCTCACCTGATGTTAAGTGATGATGCGGTCGATGATGGAGCGCGCTTACCCAAAAGATACCCGTTCACTCGCGATTTGAAGACCCCCATATTGTATTTAGCCGGAAACACAGACTCAGGCAGAGCATTCCATTCCCTGGCAGTTTGCATGATGAACGAAGATGCAAATCGCTTCGTCCGGGTAAATGGTATATCCACCATAAATCGGTGGCGCCTTTTAGTGTCTCTGGATGTCCGATAATAAAATGGGGAAGGTGGAATCAAATTATGCAGTTCCTATTATTATTGGGAGCCAAAAAAATCCATAAAACACGATTTACCAAAAGAAAAAAAAAGACCGGTCACCCAGGTACCCGGTCACCCAGGTACTTAGTCAAAAATATTAGAAAAATATTACCATCATATTGATTTATCACCAGACTTTCAAAAATGAAGAAGAAGAACTGGGAACTGGCTCTCAAAGATAGCTGCCGGAATACATTAGATATTTTCGCGACAGATTTTGTAACGCTGGCTAGGCGGACACTAGATAGTGTCCTACCACCATGCGGGGGTTGGGGGTTTCTTAACGATGTTTTTTCTTCACCGCATGTTTTAATTTCTTATGATGGTGACATTTACCTTGGAGACCGGCTCCTCATTCCACCCTCCGCAGCTCGCCATGCCTTCCAGTAGGGTCAGTTCACTGTAACAAACAGAAACACAACATTACTATTTAAATCTTCATTTACCAACAGGTGTGTTAGTGGTCAAACGATAACCTATATGACATAACATAATTAAGATAGTTTAAAAAGTAAAACAAACGACTTAATTGCCCCGCGAGTCAATTTCAGTAGCAAGTTTGAGACGTTTATCGTCATATCTCTGGAGATACTTATCAGATCTCGATGAAATTATAATGGGTCCATCTCGGAAACGTAACCTACCGATTACAAAAAGAACCATTCGAATTGGTTCACAATTCACGGAGTAATCGCGTAACATACACAGACACAAAAAAAACAAGTGGCAATAGCCCAATAGCTAAGGCGCCGGCGATCGAGAGGTCGTGAGTTCGATCCCTGCCCGTTGCATTTTGACGTGAACCCATTCCAGACTAGTAAATGTCCAACTTACATTGAAAAACATTTATCGAGATCCGCTTAGTATCTCCAGAGATATGTAGATAAACACCTCAAACTTGCAACTGAAAATGAGAAAGTAGCGCGGCATTTGAACTTTGAAGTCGGATTTGTTAGTTTTTTTAACGATTTTAATTATAAGCTTGTTGTATTTCTATATATTTCTTGAATCGCCTTCATACATTTTTCATCATCCATACTTTTTTTTATAATGGACCGTAATATTAGGGTTCCGTAGCCGAATGGCAAAAAACGGAACCCTTATAGATTCGTCATGTCTGTCTGTCTGTCTGTCCGTCCGTATGTCACAGCCATTTTATTCCAAAACTACTTTAGTTGCGAAAAATCATAGATATAATACTTAACTGTGTTACGGAACCCTACGAGTGGGAGTCCGACTTACACTTGGCCAGTTTATTTTTATTGTTCGGCTGACGAGAGAACGTTTTCAAAGTTTGAAATGAATGACAGGAAAATATCGGGATGTCACTCTATACAGAGTAATGAACTAGAAATGATTAACAAGTCAAAAAAATTAAAATTTTGAATAAACACCCACGACAATGTCCTTTAGAAAATTAACGTCATAACATTTATCTAAGAACTACCACCTTCGAGCATTTACCAAAGGAGATGTTAACGCAAGGCGTACCCCTCTGCTGGCCATATAGCCATTTTTGGCCATATGAGCATGCGTAACTACATTGTATCTTAATACTGTGTGCGTGTTTCAAGCTAGTGTGCGGGATCGTTAAAGTGAGTGATTTGTGTGTGTGCAATGCGTGTTTACCTCGTCCCCCGTAAGTATCGGCAGAAAAAATGTTTGCGGGTTACAACGTTAACATCTCCATTGGTAAATGCTCGAAGACTACCACTGATTAATTACGAACCGTTTAAAGACAAAAACGAACTAGTTTCGGAGAAAAATGGCACCACTTTAGAAGTGTCTATCTTTTAAATGATTGGCTTTAACCTCAATGTCATTTTAAATACCTATCTATAGAACCTCCGCGCGTATAGGTTTGATGAAGTTTTTTTTTTGTTTCAGTTCCATGTATGTCCCCCTCGTAATCTTTTATTTTTTATATTTTTGTATAAAAATCGTAAAGTGGTTCACAGAATACAACTACTTGCCAAGTTTCAACTGTGTTGTCTTAAAAATATTTTTTCAAATCGGTCAAGATTTGATGGAGTTTTGAGGTAAAAAATAAAATAAAAAAACAGTCGAATTGAGAACCTGCTCCTTTTTTTGTGAGGTCGGTTAGAAAGGCAATATTCTTAAATTGGCACCTCTCAGCCAATATTCCCTGTATACAACTCTTTTTATTTTTTTATATAATATTATATAGGCTAGCGTTTGACTACTATCCCACTTGTTGATAAGTGATGATGCGGTCGAGGATCGTATCACGCTAGGCCTATAATAGGCACTGGC
This sequence comes from Cabera pusaria, assembly GCA_954871355.1. NCBI lineage: Eukaryota > Metazoa > Arthropoda > Insecta > Lepidoptera > Geometridae > Cabera > Cabera pusaria. The sequence goes on from OX940890.1 coordinate 25,887,141, forward strand.
TCTCAAATGTAGCCGTCGGAACGCATTAGTTGTTTGGCGACAGATTTTCTAACTTGAGGTACACAGCCTTCGAGCATTTACCAATGGAGATGTTAACGTTGTAATCCGCAAACATTACGATCCCGCACACTAGCTTGAAACACGCACACAGTATTAAAAATACAGCGTAGTTACGCACGCTCATATGGCCAAAAATGTCTATATGGCCAGCAGAGGGGTACGCCTTGCGTTAACATCTCCATTGGTAAATACTCGAAGTACACAGCAGATAATATTACGCTTGTGTGTATAATTTTTAAAGAAATTCCGACAGGAAATAAGAATTCCGAAGAATTTTTCTATATTTCTCCAGATTGTTACAATGACAAACAGAGACCCAATTTCTCATCCGTTACGAATTGACTAACCCAGTTTAGAGAGTCCGCGACTGCAATTGTTATAACATCATACCATTAGACGAATCGCCCGCGGAAAATACAATTTTCCATTATTTGAGGAAAATTTAATGGCGATTGCCAATAGCTCTCCGATACGATCGTTTCGCAAGTTGTTAACTATTGTTATTGAGTCGAAAGTTAGATTTATTTCGCGGACAGACTATTGCATCGATGACGGGTGAGATATTTAATGATATGGAAAGAGGGTTAATTGATAGGGTTGGGCACTAGGCTGCAATGAAAGCGGGTCATTAACAAGGGTCACAATAACTTTCAAAATATTGTAGTTAGCTCTATGAAATAAAGATTGTTTTAATGGCAATTTATTTTTTAATGTCATATAGCTCAAAGTTATAAAGTTTATTATGAATAATTAAGGTAGTTAAAAAACTAAAACAACCGACTTCCATGCCCCACGAGTCAGTTTCAGTTGCATGTTTGAGACGTTTATCGTCATATCTCTGAAGATACTTATCAGATCTTGATGAAATTACAATGGGACCACCTTAGAAACGTACCCTACCGATTCAAAAAATAATCATTCGAATCGATTTACAATTGACGGAGTAATCGCGTAACATACATGCAAAAAAACAGAAAAAAAACATACAGAGAATTAAGAACCTCCTTCTCTTTGAAAGTCGGTTGATTAAAAGTATGTTAAATTAACCACTTTTCACTAAATTTCGAGAAATGTGCTACGTAATTAATATAAATAATTTCGTTAAATTATGGAACCTACAATCGGCTAACAATTTCTTCAATGTAAATAATCCTACTTCCTACTGATATTATAAAGACAAAACTGTATGTGTGTATGTTTGGTACTTCTTCACGCTAAAGGTACGGACACACTGCAGCGTCCTGCGTGCGAGATCTAGGCGGCGATCAGATAGCGCAGTAGTATTTGAACCGATTGGTTCACACCAAACGCGATCAGAGAACAATTGAAAAGTACTGAGATCGCGCCCGCATATCGCAGGACGCCGCGGTGTGGCCGTACCTTAAAACTACTCAACCGATTGAGCTGAAATTTGGTATGTTGGCAGTGAATGTGCGATCTCATAGATATTTATATTGGAATAGGTTTAATAAAAACGAAATTAATGCAGTTCCGTGATTAAGTTATACAAGTCTCAATCAATCTCAATAAACCATAATTTTTGCTTGTCAAAACAAATTTGTATAACCAATAAATTACCCAAACTTTAATAAATTAACGTTTTTTACGTCTTAAAAAACTGACCAGGTCAGAAAAGCTTCCTCTTCCGTCAGATTTTCACGCGTGAATCGATTTCACAAACGATTATTATGTAACGTAATCGAATGGGAAAATCGAGTTAAGTAACGATGTGAGATATCGATATGCGTTGTGCATAATAATAGATGGGATGGAATTTTGCATTTGATATAATATGTAATTTATAATACGTTCACAGATTTTCTAACTTGAGGGTGGTAGCTAGCCAGGCGGAGACTAGATAGAGTCCTACTACCATGCAGGGGTTGGATTCTTAGCGGTGTTTTTTTTCACCGGAGAGCCACTGCGAAAAGCGCACATACATTTTTCGATAGAAAAATCCATTGGTGCACGGCGGGGACAGAACCTCTGGCATCAAAGCCCGTTCCCCCGATTTCGTCACCGAGCCCTCATTATGGAATACGGGTGTGTACAGTCCGGCAAGTATAACTTGGCGTGCCTGTGCGCCACTGTGCTTTTACTTTGTACTTTGATAACAGTTTCTCTTAAACCACTTTTAATTACCTTTGGCATTATTTAATTATTTTAATGTAGCAGATTTATCAACAATAATGTCGCGGTAATCTCTCAAACGTCAAACTCACAGTTTCAAATAAAATAATTAGTTCCAAAAACCACCACCGCCAAGTTATACTTGTGGCACTATTTTAGGCTACAATATTTACTTTATTGCAAATGTTTATAAATTTGTTATTTTTTGGATGATGTGGTGATGTATCGTGAACACGCTAGACCTGGAATGGGTGGACTCTCAAGGGCTGCCGGAACACCGTAAAATTTCGTCGGTAATTTTTGGCGGTGGTGTACTACTTTTTGGTAGCAAATCAGGCGGAACATTTATATTTAATTGCTCCTACCATTAGTGGTAGGACTAGAATTTTAAGCGGCAACTTACTGGTTACGTTGTACTATTAAGTGCCAGTTTCACCGGTTCCTGATAGTGCTAATATGAAGAAATCTGACAGATTTATGACAGCTTTTGTATGGCGTCATGTGTCAGATAACTATTTAACGCATTATTATTAGGAGCCGGTGAAACTGGCCCCATAATTGTGTTGTCTGGGTTAGAGGCCAAGGTATCTTACGTCCTTTACGCCAATGGAAAAGGCCAGTCCAAATTGCATTTAAAATTCGGCACGCAGATTATTTATTATGATGTAGGCATCCGCTAAGAACGGATTTTCTATAATTTAAGATCGTTTAAAAAACTAAAAGAACCGACTTCAAACGTCACGCTAGTCAAAGTAGCCAGTAGACGTAGTAACTATTATATAATCTGTGCCAGTAGTTAGTAGAATGTCGTCGAGGTATATAAATGCATCGTAATACAAATGTTGATATCTTAAAAACAGCTCGACCAATTTCGTTAAAAATTAATGGAACCACCTGGGTACCCTTTGAAATAAAAAAAAAAGAATTTCTCGAATCGGTTCAGACATCTTCGAGTAATCGGTGAACATACATAAAAAAGATTCCGACGAATTGAGAGCCTCTTCCTTTTTTTGTGAAGTCGGTTGAAAATTAGTTTTTAACGCGGACGAAGCCGCGGGGCCCTTCTAGTGTACAAATAAAATGGCATAAACATTTCTACCACAGATCTACACTTGGCATCATTTAGTTCATTCGCGCCTTCGATGCCGGAAACCGCCTGTGGCGTCAACGGTAAAAGTTAACTAAATTACATCGCGAATGATACAGCCATGTGGAACGGGAGCTGAAATGAGCTGCAGAACGGTGTTATGAGTAAATTAAATGTATAATAATGAGGTACCTGAGGCTGACAGAAAAGAACGGTACCTATCGCATATAATGAATAACTATTAGTATTTGTACTATTATTTATTCTGTGCGATTAGTAGGTACATCGTACTGGATTAGACCGAATATACCTAATATTATGTTTCTTGAAGTGTACACACTTTATATTTTTGTAACCTGTTAAACACAATCCAAAATTTCATCGTACTGACAGGACTCGAAGTTCAGGTTCGAGTTCGTTTTACATGAATATAACTAGTTATATAATTACTGAATATAACTAGTTAGTTGCAACAAATATTCCCTAGAAGACTTGACGACGAAATAATTAGATGATAAGTACCTCATCGTAATCAGCCAGTATCAGTCCACTGCTGGACGTAGGCCTCTCCCGAGTTATGCCACTGAGCTAAATCTTCGGCTCATTGGGAAGGATATGCCCTAATCACCACGCTGGGCAGGCGGGTTGGCGATCGCAGGACGTAGCTCCTCGCACCAGTGACGCTACTGCCCGTCACCGGCCTGTAGAACTTAGCTACGTCATAATTTGAAATGGTTTTCCTACCGCCATTTGTCGATCGGCAGAGCCTAGTTGGTTGGTCTGCAGGATGCACAACGGGCAGGTGAGGTTGGCTGGGAGCACTGAGGTGGTATTTGTGCTCCCTTAAATTAGTAAGTACCTAGCTTTCAATAAAACATTTTTTCTAGATACAAACCTTCCTCCACCCAGGTACCACGTAGGTATATATGACTGTAAGATTACCCCCCCCCCCACATTTTTGATGTTGGAATTATTCACTTTTTTCTTTAAATATAATATAGGCTAGCGTTTGACCACTATCTAGCTAGGTGGTAAGCTATGATATGGTCGAAGATGGTGAACACGCTAGGCCTAGAATACTCTAACTCTCAGTTGAGAGATTATGCCACCCGATTGGTCCTATTCAAATTTTATCGAGGTATGACAATTACCTCCGGAGATATAGAGATATACATCTCAAACACATTATTACATACCTTAACGACAAATGCATTTGTATACCTTGACGACATGATACTACTGGCTATTTTGACCATCGCGGCATTTGAAGTCGGTTTTTTTTTCGTTTTGTAAACGATCTTAAATTATACCGTAATATATCGCAGGATACATTTTATATACTTCTTTGTCAAATAAATCTCGAGAAATTTGGGCGCTTAGACATAATATTTGAAATGATTTCCAACTTTTTCACCACAAATTTTGTACCTTAATTAGATTTAGTAGTAAAAAGGAGAAAACCCTCGAGCCACAAATCAAGGTTACAAAAATAAGTAGGTACCCGTATTTCAAAGCAAAAACAAATTTCGACAGTGACCACTATTAATGGCAGTAGTGCACAATCAATTTCCCACGTACGGAGGTCAAACAAAAAGGTTTTTTGGACGTTATTTAAAGCTTCGACTCAACTTCGTATCACTTGAAATACTTCAGCGAACAAAACACGTTATCAGTATGGGCACGCTGACTGGGGAGAAAAGTGTCAAACAAAAAGATTTTTTGGACGTTATTTAAAGCTTCGACTCAACTTCGTATCACTTGAAATACTTCAGCGAACAAAACACGTTATCAATATCGGCACGCTGACTGGGGAGAAAAGTGTCAAACAAAAAGGTTTTTTGGACGTTATTTAGAGCTTCGACTCAACTTCGTATCACTTGAAATACTTCAGCGAATAAAACACGTTATCAGTATGGGCACGCTGACTGGGGAGAAGAGTGTCAAACAAAAAGGTTTTTTGGACGTTATTTAGAGCTTCGACTCAACTTCGTATCACTTGAAGTACTTCAGCGAACAAAACACGTTATCAATATGGGCACGCTGACTGGGGAGAAGAGTGTCAAACAAAAAGGTTTTTTGGACGTTATTTAGAGCTTCCACTCAACTTCGTATCACTTGAAATACTTCAGCGAAAAAAACACGTTATCAATATGGGCACGCTGACTGGGGAGGAGAGTGTCAAACAAAAAGGTTTTTTGGACGTTATTTAGAGCTTCGACTCAACTTCGCATCACTTGAAATACTTCAGCGAATAAAACACGTTATCAGTATGGGCACGCTGACTGGGGAGAAGAGTGTCAAACAAAAAGGTTTTTTGGACGTTATTTAGAGCTTCGACTCAACTTCGCATCACTTGAAATACTTCAGCGAATAAAACACGTTATCAGTATGGGCACGCTGACTGGGGAGAAGAGTAATGACGTTTTAGATAGAGCTAATATCTAACTACCACCGGGCCAGTAGTCTCTACATGAATAGCGATGAATTTCGACCGATAATCGTCGATAAGAAAAGAGATGCAGATAACAACTGTCTAGCTGCATCTCATTCTAGAAGACGTTTGCGATGACAGGACGCATCGCTATCAATGTAGAGACTTCCATCCCAGGGGTGGAAGTCTAGCTACTGTCATAGCTAATTTGGTAGAATAGGACATAGGATTCTTTTGTGTGTGAAGTCGCGGGGTGCATCTAAAAATAATATATATAGAAGATATTCGCTTTCAGGATTTTGTTGTAAATTGTTAAACACAATCCAAAATTTTGTTGCATTTGTCTCTTGCCAACACATTATGCAGCTCGCAGCTGATATTTGCGATCTTTCAGCAACATCTTCCCTACCTTTGTTAACCGAATTCCAAATAAATTATCGCACACTTAGGGAGGGTTCCGTGCAATACGAAACATAACAGAGTTTCAACCTCATATATTTGATGAATTGATATTACCAAGAATATTTGGTTTGGTCGCGATCTAGAAAGACGGGGCTCGTTTACTAGCGCCATCTATGTCATTTTGCCGAAACTAATTAGATAGATAGCGTTTACAAATATGTTTTTTGTATGGGGACCCCCTTTAATTTTTAACTTTATTTTGTTTTTAGTATTTGTTGTTCTAGCGGCAACAGAAATACACCAACTGTGAAAATTTCAACTGTCTAACTATTACGGTTAATGAGATACAGCCTGGTGACAGACGGACAGACAGACAGACAGACAGACAGACAGACATACAGACAGACAGACAGACAGACGGACAGCGGAGTCTTAGTAATAGGGTCCCGTTTTACCCTTTGGGTACGGAACCCTAAAAAGGAGGTTACTCAAATATCCAAATCAAAAATAATCAAAAAATACTCAAATAAATGTATATATATATACATTTATTTGAGTATTTTTTTATTTTTGATTAAGTTTGTTCGCAGATAACATCATCGTGTGTAAACCGATTTTGATGATTATTTTTTTGTTGGAAAGGAGATATTTCAAGGGTGGTACGATAGTAATTTAATCGAGATTTGATTGGTTACTCTAGATATATGGAGATAAACACCTCAAACTTGGTACTGAAAAAACAGGCATTTGAAGTCGGTTATTTTTGTTCTTTAAACGATCTTTATATCGAATCAAGACATTATTATTCCATCTACTTCACCAGCAATCCCCATTAACTCCCTTCCCACAGAACCCATAAATATCCTCTCCCCGGCAGTGTAGTCCCAGCAGTAAACAGTTTATTTGCCTTATTAAATAACAGTTGGTACATATTGTCGGGTCCCGCTATTGACCTACCGTCGCACGCGCAGATATTTATTATTGCATGGGATTTTTGTTACCATGGGAAGGGATTAAGGAGATGTTATTTCATTACTATAATTGAAATAGTTAAAAAATGAAAACAACCGACTTCCATACCCCGCGAGTCAATTTCAGTAGCAAGTTTGATACGTTTATCATCATATCTCTGGAGATACTTATCAAATCTCGATGAAATTACAATAGGACCACTTCGAAAACGTACCATTCGATTAAAAGAAGAATCATTCAAATCGGTTCACAATTGACGGAGTAATCGCGTAAAATACATACAAAAAAAAACATACAGACGAATTGAAAATCTCCTCCTTTTTGGAAGACGATTGAAAACAAACTGTCCTGCTACGTCTGTTGGTGCATCCTGCTGACAACAGACGAGGCTCTGGCGACCGACAAATGGCGGTATAACCATTTCAAACTATGGCGTACAATGCGATCGCCAACCCGCCTGCCCAGCGTGGTGATTAGGGCATACCCCTCCAATTGAGCTGAAGATTGGGCTCAGTGGCGTATCTTGGGAGAGGCTTACGTCCAGCAGTGGATTGACACAGGATTATTATGATGTTGATGATGATTGCTAGTGTTCCGCGTGTCAATGTATAAATACATCTGGATTATTAGCCACTAAGTGTAACCTCGGTGAATGTGTAAAGAGAGAAACAGCACAATATTGAAAAACATGGTCATTCACTTGAAAACTCCACTGAAATGACTTTGATCTACCTAACTCAACTTGAACGTGACTTGGACTTGACTTAACTTGACTTGTATCAACTAAATACTTGAAAATATTTATCGCTTGACACTGGCTAATTTAACTTTGTGTGAAGAGTTTAAAGCCATTATAAAAATAAAATAAATAAAACTGGCCAAGTGCGAGTCCGACTTTTGTCCCGCACACGGAGGGTTCCGAATTTCCGAAGTCCGAACGCCACGAACTTCTAACACCAACTAGTAAATATTAACACAAAGGTAATTAATGTAATTAAATATCTGGAAGACCGTGTGTTTGTACGACTAACTTTCTACTGATTCTAGCTATTTGAAGCTCTTTCAGTACTAAAATTGAAGATATATTATTCTATACTGTACAGTGTACACTATATGTGTGTAAATAAACCTTAACTAAGTAAATAAATCGACCGAGGCCCACAAGTTTAACAAATGAAACGCTTGCGCGTGCTAATTTTTCCTGTGCTGCCATCTAGCTGCGTCGAGGTGAATTAATTTCGTATCGTATCGTATCGTAAAAAACACGTTTTTTGTTTTAAACCTTTTAATTTTTAACTTTGCTCTGTTCTTAGTATTTGTTGTTATAGCGGCAACAGAAATACATCATCTGTGAAAATTTCAACCGTCTAACTATCACGGTTCATGAGATACAGCCTGGTGACAGACGGACAGACAGACAGACAGACAGACAGACAGACAGACAGACAGACAGACAGACAGACAGACAGACAGACAGACGGACAGCGGAGTCTCAGTAATAGGGTTCCGTTGGTACCCTTTGGGTTCGGAACCCTAAAAACCAAGATTGATCGAATAAACTCGTAAAATCTAGTCGTTAATGTACCTATGGCATTCCTAATCAACACTTTTATAGCTCTTCCTAATGATTTGGTTTGTTATTACGCAATAAAATTAAGGGTTACGTTAGGCTACTAATGAGTTGTCAAAATGTTCATTAATTAAAGTTAGATTTTTTAAAATTATTATATATGGTAACAGTACAAGCACGACGCTCGCATGATGGTAAGCGATGACGTCTACCTATTACAGATACAGTCTACTATCACCACAGAATAATGAATATGCTATCACTGAACTGCGCCTGTTACCTTGAGACATAAAGATGTTGAGTCTCACATGCCCTGTAATTTCACTGGACACCTTGCCATTTCAACCGAAAAACACTGCTATTTCACGGCTAAAAATTAATTGGCAAAGTGGTGGTACCGCCCCAGGCGGACTTGCAGCAGTCCTATCACTACAAAAAAGTTAAATTTTATTTTTATTTCATTTTTAATTTGAAATTGAGACTTCGCACACATCTCGATTTACGCTATCATTTCTTTCTTTCAAGTGTTAAATGTGAAATGTAATCCCGCTACCGTTTCCTCACAGAGCTAAAATACAACTTGAACAAAAAAATTGCGTTTAAAAATTCGCAAACGGATCCCAAAATCGAAAAATTGAGTTTATATCCGCAATATATTTAAAAGACTTATCCAACAACACCCCACACCATAGGGTAGACGAGAAAAACAAATTCACCCCATTTAATTTGTACCTTAAAAAATCAAAATTGTATTTTACTTTTGTTGGCAAAATTAATATTTATACCTATTACCTATCCAAATTACAGAATATTAATATTATTAATCTCTGATTTAATCTGACAGACAGACGGACGGACGGACGGACAGCAAGACGAAACTATAAGGGCTCCTTGTTATCTACGGAACCCTAATGATTGATAAAAAAACTAAAACAACCAACTTCCATGCGCCGCGAGTCAGTTTCAGTAACAAGTTTAAGACATTTATCGTTAATCTCTGAAAATACTTATCAGATTTCGATGAAATTATAATGCAACCACTTCGGAAATGTACCCTGCCGATAAAGAAAAGAATCATTCGAATCGGTTCACAATTGATGGAGTAATCACGTAACATACATACAAAAAAAAAACAATATACAGACGAATTGAGAACCTCCCCCTTTTATTGAAAATTATTATAATTTTTAATTAAATTATTATTATATATTATTTATAATTAAAATATTAAAAATTATTTTTAATTATTATTTTGTTGGTTGAAAAAGGAGGTTGGTTCATTATTCTGTGACTTAAGTAGAAATAGCATCTAAATACCTCTCTGTACCACATTGGACACGTTCTAGAGTCGTGAGTGTATACGCTTCTTTATTAGTGCTATGGTCACAGATAATGATACCAGTTACTACGGGTATCACCGGTATGTTAACTGCTACATTTTCTGTAGCTACTATGGGAAATTTTAGAATATTATTACTTAAGTATTCTGTGATATTATTCTAGGTTTGTGATAGATATAGGTAGGTACCTACTCTGTATTGCATAGCAGCATAAAAATAACTAAACTTTTTTTTAAACATCGTATACAGGCTAGCGTTTGACCACTATCTCACGTGTTTGTAAGTGATGATGCGGTCGAGGATGGCAGCACGCTAGGCCTAGAATGTGAACTGGCTCTCAATGATAGCTGCCGGAACACATTAGATGTTTGGCGACAGATTTTATAACTTGAGGGTGGTAGCTTGCCAGGCGGACACTAGATAGTGTTCTACCACCATGTTGGGGGTTACTTAACGATGTTTTTTCTTCGCCGGAGGGCCACTATGAAGAGCGCACATACATTTTTCGATAAAAAAAAACCATTGGTTAACGCTGACCATTCTCCCACGACACAACCGGGCCCTCAAAACTTCTTTATACCTTTTCTTTATTTCTTTATACGTACGTAGCATTTATATTTATTCTGTGGTAAAGGGTCAAAACCCTCTTTTAGAGGGAATAACTTATGTGTTGCTCGCATAGACGTAATATAATAGGATGGTGCACTGCAGATGTTTTGACAAATTCAATTTAATCCGTATGCTTTAACAATAAGGTTATAATTGCAGAACAAAACGGCCCAATTGAGAGACACCCGGGTGGGAGTGTGTCCTTGTCTAACAACCTGCTAGTCCTATAAATGTTCTATACTATATGTATGGTATATATATAAGTTGTCCATACAAAAGAAAGGGACAAACTCCGTTTAAGGTCGGTCTCATGGAGGCCGGTGTACGCGATCAAGTTTAATATGTAGCAGGTCTGTGGTTGCTCATAATACTACGTAGAGGTACGAAATTTACGAGGTTTTGTATCCTGCTGTGCTGAATAATATTAAAGGTTTAGTTAGTATTGAGATAGTAGAATTGTGTTTTATACACATACATAGGGTAGGTATCTATTTATTAAAATTTATCGGTTAAGCAGATATTATAGTACTAGACTATATACTAAGAAGCGTACCGATAATCTGCGACTATGAAATGATGTTTAACAAACAAGGCAGTTTTATAACTAAGAGGTGACGTCTAGCCTTATCAGATACTGTGGATTGTGGAACGCTAAACCCTGAATTGACGGATTATTGCTTATTACTGTTTTAGGCTTCCGTACCTTAAAAGGAAAAAGGAACCCTTATAGAATCAGTTTGTTATCAGTCTGTCAATCTGTCTGTCTGTCTGTCTGTCTATCTGTCTTTCAACACCCTTTATCTCCAGAATACGTAAAGGTATCAAGTTTAATACTACGGTATCATTTAGCTGTGAAAAATCAAACTTGTAAGTCAACGCGATCAAAAGATATGACCGTTTATGTCGCATATTGTCGCATATTTTCGCATATTTTGAGATTTCAGGGTACTTCCCGTTGCCTTAGAATCATGAAGCATGAATTTGGCATGAAGCAAAGTCTTGAGCACTTATCTTATATATACAAATCAATTGCTGTTCGTTATCTTCTTATATATAAAAATCAATTGCTGTTCGTTAGTCTCGGTAAAACTCGAGAATGGCTGAGCCGATTTAGCTGATTTTGTTTTTGAAATGTTTGTCGTAGTCCAGGGAAGGTTTAAACGGTGAGATAATATGGAAAAATTGCGAGGAAGATAATAAAAACAACAATTTCGTAAACTGTTCTATACTTTCCTGTCAAACATTTGACGTGCGTCCCTTCAGTTCGATAGGGTCTGTTCCACTCTCGAATGAGATTTGAAGCACGTATTAATTTAAGGGTTTTGAATCGACAACATAATATATCATATCAACATTACTCGGATTGTCACGTAAATTATAATTTTGATGGTTTGCCCCAGGTTGTCATTATTGGTTCGTTCAGAAATGTATGTCATTGTATTGACATATTTTGATGGTTGTCATTATGGCGCTTCCATACATGAGTATTCATTATTTGTGTATAAAAACCGATAAAAACAAAATAAAATAATAAAGGGAGTCCCCATACAAGAAATGTATTTAGAAGCTTTTTATGATCGATCTTACAAACCTTAATATATAAAGACTTGAAATTTACTCATGATGTGTATTGAAATGGCTGCAAGATCAAATAATAAAAACTAAATTAAATTATAATTAAAGGGGGTCCCCATACAAGAAACGTATTTTTCTGTGAAATATGGTTCAATCGGATTATTGCGTGTGCGGGTCTGACTCGCACTTGGACAGTTTATTTATATTCGCGGTACGAAGTTCGCCGGGTCAGCTAGTGTATATGAATAAATCTGAAAACCTCAAATATGTAGTGTAAAAACAAAAAATAGTTAATACACTTTTACAAACTTATTATTTGTAGTTGGTGCAATACATTTTTTATGGATCGAACTATAAAGTTAAGTTTGTCCTTTAATCTAGTCTGCGAAGTTGGTACGGAAGCCTCGGCCTAGAACATTCTTACTCTCAAGGACCCTCAAGGGAATTCAGGGTTAAATTAATCTGCAACTATAGGTATTTTGTGACTTTATTTCATATTTTTTTACTATAGTAATTTTTTCACCTATTAAACATTTGGTTTCTCATGTATGGTACCAATATGGTACCAATCTATGGTACTTATGTCTAAAAATAATTTAAATGAATAAAATAATAATGATATTCGATGAAATGATATTTGCAATTAAAAATTAATTGAAGTTTAAAATATCTCCGTACCGCTCTCGGTTTACACGATTGAAACTTTTTACGATTTTGCCAACTTTCTTTGACACTTTTAATTTTGAAAGTTGTGAGATTAACTTAATATTACAAGATAAGGAAAGAATTATGGGTTTACAGGTTTTAAGCAAGTTCCATAAGCTTGTTTAAATTCTTTGTACGATTATATTTTCTTTATTTTTAACTTTAGACCGAAATACCGAAAATCTAGATCAAAAACGGAATAAAGCTATATTATTTTGTGTCTCGTATTATATTTGTTATTTTTTAATTGATAGATATTGTTTACTAATTATTTTTGTAAAATATAACCTATTGCCATCGCAAAATATGAACCGATAATTCTCAGTGTCGGTTCATGAGAAAGTCAGTTTGTTTGTTGTGTTGTTGTTGTGACCATTTCACAGTCAGTGATCACATCACAGTCATTCATCAGTCATTTTACAGTCAAAATATATTTAAAAAAAAAAACATTGATGTAATTTTGATATTGTCATTAGGTAATTATTTTTAAGTTGTTTAAATAAGTATACAAAATAATTATTTAATTAAAATGAAAATATATTATAGGTCTTCTTTAATAAATAGCAAAATAAAATAGAAAAGTTAATTTAAAGGAAACACGATTAAATTCAGCGTGTGCTGCATATACAATTGCTTGCACATGCAGCGCCGGTTTTCAATATAACCCATTGATCGGGCTAGGGTCTGCGCCGAAATGTTGTGTATGAAAACGGGCTTAAAATATTGCACTATTTACAATTTAAAAGTAAACATCAGCTTTGTTCATTAACTATCTACTAAATATCTAAATAAAAAAGTTTAATCTTTAGGCAGATTATTAAATATTTTGGGCGCCATTCAAAATACACTCCTACCATAATGTGTCGTCACGGAAGCACACGGAAGAAAAGAAGAACGCATCGAGCAGATACTATCGTCGCCAACTCCACCGGCCGCCGTCTCCACGCCCGCTCTTCGCACGGCTAGGCAGTTACGTGCCGAATTCAGTCGCGCGAGCGCCGTGCGGTAGGCCTGACTCCTGTGAAAAAACCGGCCAAGTCGAGTTGGATTCGCCCACCGAGGCTTCCGTAACAACAACAACAACCAATTAAGCTAGACCTCTAAACTGTGTGTATATATGGGGACACCTGTAATTTTCAACTTTTTATTTTATTTGGAATTTTTCTTTATTTGTACTGTAAGACCTTCCTTCTTGCCAAATTTCATGATTCTAGGTCAACGGGAAGTACCCTTATAGGTTTTCGACCCAAAACCTATAGGGTACTTCCGGTTGACCTAGAATTGTCAATTATGGTTAAAGCAAGGTCTTACAGCACAAGTAAAGGGAAAATTCCGAAAAATAAAAAAAGTTAAAAATTAAGGTAAATTTTGGAACTTACAAGTTTTTGCGAAAATCTACATGTGCCCATATCTTTTTATCGTGTTGTTGACTCAGGACCTTGATTTTTATACACCTTATAGGGACTATAGACTGCAGTATCTGGTATAAATTTCTATATAAATTTAAACGGGACCCTATTACTAATACTCCGAAATTTTCACAGATGGTGTATTTCTTAAATATCCAAAACGTGTCGGAGTAATTTCGATATCTTAACCCGTGAGTTAAATAACAATAATTGTGTTATTCTTACGAACATTTTCATAAAGAAACATATAATCTGTTCTGTGTCTGTAGGCTAAAGTTTGCATATTGCTCTTACGCGCACCTTGCCTTTGTTTGAAACTTTACTACGTAGTGACACTAGATGGCGTTGTATACCGTTAACACACGCAAGTGCTTGTCGCCGAATTTTACTAGGACAGAAGCTGATGTATGTAAATGTTAAATGGCGTCCAGTGTAGCTTTCCTTGTGTAATATAATTTTTAAAGAGCGTTAAGTCTGTTAATTTAAGCAAATTAACGTTAAGGTATACTATATTACTACTTGCACGACGACGATAGACTGATGGGCTGCGTTCACGACCTACGCTCGGAGTGCAACCAAACGCTCAACTAGCCATGCGCAGAATACTTCACTAAAAAGAAACCGTTCAGTACTTCATTCAGTCCATCACCGTGAACTACTTCAGTGTTTTAGTTCAGTACTTACTTCAGTAGCTCAAAATTTGAGTTTATCAGTCGGACGAGGATTGAATGGATTGGCTTGGCATAGTCTCAGTGCGCGAGTCAGTGCCTGAATGAAACAGAACGATATGCCGATTAATACAATAGTGTGACAGCTACAATGCCGTCGGTAGCTGCAGTCATTGGCGCTGATGGCGCGCGCGCCACTTTCCTATGAATTATGGAAATGATCCTTATTACTATAGAGGTAAAGTAATATGAGTTTAAATTAAGTTTCTTTTGTTAGCGCTACATGACTTAACGTTCGGCTGTAATCGGCAGAAATCGGCAAGTCGGCTGTTGAAGTATTTTATTCTTTTTCTCGACTCGAATACGAAAATTTCCAGCGACAAAGCAGATGAAGTAATTGGACTACAGAAGTATAGATTAGGCAAGTGAAGTACAGATAGTATAGGATCCCGTCATACAACGACCTACACCGAGCTGGTTAATGGATCAAACACATTTTTTATGTAATTTAATATAGTAAAAAAAAATTGCATATGGGTTGCCTAGCAAATTTCAGTCCAGGATATTTTTAATTAATTTCAATTTTTTTTTAAATATATATGTCACCGGTTTGGTTAATAGATAAATTCTATACCAATCGAAAGTATGCAGCCCATAGTATATGAAAAAGTTAGGTTGCCTATTTTTTTCCTGTCACAACCCTTGGGCTGCCAGGTATGAACTCGATACTAGTCATTTGCACCCAAAGAGCATATAATTACTTTAGTAATTATCGCATATAATTACTTTAGTAATTATTGCTCTTTGTTTGCACCGGTCTGGTTAATTAATAAAACTTAAATAAAAATAAAGTTTATTTCATTACGAACACGGTGATATAGGGTTGCCTGCGAAAAATCAGTCCTGAATACAGTGAATACCGGTTGCCGAATTTTACAAGATTACATTTTGCTCCGAGTGAATGTGTATGTGTGGGAGGTCCCTACCAACCATCCCATGCGCTAGAAGAGGAAAAATATTAATTGAAAAAAATTGACTATCATGAGATTTGAATTTTTTTCAATAATTTCAATTGATTTTAATTTCTCAGTATATATCTATAGATATATAAAATACATAGAGCGAATTTCTTAAATTTTATTTTAATGAACATTTTTAAACGGAAAAATAGAAATAAAATTTGCAAGATAAGAATTATATATGTATTGCTATAACCTTCTTATTTACTAAAGATGTAAATAAACTTTAATGTAACAAAATATATACACATATATAATTAATTGATTAAAAAAAATTTCAAAACGAATCTAATACTATAAGAATCTTTGTCCTGACATACTGACTGACAGACAACGCACAGCCTAAACCGCTGGTCGTAGAGTCTTGAAATTTGGAGGGTATAATTGTCTTAGTACGTAAGGGTGTACTAAGAAAGGATTTTTCAAAATGCACACATTAAGAGGATGAAATGGGGGTTCAAAGTGTGTATGGAGAAACAAGATTAGATACCGTAGAACCTTACAAGATTGCCCAACCGATCTAAATTTGCCCGGTTGAGTATTTTTCACAAATATTGATAGAAAATTTCAACTTATCCTAGTAGCATTATTTTTTTTCCAATAGTAGAATATTTCACATATTGCTGGCAGCACTGCGTAAACATCAGTCGGCAACGTAACTCCAGATGAAGGACAGAACTTGTCAAAGCTGGAGGTGTGATTCGCGGGCCAAAATCAGTGCCAAAAACTTTTTCCAGAACTCCATTATAGGTACAGCAGACAAGAAATTTGTGAATCATTGTTAATTTGTAACAAATAAAAGATATACATCGATGATAATACGCAAAACCTCAACTAGATTTGAAAAATGGAAGGTGGGCAATGTTAAATTACTTTTCATATTGCTCTGCTTACGACTTTGCCCACCGAAATATTGCCATCAGGGTTTTCACCTCTATTAATGTGTTTTTACCTGACTGATAAAGAAAGAGGGTATTGAAACCTTTAACTTTGGGTGTATTAACCATTCAATTTATTACATTATAACACCAGCATCATCATTCACAGTATTTTTACTGCTGGGTAGAAGTATTCAAAAACTTTGTGAATTGCTTCTTTTTTGATATAAGGTTTGCTTGATCTCGTATTGATTATTTAAATATTAAGTACATATTTTTTTCTATAAAACCTTTTTTGAGTTATTATTAATAATGTTTTATAATGTGTGTGCGTAATTTCCGTCAGTTTTTTTTAATTTTTTATTATATGTTAACAATAAAAAGTGACAACCCTAGCCCATCGTTTTATTTCTATGAAAAGGCGCAAAAAAAAATGGTGACTTTGCCCATTCAAGTTTAGTAGGTAATATAAAAGTTTAAACGTTTAATGATGGTACCCAATACTACTAAGACTATTTATTTAAAATATACCCTGATTGTCATAATCATAAGGTTGAAAACAGCGGAAGCATATTTTTTTTTGCAAAATGGGCAAATTTGTAAAATTTCTCAAAATTTGGCCCGCTCTCTAAATTTAGGTTTTTGAGGTATAAATTTGCATTTTCTTGATATTATCAAATATTCCGTGCAAGGAGCAATACATTTAACAATGATCTACTTGAAACACGAATTGATATCAAAGATAATAAAAAAAAAAATGCATCGAACAAATAAAGGCAAGAAATTCAATGTTGTACGGTTCTACGGTAGTCTTTTCTATTTGAAACTTCATATAAGTGCTCCAGTAAAAAAATAAGTAAATACGTGATTTAGGTTTTTTTAATTCCACCCCTAAGAGGGTGAAATAGGGTAACAAGTGTCAAAATCAATATTGTTTCAGATTGCGCTGAAATTTGGCATGCAGATAGTTATTACGACGTTAGTTACCTCTGAAAAAGGATTTTGCAAAATTCTCCCCTGAAGGGGATGAAACGGGGGCTCAAAATTTGTATGGAGATACAAGATTAGATAGTATTTTCTATTCGAAACTTCATACAAGTGCGCCAGTAAAAAAATAAGTAAATAGGTGGATCAAATTTTTTTGGAATTCCACCCCTAAGAGGGTGAAATGGGGTAACAAAGTCTGAAATCAATATTGTTTCGGATTGCGCTGAAATTTGGCATGCAGATAGTTATTACGACATTAGTTTCCTCTGAGAAAGGATTTTCCAAAATTCATTCTTAAAGGGGATGAAACGGGGGTTCAAAGTTTGTGTGGTGAAACAAGATTAGATAATCTTCTATATTCGAACTTCGAAACACAAGTACTTAAGTAAGTAAATACGTGTTTCAGGCTCTTTCGAAATTCCAGTTCTAAAAGGGTGAAGTGGGGTAACAAAGTCTGAAATCAATATTGTTTCGGATTGTGCTGAAATTTGGCATGCAGATAGTTATTTTGACTTAAGCAATATAGTCATTTTATTCGACATTTCACACAATTACTTCTGTTAATAAATAAGTAAATACGAGTTTTAGACTTTTTTTAAATGCCACCCTAAGAGGATAAACTGGGGTAACAAAGTCTAAAAATCAATATTGTGTCGGAATGCGCTGAAATATAGAATGCAGATAGTTTTATGACGTAGGTATGAGGATAAACTGGGGTAACAAAGTCTAAAAATCAATATTGTTTCGAATCCGAAATGCGCTGAAATATAGAATGCAAATAGTTAATATGACGTATGTATCCGCTCAGAAAGGATTTTCTAAAAAATCCTCCCGGATACAGAACGGGCATTCAAAGTTTGTATGACGAAACAAGATGAGATAAAGTACGTGTTGTAGGATATTTCGAAATGGGGTAGATAACAAAGTCTGAAACTTTGGGTTTTTCGGGTTTGTATATATGAATCCCGAATTGCCGTAGTCACGCGATAACATGAAACCGATTTGGCTAATTCTTATTTGATGTCTTTTTTCCGGAAAGTTTTCGTTTTTACAAAAGAAAAGTTTTAAGTAAAAAAAATAAGTGTTTAACGCGGGCGAAGCCGCGGGGCACTTCTAGTCCTTTATATTAATATGAAACTACTCCAAAATGATGCTCAGCATGTACACGTCTATCGCTATCCTTTTTGTTTTCAAGAGAAGAGAGCATGCGCAATCTCTCTCTTTAAAAGGTCGGGTTTACAAACAGCTGTTATGTTGTGTCCTCTTCTAGCGCATGGGATGGTTGGTAGGGACCTCTCAGTCGCACACATTCACTCGGAGCACTTATACTATTCATTATTCTGTGCTCAATTAGCAAAATTTAATCTTTTAAAATTCGGCAACCGGTATTCTGGACTGATTTTTCATGCAACCCTATACCACCGTGTTCGTAATGAAATAAACTATATTTTTATTTAAATTTCATTCATTAACCAGACCGGTGCAAATTACTAGTATCGAGTTCATACCTGGCAACCCAAGGGTTGTGACAGGAAAATAATAGGCAACCTAACTTTTTCATATACTATGGGCTGCATACTTTTGATTGGTATATAATTTATCTTTTAACCAAACCGGTGAAATATTTAAAAAAAAATTGTTTTTAAATTAATTAAAAATATCCTGGACTGAAATTTGCTAGGCAACCCATTGCAAAATATATTTTTTGATATATTAATTACATAAAAAATGTGTTTGATCCATTAACCAGCTCGGTGTAGGTCGTTGTATGACGGGATCCTATACTATCTGTACTTCACTGGCCTAATCTATACTTCAGTAGTCCAATTACTTCATCTGCTTCGTCGATGAAGTAATTGGACTAGTAAGGTCGTTGTATGACGGGATCTTAGACCAAGAGTGAATGACAAGAAACAACTAAAGTACTTCAATTTAGTCAGTCGTTCACGAACTACACACGCCTAGCTCTAACCCTGTTCACGACCTGAGAGCGTCGCACTCGGTTGCAGCAACTGTGTCGTTCACGACCTCGGTAGTTTCACTCCAGTTGCAACTTTTTAACCATCAAATTCGATGGTTAAAAACGCTCTGACGTTTGTTACAGTAAACTTGGCGGGAAAAGCCGTAATTTTTTTACAGATTAAGGGAATCAGAAGAAATTTGCATTGTCGAGACCAAGACGTGACATGACGAAACATTAATTGTAAAAACAAACAAAACATATTTAGAAATAGAAAAATAAATGAACATAACCTCGAAATTCGAGTCTGCGCAAAATGTCAAAGTCACAATTTGAGTGAAAAACACCCGTGGTCGTTCCGGACCTTCGAGCGAGTTGCAAAACAACCAAGAATCCTTCTCCGGAGGACGTGAACGAAGCCATGCGCAGGCGCATGCTCGGGGTGTTTTGATTTATCTATTTTGTATCATGTATGTTGTTTTTTAACAGGCTTGAAAAATAAACTGGCCAAGTGCAATCTATAGACAACCCATATAACATATGTATTAAGTTAAATGAAAAAAAATAATTTAGTTTTTTAATTTTTGTGTAAAAATCGTAAAGCGGTTTACAGAATACATCTTCCTATAGTACCTACCTACCAAGTTTATTTATTACACTATAGTGTGACTGACATACGGACGGACATAGACAGACATGACGAATCTATAAGTAAATACAACGTTAACAAAAGCTGGTACGTTCACATTAAAATCTATAAGGGTTCAGTTTTGCCATTCGGCTACGGAACCCTAAAAGGAGGTAAGGAGGTTCTCAATTTCACTAAAAATAAAACCGGCTAAGTCGAGTTAGACTCGCCCACCGAGGCTACCGTACCAAAGTTGGCTGGGACCAATTAAGCTAGACCTCTATATTGTATGAGCGCTTATATAACTCAGAGGCCTATCTTAATTGGCGAAACTATGTATGTATGGGGACACCCTTTAATTCTCAGATTTTTTTATTTTTTGGATTTTTTCCTTTTTTTGTGCTGAAGACCTTGCTTCTTGCCAAATTTCATTTCAGTACCCTACAGGTTTTCGACCCAGAACCTATAGGGTACTTCCGGTTGACCTAGAATTGTCAATTTTGTTTTGTTCGTCATACAGACGAATTGAGAACCTCCTCCTCTTAGGAAGTTGGTTGAAAACGAAATTAGAAGAAAAAAAAGTAAGTTACGGTTTATGTATTAAAAAAACTAATTTCTAAGCAGTAAAGGTACGAACACGTCCTGCGTGCGCGATCTAGGCGGCGATCAGATAGCGCAGTAGGATTTGTACCGACAGGTTCACACTAAACGCGATCAGAAAACAATAGAAAAGTACTAAGATTGTGTCCGCAGATCGCAGGACGCTGCGGTGTGGCCGTACCTAAGTTATAACTTCAACGATCATTAGATTACATTACAATATATGTATTAGTAAAGGAATTTATGCGCAGCTGGATAAGCCTATTTTCAAAATAACAGGCACATAAATAAGCACATTGAAACGCACATAAAATGTTTCACCTTTTTCCCATGCCTTAATTACATAGTAAGTAGATTAGAGAATACTATCAGTGGAATACATCTCAAACGAAGATGCTCAAACTTTTGTATTTCCTCCACTTTTCAAGTAAGTTCCAAAAAGGAGGAGGTTCTTAATTCGACTGTATATTTTTTTTGTATGTTTGTTACGCAATTACGCGTAGAGGTATCAAGTTGAAACTTATATCAAATACTCGGGTCTGCGATATATTTCGGCTGTGAAAAAATCAAACCTGTAATTCAACGTGATCAAAAGATATCACCATTTAAATAGCGTTTGAAATCGCAAAATATGCAAAAACACATTTTCTATGGATCGAACTACTAAGTTAAGTTTGTCCTTTAACTTAATCTGCGAAGTTGGTACGGAAACCTCGCGGTGGGCGAGTCCAACTCGACTTTTTACTTTTAGTTTTTAATTGAGTTTTGTCCCTCTAGAGCACAAAAGAACAAACTTACCTAAGTACATACTATAGTGTCACGCATTTGAGTAAAATAGGCAGAATACGTGTCATTAAGATGAGACTTGGCAAATCACGTTGTTTATATTGATTTATAGCTTTCTTTAGCGTTATGAGGTGTGAAGTAACCAGACCTGGCGTCATCGGAACCGCGGAAAGAGCCGATTCGATGGCGCCCGGTCCCTTTCGTTTGTCAAGTATCATCTTTGGAGGCACGTACTATAAAAGCTTCGAGTCTTCTCGTCGCCTATACCACAGTGCCTAAAGACAAAAGTTTTAAATTAGTGCGTCCTACCTGTCATGACACACGGAGTCGAGACGTACGGAGTCGAGACGTAGACACTCACTGTTCGACTAGTCCACCAATTTAAGTAGGTCAGCGAGCTATGGAAAGAGTCTATGCTAGGTGTTTCTCTGCGGGAACAAATCCGGAACGAAGTAATTCACCAGAGAACTAAAGTGGTCGACACAGCGGATTAGCAAACTGAAGTGGCAGTGGGCTGGTCATATCTGCCGTAGGATCGATAACCGTTCGGGCAGACTGGTTCTAGAGTGGAGACCGCGAATCGGCAAACGTAGCGTAGGACGCCGTGTGATTAGGTGGAGCGATGACATTCGCAAAGTGGTGGGCAGTGACTGGAAACAAAGAGCCGAAGATCGGGCTCAGTGGCGTGTCTTGAGGTAGGCCTACGTTCAGCAGTGGACTGATACCGGCTGATAATGATGACTATAAAAGCTTGAGAACCACAGGCTAGACCGGTCGCAAACCACATTGTGAGCCAGTTGAGTGTTAATATTGCATTAACCAGCTGCCTACTGCCTGTCTCCTATAAGAGATAAGAGTGTAAATAAAAATAAACGCAACTCAGTATAAGTTTAATTAGAAAAGGCACAATCGACGCGCATTTGTTAAATAATGCTTATGTGGTGTTCGAATACAGCCAAAGATAAGTGGATGATTTTTTTTGGGATTTATTGAGTTCAATTTCTAGTTGAGTTTTCAATAGAGTCTAAACGCGTAACAATCAGTCATGAGTCAACACAAAAAACGTAAGATGCATAATATATTTTAAAATTAGTTATTGAACTTACATGTGAATGTATGAGTCATAAAAGGTAGTATAATATAAACATAGAACAGTGTCATCACATTATTACCTAATTTGAATGGACAGTGGTGTGTATTATTCATATGAAATAATTATATAATATGTTATATATCATATATACCCATATACATATATTATATATATATAATATACTAGAGAGGACCATTTAATTAATTCGAAAGTTATCCTGAACTTTGATGCAGTTTATGAGTCCGTGAGTGTATAACACCATGGCACAACCAGAGGTTATAAATCCTTCACAAAGCCTCGATCTCCTGACATACTGACTGACTGACTGACTAACTGACAGACAACGCACAGCCTAAACCGCTGGTCGTAGAGACTTGAAATTTGGGGGGTATATTTGTCTTAGTACGTTAAGGTGTACTAAGGAAGGATTTTCCAAAATTCACCCCTTTAGGGGCTGAAATTGGGGTTCAAAGTTTGTATGGAGAAACAAGATTTGGTAGTATTTTCTATTCGAAACTTAACACAAGTGCTTCAATAAAAAAGTAAGTAAATAGGTGTTCCAAAGTCTGAAAATAAATATTGTTTCGGATTGCGCTGAAATTTGGCATGCAGATAGTTATTATAACGTAGGTATCCGCTAAGAAACGATATTTCAAAATTCGCTTCTTAAGGGGATGAAACGTGGGTTCAAAGTTTGAACCAATTTGGCTTTTACTTCTTTGATGTCTTTTATGATAGAAAGGTTTTTACAAAATAAAAGTTTTAAGTAAATAAAAGAAGTCTTTAACGCGGGCGAAGCCGCGGGGCACTTCTTGTCATACATATAAACCTTCCTCTTAAATCAGACAATTTCAATTTCAATTTCTTTATTGTGTTAATTTCGGTACATCGTACACTTATAAACGTCATTAAAATACTAATAAATACAAATAATGAGTAAAATATTGCAATACTAGTACAAACGTAAAATGACTAATTGATATACATTGAACACAACAATGCTATATACGTGTGAAGCGTATAAAAAATATCGTGCAAACGTGAAGTAGAATTAGAATTAGATGTTTCCAAAATACACCCCGAATTTTGGAAAATCCTTCCTTAGTACACCTTAACGTACAAAGACAAATATACCCTCCAAATTTCAAGTCTCTACGACCAGCGGTTTAGGCTGTGCGTTGTCTGTCAGTTAGTCAGGACAAAGATTCTTATAGTATTAGAAGATAGATCACCATGTGAAGCCGGGGTGGCTCGCTAGTCAGATATTACTTACAGAGGAGGTTTCCTCTATATGTATGTCAGAGTATTATTATAATTCTAAATGAAATAACCAGCCGTTCCTGAGATGTGGTTCACGACGCCTCGGAAAATTGTGTAGAGGTTTTCCACCTTAAGTTATTTTAAAACATGGATTTGAATCTATTATTCCATAATATCCATCTTCAACAGGTGGTAGGAGCATATAATATCGGTATTCCGCCTGGACACAGTGAGAGATAGAGAGAGAGAGAGAGAGAGAGAGAGAGAGAGAGAGAGAGAGAGAAAGAGAGTGTATTCTAGGCCTAGCGTGTTCATTATCTTCGAACTTAACTATAATATACTATAACATGATGAGTTAGTAAATAAATCTAAATACACTCGTACTAGCCATTCTTTTCTAACAAATACGTTCACGCTGTCATTATTGGGAATGAATCAAAAGCGGTAATCAGTACTTAGGATAAATTAAAAATGTTTTTCGATTGCCGCATTTGAAACGAATGCTGATTTTCTAAGTTAATTATGAAAGCCATATTGCCGCATTTGATATAAATGAGAATTAAGATAGTTTAAAAACGAAAACAACCGACTTCCATGCCGCGCGAGTCAATTTCAGTAGCAAGTTTGAGACGCTTATCATCATATCTCTGGAGATACTTATCAGATCTCGATGAAATTACAATGGGACTAACTCGAAATTGTACCCTACCGATTAAAAAAAGAATCATTCAAATCGGTACACAAGTGACGGAGTAATCGCGTAACATATATACAAAAAAAAAACAACATATAGATGAATTTAGAACCTCCTTCTTTTTTGAAGTCGGTTGAAAATATGTAACGTTATTTTAAATACCCTAAACGGCCATATCATTAACTCAATTTTGTAAAACAGATTGCCGACTTTGATTTCTATACCTACGACTCAAATAATGTATGCCACAACTGTTCATAACGATAGCACCATTCGTAGCTCAAGTTTCCTTATAGCTTCAGCATTGTAAATAAATAATTCATTATGTTTATGTACGTGAGTTTTCATGGTTGAAGAACGCAAGTTACTGTAGGCTAGGTTTCGTTCCGTTCCTGGCAAGGTAATAAAATTCTAGGAGGGGTAAGCTTGATTTATAAATGATTGCTTTCTGTCACAGTTGTGTTTTTCTGTTTCGTTTATTTATTTATTTATTAAGTTAGTTTTTATTATTTTATATTATAGCAACCATTGTAATACACACTATTAGCAAATTTCAAGTCGCTATCTATTACGGTTTGTAAGAACGAGCATAAAACGCCTGAAAAAAAACAACGGGTTGCACTCCGGGAGTGCCGGCAGATGTGAAAACTTGAACATTAATGTTGTACATTTGGCCTACTCTCCCTCTGTCTTACAAATATTCGTGACAAGTGACCTAACGCGATGTTCTGACGCGAGCTTAACTTCTTATACCCATCCGAAAAAGTTCACAACGCCGCTAAAGAAGTTTTCACTTCAAAAACACGTTTCTTGTTTGTTTCTCTTCTTCTTTCTCCCTAATTTTATTCTGTTTTCAACCGACTTCCCAAAAAGAAGGGGGTTCTCAATTCGTCTGTATGTTTTTTTTTGTGTATGTTACTTGATTACTCCGTCAATTGTGAACCGATTTGAATGATTCTTTTTTTAATCGGTAGGGTTCGTTTCCGAGGTGGCCCTATTGTAGTTTCATTGAGATCTGATGAGTATCTACAGAGATATGACGATAAACGTCTGAAACTTGCTACTGAAACTGACTCGCGCGGCATGGAAGTCGGTTGTTTAAGTTTTTAAACTATCTTAATTATTAATATTCATATTGTTATAATGGACATAGTATTACATACATGGTAAAAATTCAAAAAATAATAATTAAAATCAAGATACGATGAAACTAATAAAACAAGCCTGTAAACTATAAATACCACAGTCATTCGCAGCTTTTAAAGAAAAAGATCTCAGTATTTTCAAGTTATGTTAAGTGGGTATATATAGGTGGAAGACAATCCAAACGGTATCGTTAGAGTCTGTGCAAAAAGAGAACCGTCGTAGAAATTGAGGGCGCGCGTGTTGATGGTTCTAATTTACTGTTTTTGTTGCGTTGACAACATTGCCAATACGACTAAAAATGTTTGATACCTTGGTGGGTAGCTTCTTCTTCGTCGTTCTCTCACTAATGAGGATCGTGATATGATATTTCGCCATTTCTGCCTGTTCTACGCCAGTTCAATTGTTTTCAGAAGAGTTTCTCCTGTTGCCTCTTTGATAATGTCAGACCATTGAGTTGGTATTCTACCCCTAGGTCGTTTCCCCTGCATTTGTCCCTCTATCAGCAGTTTCTCTAGGTCATGTTTCTCAATCGAACGCATTATGTGACCAAAGAAACTTATCTGACGCTCTTGGTACACAGAGAAAAGACGTTTTGTGATGCTGAGCTCATGGAGGATAGAATCATTTGTCCTCATGGCTGTCCATGGTATTCGCAACATTCGTCTCCAGCACCACATTACAAAGGTTTTTATTCAACTGACATCGTGGCTTTTTAGACACCAGGTTTCAGCTGCATCTAAGAAAGTGGAGAATACTAGAGATCTCACTAGCCGTTTCTTAGTGGCACGCCGGATTCCTATTAGAGATAGAGGATATTACTATTGGTAGGTACCTACTCTTATCATTATCATTATCGGGTGGTTCAAGGTAGGTATATACCTTCCTTCCTTACCTTTGAATGTTAGTTCATTGTAAAGCCACGACGGTTCTCTTTTTGCACAGACTCTACGAAGTATTATTGTATTTTCTATGGTATCGTGGAAAAGAAATGCGATGTCGTTTGTCGCACGGACCGTCGCACTGACTGTCGTGAGGACTGGGGACCGGTCGCAAAAGAAACCCACATTTTATTCCCTCGGGCGATGTTTATGTGACAGTATCTTAGGTTATGCTAATTCTTGACTACGATTTAGAGATGGAGTATTTATATTTCTCTTATGCGATGTAGTGTTGCAGTGATAAGTATCTCAAAAGGAAAAATTGAAATTTGGCAAGAAGCAAGATTTTGAACCACTTATATAGGAATATATATGAAAACCGTAAATAAGTAGTTTAATAACAACAAAACAAGTGAATTTACTATTAAAAACTTGTTATTTGCGGTTAGTGCAATACATTTTCTAAGGGCCGAATTAAGTTTGTCCTTTGACCTAGTTTATGAAGTTGGTACGGAAGCCTCAGTGGACGAGTCCAAATAGACTTGGCCAGTTTTATTTTATATCTTATAGGCTAGCGTTTGATCAATATCTCGCCTGGTGGTAAGCGATGATGTGGTCAAAGATGGTGAACACTGTAGAATAGGTAGAATGGTCTGACTAGGTCTGAATAGGTAGAAGGCTTGTGTGCTGCTGTGAGAAATATTATATTCTTCTATTTAGAAGCCCACCAATTATTACGCAGTAGGGTAAAAAAATACCTCAGAGCTATGCAACTGACATGTAGGTAAGTGCATTTGATGACGTCCTGTTACATCAGGTGTCTTCTGAATCTATTTAAGGAATCCCCAGTAGTAGCTGGCTGCATTCTTTGTAAACTAGTTAGGTTGTATAAGATCTCTAAGTACAGAGCTAATGTGGTTGCTTGGCGTTGACTCTCTTCAAACCCAATATTCTTGTTCCTTTAATTCATTTATTTCGTAGTATAGATAGGTTCGTACTGTGGCTTAGTTGGTTAGAGCACCTGGGTATGTTTCCTAGGAGGTGTGGGTTCGAATCCTGTCGGTACGATGAAATTTTGGATTGTGTGTAACAAATAAGAGGACTATAGAGCGCGTGCGTGTCCATACAATATCGTCCGATTGCAATGATTCTTTCTTTCATGTAATCATCACACTATTTTCTAGGATTAAACGTCTTTTTAATTTCAGTTGTTTAAATAATTTCAAAGTTGTCAATCTAAAACAGCCATGTTTTTGCGCTGAAACACAATTTTGTTACATCTTTGTCTCCGGATAACAGGCGCAGTGTAGTGACGTGCAAAATTCTGTCTATCAAAGTTTGTGATAGCTAGAATTAATCTATAACAGGTATGTGTAATAGGTAGATATCATCGCTTACCATCAGGCAAGCGTCATTGCTTGTCCATATTATCTCTTATATAAAAATGAAAGTTTGTCTGTATGTCCTTTATAGAATCGTAAACTGCATTTGATCTCTAGCAAAGTTGATGTGCATCAGCCAAAGAAGGTTTCCGCCTACGCGGGCAAAGCCGCGGGGCACAGCTAGTCTTATTATATTATGTTACATCTTATAATCATAAAAAAAACACACTAATAATAAATAGGATCCCATTTACAATGTATCATCTA
The DNA here is from genome assembly GCA_954871355.1 of Cabera pusaria. Taxonomy (NCBI): domain Eukaryota; kingdom Metazoa; phylum Arthropoda; class Insecta; order Lepidoptera; family Geometridae; genus Cabera; species Cabera pusaria. The sequence goes on from OX940890.1 coordinate 25,915,677, forward strand.
AAGCACGATATTAATCGACGCAGGCACTTGTAAATTGCGATGCAATAAAAAGTATTAAACATACTCCATAACTCCCCAAGATTAATTACCTTTGAGCCTCCTATTACGGCATGCAAGATTTAATAAAATACCTTCGAGGCTCCCGAGTCCCGAGACACCTTCTCAGCTTCTCTGTAGAAAATGTATCAACCACAACTATCAATTCCCTCGGGCTCTCAACTATCTGATTATGAATTATGAACCGAGCTTATTCAGTTTCTACTCTACAGAAATAAATGGGGTTCTTAAGTCTGAAATTAATTAGGTAAACTTGACGGTAGCGCAAGTAGTGGGCCTGTGTAAAGAGAACAATTTAATCAATAAAGCTTCTTTTATCTCAATCTCAATAAAAATCAAATCACAATATCTCTTCTTAATATATCTCAAAAGGAATAAAAGAAACCGTTATACGATTACTCATTGTTAGTCTGTAACTGTTTTTCAGGAATGTGTAAATGAAATAGGGTTGCGTTTTCTTAGAGTTGTGAAAAAATCAAACTTCTGAGTTAAGGCGATTTAAATCTCGGTCGTTTATGCCGTATTAGCACATGAGTAAAAAAACGGTCTTTACTCATGTGGTATTAGACACTTGCGAGGAAATCAAATCCTATGGGGATACACCTCCTGTTGACATTTGGCCAGGCGTCATTAACCGGATCCACACCGGACGATCCAAAATGGATCGGCGATCCCGCGATCCGCGATCGAAGATCGTGATGCGTGGAGCGGGGATCCTTCTAGGTCGATCCAACAGCAATCTTTTGCGATCCTGACTGGCTGCTCCAACGCGCTCCTGCCGATCTATACTGAATCAGTGGAATTTTTTTCTTTAGTGCTGTTGTTGGAATATTGTTCATTTGCCGACTAATTTTCCGCCAGGCATCTTCTCTTACACCTCTATTTGTGTAATTGGTATCATTAGGATCCTATAAACAGTTATTCTCTCTATATAGGGAAATTAAACGGATACATTGCGAATTATCCATAACGGCGGATCACGCGATTCTGAATCACAACCGTCCATAAATAAATAAATAAAAATGATTTATTAATGCAATAATGTAATGTTAGGTATATGATTTTATAATATAATGTGAATTCTTGTCAGTTTTAGTTTAGTTCATAATATACTAACACATGGATTAATGTTGTCCGAAAAAAAAAATGATTTGATTTGATTAAATTTGGGGACATCAGAAAAGGGGTTATATCTAAATCTAACCCTAAAATAACCAAGGCCTGTAAGTAGGGCTATTCTGTAAGCTCGTTTATACATCTCGAAAGCGGAATCCGAGGTGAGATTTGAATTTTGCAATACAAAATTCAAATCTAACTCAGAATCATCATTTTCAGAATAGCCCTACTGGTCCGACTGTCCTTAGCCTATTCTAATAATTTACTAAATAAAAACGTTGTGCTTCCTCTAGAGAACGCAAATAAAACTATATGTTGTTAAATACGTTAATGCGTAAGGTTCTCAGATTAATCAAGAACTAGAAGCGGGAATGTAGTTATTTTTAATCGTAATAGTTATCTCACTCCTAGTTAACTAGTTATAATGGTTCATCCGAAATTTTACGCAATTTAGATTTATGATTAAACTAGTTTTGTGATCACTTGAGATAAGGTGAAGGTAACATAAAAAGAAGTTGATTTATGTAATCAGGTTTTTTACCGTAAAAAATAAACTGGCCAAGTGCAAGTCGGACTCGCACTCGTAGGGTTTCGTAACACAGTAGACTATTCTATAACTATGATTTTTCGCAACCAAAAAATTTACTTTGTTTTTCATAGTGTTTGTATAAAAAACAAAGTTATATTTGCGGTCGCTATATCTCAAAAACGCCTGACTGCATATCGTTGAAACCAATTTTCGTTGAAAGTTTTTATTATAGATCTACAGAATATATTTTTGCTAGATTTTTCACTCCCTTACTTTAAAAGTCTTTTAAATGATTGACTTTGCGAAAAAATCGTCCCCACACGTAAAGGTTTGAAGAAATTTTTTTTTTGTTTCAGTTTCATGTATGGGATACTTTTATATTTATATTTTTTATTTTTGTATAAAAATCGGAAAGCGGTTTACAGAATACATCTACCTATTAAGATTCAATTCTGTAGTCTTAATAGTTTCGGAATAAAAAGGCTGTGACATACGGACGGACAGACAGATAGACAGACATGACAAATCTATAAGGGTTCCGTTTTTTGCCATTCGGCTACGGAACCCTAAAAACATGTATACATGCTGTACACTGTACTAGACAATAGTTTTTTTTATTACATGAAAAAAAGAATACGATACAATCAATAGTACTTATAAGTTACCCTGTAATTTATATATATATCTTCTTTTTGCTCGTAATCTGGAACTAGATGCTAGTTTAATAGCATAAGGCTTCAGGTTTTAATTATAGTGTTTCTGACGTATGCACTTGAGGGTAAAATTGCTAAGTGAAAAGGTAGCCGTCCACCGACGCACGCTTTGTATCATACGGATATGCTAAACAAAGTAGAGCATTATAGTAATTAGTAAGTATAGCCTAATACAAAGATAGGTGGCAGTATCAGAAATAAATTAGAATGACAGTGTATGGTTTCACTTACGGCACTTAATTTGTATTTATAGAGGCACCTTTTATATAATATGTGTAATAGCAACGCGATGGTTCTTGTTGACTAAGCAACACATTGTTTCAATAATATAATTATATTTATATATTTATTATTCGGTCAATCGCTAGCCTATAGAATTACAATTAAAATTCATATATTTATGCAAGGAAACACATAGTCAAATATCACATTTGAAATATTTATGGCATGTGAATCACATAATGTTGAGATATTAAAACAAATACCTTCACATACTTGCAAAAATCACATCGTTTTAGCATTCCTGCAAGTGAACTAGATGCTCAACATTTTCCTTTTAAGCGTAAGTAGCGTCAACCTGCGTAGCTTTAGCGCGCAATGGACAGTCACCGTAATCATTAAAAAACAAAGAAAAAGTTGAAAACGTCTCAGGTAATTTCACCACTACAATTACAGTAAGTGCAACGTAGTTCATTAAGTATATCTTCTCTACAAGAAATAAAACTAACAAAGTTAGAGAGAGAAGGTACAACTTTTTATTGCATATATCTATATTATATATAAGTAAATAAGTACCGTTATATCTATCTCTGTTACTCAACAGAAAGGACTTTTAAAAAAATGTGTTTTTTTTTTGTATAAAACCACAATGTAAGTGAAACTTTTGTTTATGTGTAGCTTTAGTAGCTAGCTACGATGTCAGCAGTTGACATGACATAGCGGAAGCGTCCGCTAATCACAACTAGACCTAAATGTCATACATCATATCCACCAATCGGCACCGGTATATCATGCATGTCGCGACATAATGATAGATGGACGAAAACATGTGAGGCTATTTAATAAATGTTTCACTTTAAGGCTGAGCGTAGACTATAGTCACGACTGTCTTAAGACGGCCTTGTCTCTTAAAGACAAGTCTGTCTCATATAGACAAGTCTGAAAAAATGTAAAATTCGTGTCCTGTAGACAGTTTTGTCTATACCATAGTAATTGAGTATTTGAGTATTACCTCATCCACAGGCAGACCAAGCGATTTTTGTTGGTCAACTTCCTTGGGATGTACGATTCGAGTTACAGCAATTACTAGTCCGATACTTTTGTATCGATTAAATCGCGCTTGATTAGCGTATCAGACAGCTTAATTCTAAACCTTATTATCGCTCTATAATGCCAGCTTAAATGTTCTTCCGAGACAAATAATTGAGTAACGAGACGAGTACTTTTAAGCGGCACCTACTCAGTACATCGATTCCAAAGTATCGATACTAAAAGTACTTGTGATCGAAAGAAAGGAAATCACTCGGTGCTTGTAAAGTCGAGCAACCTTGATCTACCGACCCATCCAGTCTGTCCGCACCAACGGGACTCTCCCATGATGAATGATCCGGCGGCCGATCCATCACAATCTATGATGTAATGACTGCATACCAGTCTAGCTTATAACACGTAGAGGTAACATAACATGACGCCAGCTGTTGACATGGCTAACGGGAACTTTAAGAATTTCTATACAAGCTTAGGTTTATACATATATAATTATTAACATATAGTACGCCTGAAAAGGGTAAATCTGGAATTTAAGAAAGCGTTCATTTCTCCCTATCGTGTGTTGTACAAATCATATCTACTAAACTTATTACTCTGAGCCTCTTATTTAACATAATATATGGCCAACAAGAAAACAACAGAAGTATTCCACAATCACAACAGCAACACAAAAACAATAATTACAAACACAATCAAACATAATCGCCGCTCATTAGTGTGTAACACAAAATAAGAGCAGTTATCGATAAAGTAGGCTAACGATACATATCTAGTGGCAAAACCATGGACAATGTAGAGTAAACCACAGAGACTAACAGAGTACACAGTGTGCAAATGACGGCTGTCATTATGTCATGTTATGCGCGAGGTCAACAGGTGGACTAAATGACAGCTATTTGCATTTGTAGATCTGTGGTGCGCAAGAAAGCACTTTCTATAAGAATGTATATGGTTTAGGTTACTCTTAGATTATTTACATAATCTAAGAGTTTAGGTATAATAAGAAGTCTTTGATTATAAAATTTGTTTTATCAAAGTACGAAGTTATATTTATATAGTGTCGGTGATAATACCGTCTATTCGTCGTCTATAGTGGTCAAACGCTTGCTTATCAACAATAAAAAAAAACATTTTCTAATGATCCATCGTAGGCCTGATTGATAACCTATTATATTTTGATCCTATAGATAGATACTTTACGATTAACTTTTCCTTATCTTTTCTTCTTATGTTATATTGTGCTCTTTTTTGTCCGCCTTTCTATCTGTCTGTCCGTCTGTTTGCCTGTCAAGTTCCCTTTTCTCAGATACGCGTAGAAATATTAAGTTGAAATTACTATCAAATACTCGGTAACGATGTTTCTTTTAGGATAAACATTTTATTGATCACAACTTGCAGAAGGATATTAACAAATTATTCCAATAATAGTGTCAATGGCCAATTGTCAATAAACCAGACAACCATGATTATATTATTATTATAACTAATAATTATATTAACAATAATTAATGTTAAAAATAAAACAAAATCACTAGGATATAATATCGTTTAAAAACTAAAAAACAACCGACTTCAATGCCGCGCTATTAATTTTCAGTACCAATTTTGAGATGTTTATCTCAATATCTCTGGAGATACTTATCATACCTCGATAAAATTACCATGGTACCACACTTGGGATATCTCCTTTCGAACAAAAAAAGAATAATCGAAATCGGTTCATAAACGACGAAGTTATCCGCGAACAAACATAAAAAAAAAAAAAAAATATATATATATATATATATATATATATATATATACGGTCGAATTGAGAAACCTCCTCCTTTTTTGAAGTCGGTTAAAAAAAGGTTTACACGTTTGTAGCGATGGACTTTAAAAGGAACCTATAACTAGTCCATCCTTAGGTATCTAGTATAAAAGTAGTTAGTCTAGTATCTGTCAAGACTACGTAATAGTTTTTATTTATAAAGGAAGTTACGTTTCAAAGGAAGCAGCAATAAATACTTCAAACCCTAATGAAGCTTAAGTAGACTAAACTGTTACATAAGTTAACATTACATAACGAACTTAAAAAGAATATAAGTGATATATTAGCAAATATATCAAATTATTTTATAAATCATATAAAAATATTGATAAGAGTTGCTGTAGAGTTGATGTAGTAGATGCTAGGAGTATTAGGCTAAAGACACACTGAGCCCACGTACTCAACGTATGCAACATATTATGATATCCGGACTCTGGATTTTATATGAAAATCTATGCAATGGAAACACAATTACACACACACGCGTTGCATACGACAAGTGTGTTTCTATTGCATAGATACTCATATAAAATCCAGTGTCCAGATATCATAATGTGTTTCATACTTTGCGTTGTTACGTTACGTTGCGAGCTCAGTTTGTCTCTAGCTTTATATCGATGTCGATGACTTGCTACCAAAAAAGAAGCTTGTTGCGATCAAGGAGAGAATCTGCCGCATTCAAGAGGAAGATTTATAACCAGGACTAAACGTGGACAAAGCCGCGGAGCACAACTAGTATAGTCTAGAACGAAGTCATTTCCCGCCGTCTGTCTCTCCTTATGTACCTACGCTTATTTCTTTTAAACTACACAACGGAATTCAATGCGATTTCATCAATATATAGAGTGATTCAAGAGGAAGGTTTATATGCAGGATAAAACGCGGGCAAAACCGTGGGTCACAGCTAGTATAAAATATTAATCATCATTTTTAAACCCTAGTTAACAATCTCATTCACACTATTTCAAACACTGACTAGAAAATCACTCTCGGCATACCTCGACAGTCCAACAAAAGTAATTATAGTAAAATTATTAGAAAGTGTTTTCAATACGATGACTTGTACCTTTTCAAGAATGAAGATGGCGAACAAAACTAACTCCTATCTTTTTTTTTTCATATCATATGACGTAGCTATATTTATATTAATAGAAGAACATGTAACGGACATGAAAAGAAGTAAAAGTAGTTGCCGTAATATGTTTTTTAATGTCTACATAACTTTATGCTTATGAGTGATAAATGTTTTTTATGAGTTTAGGCGAGGTAAAAGTTACCTATTTGGATTTTAAATTATTATGGTAATGTCGTCCCGCGATTTAGATGGATTACAAGTGGATATTTAAATACCTAACTTAAGTAATAAGCATTAGATTTGCTAAATAGAAAAGTTACTTATCTAAAAGAACAAAAATAGATTTACAATGTATGGTTCTTGAATACGACACAAACTGTAATTATATTATAGTTAATATCGTTCCAACCCAAATTTTATAACTTGTTAGAAACTTTAGACTAAATAGGTATCAATAGAAAAACACTGTAGAAACTTATTTAATTATGATTATACGTTCACTTATAGAAACTACATGGTTGCAGTATCTCAGGTATACTATATCATACATAGTAGTGTGAAGAAAGCAAGAGACGAGTTACTGTATATGTACTAATCATTGACGATGGTGTATCTATATAATTAAGAAACTAAGTATTGAAAACAATTAAGTCTTATTCATTGCTTTAAAATAATTTAGCTCAAATGTGACGTTACCTAAATCAGTAAGTTCTCTAAACTTTCAAGGAATAATTTCACATACAAAAACATTACTTAAAAAGTTGAGAATATAAATCATCCAATTTTTTTATACGTTATAGGCTAGCGTTTGACCACTATCTCACCTGTTGGTAAGTGATGATGCGGTCGAAGATGGTTAGCACTGTTATACCCCTTGTCTGTAGGCTTTGGGGCTGAATTGCACTTATATACAGCAATACAACTCAAAGGCTATGGATATAGGGTTGAACACAGTAGTCTGTCTCAATCCTTAACCGCGAGCGGTCGTCTCTAAGACATTTATTTTATTGTAATATTTTATTTCTCGTGTTCGGAATATAATTTCTTTTTTTAAAACCTAAAGTTTGGTTTCATTTGTAACAATTGGTGGCAGCGGTGGGATCCGGAAATTCCCAGTGCCCGAAAAACCGTTCCGCAGACTCGCTCCGGATCCGTATCCTAAAAAGAACCAAATAATTAACATACAGTTATTATAAAAAATCAGTGTAAGTGATATAATATAACTTACCACTATCCTCGAAGTGTCGTCACGAGATCCTGCTTAATCCTGGAAGGGATCCACTCGTCCTACGAAAAGGAAACCACTGTATCCTGTACCTAAAAGAGAAGATACCCAGAGGTACTCACCCGTGTCGTCCCGGTGCGTGCTCCACATCCGGGATAATCCCGGAATCTATTTACCTCGACGTGGCCCGGACGGCCAACCTGTGTGAAGACTTCACCTGCTCCTGGAAAGGAGACCATCTCATCATTCATCGAGTTAGAGGAGGTCGCATCCTGAACCGCGATCACCTCCCCTCAGCTGCAAGTGTCAGCTATCTCCTGCTACGGCCCCACTCATCGAAGACAGTACCTACGATTACTGTCTCCATTCGTCATCATAACACATCATCATCGTGATCATCCGGGATTTCGGTGCCGAAATCCATCCCATCACTATTCGACGCAGCTACGCCTTATCAGCAAAAATGCTCCTGGTCTCGATCGCCGTGCTTATCTGTGTCGCCCACGCATTGCAACAGTAAGTCTTTGGTCATTGTTTAGACTACGGTTGAGAAACCATAGTTTGTCAACCTTTTCTTAATTTATATTTATGCAGTGTTTCTTAATATTTCTATAGAGTTTTATAATTGTTCGTGTACCAGTAAATAATTACTTATTGTGTTTTAAAATTGTTACGTTATGGTTAATGAGGAGAAATCTAAACTCACGCTAAATATACCTCCTACGACCGATTTACCGTCTACTTCAGGGAGTCATTCTGCGCCTGTTGCGCCTCAGACTAAGAGTCCTAAAACCGCTACTAACGTAAAATTAGAGATGGACTTAAACACTTTATTAAAATTTATAAAGCCGTATGATGGTGAGAGAGAGAAGCTAAACTCTTTTATAGTCAACTGCAACAATGCATACGAACTGGCCACCGATACGCAAAGGCCAGTGTTATTCAAATATATCCTTTGCCAACTACAAGGTAAAGCAGAAATCGCGTGTTCAATAAAAAATTTCACTACATGGGATCAACTAAAAGAATTTTTAAAAACTCAATTCAGTGAAAGAAAACATTATTCCTACTTACTTACAGATCTGCAAGAAATTAAGCAAGGAATTCAGGAAACTGTAAGCGAATTCGCACTAAAAGTAGAAACAGCACTGTCAAAACTCCTAATGGAGATTTCTTTATCTGATACTAAAGTCAAAGAGGTAGCCGGCCGGGTCGCCTCAATGGAGGACCTCGCCCTCCATCACTTTCTTATGGGACTACTTCCTAGATTATCTAATATCGTGAGGTGCAGATCACCCAAAAATCTTAACGAAGCTATTAACTTAGCAATTTCTGAGGAAAGAATCCAACAAACCATGTACAGAAAAAATAACAACCTAAATGGCTCAAAACCGAGACCAATAATTCAAAATCCAAATTATAACAACAATTACAGCAATAACGCTAGGCAGAATCAATTTATGGCTAACAAAGGCCCCCAAAGACCAATGGCAAACTCTAATAACTTCCAAAGACCAATGTCAACCTCTAATAATTTCCAACCTGGTCCATCAGGCTCTGGTTCAGCCCCGATTTGTCGGTACTGTAAAACTCCCGGGCATGATATTTCAGTGTGCCGAAAAAGGGAGTACAATAATAACCGCTTCAGGGCCCCTCAAAATTTGGGACCACCACCCCGCGTTAACTTTGTAACAGACTTGGGAGAAGATGTCACCGATAATCATGAGGCGGAACTCTCTCCCGACATTCCTAGTGATGATTTAAACGAGTAAAAGTCTCGTCACTGTGTCGCCCGAGACAATACCTAAAAGTCGACACTACCTTAAAATATAGCGATGTAACCAAGGGTCACACGGGTAACCAGCCCCAAGTAAGCACCCTGCCTTCAATACCCCAGGGTCACACGGGTAACCAGCCCCAAGCGAGCACCCTGTCTTCAAAGCCCAAGGGTCACACGGGTAACCAGCCCCAAGCAAGCACCCTGTCTTCAAAGCCTAAGGGTCACACGGGTAACCAGCCCCAAGCAAGAACCCTGTCTTCAAAGCCCAAGGGTCACACGGGTAACCAGCCCCAAATAAGCGCCCTGCCTTCAATACCCAAAAGCCACAGGGTTAATCAGTCCCGAATAAGTGCTCATCCTAAGATCTTGGAGAACAACACCCCAAGGCAAGAAGTCTTCGAAATTAATATCGATACAACCAAACGGTTACTACCGCATGTGTTACTTAATACTCAGATATCCGATACACCCCTCACTCTGTTGGTAGATTCAGGGTCAGCTATATGCCTCATAAAACAATCATGTGTGCAACGCAACCCAACGTTAATCAAGGAAACGATAAATCTTAAGGGAATAGACCCTGGTAACGAACCGACACCCACACTAGGTCACTTCCAATTAAGGCTACAATTGACTAAAGATAAAAATGTTAGCCACAAATTCCATATGGTTCAAGACATAGACCTGCCTTACGATGGTATTATTGGCACCGACTTCCTTACATCGTTTGGCTGTAATATTGATTATAATGAAGACACACTCAGAGCGGGTAACGTTAAAATAAAAATATATTTCTTTGACCCATGCTACATCATTCCACCACGTACCGAAACCGTAATTGAATGTACCATTCAGAATTCCAGCTTACAAGAAGGTATGGTCCTGGACCAACATTTGTCAGAATCTCTATTAGTCGCAAACTGCATAGTTAAAGTAAAAAATAATAGAAGGGTTAACATCACTATTGCCAACACGTCTGAAAATCCTGCTCGTATTAGTTCAAACCTAAACCTTAAACTAGAGCCTTTAAGCCCTTGCGCTTCACAAACAACAAGCCGGCTAGACAGCTCAACACGGACGGCAGAAGTAATTAAATCACTACGAACATCTCATTTGAATAGCGAAGAATCTGACGCGCTCGTCGATCTTTGCTCTAAATATTCTGACATATTCTATCTACCAAATGACCAACTTTCCTTTACAACCGCTTTAAAGCATCAAATAAAAACAAGCTCCGATGTACCTATCCACACCAAATCCTATCGCTTCCCAGAATGCCATAAAAGTGAGGTTAAAACTCAAATAAATAAAATGCTAGACCAAAATATAATTGAAGAGTCCTCATCACCCTGGAGCTCACCGATTTGGATAGTTCCAAAGAAACTAGATGCACAAGGCCAACGTAAATGGCGAATAGTCATAGACTATAGAAAATTGAACGATTTGACTATTGGAGAGACTTACCCAATTCCACAAATTACTGAAATACTCGATCAACTAGGAAATTCCAAATATTTCACAACTTTAGATCTCACTTCCGGTTTTCACCAAATATTGATTTCTGCCGAGGATAAACCAAAAACTGCATTCTCAGTACCCCAAGGTCACTACCAATTCAATAGGATGCCTTTTGGGCTGAAAAACGCACCTTCAACCTTCCAAAAGCTTATGAATTCATGCCTATCTGGACTGCAAGGCACACGTTGTTTTGTGTACCTTGATGATATTGTTATATATTCCTTCGATTTAACCACACACATCGAAAACCTAAAAGCCGTATTTGATAGACTCCGTAACTTTAATCTAAAATTACAACCAGAAAAATGCGAATTCCTCCGGAAAGAAGTTGCCTACTTAGGTCACCTCATTGGGGAGCATGGCGTAAAGCCTAACCCCGACAAAACTAAAGCCGTATCGGAATATCCTATTCCTCAATCGCCGAAAGACATAAAATCATTCCTCGGCCTAGTCTCATACTATCGACGCTTTATCCCAAACTTTGCAAAACTAGCAAAACCACTAACTTCATTGTTAAAGAAAGATATACCATTCAACTGGATGAACGAACAACAGCTAGCATTTGAATCCCTCAAAAACAAACTCGTTACCGCACCGATATTAGCATATCCAGACTTCAATCAACCTTTTATTTTAACCTGTGACGCATCGAACTACGCAATATCCGCTATACTATCCCAAGGGCCTATAGGACAAGATCGCCCTATAGCTTTTGCTTCCCGCACTCTCAACAAGGCTGAATGCAATTATAGTGTTACGGAAAAGGAATGCCTAGCCATCATTTTCGGCACTAAAACCTTTAGGCCGTACCTGTACGGTCACCACTTCAAAATTGTCACTGACCACAAACCTTTGCAGTGGCTCTTCAGCTGCAAGGACCCCGGATCTAGACTCGTACGCTGGCGTCTCAAACTAGAGGAGTTTGAGTATGAAATCCATTATAAAAAAGGAAAAATCAATACCAACGCTGACGCTTTGTCTCGTTTCCCTGTTAATCCAATCCAGGCTACAACCTCAACTGAAGCCGATTCACTGGTGGCGAATCCGGATCGAACCTTAGATAGAGATCTCATGGATCTATTGATTTCTCCACCATCATTTCACCCTGACGAGGTATTATCCCCTGAAACTCTCGATGCCGCAATAGAAGCCGTCCCAGTCACCGATATTGATCTTCCCCCTGGAACATCAAATACTTCCAAAGAAAGAATCGAATTAGACCCCACTATCTTTCCACAACAAATAGAGATCCCTAATATGCTGATTGATGATCCTCTACCCTCCACCAGTACATCGCCTAATACACCCGTCGATGACTACTCGACTTTCTTAAAAACTATGTCAAACAAGGACATATCTTTCAATACGGCAATTGAAGAACACAACGAGAGCTTAATGAAATGTTCTTCTAAAATCATTTTAGCCCCTACGTCGCTAGATTTGGATGAATCCAATCCCTACATCCAGGAGATCTTAAGAGATCCTGAAAAATATACAAAAGTCCATGAAGCTGAAAAAGAACTATTTTCATTCCAAAGAATTGAAATAAATAAAACCAAAATAGTCTACCTTATATTCACCAAAGTTCACCATTTCGACGAATCATCTTATCCTGAAATATTTCAGACATTAAAGACAATCCGAAATGAATTGCTTGTTTTCGAGAATGTTGACGAACTTGGTATTTCAGACATGAAAAATCCATTTGAGAAACATTCCTTTATAAAAATATACAATATGCTATCTTACCTTTTCCATAACTCTAATATTAAAATCAAAATATACCACAATAATATTATTTACCCAACTCCAACTGAAATAAAGAAAATTCTCAATGACAACCACGACATACCAATTGCAGGCCATTTAGGGTCTGTTAGAATGTACAATAGAATAAAGGAAACTTATTATTGGAAAGGCATGCGAAGTGACATCGAGCTATATGTCAAACAGTGCAAATCCTGCCAAGAAAATAAAGCTCTCAGACAGATTAATCGTGCCCCAATGCAGATAACAAGTACATCCACAACTCCAGGCCAAAGAATATCTCTCGATATCGTTGGCCCTCTTCCCGAAGCCGGCCCAGCAAAACTAAGATTTATACTAACCATCCAGGATGACCTTACTAAATTTTCATCCGCATATCCTATCCGTAGCACCACGGCCGAAGAAACTAGCGAATGCTTAATCCACTACATTTCAATATTCGGTATTCCTAAAACGATACTTACTGATCAGGGCACAAATTTCACTTCCGACCTCTTCAAAAAGACTTGCGAGTTCCTAAAAATTAAAAATCTATGGTCATCCCCATATCATCCGCAAACGCAAGGCGCCTTAGAACGGAGCCACTCTACCCTTAAAGAGTATTTAAAGTCTTACATAAACGAGGAACAGTCAAATTGGCCACGATATGTATACACAGCTATGCTCGTGTACAACACATCCGTTCATTCCACGACGCATTTCACACCTCACGAACTGATGTTCGGCTGTAAGCCATTCATCCCTAACTCCATCTATGATGACCACCCTGGGGCATCCTACCCTGACTATGTGCGTATGCTACAGAGCCGACTAAAATATTCTAGAGATAAAGCTCTAGATTTCATAAGGAAATCCAAAGAGAACTCGAAAACTTATTACGATAGCCACACTCGCACAGTCAAATACAAAGTGGGTGATTATGTATACCTTAAAAATCATCTACGCCTACGGAAAGCGCTTTCTCCTATCTGGAAAGGCCCTTATAAAGTAGTTAAAATAAATGGAAATAATACACTTACCTTGCTCATCAACCGACGTCATGTAACACATCACTTCGATCAGTTGAAACCAGCCGACGTGAGCAACCTGTAAAATTAAAATATAATTATAAGAGTAACTTAGGAGAATAAGGAATAGTTTATAAACATAGATACATAAATAGGATTTACACTTACCCATAGAATAATTTAAAATTTGAATAAATATAAATAAAATTAAAAAAAAAAAAAAAAAAAAATACATAAATTAAATAAATAAAAAAAATAAATATATATATATATATAGGCTAAATATAAAGGTCGGGAAGTGCTATAAGTTAGCCTTATAGGGGTTAACTTAGTTAGCCTAATTGAATATTGCAGCAAAAGTAAAAGGGAGTAGGTATTAAGATACGTTAGACTAAAGTAAGGAGTATGAATAAGAAATAACCTAGATATAAATAAATAATACTTTAAGGTTTAATACTTACCACTACGTCAACACGGAACCCTGAGACATTAAATGCCTACTTGCCTTGTTTATATTTGCAGAGCTCCGACCCCAGGTCAATCACCTCAGGATTACATCCAGCCGATCACTGCAAGCCCAGGCTTATTTTTTGATAATTTAGGCACATTAAAAATTAATAACGCCCAGCTTAAGGTTCTGATACCAATAGATATATCACACTTCAGTTTACATATTGAAAACATTGGAACTGCTTTAACAACTACTAAATATTTGTGTAACCAGACACGAATAGTTGAGGTCGACGCAGAGTGCCGTAATATGCTAAAACCTCTGACAGTTCGTTATAGAGACATTGTAAAAGAGTTTGAATCTATCTCTTACCTGATAGATAATCGCAGTAAACGTAGCGCTTGGATAGCAGGTGTTGGCACCGTGCTGAAACAAATCTTTGGCACCTTAGACGAGAATGACGCCCTGAGATACGATGAGGCAATAGAATCGCTACAAAAGAATGAAAAACAGATACTCTCATTGATGAAAGAAAACATCCTGGTCACCAAATCTATACTGACTACTTACAATAAGACCATAACACAAATTAAAGACAATGAAGTTATACTGATTGGAGCCATCGACAAACTCTCAATAAATATAAAAAATATTTCAGAAATAACTAACGGACTACAGATACTAGCTAACGTTAACGAAATATTTGATAGCATCGAAACCGCGATACTTGTACTGTCCTTCCAATTAGAAGATGTAATTAATGCCCTTTTGTTTAGCAGTCAAAATGTGTTGCATCCATCAATTATGACACCTAAACAGTTATATCGAGAATTTGTCGATCATTATAGATACCTACCTAGTAACTTAGAACTGCCTGTTAACTTAGATATAAATAGTGTACATGTCATTCTAAGCATTTCTACACTGGTATGTTATTATTTGAACAACAGAATTGTATTTGTGTTACAAGTACCTTTAGTTAGTATTACTGAATACATGTTTTATCGAGTTATAGCTCTACCTACACCATACGACAGTAATACGCCGAATAAATTTAGCTTTATAATCCCCGAAAATAAATATATAGCAATGACCAAAGACAAATCTAACTACTGCAACCTTGACACCTTAGACAAGTGCAAAACAATAACTCCCGGAAGTTACATATGTGACATTACAAACATTTACGCAACTGAAGCAAAACAGTGTTGTGAAAGTGAATTACTGTCGAAAGTGATTGCTGAAAAGCCAAAGGAGTGCAAAACGAAGTTCTTCTTAGGCGGAATGGACTTGTGGAAACCATTGATAAACAATAGATGGTTATATGTTCAATCACAACCAAGTAAAATTACTATAACTTGTGTCAACTCTGTAGACATAGAAATAGACATTTTAGGCACAGGAATACTTACCATTCCTAATGAATGTACCGGTTTCTGTAAAAGTACGACATTTATACCTAAACACAACATGTATAACGTCTCTTCACCGACGAAGCATTTATCGGATTTTAATCTTATTAATGATACCTGTTGTAATATCAATCAATTTCACAATTTTGCTGATAATGTATCCCCTATTACGTTACAAAACATAGATCTGGATGAATTCCATATGAAAAATCACATTAAAGTAGACTCACTACTAAACAAAATAAATAAAATAGAAAATCAACCCCATTTTATTAAATACGGGACACATTATTCGTCGGTCACTATAATTCTATGTATTTTCGTAGTGGTATATATTAGTTTTAAAATATATTTTAAGTTTTGTAAGTCAAGTGACAACCGCAAATCCTTTGAAATAGTAGAGTTAAAATCAGCTCGTAAATTAAATAACCCACAGACAGACGAACAGACATCATCCGACATAGAATCTGCAAATTTTGCTCCACTCAGAACTGAAATCTAAATCCTCGTCTTTTCTTAGAGACTTTCATTCCAAATCGAAAGTCTCTTCTTAAAGGGGGAGGTGTTATACCCCTTGTCTGTAGGCTTTGGGGCTGAATTGCACTTATATACAGCAATACAACTCAAAGGCTATGGATATAGGGTTGAACACAGTAGTCTGTCTCAATCCTTAACCGCGAGCGGTCGTCTCTAAGACATTTATTTTATTGTAATATTTTATTTCTCGTGTTCGGAATATAATTTCTTTTTTTAAAACCTAAAGTTTGGTTTCATTTGTAACAGCACGCTAGGCCTAGAATGGGAACTGGCTCTCAAGGATAGCTGCCGGAACACATATAGATGTTTTGGTGACAGATTTTCTAACTTGAGGGTGGTAGCTGGCCAGGCGGACACCAGATAGTGTCCTACCACCATGCGGACGTTGTTGGTTTCTTAACGATGTTTTTCTTCACCGGAGGGCCACTGTGAAGAGCGTACATAAATTTTTCGATAGAAAAATCCATTGGTGCACGGCGGTTTGAACTCGGTACCTCTGGCTTCAAAGGCAAGCGTTCTCCCGATTGCGCCACCGGACCCTCGAAAATCATCAATATTCTCTCTTCAACATTCATTCATCATGACGTCGTTTAATATTTACACTTTGAAATTTGCATAGAAATTATATAAAACCTACTCAACCACATTCACTCACGTTCGAAACATGCAAATCTTTGATATAATCTGTGGAAATGCATAGATTATATCATGCAACAATAACAACATTAATAAATAATTACTAACAAGAACACTCGCCACCGGTCACGACCATTAAAAAAAGCTAAATAGTGATGCGCTTAGCTTTCTATCGATAATTATAAGGTGACGATAGTTGATGCTGCTGTCACGCTTACCGCTTCCTAAGTATCGATGTCGCTTATTCCTGCGTAATAGAGCTCTTTCTTTTTAAAATTACAGCGAAAGCGCTTAGGCATTTCGATTGAGTGAGCGCTAAATAGGTATAACTTGTTCCTAGTTGTCATAAATGAGGTGTGAAAAATGGTTAGAGCAATGAAATTTTCGACGATTTCATGCCACGCTTTTGAATTTGATGGCATTGAAAGTTTTCTTTTTACGGTTTTGGAATTCATACAATAGTTATTTATATTTTGACACAAAAAACCTGATGATTGCATATGTCAATAACCAATAAACAAACGGCTTCAAGTTCGAATTGCTGATGAAAGTTTTCGTAAATAAATAGTAATTTTATGGCTTATTTACGGTGTTTTAATTAAATTTCTAATAACGGTAAATATTTCTTGGTGGTTCCTGACGTGAAACCTAATTAATATGCGAAAAATTGAGAACAAAGACAAACCAGTGGTCTATGTTAAACTGTGACCAATAAGGTTGCATTTCTACCAGAAAACACCTAATCGCTAAGCAAGGTAAAAATTCACTGATAGTACCATTTCATTTTTTAGCTTTGCTCAAACGAAATATTTTGGTAATTGTTTTCGTGCTCACCGCATGCCTACATCGCACATTTCTGGTAGATGCGCAGCCTTATTGGCCACAACTGAATAATAGGTCATAGGTTTGTCACTGTCTTCAAGTTTTGCTATTTAATTACACTAGATCCAAGACAACTTTTCACCAGTCTTTAAATTGCACCTTTTTTTGTAGTATTTTAGTAATTTAACCAATATTCAATTCGAAAACCAGTTTGTTTATTTGTTTGGGACTTCTTTACGGACTTTACGGGACTTTCAAACAGATGGACCAATTTCATTTAAATTTTGCTTAGAGATAGCCAGTATTATGGATTAGGCTATAGGATGCTTTTTAATGCGGGCAAAGCCGCGGGGCACAGCTAGTAAATATATAATAAACGTCTGCTACTCATTACCGACTAGCTACAAGTAAGTTACCACCGCTTTACCAGTTATTCAACCCGATAATATTTAAGAAAATATCGATAGTTTTACGTGTGTTATTTATTACACATCCTTACATCACGTGAGTTTCTTCTACAGCGTCATTGTACTTTACGCTGGGTGCACACGGCTCGGTAAAGGGCAACGATTTTTTAATCGATATACTTGCCGTTTACTTATTTACATATACTCGACGGGGAAATCAGGTTCATTGATTGCAGGCTTACAGCAATAAATATTTATAGGAAGATATTATTTGCATCTTACCATTAGGTAGATGCCGAATCACCTGAATGAAAGGTTTCTGCGAGTAATTTTTGTATCGTAATAATTTTTGTATTGATATTGCCACACAGATAGTGTGGCCTAGAAAAATCTAAAATTATTATCTTTTAATACTGGACTGATAAGCATTTGATTTCTATCACATTTGGTGTTAAATGTGGATGCGGTCTAAGCTGGAATCATGCTAGTCACCAGCTTTTAACTATAAGCATACTAATAAGTACTACGGATTATATATATTATACAACATTATAAAAAACTATAACAACCGACTTTAAATGCCGCGCTATTAATTTACCAAGTTTGAGGTTTTTATCTCCATATCTCTGGAGATACTTTTCAGATCTCGATGAAATTACTATGGTATCATTCAAGAGATATCTCCTTTTCAACTAAAAAAGAATAATTAAAATCGGTTCATTAACAACGAAGTTATCAGCGAACAAAAATATATATAATATATGGTCGAATTGAGAAACGTCCTTTCTATTTGAAGTCGGTTAAAAACGACTGCGTCACACTGTCTGTTTGGTACCTAATCACACGAGTAAAGAAGGAAACTCATGTGCCTAAACGGACGATTCGATATTACTGAAATTTAGCAAGGATATATTTTAGGCTACTAAATTCTTGGTGTACGTGAACTAATCCGCGGGTAGCAGTTAGTTACTGTATACGTTCTGCTGTAGTAAGTATCCACAAATCTTTATTGACATAATTTATGGTAAGTACAAGTTTATCGTTGAATCCATAGACTCCCGAACGAGTAACACTGTTTCAGCTCCGTATGTTATATCATGATGGTAAGAACGTCCAACTCTGGACTCTGTGGGATTGGTTTGAATACCTAACCTAGTTTACCGACTGACTCTCGCACGAATATAATTATCTTTAAAATCGATAGTAATGAAACTATTATAGCTCCAGAATTAGGAAACAGTAGCCGAGTAGAATCGTTATAGATCGATTCCAACATCGATGCCGCAACGATTTCATCGAACGATCGAATTACTCGGAACTATAGTTACTGGAGGACACAATCGGTTCATTATCAAGAACAATGGATTCCATCGAAATGCTGGTTCGAGGAAGGTGTCGCCGGGACAATGGGTGTCACGATTCACGATCGAGTTTAATGCAAACTGCATATAGGTAATATACTACGCGAATCTTTATTAAATCATTAAAAATGTACAAGGAGGAAATGTTTGTAAAGTTGTGTCCAGGGAATTTATAGGGCATGTAAGATTCTATAGCTACGCGAATATATGGTATGAAAGCATTTTAGAAATCATCACTTTTGTGTGCCACAGTATCTGTTATAAGTAGATGTCATCGCTTTTATAGGACTCCTTTGGCTTTTATATATATAGTTTGCTAGTACTTGAACATTTTTGAAATACTAGATATACTAAAGATAAATTAAATGCTTAACTACATATTTTTGCAATGCTTGCTCTTAACTACATCAAAATTGTTGCTATCGTAGTCATATCAACCAAAAAAGAGCTGATAATATTTAAACGGCTGAACGGATTTTTATGAAACAAAGCTAAGAACACTCTCGATGAAGACACCTATCAAACAAATTAAACTCAATCAAAATCGGTTTTACCGTTTGGGCGCTACGATGCCACAGACAGACACACAGATACATAGATAAACAGATACACACGTCAAACTTATAAAACCCATTCTTTTTGCGTCAGGGATTAAAAACTGACTTAAATAAGAAAACACTAAAACTGGCCAAGTGCGAGTCAGACTTTTGTCCCGCACATGGAGGGTTCCGAATTTCCGAAGTCCGAACGCCACGAACTTCTAACACCAATTAAGTATTTAATAAGTAAGTATTAACACAAACAATGGTAATTAATATAATTATATATATAATTATTTATATATAACTTTCTACTGATTCTAACTAATTGAAGCTCTTTAAATACTAAAATTGTGGATATATTACTCAGTACTGTACAAGTGTACACTACATGTGTGCAACTAAGTAAACAAATCGACCGAGGTCCACAAGTTTAACAAATGAAACGCTTGCGCGTGCTAATTTTTCCTGTGCCGCCATCTAGCTGCGTCGAGGTGAATTAATTTCGTATCGTATCGTATCGTAATAAACACGTTTTTTGTTTTAAACCCTTTAATTTTTAACTTTGTTCTGTTCTTAGTATTTGTTGTTATAGCGGCAACAGAAATACATCATCTGTGAAAATTTCAACCGTCTAACTATCACGGTTCATGAGATACAGCCTGGCGACAGACGGACAGACAGACAGACAGACAGACAGACGGACAGCGGAGTCTCAGTAATAGGGTTCCGTTGGTACCCTTTGGGTTCGGAACACTAAAAGCCACCTACATAGCCGCTTCGATTAGAAACTGTCACCAATACAATTAGCAATGCTTAATTGTACTAATAAACATGACAATCGCATTTGGGTTTGTTCAATGCAAATTAGACCGACAAATTGTTTTGTAATATCGCGTCAGATTAAAACTGTCTGTGGTGAAATTTTGATGATTTCGTGAATGAATAATTTAAGATCCTTTGAAAACTATAAGAACCAACCATTTTCATCAATTCTAAGTTTGAGGTTCTAAGTTCTAATTCTAAGTTTTTGAGGTGTTTATCTTCATATCTCTGGAGATACTGAACATATCTCGATGAAATTTAAATGGAACCACATGTGAAGTGTACCCTTTCAAATAAAAAAATAATTTTCCAAATCGGTTGAGGCTTCTTCGAGTAAATCGGTGAACATACCTACATAAAAATAAACTGGCCAAGTGTGAGTCGGACTCGCACTCGTAGGGTTCCGTAACACAGTTAAGTATTCCATAACTATGATTTTTCGCAACTACAAAATTAACTTTGATTTTCATAGTGTTTGTATGAAAAACAAAGTTATCTTTGCGGTCGCCATATCTCTAAAACTGCTGACTGTATCTCGTTCAAACCAATTTTCATTGTTAGTTTTTATTGAGATCTACAGCATATATTTTTTTTAGATTTTTCACTATTATTTATTTTTATTATACAGAATACATAAAACCTAAGCATAGAGACTAAATATATAAATATTTGTACGTCTGCGTGCAGGTATAGAAAATATGGCCCATTAAAAATCGTAGAGGAAATAATAAAAAGAGTGTGTGTACTTATGTACACGCGTTAGAAGTTATACTTCTTTTGATATTTTGTAGAAACATATTTTGCTCTAGAAGCGTTTTCCAGGGAGGAAACGGGGGAATACATTTGTATGGAAAAGTGCACCCTGCGTTCCCTCTTAAAGGTTGTCGCCGACTAGTCCAACACCGCTCCCATTCGGCAAAAATGTTAATTAAAATATAACTCTTATGACGTTCACTGTAGGTAGACAGACTTTGCATTGACAACAAATAAAGACAAATAAACTAACAAAAAACAAATAGACAAACAAACAAATAAACAAACAATAAGCATCAAATAAAGTCTGTCTACAGTGAACGTCATAAGGCTGAACATTTTTTGCCGGCTGGGAAAGGAGTGGTGGTGTTGGTGAGTAATAAACCTTAAAATCGCGACGACCACTACACATCTAAAATATTGTAAGTACTTGTACTTTCATATATTAGAAACTGTTTTACATATAACTGTAAAATCTTGAAATCGTTTATCATCGGCCTAAATTAGCCCACTGTTGGTCGTAGGCTTTCTCTAAGGAAGTCCACTTGGCTCGATCTTCGACTTTCCGCACCCAGTCGCTTTCAGTAGCCTTTCGCAAGTCGTCACCCCATACCAGCAGGGCTAGCATGGCCTTATCCCCGGGGGAAACACAAAATTATTTCCCTGTTTTTCGCCACTGACAGGAGATCAACACAACAATTTAAACGCTTGGTGAAGTTTAACCCCGAGTTTTGATTTTGTTTCGTATTAAAAAGTTAGCCTTTTCCACCAAACAAAACACAGAGAGGTGGAAAGACAAAGTCCCCTTGCCATGCTAGCCCTGCTGGCCTGAGAGCGTACTACGCTACGCTTGTATATAAGTGGTCTCCACTCTACCCCATCGGTTATCAGTCCTACTTTTGTACAGTTTGGGACTTCTTTACGCTCATACGGCTGGACCGAATCGGCTGAAATTTTGCACAGGGATAGCCAGTACTATGGATTAGGGTTGCGCAAAATTTGTGATGAGAAAGACTCATTACTTTTATGTAAATAGGTAGGTATTTAGCAAGCATTCAGCCCGGAACTATGTATGGCCCAGCAGCGCGTGTACCCAGCGACAATACGCGATCATAAAATATTGGGTTCCATAAAATAAAATGTAGTTGGTTATCTTTAAAGTTTAGGAACCCCTAGACTAGGCTATAGGATACTTTTTAATGCGGGAAAATGCACGGGGCTCACCTAGTAAATAAATAAATACGGTGATATCCAACACCAATACTGTCCGGTAACTTAACAAGAAACACTCTAATGGCTCATTACATCGACATGCACTCAGCTATACTGTCGTTTACAGGAAGTGTCAATGTCTAGAATAATGCTAACTGGAATCAAACAATGCCTGCTGAGACAATGGCAGACTTTAAGTGGCCTTAACTTCTCAACTTTACTTAGGTATATATGTATCTTTTAACAGACAGCACCTCGAGGCTTTGAATGCGTTTTCTGAGTCTTATTCTACAGTCGTATCTATCGTTTTGCACAATTTCACCCAAATCGGTCCAGATGTTATGTCTAGCATTTTAACCGCAGACCTAGGATTCACTTATAAAATACTAACTGCTAGGTCTGTGGTTTTAACTGTCAAAGAAGCAAGTTTCATTTCAAGACTGCCGATGGGAGTTTTGGCAGGAACGTGGAAAGTGTGTGTACTAGCAGCCTTTAATCAAAGGTACTAGCATTGTATTTATTCCTAAAACTTGTTTCATTCCGCGAGTTAATATGTATTAAATGTAGATTATAACCATTAAGTGCCGGTTAATGTGTGGAAGTGTAGAAAAACTGCACAATATTGAAAAACATGCTAATTGTGCACCAAAAATCCACAGAAAATCTTAAGTAATGTCTACATCTTTACTACTATGTATATACTACGGACTAGACTATGACTTTAACTTGACCTGAAATCTGACTTTGACCCATCTTTATGACTTGAATGCACAAAAACTTACAAAATGTAATACTGAAACTGGCTAAATACACTAATCGTGTGGAGCCATAATGAAACAAAAAAAATACTCAATTTACCATCGGTTGAAATTGTTACTTAAAATTTGAACCTTCTATCTGATAAATTTCCCTTTGTTTACGTGTAGTAATTTCCACAGAGCCTGCCGCTCTGTATGAGTTATTACTAGATACTATGATTGAGAAGATAAATGTGTTCCCACATTAACCTAACTGGACTAGTACCGTTTGAATGCACACCTCTAACACTTGAGTATTGAGGCACCCAAATTAAAATCGGAGCAATATATCTTGACAGCCTGTTTTAGTGATGGAGCATTTTTTGCCGGTAGAGGATGGGTTCGGCTGAAGTGACAGCGGTAATTTTTTTTTGGTTTATTAGGACTCCACACGATTAGAGTTTTTAGCAACTGTCAAGTATTACATTGTTATGTTACTGTCATAGACGTAATATGAAAGGATGGTGCACACTGCAGATGTTTTGACAAATTCAATTTAATCCGTATGCTCCAACAATAAGGTTGTTATTGCTTTGTAGAACAAAACGGCCCAATTGAAAGGCACCAGGGTGGGAGTGTGTCCTTGTCTAACAACCTGCTAGTGCTATATATATGCTATACTATATATATATAAGTTGTCATACAAAAGAAAGGGACAAACTCCGTTCTAGGTCGGTCTCATCAGGGTCGTTTTGCGCAGTCAATTTATATTACGTCTATGGTTTCTGTAAATCAAAGTCATAAAGTTGAGTCAAAAGTCACATTTCAGATATAAATGAAGTCATAGTCTAGTTCAAGTCATATCCTCAGTAAAGACGTGGAGTTTTATTGAAGATTTTTAGTACATTTTGGTGTGAACGTAATTTGGCATGATTTTCAAGATTGTGCTGTTTTCCTACACTTGCACACATTTACCGGCACTTAATCTATAACAATTATTAAAAGGAAACATTTTATAACGATGCCAAATTTTAAGATATTAGACGACGAAACAAGTGCATCAGGTTCCAACATCGCGGAAAATATCGTTTGCGCGATGCGGGATTTCATACATTTACAAGATGAGCTATTTATTCCAACGACTCTGGCGCCATCTAAATGTTTTTATCTAAACTAATCTATACAAATTTATAATAAAAATAAAAATGTAACAGATCGCTGTCTGTACATGGAAGATATATAAGAAAAAATATTATTGGGACCTTTATAAAATGCAATAGAACCCAAAACAATGATTGTTAGAATTTTTGTCTGTTTATCTGTTTATCTGTGCGTTTGTTCACGATAAAAATAAAAAAGATAAAAAAAAGAATTTAATAAAGATTCTTTATTTATTAAACGGCATAGTCCTGATTTTTACGTTTTTAGGTTCCATACCTCAAAAGTAAAAGATAACCCTTATATGATCACTTTATTGTTCGTCTGTCTGTCCAATTATCAAGACCCCCTTTTTTCAGGAACGTGGCAAGTCAAGTTGAAACTTATTTCAAATACTTGGGTCTACGGTATTTTTCAGCTGTCAAAAAATGAAACTTTGTATGTCAATGCAAACAAAAAAATTTGGTTGTAATCGCATTTTTAGCCAACTTCAAAAAAAGGAGGAGGTTTCTCAATTCGACCGTATATATATATATATTTTTTTTATGTTTGTTCGCGGATAACTTCGTCGTTTATGAACCGATTTCGATTATTCTTTTTTTGTTCGAAAGGAGATATCCCAAGTGTGGTACCATGGTAATTTTATCGAGGTATGATAAGTATCTCCAGAGATATTGAGATAAACATCTCAAAATTGGTACTGAAAATGAATAGCGCGGCATTGAAGTCGGTTGTTTTTTAGTTTTTAAACGATATTATTTCGCATATTTTGCGATTAAAGGAATCAAAACCTATAAGGATAATTCCCGTTGACCTAGAATCATGAAATTTGGCAGGAAGTAAGGTCTTACTGCAATGAAAAACGTAAATATGTTATTTTGAGACATAAAAATGAATTTACAATAACAAACTAATTATTTGCGGCCTGTGCATGCACAGTGTCTACGCATCGGTCTAGAGCTCGAACTGCAAAGTTAAGTTTGTCCTTTTAACCTAGTTTGAAAAGTTGGTACGGAAGCCTCAGTTGGCGAGTCCAACTCTTGGCCGGTTTCAGTTAAAGTTATTTGTAGGATACTGCCACAATTAGCCGCATCCTTAATGGCGTATAATATAATAAACCTGTGTGCTAACAGCAAGAAAGCGGAATCCTGTGCGATTTAATTGTTTCCTTTTCCTGCTGGAAAAGTAAAGTCTCTAAAATTTTATAACTCAACTCTAAACAAATTAAATAATATGTAATTATTATTAGCGTGGAAATGTTCAAGTGTCACATATTGACATCATTTTTGTGGCCACTATATTTCAGCGCAGTAGGTATTTAGCGATATCTCCGTCCCCGTGACGGATATTCCGATCGCGTAGCGGGGAACTGTCAGTCAGCTCGCAATAGTGTCATAGGTCCTACCTCGAAGACGCCTCGCGGGCTACTGAAGGAAGTAAGGCGCGCTGGCCGGTTTGTTATACCTATAATATTGTGTTAAAATAAATAAGGACTATTTTGAAAAAAAACTATCATTTAAATTTCCATTTAAAGTTCTTTTCCTATTTTTTTGGCATATTTTTTGTGAGTCAGAGTATAATGTAGGTAGGTACTTTAAGTAATACCCAAAAAACGATAAAACTTCTTTTATGCTTTTATTAGCTTCAGACGTATGTATGTTTGTATGTTAGTATGTAACGGAATCTTTGAACATGATTTTAACCCCCTTCAAAACGTCGGATTAACTCGAAATTTGGCATACTTATTAAGGAGCGATGACAATAAATAAATTTAAAAAAATTTAAAAAAAAAACGACAAAGAAATGAAAAATAAATAATAGTTTTAAAAAACTACAAAAATACGCTTTTATAGAAAATCCAACTAAAAATAGAAAATAAATTTTAATAAATTTGAATTAAAAATAGTGTAAGAAAAAATGATTTTATTGTAAAAAAAGCGTGGGGTGCTTTTCAGGATATTATCAAAATAACCCTTCTAGTCATATGACTAGAAGGGTTATTTTGATAATATCCTGAACAGATATCTGTTCATAAAATATTTGGAACTATTGATACCATGCACCCCACGCTTTTTTTACAATAAAATCATTATTTCTTACACTATTTTTAATTCAAATTTATTAAAATTTATTTCCAATTTTTTAGTTGGATTTTCTATAAAAGCGTATTTTTTTAGTTTTTTAAAACTATTATTTATTTAGGATCGAGTGAAGTCATAAATGTCGTGTTTTGAACCATTAAATAATCAAGATTGTTTCTTGAACTACATCATATATTTATTCCGATCAAAACAATAAATATTTCATTGTTTGCTGTTGAATCAAAAACTTGTCGTTTTGGAATATTTAAGCCTTAAAGTTATAGTTCGTTAGGCGCGTTTGGAAAAATAATTATGAGAGTAACTTTTTTACGATGCGCGCGCAAACCGACAGCGCTGAAGTTGTCTCTGTAACTCCGTGAACTGTCTCTCAAATTTTCATTCCTTTGTTTGACGTGTGTGTGTAAGTGCAGATTTTTATTTTTCCCATATAACTGAATAAATGCTTTGACTGTTGACTCTTATATATTTTGAGATTTATATAAGTATCCGGATAAGAAGGGTGCATATTAGTCTCATCACTATTCATTGATTAGCTTGCCATAAATACAGGCTAATAGAGCGTAGGTAGTCGTTACCTAAATTACTATTCGTGATATGACATCATTCGTGAGTTATTTATAGTTTTATTTTATCGTTGATCATTAGTTTTGTATTGGGTTAATCAGACGAAGTCGATTAAAGGTGCGTACAGACTATGTAACATGTTATATATCTTGTGTTTTATAATACGTCCACATTATGTAACCTTGTTATTCCACATTTCGATATAAAACAATACTGTACACATAAGATTAACAATGTTATATAACAATGTTTTAAAATATGTTATGTAACATAGTCTGTACGCACCCTTAAGTGATGTTTTATGCATGAGTTGATGAGAAGATGTCTGTGTCATAGTCATTTGACAAAATTAATTTATAAGCGATTTGGATTAATGAGATTCGTTTGTTTTGGTGGGAACGTGAAAAAGTGCGTATGTTCTCATTGTTCTTTTACCTAAAACCTGTGTTCTTCTGGGACTTAAAGTATAATAAGTGTGGATCATTAACCATTAAGTGCCTGTAAATGTGTGTGTGTGTAGAGAAACAGCACAATGTTGAAAAAGATACTATTTGCGTCCACACCAAAAATTCAATATGAATCTTCAATAAAGTCCAGTAATTTACTGCGGATATGACTTGGACTAGACCATGACTTCAACTTGAACTGAAATGTGACTTTGACCCATCATCATGGCTGGAGTTCACAAAAACTTGAAGAAATGTTATACTCAATACTCAATATTTTATTGCATTCATATGTATGTACAATGTTTACAGATGTTAGGGTAAAGGTTTGGTAACATATGACCCTGTTAGGGTATCGTATTATACTTGACACTAGCTAAATACAATAATCTTGTGGAGCCATAAAAAAAAGTTTTATTTTCTAGTAGTAGGACTTCTCCTAGGACCTCCTGAGTAGGTACTACCACTTTGTTGGCAATTAAACCGTAAATAAGAAATTTAGGTTTGGAAGGCAAAGTTCAATGTTTCGCCGGACCTGCTACCAAAAAATAGCTTACTACTTCAAGGAGAAAATCTGCCGCCATAACCTTACAGTGTTCCGGCAGCACACAGCCCTTGAGAGTCTCAGAGTATTCTATTCTAGACCTACCTTGTTCACTATCTTCGAACACATCATTTCTTACCATATGGTGGTATATGATATAAAAAACAATTCAAGTTTAACCCTGCGATATCTTATCATGATGAAAGATGAATCTCAGACTCAGTTCAACCCTGATGGCGGTCAACCGACTAATGTGGTAGTCTCAACAAAGGGCCAGTACTATATCTCGAAGTCGAGAAACAATGCCTCTTTGTCAAGTGTTCCCACACCTTTGATAGCTTAGCGTGGTTTAGCTGTTTCCTTGTTTTTGGATGGCGAGTAGAAAAGTGTTTTAAATGAAATAGTGCATAGTTGAATCAGCACCGGCTGTAATGGGACATGCATGTCGGGGATATGCGATAGATGGACAGAAAATCGGGGTACTTCTAAAGATATTCCTCTTTCAAAATAGCAGGCCTCGCACCAGTATTGCCTCTGGTTTTGCAGGTGTCAATAGGGAGCGGTAGCCACTTACCAACATGGGCCCAAGCTTGTTTGCTGCTGAATATGTGTATAAAAAAAATTGGTTGTCTCTAAAATTGGTTTACAGACGCTAGTTTAACATGACAACGTCATAACAAAACATTGATGAAATCGTCGCATGCGTACAATGAGTGTAACGGGACAATGAGCGTCACGGAACACTTTTTCGTGCATGTAGTCGGTATTCATTGATTTATTAGACGTCAAAAAATTAAAACATAGGTAGTATTTATCCCGTAAATCATTCCAATAATAAATAAAAGTTCCTCTGAAAGTTTGTGTGTTTGTCTGTATGTCAGCAACCGTAAAGGTTGTACAGGGAATTATATCGCGGCATTGTTCTGAGCTATACCATTTTATTATTTCAATAGCAATGCGGTAATTTCTTCCGATTGGCGTGCGCCGGAATTGACTTTATTTGTAAAAATCATGAGGTATTTGAAGTTAAATAATTTCTTCAGTTTATTTTTTGTTGTAAGCACGTCCACCTGGGGCGGTACTGTAACTTTTCAGTAATTCAGTATTCAAAAGTAGAATCAATTATTTGCGGTTTGAAATTCAAGTGATTTTACTAAATGCCCTTGTAAAAGTAGTATTTTCTTTGTGAAAACTAGAATCTACTGATATATCTATTGAGTTTTAGATGAAACAAGTTTTAACTAAAAACGTTGGAAAAAACTAGTTTATCTAGAATATTTTGTTGTGTGTATGCTCCAAAAACTACGTTAGGTTAGGTTAGAGCAGAGACCACACATCGCGCGAGCCGAGCGAGCATAGCGAGCGTGCCGTGACAGTTGCAGGCGAAGCGCCAGGGAGTAAATTGAAGATATTATGTAGGGTCCTAATTTAAAGTTTATGTGAATTCAAGTCATAAAGCTGGGTCAAAGTCACATTTCAGGTCAAATGGGAGTCATAGTATATCCAAGTCATACTCTCAGTAAAGATGTGGACTTTACTGAAGATTTGCAGTGGAACTTTGGTGAGAACGCAACTAGCACGTTTTTCATCATTGTGCCGTTTCCCTGCACTCGCATAAATTCACTGACACTTAATGCTTAATCATCATCATCATCATCATCATCAGCCAGTGTCAGTCCACTGCTGGACGTAAGCCTCTCCCAAGATACGCCACTGAGCCCGATCTTTGGCTCATTGGGAGGAATTTGCCCTAATTGCTACACTGAGCAGGCGGGTTGGCGATCGCAGGACGTAGCTCCTCGCACCGGTGACGCTGCTGCCCGTCACCGGCCTGTAGTATTTAGCTACGCTATAATTTATGGTAACAAATGGTTATATCGCCATATGTCGGTTGCCAGAGCCTCGTTTGTTGGTCAGCAGCAGTGAGGTTAGCTGGGAGCACTGACGTGGTATTTGTGCTCCCTTGCATCCCAATATAATCCACATTTATTACACATTAACTCGCGGAAGGAATTTTTTTTAGGAAAAACACAATGAGAGCACACACACACACACACACACACACACACACACACACACACACACACACACACACACACACACACACACTTTTTCACGTACCAGCCAAAACTCCCAATCCAAAATCCAAACTTCTACGACCCTCACTCAGCATCTGTAATATAGGTAGCAGCACGTAAGTTTAAGTTTAGCGCTGAAGAAAGAAGTGGAGGGGATAGGCTCAGTCTGTGATACCTAATTTTTGACTTCTGCCACAGAATAATGAATAGTACAAGCTAGAGCTTCGTGCCGCTACTTATATCGCCACTTAATATAAGTCTAGCGTCTTGTATTATATTTCCCATAATAACACTATTCAAGAGCGTCTATCACATGAACAGCACTTGCAGTTAAATGTCCCATGGAATTTCCTTCGATTACGCGGCTATGTGAGAAAACATAAAAAGCGAGAAGGGTGCAAACTCGATCAAAATGACTCGCGCTGTGATCACTACATCCGCTAGGCAAAGATGCCGTGGAAAATATAGACAGTATCTAATGTTCTCAGTAGTAGACTTGAGTATTCTGAATCAGTGTTACTGAATGTCTTCTCAAAATGAGATAGGGGGGGGGGGGGTAAATACTAAATGTGTGTGCATGTGTGTATCCACAAATTTGTTTACCGATTTAAGCTGTATTTAGTTTTGTTTATGTTTCATTATGTATTTGTATCTTTTTTTATGTTATAAGGTAACAGGACAAACACGACGCTCACCTAATGGTAAGCGATGACGTCTACCTATCACAGATACAGCGGCATGCAAAATTCTGGTCTACCAGAACCTTGCATGTCACTGCACTGCGCCTGTTACCTTGAGACATAAAGATGTTGAGTCTCACATGCCCTGTAATTACACTGGACACCTTGCCATTTCAGCCAAAAAACATTCCTATTTCACGGCTGAAAATTAATTGGCAAAGTGGTGGTACCGCCCCAGGCGGACTAGCAGAAGTCCTACCTACCTATCTATCTATCATTTATTTATTTTTATTTCCGTTTATTTTTCGGCTAAAGCAGGGTGCCACATTACTTATTACAACGCGGAACAAGCGTTTTTTTTAAATCTTTATAATATATCCAACGCTAATATTTGGAGAAACCACTTATGTTAGTATCAATCACTGGTCATCTCCCGCGCCGCATGTGAATTCGTGCCTTATTTGAGTTTTTCAAGATATTATCTGTCTGTGGGAAAATTGATACACATAAATTAAACCGACTCCAAATATGCCTAATCAGTTCCAGTAGCAAGTTTGTGGTGTTTATTAGGGTTCCGTACCCAAAGGGTAAAAAACGGAACCCTATTACTAAGACTCCGTTGTCCGTCTGTCTGTCTGTCTGTCTGTCTGTCTGTCTGTCTGTCTGTCTGTCCGTCTGTCACTAGGCTGTATCTCAAGAACCGTGATAATTAGACAGTTGAAATTTTTACAGATGATGTATTTCTGTTGCCGCTATAACAACAAATACTAAAATCAGAATAAAGTTAAAAATAATAGAGGGTCCCCATACAAGAAAGGCGTTTTTTTTCGGTATTTCACGCCATTTATGAACGCTTAGTTAGATAAACGTCCCATAGATGGCGTTATATTGACTTTATATCCCTAACTCCTTTGTTAGACGTTAGATGGCGTTATAAGAAATAAATGTTTATTAATTATTATTTTTTGCTGGCGAAAAATGATAGTGGTATTTATAGCTCGATTTGATAAAATACTGTGATACGGAACCCTACTAGTGCAAAGTCAAAGTCAAAGTCAAAGCATTTATTCAGTATATGGGCAAATTAAAAATTAGCACTTACACACGTCAAATAACATTAAATAGATCATATTCAACAAAAAATATAGATATAACAGAAACATAACGCTTTGAATTTACAAAAAAAAAAACAAAGGTATTGAGCCATTCAGCTTTCATCTAGACGTCGAACGTCACACTTAAAACACATGTTTAATTCCCCTTATTAATGTAGTGCGAGTCCGACTTGCACTTGGCCAGTTTATTTCGGTATCTCTGTAGATGATATAGAGTGTTTCCATCTTCGACCACATCATCGCTTACCACCTGGCAAAATAGTAGACAAACGCTAGCCTAAATACTATTAAGTATTCTGTGCCTAAAAATATAAAATAATGTATAATCATACAATGTGAAAAAACCAACTTCACATGCCTCAATAGTGAAAGTATCCAGTAGTCACAAGCATGTCATCAAGGTATACAATTTTGTTTATATTGCTTATCTCCATATCTCAGAAGATAAATATCATATCTCGATAAAATTTGAATGGGACCATACGGAAGGCATAATCTCTCAAACAAAAAAATAAAGTGTAAAATATTCCTAGTATAAGTTTTTATATTGTAAAGTTTTCGGTTAAGATTTGATGGAGTTCTGAGATGGAGTTCTGAGGTAACAAACATTAAAAAAAATACAGTCGAATTGAGAACCTCCTCCTATTTTGTGAAGTCGGTTAAAAATACTCATCAGATCTCGTACACACTACACATAAATATACTCAGCATATATACCGACGAGCTGAGAACCTACTCCTTCTTGCAGTCAGTTAAAAATTTACTTAATGTTAACATTTATTATACTAGACTACTAAAAATGTTTGACAGCTTTTTGACAGTTTGACTTTTATACTACTTACCACTCGCATTAAGAAGCACCTATTCACTGTTACAATTTCCAGCGTGTCGCGCTATTACACGATAATTTCATAAAATTGCAGTAATGGACGTCGCCTGCGCCCGCGCCGGTGATGCGGACGAATTTAGAAAGCACACATCTGGAGCAAGTGCGTGTTGTTCACGTCATTTTTAATAGGGGATAATGATGAGGTTCTACTATTATACTGTTATCTAAGATGATCGTAGCCTGACAATAAAAAAAAGAATAAATAATAGTTTAAAAAAACTAAAAAAATACGCTTTTATAGAAAATCCAACTAAAAAATAGAAAATAAATTTTAATAAATTTAAAAATAGTGTAAGAAAAAATGATTTTATTGTAAAAAAAGCGTGGGGTGCATGGTATCAATAGTTCCAAATATTTTATGAACAGATATGACTAAAAGGGTTATTTTGATAATATCCTGAAAAGCACGCCACGCTTTTTTTTTACAATAAAATCATTTTTTCTTACACTATTTTTAATTCAAATTTATTAAAATTTATTTTCAATTTTTTAGTTGGATTTTCTATAAAAGCGTATTTTTTTAGTTTTTTTAAACTATTATTTATTTTTCATTTTTTAGTCGAATTTTTTTTAAAAATTTATTATATATTTATTTTTTGTCATCGGTCCTTAATAAGTATGCCAAATTTCGAGTTAATCCGACGTTTTGAAGGGGTTAAAATCATGTTCAAAGATTCCGTTACATACTAACATACAAACATACATACGTCTGAAGCTAATAAAAGCGTATTAAAAAACAACAGTTTGCACTCCGGTGGTGCCGGCAGAAGTGAAAACTTTAACAAGTCATTTTGAAAACTTTAACAAGTCATTTTTGAATATTTTGGAATGACACCTCGCGCAAGCGCCCTGCGCGTTTTGTGCCCGTTTTACGAATTTTCGATCAGGACAGATGACCTGACGCGAGTTTAACAAATTTTACCCATCCCAAGAAAAGTGCACAACGCTGCTAGATAAGTTTTCACTTCAAAAAACCTATTAAACGTATGCAGGTAGTATTAGAAACTCTATTTAGGTTTTTTTAATGATTCACGTTTGACCACTATCTTGCCTGGTGGTATGGTAAGTGATGATATGGTCGAAGATGGTGAACACGCTAGGCCTATAATACTCTGACTCTCAAGGGCAGTGATGCCAGATTACGGTTTCACATTCTCCCCAAATCTTACCCAAAATCCCCCCAAAACTCAGGTTTTAAAGAAAAAAACCCCCCAACATGCAGAATGTTATCTAGTAAATGTTTTCCAAATACAATACTTTAAGCATTGGTAGGTATAAAATGCATGCAATCGTCTAGCAATGTGTGTCTTATTCTTTAAATACCAACGATATTCGGGCGAGACACGGCGACAACTTTGGCGCCACTTGCTCGGTCGGTCGGTCGGTCGGTCTTCATGCACAGCTTTGTGAGATATAGCCTGGTGACAGACGGACAGACAGACAGACAGACAGACAGACAGACAGACAGACAGACAGACAGACAGACAGACAGACAGACAGACAGACAGACAGACAGACAGACAGACGGACAGCGGAGTCTCAGTAATAGGGTTCCGTTGGTACCCTTTGGGTTCGGAACCCTAAAAAAAGAAAGAAAAACATACAGATGAATTGAGAACCTCCTCCATTTTGGAAGTCGGTTGAACAGACGTCACTTCTTTAGATGAAGCACTTGTACTATTCATTATTCTGTGGAAGAAGTCACCTTTTCATAATACTTATTCGAAGCGTCAGAGTAACACACGACTTCCAGAACCCCAGCCATAGTAACTATTATATAATCTGTGCCCCAGCACAAATGACCATCAGAAAAACAACAAAAATGTGTGATCTTTACCACCTTAACAGTATCACGGTCGTGATGACCATCGGCCAGCATTTCTTTTTATTATAATAACAATAGCCGTTACCAGGTGATCATGATCTTAGAAGAGGTAGATGACCGTTAGGAAAACAATACTAATGTACTTTAACTGCTTTTCAAATACAGACTCTATGTACCTTGCTTATAAAATCCATTTTATTTATGAGAAAGATGATGTACACTCAAAACGTGGTCAAGATTTTTTCTATAGTCATCAAGCGAATTTCGTCCTTGAAGCTGAAGGAATTGGGAAGAGATTTGCTTGGATTGTTAATTATTTTAGAGGATTCAGTTAGTAAAAAAGTAGTCTAGTTAAATGCGTGCCTAGGGGTAAATAAACTACTAAATTCTACACTAAATGGTTGTACTAAGTGACGGTCAATTTAGTTCAATTTGTTTTTTGTAAAGATCAATGTCGAATTTTATTTAACTTTAGTTTTTTATTACTTTAAATCAGGTTGTTCCCCTCATAGTGATAGTGATTGTGAAATTGTCGTATACACAGACATAGATTGGTTAGACCATAAACAACCAAGCGTACTTTACTTTTATTTAACTATTGATGAACACAACATTTTATAAAAATTAAGATAGTTTAAAAACTAAAACAACTGACTTCCATGCCACGCGGGTTAGTTTCAGTAGCAAGTTTGAGACGTTTATCGTCATATCTCTGGAGATACTTATCAAATCTCAATGAAATTTTCTAAATCGGTTCATAATTGACAATAATATCGTTTAAAAACTAAAAAACAACCGACTTCAATGCCGCGCTATTCATTTTCAGTACCAATTTTGAGATGTTTATCTCAATATCTCTGGAGATACTTATCATACCTCAATAAAATTACCATGGTACCACACTTGGGATATCTCCTTTCGAACAAAAAAAGAATAATCGAAATCGGTTCATAAAAGACGAAGTTATCCGCGAACAAACATAAAAAAAAAAAAAAAAAAAAAAAATATACGGTCGAATTGAGAAACCTCCTCCTTTTTTGAAGTCGGTTAAAAATAGCGATTAATATACACAAAGAAAAACAAAATATACAGACGAACATAGAACCTCCCCCTTTTTGGTAGTTGATTAAAAGATGACTCAGTGGTACGTCTTAGGAGAGGTCTAAGTCCAGCAGTGGACTGACACCAGCTGATTATGATGTAGTAGACGATGATAATTTAACATAAGATGAAGCATTGCTTTGATCAGCAAGTCTAATGTCTAATAAAGTGTCAGTAGTCCTCAGTATCAGCTTTCAGACGAACTTCAGATGTTATATTGAAATAACCGGCCAAGTGCGTGTCGGGCCACGCGCAGTGTAGGGTGCCGTAGTAGCCTGTTATTCAATGCAAGTCTTTACCTGTTATAAACAAGCAATTAGGTACTCCGTCTTTGTCACTTTAAAGGATTTATTCTAAGGATTTTGTATTTGTTACAAAATTATCCAACACCCAAGTTCAACGACTATTACTGCTAAATTAATAAAGTTATCTTAACAGCTATAATTTTCCTTTAAAGTTCATGAAATGCGCTATTATCACGAATTTTTCCAGATTTTACAAGACAGCACTTTTGCACTTTAAAGTTTAATATTTCGTAAATGGAGCATTCAATTGAAAAATGGTATTAGCAACACTTAAGTCATTTTAAAAGACCTATTCAACGACATCCCACACGATGGGGAAGACGATGAAAAAAAAATTCATCCCCACTTCACATATAGGGGAGCTACTCTAAAAAAAATTTTTTTAAATATTATTTCAGCACTTTGTCGATGTCATTTATATACATACCCCCACAAAATTACAGCTTTCTAGTATTAACGGTCTCTTAGCAAAACCTCGGACAGACAGATAGACAGACGGACATGACGAAACTATAAGGGTTCCTTGTTAGGACTACGGAACCCTAAAAAGGTCTTATTAACATCACCAAAGAGTTTTAAAAGCTTTGAAATTGGTTAAATTACTTTATGCTAAATATCAGCGTCACGTAGGTCTGATCAGCTCTCGTTACGAGATTTTTTAATAAGTAGTACCGATTTCAAACTGATCTTTTATCACAAGTTTGTAATCTCGTCTGGACCCAGACTAAGGCTTCTAATTTATTTTCTATCGTCATCATTTAGCATCATGCAAAGAAAAAAGTATCTTGTATCTTGGGATAGGCCTACGTCCAGCAGTAGACTGACACTGGCTGACATTATGATGATGATGATGAAAGAAATAAATTATAAGTCAAAAATATTTTTGATAAAACTGGCCAAGTGCGACTCAGACTTTTTCCCGCACACGGAGGGTTCCGAACGCCATCTATCGAATTTCTAACGAACTTCTAACACCAACTAAGTAAACGTTAACACAAAGGTAGAATAGTATTATATAGTAGTAATAGTAATAGTAGTAATAGTAATTGTAGTAATTAATATTATTAAATATCTGGTTGACCGAGCTTTGCTCGGTATTTTTTGCCACTTAAACAGACAAATATGACTCTTCCCGACATCTATTGACGAATAACAATACTATTTTTTTTAATTGAGAGCAATTAACTGCTTTACTGATACAGTACTTCTACTCGCCAATAGATGTCGGGAAGAGTCATATTTTAAGTTGATTATCAATAAAGTTGATTATTGAAAACACGAATAAAACAACATTATCTGAAAATGACTCCTAGCTAGATCGATTTATCGCCCCCGAAATCCCCTGTAGGTATACTAAATTTTATTTAATCGTTGGAGCCGCTTCCGAGATTCACATTAAGGTAAAGATGATAGCGCCATCTTAGCAACTACATAGGTGGCGCTGCGCTATCGTAAAAATCTTTTTTTCAACTTTTCTTTAATTTTTAACTTTGTTCTGTTTTTAACCGACTTCACAAAAAAAGGAGGAGGTTCTCAATTCGTCTGTATGTTTTTAGTATTTGTTGTTATAGCGGCAACAGAAATACATCATCTGTGAAAATTTTAACCGTCTAACTATCACGGTTCATGAGATACAGCCTGGTGACAGACGGACGGACAGACAGACAGACAGACAGACAGACAGACAGACAGACAGACGGACAGCGGAGTCTCAGTAATAGGGTTCCGTTGGTACCCTTTGGGTTCGGAACCCTAAAAACAAGCTTTTATCTGGGACAATGAACTAAAATGTTAAAAATAAATTCTAGTAAGTATTTGGCGTGTAGGTACTTACCTGTATTCTTAAAAGCTTGAAGCACTACCCGTTTTTCAGGCTAGGTAATTACTATACTTCAGTGCCTCAAGCTTTTAAAAATATAGGTAAGTACCTACACGCCAAATACTTACTAGAATTTACTTTTAACATTTTAGTTCATTGACCCAGATAAAAGCTTTTTTTTAAAATATTTTTTGCTTATAATTTATTTTTAACTTTTTAGTAGGTAGGTATAGATACCGACTACCTACCTACTAGATACCTAAGTATTTAAGAGAAGGCATGATGTATTAAAATATTCCGACTCGACTATTCCTATTCGACTCGGTGGGGCTATGTTGCTTTACAACAGAAATCATGGCCACCCTACAGCTTCATCATCAAATCCTGGCTATCATTTACGTGGAAAGTGCTCCTCAAGACGAATCATTTGAGCTCAAACTCGGTA
This sequence comes from Cabera pusaria, assembly GCA_954871355.1. Lineage (NCBI taxonomy): Eukaryota > Metazoa > Arthropoda > Insecta > Lepidoptera > Geometridae > Cabera > Cabera pusaria. The sequence goes on from OX940890.1 coordinate 25,954,306, forward strand.
GAGTTACGTTGATTTATCACAGAGATGCCGTGGCTACCTTCCAGCTTCATCATCAGACCCTGGATATTATCTAGGTGAAAAGTTATCTTTAAGACGAATCAATCGAGCCCAAACTCGGTGGGTTTATGTTGATTTATCACAGAGATGCCGTGGCCACCTTCCGTCTCCATCATCAGACCAGCTTCATGATAGCATATTATTGTATTGTCACCAAAGATACATAAGTACACCAAATTTGAGTCTAATCGGACATTGGGAAGTAGGTCTAATTTAGCTTCCAAGATTCCACCCGAACAAACATAGTGACATACATACATACATACATATATACATATATACATACATTGCAAGTTAAATAAAAGCTTGTAAAAAGACACACACCACACACACACACACAAACACGAGCGCTCAGACCACATGTAACGTACAATAAGAAAGAGGCTAAGTCCTGCGACACAGTATTACTCCTAGTGCAGGATTTATGGCTCCTTAATATTACGTACTAGCTGGCCTGGCGAACTTCGTACCACCTAACAGACAATGAATGTCGTGTTACCTTTTAGATGAACTTGTTTCGGGTTTTTATGAACGTAATAAATGAATACAAAAGAGATATTAAGTTTATTAATGTATTATCTTAGATAATTTACTTGTCAAATTATCTAAGTGTATCATGGCAATACAGATATAGAATAAAAAAAGGTAAAAATGGTTTTTGGAAACATAAACTTTTTTAAATTGCTTGTAAGCATACATTTCTGAACGCACGCATATTTGACAATCAATAAATATGTCAAACAATTATCAATACTGCCAATATTTGACATTTTTAAAATCTACATGACTTTAATTCACAAAAACTTGAAGAATTTTTACTTGACTTACTACTTGACACGGGCTAAATACACTAATCGTGTGGAGCCATAATTATACCTACCAAAATAAAACTCGATAATCCGAATATTGTAATGCTATTCGCACATGGGAAGAACTTTTATACTTGACTCTGGCTAAATACACTAATCGTGTGGACCAATAATTATACAAAAAAAAAATACGGCGGGATAAACAATTGAACATCAAATGATTGGCAGTTTTTAAACTCAGGAACATTTTGGCAAAATATTTTATCTTATATATTTTTTTTAGGCCAATTATTCATAGTTTTTAATACTTATTATCATATTCCTGACAAAGACAATTCCAAAAATATGAAAAACATAAAAATTGGTCTAGCCGTTCTTGGGTTATAAGTGTAGTAACTAACACGACTTTCCTTTATATATATAGATAATTAAAGTTAACTAAATTGTAACAGAATTTAGATTAACATTACCTTAGACCTACAATCATAAGTACTTTCATTGTAAGCATATGTATCTTCTTCTGAAATAAATAAATAAATCTACATTGTAACATTAATAACATAGACAGACACATTGTAATACAATCCGAGCACAGTTATATTTATCAAATGAAAAATCTAGTTTTATTACAATACACATATATACAAGATACATCAAAACTCCCCGAGCATGCGCCTTCGCAGCTGTCACGTATTTGATGTGTGCATAACTCTGCGTGCGCGGCCCGTGAGACGGCCGAGCTTATTCTGTTATGTATTTACTTTACATCTTACAATGTAGGCCTCTATGTTGAGAGATTCTAATTACACTTGAAAACGTAGGCAAATACGAAGATTAATTTATTTGAACTTCTCTATCCGGAACTAAAAGTTATGGAGTAATACAGGATTTATTGTCTGCCCAGCCCCCTGATTTTCAATCATTCGTAAAGTTATTCGGATTCGGAAGCTTCATTTTTAATTTCCGTTAGTAATTTTGTCGCGATAAACTTTTCCAATTAGAATAACTGATTTTTTCGAATTAAAATGTTAAAAGTAACTGATATGAGTATTGTTTGCAAAGATTCAAGTCGAAGTAATAGCAGTTTCCGAATCCGAGTTTGCTTTCGAATGATTGAGAATAACCCTGCTAGTAGAGCGACGACTATTGGAAAAGACGGCGATTGGAAAAGAATAGCTGAAGATCGAGTTCAGTGGCGTGTCTTGGGAGAGGCCTATGTCCAGCAATGGACTGATACAGGCTGATGATAAAAATGATGACCTTCTCCTTTAAAAAAGACGGTCCAAGAGTGAGTCACTATTTTTTTTAGTATTATCATTATCCATAATGTATCTACTTTATTGTTTTGTATGATTTAAGATCAATCTTTTCACCGCCTCAGGAGTAACATAATTTGTGTATTACTGTTTCATTTTCTAGAATTTATCTAATACAACCCATTATTCACACCCACTAAATCCCACACTGTGTGAACATATAACGATTAACACTAATTTCACTGTTGCAGTGAATTATTATTTGACTTTAGTTTTATGAAAGTTCCTTCCTTATATCATACAGGCTAGCCATTGACCACTATCTCACCTGTTGGTAAGTGACGATGCGGTCGAGGATGGCAGTACGCTAGGGCCTAGAATTTGCTCTCAAGGAGAGCCGCCGGATCACATTAGATGTTTGGCGACAGACTCATCGCTTACCATCAGGCGAGCTTTGTCTTTATCCGGTCATCTTATATCATACAAAAATATATTTTATTTACGAATTATTTCAACTACTTGATATAATATCTATTATAAGTTTAGATAATTAGTTTATAGATGTATATATCATGTAAGAAATCTATCACAAATTTTATCTTTGATCAGATATTACATAATTTTAATGATTCAATCACAATAAATGTATCAATTTTTCTTCTGTATAGATGTGACTGACAGTGAGAAAATACTATAAAAAATCCTTCATCATTTACCGAATCCTATCAAGATTTTAATTAAGATAGCTGTTGCTATTTCAAACAGAATGTTTTAATTCAATATCACGACCAATTATCAATCTGAAATGAGAGTAGAAGAAACAAAGCCCACTGTAATTATAAACTTTCATAAAAACAATATGTTTCGACGTACATTTCTCATGAGAATGCACATTATTGTTATTCTGAAATATGCCTTGCTATTGAGTTATAATATAACTGCTAGAGGTAACATCTGTCATTGAGTATCGTTTCTCAGTCAAAGGTTTCTCGCATATACTCTAGCTTGTTTCACTTGTGCAAACTACACATGCAATAAAAGTAACAGGTAGGTATACAACTTGGCATGTTAAGTTGAGTTGACTGTTCGTTCAGTATTTAGGTTTTTCAGAGTTCAGTTTCAGATCACTGTTGTTCAGCAGTCAGTAGCCAGCACCAGTTCAGGTTACTGTTTGTAACACTAATCAACAATGTTAAAATAAATAACATTTCCATTCCAATATTGTAAAAAAAAACGTGATAGATTAAGTATAAGAGATTTTTTTAATAAAATAATTTAAAAAAGTAGTAGTCTTTATATTTTTAACCGACTTCAAAAAAAGGAGGAGGTTTTTCAATTCGACCGTATATATGTTTTTTTTTTAATGTTTGTTCGCGGATAACTTCGTCGTTTATGAACCGATTTTGATTATTCTTTTTTTTGGAAAGGAAATGTCTTAAGTGTGATACCATGTTAATTTTATCGAGGTCTGATAAGTATCTCCAGAGATATGAAGATAAACATCTCAAAATTAGTACTGAAAACTAATAACGCGGCATTGAAGTCGGTTCTTTTTTAGTTTTTTAAACGATATTTTGTCATACGAAAATGAAATACTAGGTGATAAGTTTCTGTTCAAAACAAGCAACAAGTCACCTCTTGTGTAACTTAACTGCTCTCTATATTTTATCGCACGAATATTTCAATTCCAAATATGGAACGAAAGCCTGGCTGGCAAGATTTGTCACACTGTTTTGTTGCTGTGACTTAAGAGATTATCTCTGGGATCCATCCATTGTGCGTTATGTAAGACAGGGAGCTAATTAAATGCGAAGATGGAAGGCAATGGAAAAGAACCTTTAATAAAGAACAGAGTTGGCGATGCTCATACTGTTACTTATTCTATTATTTATTCTGTGATACTGTTTAGCACCGTTCTCACGATATTCGAGTAAAATTTGCAGTAGGCTGAATACTCAAACTATCATAAAAAAAGCAGACGGATTTGTGCCGAACACCCGGTGAACGCAAGTTCAGTTCAATAATACTAAATGCTTGAGTAATACGCTTCCGCGCTCAGTCAGTTTGCTGCCAAGCGGCAGCAGGATCGGACGCTTCCGTGCAGTATTACTTCGCAGCATTGCTTACGTAGTAATCATGCCGTATTGACTATGCCGGACTGAGCGCAGAAACTTATTACTCAAGAATTTAGTATTATTGAACTTGTGGTCACTTTGGTATTCGGCACGAATCTGTCTGCCTTTTTTATGATAGTCTGCGGCTGAATATTGTACTGAGTCAATGCATCTGCGGAATTTCAAAGGCTAAATAACACTAACCGAGAGTTAAAACAACAGAAAAGATAATAAGTCTGTTAAACTAGCATGTTTACTAGTGGATTTAAAGGCACACGATATCCCATTCGTTTTAAATACGCTAAGCACTAGTAAAATGAGTCTGCGGCTCTTAATTGGCTAAAGGTATACATAAAAAAAACCAAGTCGAGTTGGACTCGCCCACCGAGGCTTCCGTACCATCTTCTAAGGCTAGGTCAAAGGAACGAAAGCCGTAGTTTGATCCATAAAAAATTATTGCACCAACTACAAATAATAAGTTTGTAATAGTGAATTCACCTTTTTTAGGGTTCCGTAGTCCTGACAACGAACCCTTATAGTTACGTCATGTCCGTCTGTCTGTCTGTCCGAGGTTTTGCTAAGAGACCGCTAATACTAGAAAGCTGTAATTTTGTGGGGGTATGTAAATAAATGACGCCGACAAAGTGCTGAAATAAAATTTTGAAAAATATTTTTTTTTTAGGGTAGCTCCCCTATATGAGAAGTGGGGATGAATTTTTTTTTCATCGTCTACCCCATCGTGTGGGGTATCGTTGAATAGGTCTTTTAAAATGACTTAAGGGTTGCTAATACTATTTTTCGATTGAATGCTCCATTTACGAAATATTAAACTTTAAAGTGCAAATTTTTGTTCCAGTAGGGCGTCCCCCCCCCCTCTAAAAGCTAAACTGTTGGCTTGAAAAATCTGGAAAAAGTCGTGATAATAGCGTATTTCATGATCTTTAAAGGAAAATTATAGCGGTTAAGATAGCTTTATTCGTTTAGCAGTAATAGTCGTTGAACTTGGGTGTTGTATAATTTTGTACCATATACAAAATCCTTAGAATAAATCCTTTAAAGTGACAAAGACGGAGTACCTAGTTGCTTGTTTATAACGGGTAAAGACTTGCATTAAATAACATGCTACTACGGAACCCTACACTGCGCGTGGCCCGACACGCACTTGGCCGGTTATTATTATTATTTAACTACATATTTACGGTTTTTAATTTATTCCTTTATAAGTGTTTCAAAACGTTGTTTCTTGCTTAATAACATGACTCGCAAACATCCCATTGCGCATTGCAACCCTATTCACACTCGTCTCATAAATTCGTCGATCTTCCTTCATCCATACTCCTTAATGGATGATGATTAATAAATACCCTCAATCAACCATTTACGCGCATATCGGTAAAAAAAATTGGATCAAATACTGTATCCTACACGAGTAGGTTTGCGTGAGTGTCGATGAAATGCGGATATACAGTGTTAATTTATCGGCATTGCTAATGTGTGAAATTGCTTTAAATTTCGCGTGTTTCATGTAGTTTGGTGTGAATGGACTATTATTTGTAGCAATGCATAGTGGATATCCTAAAAAAACGTACCAATGAAAGGAAATTTACTGAATATACATTTTTCTGTCGGCATGAGCTTTGATCATAACAATAAACGGGTAAAAAAGTGCCTAATGCGAGTTTTTTTTAGATTTATTTACCAGTAATCGCAGATTTGTATGGAAATTACCTACAATGTTACCTCTTATGCACACTAGATGGCGCTTTTTAATTCCATACAAATCTGTGTTCACTTTATCGTAATCGAGAAAAACTCGTACTCGTTTTATGGGTTAATTTTTTACCCTACACGCATAGAGTAGTGGTGTTATAAGTTTGATGCAATCTTTATATCTGTGTTAAAACTACGAAACGTATTTTAATGCAGATTTCATCAATATATAGAGAGATTCAAGAATAATGTTTATAAGTAGAATTTAAAGCGGGCAAAGCCGCGGGGCCAAAATTATCCAGAACTAACAACCACAAATTATAAAATCCAAACAAGTATTTCTCATCTTGTTTAACAAACGTGTTCATAATGTACCTACTTGTCAATGTAACCTATAATTTATAAGTCGTAAAAACAAGTAGTAACTAAATAAGTAGGTATGGGTACCAACCTTTAATAAGTAGATCAGCCGATATATGACATCATACCTGCAACAAAAAACATATCAAATAAATTTTACATATTAGGTACCATTCGTTTTAATAAGGCATTCACACAGTACCACAGATTATATAATAGTTACAACGTAAACAGTACTCTCAGTACGAGTTTTCACACCAAACTCGATATCGTATATCGAACAAATTTTGTATGAAAAGCAGTACAGCGCCTCTAGCGGTTTAAACACTTTACTAAATTTAGACCAATTAGGGAGCCAGAATAAGTCGAAAACTATGTAAGATCTCTCAAAAGAGTTTACGATGAAAACTCGTCTCGTACTAAGGGTACAGGCACAGAATAAATAATAGTACAAATAGCACAGATCGATTTTCTAAACCATACAATGAAAATGTAGGTAAGCAGTCGAGGAATAGAGTTTGTTGTGCATGGGTTTATTTGTTGTAGTTTCCAGTGATTAGTAATACACCAATCACCAAACACTGAGTCTGTATTTTTATTTTTAACCGACTTCAAAAAAAGGAGGAGGTTTCTCAATTGGACCGTATATTTTTTTTTTTTTTTTTTTTTATGTTTGTTCGCGGATAACTTCGTCGTTTATGAACCGATTTCGATTATTCTTTTTTTGTTCGAAAGGAGATATTCCAAGTGTGGTACCATGGTAATTTTATCGAGGTATGATAAGTATCTCCAGAGATATTGAGATAATCATTTCAAAATTGGTACTGAAAATGAATAGCGCGGCATTGAAGTCGGTTGTTTTTTAGTTTTTAAACGATATTATGTCTTGGTCTATTTTGACCGTACTGTTTGGGTCGTGGGTCGTAAATTAGCATAAATAATTATGGGTCTAGCTCAACAGATTTTTTTTAGTTACGGGGTGTAGTAGAAAGATTCTTTTGTATGTTTTTTTCCTTATTTGTCACTTTCAGCTATTACAATTTTTTTCTTTCTAACTATATACCTATCCGTGCAGCAAAATACGCGTACAATATTATCGACGACATATCTGTACAGACTCGCGTCTCAGTGTGCATTGCCCTTATCACATGTCAATCTTGAACCTTTAATAAAAATTAACATAGTTTTTTATCACAACTCTTCAATCATTATTGATCGGATGTCGTGCCTTAGTCTGATCGTGACTGAACGATTTAAATAAAAACTTTTAAGGTTAATCGACGCGATGACCTGTTAAAGAAGTATTGTGTTTTTACTGAAAAAGCGGCATGATGAAATTAGGCAAAAGATTCACGCAAAATTTAGCTCTTTTAGTCGTCTGGCATTTGTTAAATTAACTAATCTATCTAATACCTCTAAACGAGCAATTCTTGTATACATGGAAATGATTATTTTAAAAGATTTAATTTATTATAAATATTAATCATAAAATTTGTTTTTATAATAATTTTTATAATTCCTTTATGTTTTATAACAAATACATTTTGAATGTAATCTATACTAATACTAATATATTATTATTAATATTATAAAGAGGAAAACTTTGTTTGTTTGGTTGTAATGAATAGGCTCAAAAACTACTGGACCGTTTTTAAAAATTCTTTCACCATTCGAAAGCCACAGTATTCACGAGTAACATAGGCTAAATTTTATTTTGGAAAAAAATAGGGTTCCGTAAGATATTTGGGTTTTAGCAAAACAACGTTTGCAGGGTCAGCTAGTAAAAGATAAAGATAAAGATATTTATTTCCAAAAGCAATTTGTACAGTACACATGCAATGAATGTATTATGCAATTAACACAATCAAATTATGTTCAACAGTAGGTAAGTATAAACTGATATTTATAAGACGATATTGCTAGCATTCCGTGGGCCCCAAACTAGGCTAGGCGGCCAGTTATATGTCTACACTAACATTATAAAAAGGAAAACTTTGTTTGTTTGGTTGTAATGAATAGGCTCAAAAACTACGGGACCGTTTTTAAAAATTCTTTCACCATTCGAAAGCCACATTATTCACGAGTAACATAGGCTAAATTTTAGGGTTCCGTAAGATATTTGGGTTTTAGCAAAACAACGTTTTCCGGGTCAGCTAGTATATATATAATCTGAATCTCGGAAAGGGCTCCAACGATTTTCATGAAAATTTTGTATGCATTTCTTAATGGAAATTATGGAGAGTATAACACATATACGTCCCTCGAGCTATGGGACGCGCGGTAGGCCTGTACCCTTAGTACTAGTTTTCATACCAAACTCGATATCGTATATCGAACAAACTTTGTATGAAAAACAGTACAGCGCCTCTAGTGGTTACTACACTTCACTAAATTTAGACCAATCAGGGAGCCAGAACAAGTCGAAAACTATGTGAGATCTGTCAAAAGCGTTTACGATGAAAACTCGTAATGAGGGTACTGACTCCTGTAAAAAAAAAATATTCCGAAACGTATCGTATTCATTTTTAAATAATAATTTAGTACGCAGGTGGTTTCGGGGCCTATATGTATGTATGTAGGCAGTATTAATATACGCACATATACACGTCAAAATCATAAAATAAATCATAAAATAAATCATAATCAATTATCAAGCAACCATAGCAAAAGCAAAATTTAACGCTTTGAATTAGAAAAAAAAGTAATGAACCATTCAGCTGTCATCCAATCGTTTACGTCAGAATATTTAAAAAAAATTAAAGTAGGTTAAAACCAACCATACATGTAACAGTGTGTTTCAGTACTTCAGACAATTTTTATATAAAAAAAATAAAAAAAGTGAACTAGTGAAACACAACTTAGAGAAACGCATACCGATCACAGTACATATCATGATCCGAATGGAACTGATAGTCCGTCTGTCAGCTGCATAATATTGTTTAAATAAAAATAAAAATGGCAAGCCTAGAAAGAAAAATAGATAGGGCAAAATGGTAGCCTTAATTTACCTTAATGGCCTTTTAATATGGGTCATTTTAAAAATCACCAACCTGAAAAACGACCTCTCAACAATCTTCACTAGAAGGATTGTGTTTCTCGTGGCTTACGTAGCAACTACTATATGAGCTGGGGCTTAGTTGGTTGCAGCGCCTGGACATATTTCCTAGGAGGCGTGGGTTTGAATACGGTCGGTACGATGATATTTTGGATTGTGTGTAATAATTAGTGTCCGAACGAAAGTTCGGCAGTCTCGGCCAAAAATCAAATTTCGGCGGCAGTTTCGGTTTCGGCCAAAATTGGCCAAAACTTTTGCCGAAACCGAAATTGATTTCGGAAGTTGTCTTACACGCTCGCCTAACTTCGTTTCTCGCGGCAACGCTTTGGCGGACGTTGGCGGCCCTGGGGCCTTATTCAGTATGACCAATGAGATAACGCGTTCCTTAACGCGCCACGTCACGTTATTGAAAAATTGTATTCTGTATGCCACACGAAAGGTAAATTATACAAAACGCGCGCGTTACACGTCCTCATATGTCACGATATTTTAACAGCTCAAAACGCGCTCATAAGCTTACCCTACCGCGTTTTAATTGGCATAGAGAATACCATAACGCGGAGATAACGTAACACGGCACGGTAAGACTTTAAAATAGCCATACTGAATAAAGCCCCTGTTCGGGAATTGTCGTGCGCCGTTCGGATAGCTCTGTAGCAACCGTAGATGGGAGTATTAGTGTAGATATGGTGCTAAAATAATAATAATGTGTAAAATGCACCAAATTTCAGTATTTTAAGGAATTTTATACTGGACCACGTGAGTTTCGGTTTCGGCCGAAACTGAAGCCACGGCCGAATATTCGGTTACGGTTTCGGTTTCGGCCGGAAAACCAGTTTCGGTCGGACTCTCGTAACAATGTATATAATATTTGTTGTGGGAGCAGTCAACAAACATTTTTATCTGCACTTTGTTTTGTTATCTGTTTAAAAGGTTAACAATGATTAATACAATAATAATACAATGATGTAATTCTATTGTTAATAAATCAATCACAGTTACTAATGACGGATGTGGTAACGATCTTCACGATTCTCTGTGACTGATGTTTGCAAAAAGTGACCACTTTTCAACTGACTTCAAAATAGAAGGAGGTTCTCAATTCGTCTGTATGTGTTTTTTAAACCGACTTCAAAAAAAGGAGGAGGTTTCTCAATTCGACCGTATATAATTTTTTTTTTTATGTTTGTTCGCGGATAACTTCGTCGTTTATGGACCGATTTTGATTATTCTTTTTTTGTTGGAAATAAGATATACCAAGTATGGTACCATGGTAATTTTATCGAGGTTTGATAAGTATCTCCAGAGATATTGAGATAAACATCTCAAAATTTGTACTGAAAATGAATAGCGCGGCATGAAGAGGCAAGAGGCAAGAAGGAGGTTTCTCAATTCGACCCTATATATATTTTTTAGTTTTTAAACGATATTATTATATGTTTGTTATAGACTAGCGTTTGACCACTATCTCACCTGTTGGTAAGTGATGATGCGGTCGAAGATGTTAAGCACGCTAGGCCTAGAATGGGAACTGGCTCTCAAGGATAGCTGCCGGAACACATTAGATGTTTGGCGACAGATTTTCTAACATGAGGGTGGTAGCTGGCCAGGCGGACACTAGATAGTGTCCTACCACCATGCGGGGGTTGTTGGTTCCTTAACCATGTTTTTCTTCGCCGGAGGGCCACTGTGAAAAGCGCACATACATTTTTCTATAGAAAAATCCATTGGTGCACGGCGGTTTGAACTCGGTACTTTTGGCATCAAAGCCAACTGTTCTCCCGATTACGCCACCGGGCCTTCAATATGGTTTTTTTGTACATTTATTCGCCTTCAATTTGATTCTCCGCTTGATTTCTCCGCCAATTGTATACTGATTTTAATGATTCTTCTCTTCATAGGTACCTTACTAATCTCAAAAGTGATGCCATTTAAATTTTATCCAGATCTGATAGGTATCTCCAGAGATATGACGATAAAAGTCTCAGAATTGCTACTGAAACTGACTCACACGGCATGGAAGCAGAGTATTTATTACATTTTAAAATATTTATATTATTTATTACCTGATATTAACAAAAACGGAGGAGGTTCTCAATATAATGGTATTTTTTATTTTATTTTTATGTTTGTTACCTCACAACTCCGACAAATCTTAGCCGATTTGAAAAATTATTTTTTTGTTAGAGAGATTATGCCTTCCGTTTGGTCGGAGATTCGATAATTATCTCCGGAGATATGGAGATAAAAAAATATGTGATGGTTATCGATAGTGGACTGTATCTTATATGTTTTTGTTCGTTGAGAATTGAGAAAAGAAATGTGGAATAGGTAGGAGAAGGTGGACTCACAGCTTGTCGCGATTGTCGGCTCCCGATGCTTGGTAGGGGGCCCCCTGGTTGTTTCCGTTGTTTTATAAGGGTGCTGACACTTGAAAATCACTGTTTGTTATCTTCTGATAAGTTGACACGGCACTTTATTGTTTGAAAGTATTAATGTTTTACGAGCCGATATGGTATTTCGGCTTAAAGATGGCGGAACTGCCCTTCCGTGAAAAAACAGAGGGAGAGGGTAGAAGGAAAAAGAGCGAGACGCAATGCGTGCGCGCGGGCTCCGGATGTTAGGATGGGCGGGAATTTGAATTATGTTGTCATACTTTAACATTATCTTCCCCCCCCCGCTGGCGAAATTTATGAGACTGAAAACCCCAAATATCAGTTCACAATGATCAATGCAGTTTTGTTGAATATGCTTAAGATAACTACATTGACGTAATAAAAAAAAATAAAAATGATATGATAAGATATATAATAATGATAAATAAAATGGTAGAAATGAATGATGATGACACTAATCATTCATATCTGGTAAGGGACACAACTTCACAAGTGGTCGTTTGAAGACACCTTGTGCAGTCCTGACCGATGCAGAACGAGGAACACTATCCTGTCCTGAGTACAACTCAACAATCCTACCTAAACGCCATCGTAGTGGGTGAGTAGTTTCGTCTCTGATGATAACGAGCTGATCAATTTTTGCTGGAGGTGAACCGATGGTCCATTTCAAACGTTGTGATAAACTGGTTAGATATTCAACATGCCACCGAGACCAAAAATCTTGGTGCATCTTTTGTATCAGTTGCCACCGAGTGAGTCGGTTCATTTTTATGTTGGAATAATCTGGTGAAGGCACCGTGGTTAGGGGAGCTAGTGTCAAAAAATGTCCCGGAATTAATGCAGATAAGTCTGATGGATCAGAGCTTAATGCTGAGATTGGACGCGAATTTAAAACCGACTCTATTTGCGTCAGAAGTGTGTTTAACTCCTCATATGAGAGAATTTGAGTGCCTATAACACGATATAAGTGCGTTTTTACAGATTTTACGCCTGCTTCCCAAAGACCGCCCATGTGTGGGGATCCTGGAATATTGAATTTGAATTCAATGCGCTCTGATTCGCACGCTGAACGCATCAATTCTACAAGTTGTGACTGAGCACCTTTGAAATTAGTCCCACAGTCACTATGAATGATGTTGCAGCGTCCCCGTCTTGCAATGAACCTGCGTAGGGAGGCTATGAATACGTCACTTGATAAACTGGAGCAAAGTTCCAAATGCAACGCCCTTGTTGCAAAACAAACAAACAGGCACAACCAAGCTTTGGTTGTACGTACACCACGATAACGCTGAAATGTTATATTTATTGGACCTGCAAAGTCGCAACCCACAATCTGGAAGGATTTGATTTGAGTGATACGAGAGCGTGGTAAGTTTGCCATTACTGGTTGAAAATGTTGCGGCTTTACACGAAAACAACGATGTTACTTTGAAATGATTTGATTTATGGCTCGTCTAGGAGACAAGATCCAAAAATTTTGAAGCAGCAGGTAATGCAATGTTTGCATTCCGGGGTGTAAGTGTTCATTATGAGTACACTGGATAATAAGCTGGGTCAAACGATGCTTACAAGGGAGCAGAGCTGGGTGTTTTGTTTCATAAGACAGTTCTGATTGGGAAAGCCTACCCCCCACACGTAATATGTTGTTGTCATCCATAAAGGCATTAAGCTTTCGAAATGCTTTTGGTAACACGCGATTTGTTTTTAGAAGTTTGATTTCTTCATTGAAATTTGTGACTTGAACATGTTTTACCAGAATCATGAGACTATGATGAAGTTCCTGTTCAGTTATGTGACCTGAACATTTTTTCCGAGCACGCATAGCTTCAATGAAACGGTTGCAATATGCTAGAATACGTTGGATCTTCCTCAATGATGAGAACTTGTTTAACAGATGATCGATGGAATGGGTTTCATCTGTGTTTGACACATTCAAAACACAGGTGCGATTTTCACATTTTACTTCAGAGTCTGGATGGTTTGAAATGTCTGATTGTTGAGGCTCTTGAGGCCACTGCTTTTGATCTAACGAAAGCCACTGAGGGCCTGTCCACCATTGATCATGATTGATAAGCTCATCGGGTGTCAAACCACGACTTGCTGCGTCAGCAGGGTTGTGTTTGCCTGGGACGTGATTCCAGGAAGCTTCGGGGAGCTTACGCTGAATATTTGATATGCGGTTTCCCACGAACGCTTTAAAAGTTGATGAATCTGATCTGATCCATGATCCATGATCCATTCTGATCCATCCATCATCCATCTAACAACACGATCATGAAGTCAGTCCACGCATAAATGCTCTCTATGTTGAGCGATTTGTGATAGATGTTGATGATGTGTCGCATGAGATCTGCCAGCAACGAAGCACCACACAACTCGAGCCTAGGTAAGGTTCTGCGCTTGGTTGGGGAGACACGTGACCTCGCACTGACCAATATGACCTGATGCTGATTATGATGATTAGTGGCACGGAGATATACAACAGCTGCAAATCCTGCCTCGCTCGCGTCTGAGAATCCATGGAGCTGGTATGACACAGCATCATTTCGTTGTTTTATAAGGGTGCTGACACTTGAAAATCACTGTTTGTTATCTTCTGATAAGTTGACACGGCACTTTATTGTTTTAAAGTATTAATGTTTTACGAGCCGATATGGTATTTCGGCTTAAAGATGGCGGAACTGCCCTTCTGTGAAAAAACAGAGGGAGAGGGTAGAAGGGAAAAGAGCGAGACGCAATGCGTGCGCGCGGGCTCCGGATGTTAGGATGGGCGGGAATTTGAATTATGTTGTCATACTTTAACAAAATATAAACAAATTTGTATACCCCGATGACATGAGCTACTGGCTACTTTGACTGTCGCGGCATGTGTAGTCGGTTTTTTTTTGTTTTGTACTATCGTTAATTATGTTTGTTCTATTTGAGAATGCAATTACATTACTATTGGTATGATTTAAAGTACGGCCACACCGCGGCGTCCTGGACGCAGGATCTAGGCGGCGATCAGATAGCGCAGTAGTATTTGTACCGACTGGTTCATACCAAATGCGATTAGAAAACAATTGAAAAGTACTTAGATCGCGCCCGCAGATCGCAGGACGCCGCAGTGTGACCATACCATTAGAGCAAATGTATATGATACACGATAGTTTCACCATTATCTTGCCTGATGGTAAGCGATGATGTGGTTGATGATATTATTATGAATTCATTAATTGCGTCACTTAATATAAGAGGTCACAATAAAAACAGGTGTATTTGTGAATATTTTTAATAATTAGGAAACCGGAAATAAAACTGGTCCATTAAAAACTTGATGAAAAAATGAACGTCAAATCAAATAAAAAATAATAAATTACGAGACTATAAAAACATAATTTTTAATAATTTTCTTCCGAATTCAATAAAATTATATAATTCAGTATACTTGCTGATATTTATAACTTTTTAAATAGATCATTTAAATAAAACTGGCCAAGTACGAGTCAGACTTTTGTCCCGCACACGGAGGGTTCCGAACGAGATCAACGAATATCTAACGAACTTCTAACACCTACTAAGTAAACGTTAACACAAAGGTAATTAATATAATTAAATATCTGGCAGACCAAGTGTTCGTAATCGTACGACTAACTCAAAGATAATATAAATACTACGTGACTAACTTTCCAGTTTCCACTGATTCTAGCAAAATGAAACTCTGTAAGTACTAAAATAAAAGATATAATAATCAATACTGACTGTATACCACTACAATTAAAACTAAAGTAAATAAATCGACCGAGTCCCACAAATTTAACAAATGGAACGCTTGCGCGTGCTAATTTTTCCTGTGCTGCCATCTAGTTGCGTCGAGGTGAATTAATTTCAATGGCTATTACACAGGTAAGTTATTTGTAGTAGATTGCAGATTGAACACCGCACAGCTATGCTCGGTATTTTTTGCTGCTTAAATAGAAAAATATAACCCTTCCCGACATTTATATTGGCAAATAATAACACTATTTATTTTAATTGAGAGCAACTAACTGTTTTAACTGCACAATAACACTAAAGCTACTTCTACTCGCCAATAGATATCGGGAAGAATCATATTTTATGTTGATTTTCGATAAAGTTGATTATTGAAAACACGAATAAAACAAAATTTCTGAAAATGAATCCTAGCTAGATTGATTTATCACCCCCGAAAACACCTGTATACTAAATTTTATTTAATCTTTGAAGCCGTTTCAGAGATTAAGGTAAACACAATAGCGCCATCAATGAAGATTCGTAGATGGCGCTATCGTAAAATAACACGTTTTTTGTTCTGTTCTTAGTATTTGTTGTTATAGCGGCAACAGAAATACATCATCTGTGAAAATTTCAACCGTCTAACTATCACGGTTCATGAGATACAGTCTGGTGACAGACGGACAGACAGACAGACAGACAGACAGACGGACAGCGGAGTCTCAGTAATAGGGTTCCGTTGGTACCCTTTGGGTTCGGAACCCTAAAAAGGCCAATTTGTACAACCGCACTTTATTTCTGAGACCAGCAAAGGCACTCCGCTAATAAGGTTTTTCGATAACTTATTTTGAACTTGTATTTGTTGCATCAGTTTGTTGCGTCGAGTCTGAATTAACATCTTTAACAATCATTGTCATATTTCAACCAATTAACACAAAATATTCACAAATTGTGCACCTAAACATTCCACATGAATCACTCTGTCTATTGGTAAACACCACATGATAATTCGTTCAGATTTGAGTTTATAGCGAACAGACAGACAAACAGACAGGCGGAAAGACGCGGCGGGGTACTTTGTTGTTTTTAATATGTATCTAGTGATTACCATCATCATTATCAGCCGGTGTCCGTCCACTGCTGGACGTAGGCCTCTCCCAAGGTGCGCCACTGAGCCCGATATTCGGCTCTTCTTTTCCAGTCACTGACCACCGCTTTGCGTATGTCGTCGCTCCACCTGGTCATTGGACGTCCTACGCTACGTTTGCCGATTCGCGGTCTCCACTCAAGGACAAGTCTACCCCAACGGTTATCAGTCCTGCGGCAGATATGACCAGCCCACTGCCACTTCAGCTTACTAATCAGTTGAGCTATGTCGATAGCTTTAGTTCTCTGGCGAATTACTTCGTTCTGGATTCGATCCCGCAGAGAAATACCGAGCATAGCTCTCTCCATAGCTCGCTGAGCGACTTTAAATTGGTGGACCAGTCGAACTGTGAGTGTCCACGTCTCGGCTCCGTATGTCATCAAAGGTAGAGCACTGGTTGAAGACTTTTGTCTTTAGACACTGCTGTATAGGCGACGAGAAGACTCAACGGAGTTTTCCGAATGCTGCCCAGCCCAGCTGAATTCTCCTCTGGATTTCCTTCTCGAAGTTTTGTTTGCCTAGTTGGAGCGTTTGCCCTAGGTAAATATACTGCGTTACAACTTTGAGTGGGATTCCACCTACGGCAATCGGTTCCGGAACAACAACGTGCCCGTGCAACGAGAAGAATCAGTTAGGCCATTCAACATCCTTTGTAGGTCCTGCAGCGTCTCTGCCATAATGACGATGTCATCTGCGAATCGTGAGTGAGAGATGTACTTGCCGTTGATGTTATATATTACCATAAAAACTATGTTATACTTACTTTCATGTTACAATTTCGTCCTTTCTCTTTTTACCATGTTATCAATCACGTATAATCCGTTCTAAATAATGTCATATTTAAATAACGCTATGCGGATCTTACGCAATTAATTATAGACCAATTTAATTAAAAGTGATCTCGTTTTTATACGAAGTTGACTACATAATATATGTGTTTAACTTTAAATTCTAGTTGCCGCTGTTTTAGATACTTTATGATCTAGAATAACTAGACGATCAGACTGCTCGATCATTTTATTATGTAACCAAAATGAGACAAATTGTAGTACCCTGGTCTGATATGTAGCCCAATGGATAAGGTTTCGGACTGGCGATCGAGAGGTCGTGAGTTCGATCCCCACCCCACCCATTGCACTATTGACGTGAACCCACTCCAGACACAAGCATATTTGGCTTATTTGGAGGGGTTAACAAGAATACTACGAGTAATGTGCAATCCACATTGCGAGTAATCTTTAAAAAAAAGTGCCGTCATTGCAACCCACGCTGTTACGATAAACATTTCAGAGGTAAGAAAAGTCGTTTCGAAAAGCCGTTGTACTAAAGCTCTGTATATAGAACCTAAGGGTATCATGTATAATAATCAGTGATACCCTGAGTTACTCGGGTAAAAACCGATTATTGTTACCTGTAATTAATGTAAAGGATTGGCGTACAGGATACATGTCTTGAATACTAAACGAGAGGTCACTGGTTCAAATCCTAGCACACCCGTGCAAATTATAATTATGCATCCAAAAACCAAATCATCTCAAATTTTACGTAGACATATAATCACTTTTTACCAAGATAAAACGACCATTATAAAAGCACTTTATTTGATCATTATGAGGGCAGTAGCTGCATATTTATGGGACATTCGACGCAGTTTTCTTCATTATAATGACAGGCTATAACGAAGACAGTAAAATAACAGCTAGAGACTTTAATGCCTTAAGAACTGGGTATTAACTTACTGTCATTTTGATTATGATTACAAAATTCAGTAAATAATTCAGCGTTTTAATGACCGTAAACGAACCGTGAGTATAATTTATCTATACTTCTATACTAATCATATAAAGAGAAAACATTTTATCACGAGTTCAAATTTTAAGATGTTTGATGACGAAGCAAGTGAGGAGATAAGGTTCCAATGTTGCGGAAAACATCGTTTGCGCGATGCAGGATCTCATTAACAGAGAGAGCTATTCAAACTACTCTAGCGCCATCTAGATGCTTTTATCTAAACTAATATTATAGAGAGGAAAGATTAGATTTTTTGTTTGTTTCAATTTAACTCGAAAACCACTGTACCGATTTTAAAAATTCTTTCACTAATGGAAAGCTACATAATCAGCGAGTAACATAAGCTATATTTTATCCCCGTATTCTCAAGGGAACGGGAACTACACGGGCGAAACCGCGAGGCTCTGCTAGTTATTACTATGTAAGCGGTCAACTACTCACGTGATAAGGTTGAAGTCGATCGTGATGTGCGACGTGTGGGCACCACACTTGTAGCCGAGATCTCGCGTACTCGCCGTAGATGAATACTGAGTTCACACAATACGATTTTTGTTTTTCAACATCCCAGGGATTTACTGTTCTTTTAGAATCGACATAAAAATCGAAAAAGTACTTTTAGTACCGATACTTTGGAATCGATACTGAGTAGGTGCCGGTTAAAAGTACTCGTCACGTAACTTTATTACGTATTATTTATTATTTATTTATTATTTGTGTCGTAATAACATTTAGGCTGGCATTATAGAGCATAATATTGTTTAAAATCAAGCTATTTGATTGGCTAATCAAGTGCAATTAAATCGATAGAAAAGTATCGAAAGAGTACTTGTTGTAACTCGGTATCATAAATCCCTAGGAAGTTGAACAACATTCGCCTGGTAGAAAAAGTGCGGTTCTCTCCGAAACCTTGCACGTCACTATCGACTTTGACCTTATCACGTGAGTATTTTACCGATAAAATAGTAATAATTCAGTGCTATGAAAGAATAAAACTTTTTCAACCGACTTCCAAAAAGAAGGAGGTTCTCAATTCGTCTGTATGTTTTTTTTTGTTTATGTTACGCGATTACTCCGTCAATTGTAAACCGATTCGAATGATTCTTTTTTCAATCGGTAGGCTACATTTCCCAGGTGGTCCCATTGTAATATCATCGAGATCTGATAAGTATCTCAAGATATATGACGATAAACGTCTCAAACTTGCTACTGAAATTGACTCGCGGGGCCATGGAAGCTGGTTGTTTTAGTTTTTAAACTATCTTAATTATTTTACATCGTATAGGCAAGCGTTTGAACACTATATCGACTGATAAGCGAATATGTTGTCGAATAGAATAGAATGTTCCATATTGCAGTAATGAAAATGGTGAACACGCTAGGCCTAGAATACTCTGACTCTCAAGGGATGTGTGTGTGCTGCCGGAACACCGTAAGGTTAAGGCACGTGTGACAGATTTTAGTGTGTGAGTACTTGATGTTGGTAAGATATTTTATAAGGTAGCAAGTCAAGCGGAACATCGATGTAATGCTCCTACCAGCTGTGATATTTAACATATTAGTGACGACTTTCTAAGAGATATAAAATAAGTTAACACATCAAGTGTCGATATTTCCACACTATACCATACCTACTACGTAGCACTATTATTTACTAGATGTGCCCGCGGTTTTACCCGCGTAGACATCGTTCTCGTGGGAATATCGGTATAATAAGTAACTTATGTGTTATATCAGGATCCAGGCTAGCAACCTACCAAATTTCAGCTCAATCGGTTGAGCAGTTTTAGCGTGAACAAGTAACAAACATACACACAAACTGTCGCCTTTATAATATTAGTAGGTGTAGGGTTCTGCGACCATTCCTCAGTACGAAATGCTTGGTTGAGTATTGGTCACGTACGGGCAAGCTTGTGCATAATGTATGACAAAACTGTTCACACGATCTGTGCTGTGACACATTTGTGCTAAAAATAGATCTGTACTTATGTGGTAGGTAATTATTGTTTTATTTTGATATCATTCAAATCTCCGCCACGCGTACACCCATGGATTTTTTTGTCACAAATGTATGTGCGCATTTCACAGAGGCCCTCCGGTGAAGGAAAAACATCGGTAAAGCCTTTCAGCATGGTGATAAGACACTGTTTAGTATTAGCCTGGCCAGGCCTGGCTACCTACCTTAAGTTAGAAAATCTGTCGCCAAAAGATGTAATATGTTCCGGCACCTGTCCTTGAGAGCCAGTTCCCATTCTAGGCCTATCATGCTGCCAACCACGACCGCATCATCATTTACTAACAGGTGAGATTGTTGTCAAACGCCTGAAGGTATAAGAATTATAGGAGAATTAATTATCTATAAAATAAACTAGTACTAATGCAGTTAATTAAAAATAACATTTTTAAATATTATGGCCCGCAAATTTCTAGCTTAAGCCAGAATTTTGCATGTCACAACACTGCGCCTGTTACCCTGAGACATAAAGATGTGAAGTCTCACATGCCCTGTAATTTCACCTATCATTTTGCTTGATGTATGAAGAATAACATTTGCAATGGAAAAAGAACAGGCAATTTATTATGAATCGATATGTTGGTTTCCTCGAATTAGCGTTTGGAATATATTGGCATGATTCCAAAGCACCTGCGATCAACGTTGATTGATGAGGGAGATTTAAATACTATCTGATTATCTTACTGCATATATTTTAGAGGTAGACTTCTACTAGTCCGCTTGGGCACTTGGTGCTCTAAGATGGTGAATGAACTCTGTCGTAAATTACTGCAATATAAGATTTCTTTACAATCTGGCGGGGGATGGTTGTTAGGGACCTCTCAGTCGCACACATTCACTCGGAGCAAAATTTAATCTTTTGAAATTCGGCAACCGGTATTCAGGACTGATTTTTCGCAGGCAACCCTATATCACCGTGTTCGTAATGAATTAAACTTTATTTTTATATAAGTTTCATTCATTAACCAGACCGGTACAAATTACTAGTATCGAGCTCATACCTGGCAGCCCAAGGGTTGTGACGGGAAAAAATAGGCAACCTAACTTTTTCATATACTTTATGGGCTGCATACTTTCGATTAGTATAGAATTTATCTATTAAGCAAACCGTTGAAATATTATAAAAAAATTAAATTAATTAAAAATATCCTGGGCTGAAATTTGCTAGGCAACCCATATGCAATATATTTATTGATATATTAAATTACATAAAATATGTGTTTGATCCATTAACCAGCTCGGTGTAGGTCGTTGTATGCCGGGGTCTTAGACCATAAGCATACAGATAAAATTAATGTTCGGTCACTATATTGATATTACGTATAAGGGTGGAATCACACTGACACAGACTTGAGGCGTAACTTATTTTAACTCCTCTTTAATATTTTTAATTTGATTTGTAAGTTATTTTGGTCTCCTAAACAATATTTCTAGTCGTTTCACTAACTTTTTTCACTGAAACTTCAAAGTTTCCGATTGAATATTTGTCAATGGAGATGCAGTATTCGAATCTGAATTTCTGTTTGAATGATTGTAAAAATCTATTTTAAGCCACGCAGGTTGGAGAGGCCTATGTCCAGCAGTAGACTAATATAGGCTGATGATGATGGTGATCCAATGCAGGTAAAACGTATATTCAATGCGCTTGCTGATGCGTTCTTGCGATTGCTTCCTACAATGATTTATTTTATTACAAGAATATATAAAAAAAACAACAATTTTTTCTGGGTTTTTAAAAACAATGCGATCATATTCTTGAAGCATACGAATTAAATATTACATATATTATGTTAATTGTTAAACACAATCCAAAATTTCATCGTACCGACGGGACTTGAACCCGCAACCTCCGGAATGACATGTTCCGGTGCTTTGCCAATTAAGCATTATTATTAATTATTATTCACGTTATTTATTTTCTTTCTTAGTTTTAGGTTTTTTTACAATAAAGATATCCAAACAAAAATAGAAAAAAATCATTACAAATAAACAATATTATAAAAAAACCTAAACCTAGAGTGCCGCCAGCAGCGGGGCAGGGCCCAAGCTACCGGTGGTTAGGGCTGCAGAGAGAGGAACCTCCTGACGATGCGTGCCGTGTCAAGAAGTACCGCCTTCTGTATCTGGCCCTTGATCCAGCCGTCTAGCGAGAGTCTCTTGAGATGTTGGTCGAGACTCTTCGCTATTAGGCCGTTCGCAGAAACGACTATTGGGACAATGCTAGTCGAATCAACATCCCACATGGCGGTAACCTCGAAAGACAAGTCAAGGTACTTGCTGATCTTGTCCTTTTCAGCCTTCACGAGGTTCTCGTCATGTGGGATGGTGATGTCAACTAACACTGCCCGCCGCTGGGACCGGTCGACTATCACGATATCAGGTTTATTGGCGACAATAGTCCTGTCCGTGATAACCGATCGGTCCCAATAGAGCAAAGCATGACCATTTTCAAGAACTGGCGCAGGTGCGTACTTATAGTACGGCACCTCAGACTCGACAAGGCCGTATTGAAGAGCAAGTTGCTGGTGGATGATCCTGGCTACGAGGTTATGTCTGTGCAAGTACTCGGAGTTAGCAAGATGAGAACAACCGGAAATGATATGTCTGAGTGACTCTCCGGGACGGCGGCATGCCCGACATATGTCGACCGTACCGTCCTTCATAATATATTTCCGGTAGTTGTTCGTCTTGATAACTTCGTCCGCAATTGCACAAGCAAAACCTTCGGTTTCCCCAAAGAGGTCCCCGAATCGTAGCCAGTTCACCGACGCGAGCAGGTCCACATCGGGTCCCGTTAAGACTCGATAGAACCGGCCATGCAGCTCCTTGCTCTTCCATACGTCTTTGCGGTCCTCGGTGCTCAGCACCTGAGGCTTGCGTCAGTTCTCTTTGCCTAAGGATAGAGGGGTGAAAGTCTTGTCAACTGACACCACATCGCAATGCATCCCACACTCGTTGCTTAGGAAATATTCCCGGAGACTGCATACCTCACGGTTGTGGAGTGTCTTGGCATTTAAAAAGCCTCGACCACCCCATTTCCGTGGGATATACAGTCTCATAACAGACGAGCGTGGGTGAAGCATGCGATGTGATGTCAATTGCTTTCGAACTTTTCTATCCAGGGCGTCTAGTTCAGTCTGAGTCCACCTTAGTATG
Organism: Cabera pusaria; assembly: GCA_954871355.1. NCBI lineage: Eukaryota > Metazoa > Arthropoda > Insecta > Lepidoptera > Geometridae > Cabera > Cabera pusaria. The sequence continues at coordinate 25,977,903 of OX940890.1, forward strand.
CCAAAGGTGTATATAAGTAGAGGTATAACCCAGCCGTTAAAGGCGCGCACCTTGTTGCCTCCTGACAAAAGACTGTTAAGTACCTTTGTCAGGCGACCAAAGAAACGCTCCTTCACCGACTGTTTTATCCCCCCACTCTCGATACCTAATGACTCTGACATACCAAGGTATTTGTAGGTGTCGGCTTCGGAGAGAGATCTGAAAGTCATTGTATCAGAGAGTTGTAAATTCATGGAATTCACAACTTTCCCCCGTTGCACGTGCATGACCGCACACTTATCTACACCGAACTCCATGTTGATGGCGTTGCTGAAAGTCTCAGTGACTTTCAGTAATTCCATCAAATCATGGCGCTTCGGTGCAAAAAGTTTGAGGTCATCCATGTACAGCTAGTGAGAAATGACTTCACCCTCTCTCCTAAGCCGATAGCCTAGCCCTGAATCCTCTAATAATATGCTTAGAGGATTTAGGGCTAGACAGAACCACAACGGACTCAGACTGTCACCCTGGAAGATGCCTCGCTCAATCCTTATAAAGTCCTGCTGACCAGAGAGGCTGTCTCCATCACCCGGTTGACGAAGGACTGTGGTCCACTGCCTCATACAAGAACCTAGAAAAGATCTCAGAGTTGTATCAATTTTATACAACTCCAAGATCCTCTCCAGCCAGGTATGAGGGAGGCACTGAATCATAGGCCTTCTTGTAGTCAATCCAGGCGGTGGAGAGAGCCCCTTTGTTCCGCCGGACTTGTTGGCAAATGGCCGTGTCGATGAGGAGGAGCTCCTTAGTACCACGAGACCCAACCTTACATCCATTCTGAGAGGGGGCCAAAATGTTGTGCGCAACAATGTGCGAATTAATTTTGAATCTCAGAATAGATGTAAGTAGCTTGTAAAGCGTCGGCAAGCATGTGATGGGTCTGTAGTTTTTCGGTTCCGTGGTACTACCGGACTTGTGGAGCAGGAAGGTGACACCGGTTGTCATCAATGTTGGCAAAGAACCAACCTCGAGAGCTTGTTGGAATTGCGTCGCTAAGCAGTCGTGTGAGCATCGAATCCACTTTATCCAAAAGTTGTGTAATCCGTCCGGTCCTGGACTTTTCCAGTTCTGGGCCGTACGGATCGCACAACTAACGTCTTCGGGGCTAATACTAATAGCCCCCATGGATTCGATAGGCTCACACGCACGCTCAACGACGCTCATCCAATCACCCTCCGTGTGTTCGACGGGCACCGACCAGATACTACGCCAGAAGTTATTCATGTTAGTAGCATCCGGACACTGCTCGTCATTCACACGTTGATTGGTTCCTTCCCAACCTCGGTATACCTTCCTTTGGTCACTTTGGAAGAGGCGATTTTGATAATAGCGATCTACACGCGCTCTATAGCGACGAATACGGTTTGCCAATGCATAAACTTTCTGCTTCAGAAAGTCAATGCGTTCCGTGACACAGGTCATGTAGTCCCGGGGACTAATCCCGGTCCCAGCAAAGGCCTGGTTCACGAAACGCATGACTCGGGGGCGATTATTACCTCCTCTGAAGCAGATCAACTTCGCAATGAGAGTTCTAAACATATTGATGCGACACTCGATTCGTTCTCGCCACGCAGGGATAGCGGGGCGTCGCGGTATTCGGCCAGTATCCGGAAACTTGACGCGAACAACGCGACACGCCGCTATAGCCGCCGCAGTAAAGAATCGAGTGTGTATCAACTAATGTTTCGCTAGCCTGCATATATGGGACTAGCAAAACGTTTAGGGCTCCCATTAACGCCAGGTTACGTTTATTCATTGGCAAACGTGGTAGTCGCGGCCTAGAGTCAGGAGTAGTGCGAAACTCCAAAATCGCGTCTTCCAAAGCCCTCCTCAAATGCTCATTAGTCTGGGTACTTACGTTTGTATTCGTACAATCGTCTGCGTCTAGCGCGGCATCCGCCGGGGCAGACGTCGAAGCCGAGCCTGTCGGCACCTGCGTCGACGACACACAAGGCGGGTCCCGCGCTAAAGCAGAAGTAGCACGAATAACAGGTAACGCCTCCAGACGCACCCGATCAAGCGCTGATTCGTCCAACAGTTTAAGCCGCTGGATGGCACGCACCTGATCTGACAGTCGTTGTGCGGTAACGGCAACAGCTGGTTCAAGGGTCTGAAACAGAGGTAGCATCCTATCACGGTACGCGGATAGGTTAGTTCCTCCCTCTGTAGCCCTGTAGTAGGCGCGCATGCAATTCTCGTTTATAGACTGAGTCCATCGCATGCAACGCGCTACACCACCGGTAGCGGGGGCCGGGCGCGGAGCAGGATGCCCCGCAGGCCCCAAGCGTGCCGGCAGCGGTGGTCGTCCACGTTGCACAGGTGGTAGCGGCGGTCGTGGCGACGGAGGCCCGTCCTCGTTGCTCGACGAGCTGGATCCCTCGGGGGGAGTGGCAAACTCGTCTCCCGATGATGAGCTGGGCGACGTGGGAACGGGCGAGGGTGTAGGTTGCGCGTTAATTTCCGCTTCTTGTCTTCTTTTCGATCTGGTGATCATATTTCTTATTTTCTTTTACAATATTTTTGTGTTATGTTGACTGACATGTGTCATGTCATGTGTAAAACTATTACATTTCTTCTTCGGAATTCTTGATAAACTTATTTCCATTTTGATTATATATTTCATTGCATGTGTGTTTATTATATTTATTTATTGTAGGATATCACTTATTTGCACTTAATAAAATGTTCAGGGCTGAAAATATTGATAAAAAGAAAATATAAAAATAAATTCGTCAAAAAGTCGACTTGACGGCTCAGCGGTTTTTTTTTTTATTATTATTCATTTATTCAATATAACTCACGGGTCGTACACGCCCGGTCTTTTGGAGGGCATTGATGGAGCCGAAGCCAACATCAAGAGGCCCTTTACATTGTTTACTTAGGTATTATTAATTGATGAGGAGGAGATATGGGAAACTATATTATAAAAAGATGGTACATTTTATGAGACTATTGGGTGAGCTGATTAATGTCCGATTGCTGGTCTATGGGATGAGGTACGGCACCCGCCAATTATGCCTCATTACAAAATATTTAGGCGGGTGGTGACTTGCCACCCACTGAATGGACCCCCCATAAAGGCGGACCGTTATGTTGGCGCCGAGGGGCAACATTGGCGTGGATAGCTAAGGGTGTTGAGAGGTGTGCTGCACTTTCACTAAACGCTACTAGCGGATTTATGCCTTTAACACTTCCACCCTGGAGCTTAGGTCTTAGCTCTTGCGATTCCCACCACCGGTCGGCCGGTCAAGGCAAGCCGGGGGTCAGAAGTTTTCATTTAACCCTCACGGGATAGGGGTACGCGGTGTCGCCACTCACCGTCGGCTCGCCACGAAGCCGCCCCTGCGGTTTTATTATTATTATTATTAAGAAACATAATATATATTATGTTTCTTTGAAGTGTTACACACTTTATATTTTTGTAAATTGTTAAACACAATCCAAAATTGCATCGTACCGACGGGACTTGAACCCACAACCTCCGGAATAACATGTTCCGGTACTTTGCCAATTAAGGGTTCAAGTCCCGTCGGTACGATGAAATTTTGTTTTGTGTATAACAATTTACAAAAATTGTATATAATTAAAAAAAAGTCATATTTGAGACTTATCATAAAAAATCTAGTATAAAACTTAAAAACTTGTTGCGTTAGACATCAATAACTCTTAACAGTTTTATGATATAAGTAAACATAGTAAACGATACACATTTAACGATAATCTTTTTATAATCTTGTTTACTACCTGAGAAAGGATTAACTTGTTATAAATACGCAATTTCGCATGTTTTATATATAATTTTTTATAAATAGCGAAAGTTGTCAAGCGAAATGTAAAGAAAGTAAAAGGTGTGGTTATTTTACATTAGCGAGTTACAAACTTTCAGTTTAAGTTAAGCTTTAATTCAGCAAACATATTTGTGTCGAAAGAGGTGGGATTGTGGTCAATCGACGGCAAACATTCGATGAAAATATTAATTATTTCATAAATTTGTGTTCATATTTGCTCTAGCTGTTATTTATTTAAGTCAGGTAACAAGCCAGACTAGACGCTCGACTGTCGGTAAGGCGATACACACTGCCCCGTGCCACGCTGGAGGGTGCGTGACGGCGGAACCACGCGTGTGGGTGCGCGAGTGCAGATCTGCAACACTGCGTGTGAATGCGTGTTCAGTGTGTTGCACTACGCGTCTTTTCTATACAAACACAGCTGATACTTGCAAACAACGTAAGACCACGCACTCCCGCGCTACGCTGCATGATGCGGTGCAATGTGAGTATCGCCTAAGTGACAAGCTGAATAAATTCATTCATTCATTCAAGTGATGACGTCTAGGTATTGATATCAAACTATGGCTTGCACAATTCTAGATTACCAGAAATTTTGCATCACTAATTATTGATGACTGAAAAATAGTGTTACAAAACAATGTATTTTTTTTTAAATATGATTATAGGATAACATTGGCATGACAAATCTTTGAAAAAGTTCGATTCTCAAATTACAAAGTTATGAATCTCGTATTACAAAGGCTTTAAATTACATCCACTTCTGCATTTCCGGAATCCTATACTAAACACGGGCCGGCATTTAACCATATATATATAAAATATAAGCATTAATATGTCTAGTGTAAGAGAAAGAAAGAAAGAAAAAACATTTATTCAGCCGTCCTCAAGTTACACAGTGATATGAAATTATTCAATTATTACATCTAAAAAAAAACAAAACTAAAAAAAAACTGGCCAAGTGCGAGTCAGACTTTTGTCCCGCGCACGGAGGGTTCCGAACGCCATCTATCGAATTTCTTAACGAACTTCTAACACCAACTAAGTAAACGTTAACACAAAGGTAGAATAGTATTATATAGTAGTAATAGTAATTGTAGTAATTAATATTATTAAATATCTGGTTGACCGAGCTTTTCTCGGTATTTTTTGCCACTTAAACAGACAAATATGACTCTTCCCGACATCTATTATTATAATAGATTATATTATTATAGATGATAATATTAGAGATTATAATAGATGTCGGGAAGAGTCATATTATAAGTTGATTATCAATAAAGTTGATTATTGAAAACAACAACGAATTTATCGCCCCCGAAATCCCCTGTAGGTATACTAAATTTTATTTAATCGTTGGAGCCGCTTCCGAGATTCAGATTAAGGTAAAGACGATAGCGCCATCATTGATGCTAGGTAGATGGCGCTGCGCTATCGTAAAAAACTTTTTTTTAAATTTTCTTTAATTTTTAACTTTGTTCTGTTTTTAGAATTTGTTGTTATAGTGGCAACAGAAATACATCATCTGTGAAAATTTCAACCGTCTAACTATCACGGTTCATAAGATACAGCCTGGTGACAGACGGACAGACAGACAGACAGAGACAGACAGACAGACAGACGGACAGCGGAGTCTCAGTAATAGGGTTCCGTTGGTACCCTTTGGGTTCGGAACCCTAAAAAGGAATGCAATATGAGGTGACTCAGGCTAAAACAGACCAGCCTCAGCACAAATGTCCAGATTTTTTGGATCATAGACCCTAAATACCAAGAGATGATTTTCAGAATGGCCTGAGAGCAGGAGTAGGACTAACGCCTAGTGAAGTAAAATAAGGATTTGAAAAACTTTACACACAAGCCTCGCAAATATATAATCCTTTAACACATTTAAAACATATCTTTATACTAACAAGTTGATGACTACCCCCATATTTTATAACTGTGAGAAAACATAACACCTCCGCTCAAAACTGGTTGACTTGGAAAGCGAAGTGGAAAACATCGGCCTGGCCGTTATGCCGAGTTTACACCAGGCGATTTCTTGTTGTTTTTTGTTTTCCTAGGGATGTATTTTTATTCCGCTTCCAAGTATCTACTTCTATATCTATAGATAGATAGTAAAGCTGCCTATATTGTACCAGTTAACGAATTTCACAAGCTGTCACAAAAACTATATAACCTAAGAGGATTATATTACTAGAAATAAAACGGTTGTTCTATTGGTGTTCATTTGTTATTACTAGGAAATGAAAATATGTCAAAAAATGACGACATTTAAAGTTTTTTAAAAAGTTTGTAAAGATCAATTTAGGAAACCGATTTTCTTACATAGGAATCAATACTGACCAGCCGAGTAGGTACTAGTTAAAAGTACTCGTCTCGTTACTCAATTACTTGTCTCGGAAGAACATTTAAGCTGGCGTTATAGAGCGATAATAAAGTTTCGAATTAAGCTATTTGATTGGCTAAAAAAGCGCAATTTAATCGATAGAAAACTATCGAACGAGTATTTGTTGTAACTCGTATCGTGCATCCCTAGTAAGTTGAACAACCAAAATCGCCTGGTCTGAATCTGATATTAGCTACCTTCATAGGAATATTTAATTATATATTGTAGTGGCTAGCTACACGGGTGTTGAGACTTGCTAATCTTGGTAGCCAATGATCAAGAAATGGAGAAGATGGTATTATATTATTACGGCTTTGCACGTCACAAATCAGAGGAGGAAAGGAGATGAAATGTTGTATTTGCCTCTATAATCACCATCAAACTTACAGCTATTTGAGGGTCAATTTGACCCACGAGAAGGTTATTATTACCTATGGAAATTATTATATGTATTGGCGTTTGTCAGTTCAGATCTTGGCGCTTGAAATGGTTTACTGTGACTGGTGTACCATCAAACAAAGAGTCTCGTGACTTGACTAGTCAAGTTGATATTGTATTAAAATCGGCGGACTTGATACTAATAAAAAACTCAAAGAGGGTAAAAAAGCAGATGTGGGGTACTTCAGGGCAGTGTCCTAGGACCTATGTTGTTTTTATTGTACTTAAATTACTCTACTAAATTACTCCGCATATTTATAACCGATTTGTTTTTTTATAGGTAGGGTTAATCTCCAAACTGATCCAATTTTAATTTTATCGAGATCAGATAAGTATCTCTAGAGATATGACGAAAATATGACTCGTGCGGCATGGAAATCGTTTTTAGAGTTCCGTATTTTAGAGTTATCTTAATTATCACATACCTAAAGCTCGACTTTGAAGTCAATTTGTTCATAGGATTTATAGTTTATTTTTATGGTTGTCAAACACAGTTGTCAAAGTATTGCAACCTCGGCACCTCGCTCCGTAATCTAGCGTGGGTGTTTTTATTATCTCGTTTTACAATCTACATCAATCAACATTTTCACCGTTTCATATACATAATTATTTTAATAACTGTCTTATGTAATCCGGAACATTGGAGCCAAACATTTCGCTTGGACCATAATTGTAGGGTCAGAGTGGCTATCTAGATTCCGTAGATTAATTAATCTGAATTGTTAAGTACCATTCACTTTTATTATTGTTTGTGTACATAACAAGTTGGGTAGGAAATTATAGTGTGTTATAAAATGGCGTAAGTCGATTTTTTTATGATATGGTAGAATATGTTTGAAATAATGTATAGTTCTATTAGCTGTGCCCGGCGGCTTCACCCGCGTCAAGAAATCAAAAGTCAAAGCATTTATTCAGTATATGGTCAAATAAAAAATCTGCACTTACACACGTCAAATAACATTAAATGGTTCATATCAATAATAATTATCCTATATATAACAGAAACATAACTTATTGCTTAGAATTAAAAAAAAAAAGTAATGAGCCATTCAGCTTTCATGTAAACGTCAGACCAAAAAAAAAAGTTTAATTCCCCTGATTAATATAGGTTCCCAGCCGTACTATTACGTGCACCCCCAATGCATGTTTAAGTACTTCAGACAATTTTAATAAAAAAAAAGTGAAATTATGAAACACAAAAAATAGCTGAAACGCAAACTAATTGCAGTATAAATCATATTACGAATGGAACTGATTGTCCGTCTATCAGCTGCATAATACCGTCGTAATAGGCAACTCTAGAACTGCAAACAAAAGAGGAAAATGACTCAATGACTGTTTCATCTACTGGTGTGGTGTTCCAGAAGTACTCCGATCAGAGAAGAGACACAAAGAAACTATATGGGCCTTGTCACTTGTTTAAATTCATATTTTTTAAATGCATATTCAATATTATTTAGATTTTGGTCGATCGATTGAAAAATGGGTAACAAGAGCATATTAGATCGGTGTCCCGCCTGACTTGTTACCAAAAAGTAGCTTACCACCATCAAGGAGAAAATCTGCCGCCATAACCTGACGTTGTCCGGCAGCACAGAGCCCTTGAGAGTCAGAGTATTCTAGGCATAGCGTGTTCACCATCTTCGACCGCATCATCATTTACCACCAGATGAGACAGTGACCAAACGATAACCTATATATATATATTAAAACAAAATCGAATCCATCAAATGTAAAAAAAAAAAATACATATGCAGAGCTCTACTGTCATTAGTGTTACTAGAGTAACACTAATGACAGCTTAGCCAGAAGCTAAGCCTAAGCACTCCCTTTCTATTCTGATCGATTTGAAGCCACTTTCTTCATAATATTGTTCTCATTTACGTGAATATACCGATATCACATGACTTTCACTGGTTATAGCAAGTCACGGGTCAATATTCAATATTCACGCTGGCTTAGTTGAACAAGTGACATTCAATATTTGGTAAAAAGAATTCGATTTCTAAGGTTACTTTGGTCAGAAGAAAGTGAAAATTGTAAATAAACATTCCTTTTAACACTTGCAGAAGTTACTGATTTTTTTAGGTCTTTGGTATCCATCCTCTTTTGTTTTTCTTCATTATATATTTTATTTATGACGTAGAATTTTACTGGTTTTGAATAGGTAAAATAACGATCTTATATATCTTATAATTATTAACCGACTTCAAAAAAAGGAGGAGGTTTCTCAATTCGACCGTTTTTTTTAAAATGTTTTTTCGCGGTTAACTTCGTCGTTTATGAACCGATTTTGATTATTCTTTTTTTGTTCGAAAGGAGATATCTCAAGTGTGGTACCATGGTAATTTTATCGAGGTCTGATAAGTATCTCCAGAGATATTGAGATAAACATCTCAAAATTGGTACTGAAAATGAATAGCGCGGCATTGAAGTCGGTTCTTTTTTAGTTTTTAAACGATATTATTACCGTTACTATTCATAGTAAAAAAATAAAAACTGATATTTATTGAGTTGTTTTGGAGCTCAGTACTCTACCTATGTATCCGAACAAAATCCATGACCTTTAATATCTTTTTATTGACATTTACTAGTCCAAAGAACAATGTTTATCAATATTAATGTTATGTACCGTCTGTAGATCACGTATATTTAGTTAAATGTTCTCCACCTAGGTTTCGAGCGAGTCCTTCCCTCTTCAGCGGGAGTGAGGGTCACGCGGTGAGATCGCGATGATACGTGACCTCACTCCCGAGGAAGAGCGTAGGACTCGCTTGAAACCTAGGTCAAGAAAATCAAATAAAGGTACGTTGGCGTACCTTTACTTACTTACAGCCAGTCAATAAAGGTACATCTATTACAGCCGGTGTATAATATTAATAATATTACACATTTACGATTATTTTAAAACAATCTTAATCAACATAGGGTGTTGTAGATTGCTGATAGTCATAGGCAACGGTGCCCGCTTATTACCAGGCGTGCCGTGCCTTCTGCTTGTTTGCCTACTATTAAGTGTCATAATGAACATGTCTTTTCTAAATAATAATAATAGGCATGTAGAAAGTAAATATGTAAAAGTAAAAAACTTTATTTTATTTCTAAGTGAATAAAAAGTGATCATCATTTCATCATTAGCAGCCAGTATTCGTCCACTGCTGGACATAAGCCTCTTCTACGGCACACCACTGAGCTCGATCTTCAGCACCTTGTTTCCAACCGCTGCCAGCCAGCTTGCATATATCATCGCTCCACCGAGCTGGAGGGCGTCTTACACTACGTTTACCGAGCCCTGGTCTCCACTCTAGAAGACGCTAGTAAGTTCACTTAATGTAGTTTTGAAATAACGATAATGATGACAACTTAACCAAGGAAACTATCCAAAAATATAAACATAGGTATAATAAACCTACCTTTAACATGTTTTATGTTAGAAATGTAAAGAATAAGTAAAATTACTTCAAACAATTCACAAATACCACTCAGCAACTCAAGCGCATACTCTACAAGTCTATGATTACGCGCTCTCGAAGACTCCTACAAAAACACGTAGAACGGAACGCAAAAAAAACATAGCGCGTTCCATTATACACAGAATGTTGCGGTTTGTGGCGGTTTCGGATCGATTTGTGAAATGGAGCGTTAGCCGCGGTTGGATGTGGGTGCACTTGGTCAAGTTCAGGGGGATATTGATTTGGGCTAAAAAGTAACAGTTTTCACAGTCAGTAACAACTTTTTTATATTTCAATGATGATTATTTCACTTTGTAGGTAAAAAAAATCAGTCCAAAGGCGAATACGGCCTATTTCTGGCTGCAAGTTATAAGCCTGTAACGATACAAATTAAAATGAATATTATTTTGTTTTTGTTAACATTCTTTTTTTTTCTTAGTTTTCATAATGTCAATAGGAATTTATAGTAATTAACACCAAGGGAACATTGCCTTGAATATTAAATATTGATTTTAATTTTAGCATTTTTCACGAGCTCTTGTCTTGACTAACCGACGAACTACAAAAAAGAATCATAAAGGTACATTTTTACGAAGGGTTATTTTTTTTCGTTTTGAGGTACGGGAACGTTACAATATTGAGTACTTACTTAAAAAAGTAACCAGCATAAATCCTCTAACATAAAATTATCTCTAATACGTGTAGAAAAATCGTGATTCCACAACATTAGTAACGGATTTTCTTTCTTTATTCCGTGATGAGATCGATTTGCGATCCAATCGAGATGTATCGGTGATTGGTCTCTGAATAATTTTCAAATACTGTTACATAGATCTAGATCTCGATATCCGTTGATACTGGACGTGGATATATTTGTTATTCGATTAGAATATCGCTATAATATGTTGCTACAGATATAGGGAATTCTTTGCGATATTTTCTGTTGGTGAATTGTACAGGTAAAAATAACAATAGCAATATTTTTGATGGTGGGTACTTAGTTAATTTTTTTAATCTTTTTAAATTGTTAATAACCAAGAAGTTAGGTTATGTTTAGATGGGGTGCGGGTCGGAACACCTCCTCGTGGTGTACCCTGGGTATCGGCCGACAACTTTTCCTAGTCTACTGGGTTAAGTTGTCGACCGATAGCGAAGTTCCGAGGTGAGGGTCTCCTCCTCGTGTCCCTCTGATATTTAGCTGAGGGCACAGTGTGACGGGGCAGGGCGGGCTCGGTGGTGGGAGCCGCCCGGGGGTGGGTCTGAGCATAATGCTCGGACTAAGTGGCGGGGCCGGTAACGGCTGCAAGAGGGCTGCTCGCATGCTTTTGACATGCGAGCCGGACGGTGGACGGTGTGCGAGTAGGGGTAGTTGCCCTTCGCACACCTGTCATGTGAGGGATAGAGGGTGTGGTGAGTTTGAGGAGAAAACGAGCCGCACTCCTCTTAGGCTGTGGGTCCGACATGCTCGGGCCGAGTGGTAGGGCCGGTAACAGTCGTGAGTGGAGTCTCGTATGCCACTGGCACTGGCATGCGAGTCGAACAGCGGACGGTGTGCGAGTAGGGGTATTTGCTCTTCGCACACCAGTCATCAGAGAGACGGAGGGTGTGGTAAGTTTGACGAGAAGACGAGCCACACTCCTCTGTCTTGTGGGGTAACTGTTGGAGAGTCGGGGGACTCTCCAACGGCTTGCACTCCCCACATGACGGTTGAGGATTGAATTTGGTGAGCAAGGTCAGCCCTCCGCAGCGGCAGAGGCCCATTTGGGTCTGCCACCGGGGCAAGTTGGTGAATGCTAGCGCAACCCCATCTTGCCCCACCACGGTGGATGACGGCTCACCCCATGTTTTTAGTGCGGTATTCTGATAACACATTTTTGGCGACCAAAATGTAGTGAACATATAAAATGCAGTTTTCTTAGTAGAAAAAAAACTAATAAATCCTTAAAAATATCTCGTTTAGTTTCAAAAAATCATAATAAAAGTTAAAAGCTACATATTATAAGCACTGTATGCCAAGTCATAAGGTTAAAATTACCCATTGGTTACCATATAAACTGAAATAGCCGCTAAATATTTACTTAACCGACTCCACAAAAAAGAAGGGGATTCAAAATTCGCCTGTATTTTTGATTTTTGTTACCTTAAAACTCCCTAATTTATTTTAGATTTGAAAAAATATTTTCGTTTGAGAGTGCGCTTCCCATTTGATGATCCCATTGTAATTAGATCGTGATCTGATAAGCATTTACAGATATATTATGGAGATAATAACCTCAAATTTAGTACTGAAAATCGCGGCATTTGATTGAAGTAAAAGTTTTCATTTTGTAAACGATCTTAAACTATTTTAATGAACATTCCTACAAAGTTACGAGCGTATTCATGTATGCTTAATGTAAAATAGTCAACTAGGAACATAACCATGCATAAATGCATAACTATCATGCATTCTCCATTGCAATAATTTCCTTAAACAAAAAAAAAAAAAAAAGGCAATTTAATTCGAGGGACTAAGTTAAGCGAGGGATTCAACTCTAGAATCCTGAGCGGAGCGAGGGATACAAGGACCGAGATTAAATTTTTTATTCACGAGTCGTGTAATCTTCTTTTTACCATTGACTGCGAGAAAATAAATAGTAGTACCTACATTATTTTTATTTACGTTTATCATATTTTATTAGTAATGTGTTATAAATGTGGATTATTAACCATTTAGTGCCGGTGAATGTGTGCGAGTGTAGGGAAACAGCACAATGTTTAAAACCATGCTATTTGTGTTCTCACCAAAATCCCACTGAAAATGTTCAGTAAAGTTCACATCTTTACTAATGCTTGAGCTAGTCTGTGACCTAAACTTGACTCAGAACTTACAACACAGAAATGTGACTTTGACTCAATATTATGACTTGAATTTATATTGAATTTACAAAAACTTGAACAATTTTAATACTTGAATCTAGCTGAATACACTAATCGTGTGGAGCCATAATGAAAACAAAAAAAGAATTTAACCAAAATTGGCGGGATCTTTATTTTTATTTAATTATATAGCTTCTATCGTATACCTCCATTTAGCCAGCCAGTATGCACTTTCAGCAAAATGTATTTATTTTTTTGACCATAATTCGTATTTCGTGCTTATTCCAAATTCAAAATGTTTTTATTCACCGAGTGAGTAAAAGAGCGTTTTATTCACTGCTGTCGATGAATAAAGTGCTCTTTTTTGAGTGGCAATGGTAAAAAACGTCTTATTTAACTTATTATATGTATTTTCGGAGTTTACTCCTTAACAATCGATTTTCGTATAAAGCCCTTGTTATGAACATTTTATAGGAAGCGAATTTAATACAAACGGTAACTCTAAAGTGTTAGGTTTAAAGTCAATGTCAAATGTCAGTCAATCTTCTTACGTCAGATTCAAAGACAATAACATGATATAACATATTAAAAGTAAAAACTAAAGAGATATGGTACTTAACTGCAGAGAGACAGAGAGATAGAGAGAGAGAGAGAGAGAGAGAGAGAGAAAACTCCTGACGAGCGTTGTAGTTGACATACACCTTTTTAGGGTTCCGTAGTCCTGACAAGGAACCCTTATAGTTTCGTCATGTCCGTCTGTCTGTCTGTCCGAGGTTTTGCCACACCCCGGACACTCGCTAAATCTCCATACAAACTAGCGTTTTAACGACCGACACTGTGACACCGACACAGACACTACACACGGGTCGTTTTTCTATACGTGCATTTGTGTGCGTGATGTCTAAGGTTGTCGCCCGTAATCACCGTATCACAGATTATATAATAGTTACTTCGTACATACGTACTACGTACTGACCGTATGAATATTTTTTGTACACTTACCCAAAAAACTTTAACACTAAAAATATTAGTCGCTATTTCGTAAACCATCGTCTACAGAAACATTAAATCACAACACTTCAACAAGCAAAGAGAATATAAATACTACGTAGGTACATACATCAAGTTCCTAATTTTTTAAATATTTTACAAACTAAATGTTATTTAAGCACGAGTATATATCGTTGTTTCATTTATGAAAATGAATTCTAAAATACGAATATATAGGTTGGTATTTATAATATACCTACGTAAGAACAACCTACTAAGAACTACTAATAAGAACCTACGTAAATTTGAACCTCCGGTGTCTGGTCTTAACATAAAAGTATGAAGTTGATGTTCTTCTCCTCGAGAGTAGTACCTATTGTTCTGTAGCCGTACGCGTGTAGCGTCCTTGCTCAGAATGACGCCTCGACAAATCAAAATCGGTGGCGGGGTGAGGAAGCCCGGAATTGGTGGGGGGAACAGAGTGTCCGTTCTATACGTAGTATTATTATCTTTTCTATGGTTTTGCTAAGAGACCGTTAATACTAGAAAGCTGTAATTTTGTGGGGGTATGAAAATAAATGACGCTGACAAAGAGCTGAAATAAAATTTTGAAAAATATTTTTTTTAGCGTAGCTCCCCTATATGAGAAGTGGGGGTGAATTTTTTTTTCATCGTCTACCCCATCGTGTGGGGTATCGTTGAATAGGTCTTTTAAAATGACTTAAGGGTTGCTAATACCATTTTTCGATTGAATGCTCCATTTACGAAATATTAAACTTTAAAGAGCATATTTTTGTTCCAGTAGGGCGTCCCCCCCCCCTCTAAAAGCTAAACTGGTGGCTTGAAAAATCTGGAAAAATTCGTGATAATAGCGCATTTCATGAACTTTTAAGGAAAATTATTGCGGTTAAGATAACTTTATTAGTTTAGCAGTAATAGTCGTTGAACTTGGGTATTGGATAATTTTGTACTAAATACAAAATCCTTAGAATAAATCCTTTAAAGTGACAAAGACGGTGTACCTAGTTGCTTGTTTATAACGGGTAAATACTTGCATTGAATAACAGGTTACTACGGAACCCTACACTGTGCGTGGCCCGACACGCACTTGGCCGGTTATTTAATTGCAGTTTTCTTCAATAAATTTAAATAGATTTCAGTTAAAACAGCCATCCCATACAAATCTAGGTATAATCATTATATAATAAATACGAGAGTCAGTTGTATGTTTGCTTCATCGTGAAACGCTTGTAACATGGAATATAATACTTTTAATGCAGATGAAGCCATGAAACGCTACTAGTATAATAGTAAAGTATTTATGAATGTACAGCCAATCATTATCGTTGGCCAGAAGTCATATTATAAAATTGCCAGAGAATAAAATACTAATAGAAGGGAAGCGGGTATCTTAAGATCTAAATAACTGCAAACGAAGTAGGTAAAAGAGGAAATGGAATATAATAATAATGGTAACATTTATTCTATTTTACTGTGAATAATATTATATTCTAACTGTTTTGAGTGCTTTAAGGGTACCGTAACCAAAAGGTACCAACGGAACCCTGTTACTTAGACTTTGAGACGAAGGAAATCCCCGTACAAGAAACGTTTTTTTTTAGGCGAGGTCTCAGTAATAGTGTATAGCTACACATAGAATCGATACAGGTTGAGTTAGCTTAGCATATAATTTGCATTATCAGTGCGCCATGTAAATTGACTTTCAAGACGATTTATTCATTGATGTTTATGTACGTTGTACTGTTTACATTTAATTACTGCATTTGTATACATAGCGCTTTATAGCATATAATATAGCACATTGTATATGTAGCGTTTTTTTATTGTTCTTTATTGTTTCACCTTTTTTTTGATACAAAATTGTTGAAGTACTGGAAAATAAAGTACGTGTAATAGTATGGCTGGTAACTTTACTATAACAATGTTTTTAATAGTCTGACGTCGACGATTGGATGACAACTAAATGGCTCATTATCAACCGACTTCCAAAAATAAAGGAGGTTCTCAATTCGTCTGTGTTTTTTTTTTGTGTGTATCTTACGCGATTACTCCGTCAATTCTGAACCGATTCGAATGATTATTTTTGTTATCGGTAGAGTACGTTTTCAAAATAGTCCCATTGTAATTTCATCGATATCTGATAAGTATCTCCAGAGATATGCCGATCAAACAAAAAAACGTCTCAAACTTGCTATTGAAATTGACTCGCGGGGCATTGAAGTCGGTTGTTTTAGTTTTTAAACTATCGTAATTAGCATTATATATACATATATATATATTCAAAAAGTTTTTTAACCGACTTCACATGCCGCGATAGTCAAAGTACTGGCTAGTTATAATCATGCCATCTAAGTATACAAATTTGCTTATATTGTTTATCTCCATATCTCCGAAGATAATGGTCAAAGCTCCATAAAATTTGTATGGGTCCAAACGGGAGGCATAATCTCTAAAAAAAAATATTTTTTCAAATCGGTCAAGATTTCACTGAGTTCTAAGGTAACAAACATTTAAAAAAAAAACAGTGGAATTGAGAACCTCCTCCTTTTTAGTGAAGTCGGTTAAAAAAGTAGGAGGTTCTCAATTCGTCGGAATCTTTTTTTTTATGTATGTTCACCGATTACTCGAAGATGCCTGAACCGATTGGAAAATTCTTTGTTTGCTTCAAAGGGTGGTCCCATTTAAATTTTAACGAAATCGATCGAGCGGTGTTTAATATAATCAACATTTATATACCTCGATGACATGCTACTTACTGCTGGCTACTTTGACTAGCGCGAGGTTTCAAGTCGGATCTGTTTTTTAAACGATGTTAAATTTATTACATGTATTTATATCAATATCTGGTTTACCGAGCTTTGCTCGGTATTGTATGTATATATTATTTTGGTTAAATCGAGTTTTTTGGATTTCTTTTGGCTCCCATTAATAGTTTTACTCACAAAAGAAGGAAAAAAAAATAGAAAACAAAAAAGGGAAAAATAGTCATCTCATCTGGTCTCGAACCAGGGACCTCCAGAATGCCATCCAATCGATCTTCCACCGAGCTATCATAACGTTGTCTAATGAGTCAAAATTACCCTTTGTATTCTAATGATATTGTAGCAGTTTTTCAATGCCTAAAAACACGAATAAAACAACATTTTCTGAAAATGATTCCTAGCTAGATCGATTTATTGCCCCCGAAAACCCCTGTATACTACATTTTATGAAAATCGTTGGAGCCGTTTCCGAGATTCAGATTATATAAATATATATTTATATACAAGAATTGGTGAACTCGTTTAATGGTATTACATTTGTTTCGGACAAAATATATCCAGTGCAATAACAGGGCATATGAGACTAAGGGCCAGTTTCACCGGTTCTTGATAAAGTCTCAGGTGGTTATCTAACAGATGACGCCATATAAAAGCTGTCAAAAATCCGTCAGATCAGTTCCAATGGGGCTATCAGGAACCGGTGAAATTGGTCCTTAACATCCAATTGTGTCCAATCCAAAGTTTTGCGAGCCCCAGAATCTGTCATAGAGAGATGTCAACGCTATTAAAATAATAAAAAAATTGCTATAATTGTCAATACAGTCACAATTAAAAAAAAAAAAAAATCGTTTCGGTAACTTAGAAGCTACGGTGCCATAATATAATATTTTCCTTAAGTTTGCGTTAGGGCTTAAAACCACTAGGAGGATGACTGTCGTATGAGCTTTCCTAGAAAATCTCCAGCAATTCAAAAACTGCTCTTCCTCATAGGAAAAACTTAGTCTCCGACATTACTATATTTCCGTTTTACATTCCTTAGGCTATACTCAGACTTGGCTCGTAATAAGCGGCTTACCGTTAATTATTTTTTTAAATAATAATTTTATAAATGAATATTAAGTTTCTGAAAGTGTTATCTACACGTTATATATTTAAACATTATTATAAATACGATCCGAAATTGCGCCTTCCCGCGTTATTTCAACTCACGCCGTCTAGGTAACAAACCCAAGCACTGTACCCTGAAAAACAGAATATATTATAGTCTGTTACTCCTATAGCGGCTAAACGTTTTGATTGCATTGGTGGCGCTATCTGATATTTTTAGAAACGTTTTGCAATTTTAAAATCATGGCGAGAAGTGAGATAGTCAAATACAATCACTACTCTGTACTGCTATGGTGACGTTAGAATCTACGTATAGTAAGTATGTGTCTAATCTTTGTCATATATCATATATTTGGTTTTTAGGGTTCCGTAGCCGAATGGAAAAAAACGGAACCCTTATAGATTCGTCATGTCTGTCTGTCTGTCTGTCCGTCCGTATGTCACAGCCATTTTATTCCGAAACTGTTAGGACTACAGAATTGAAACTTGGTAGGTAGATGTATTCTGTGAACCGCTTTCCGATATTTATACAAAAATAAAAAATATAAAAGTTTAAGGGGGGGCATCCCATACATGGAACTGAAACAAAAAAAATATTTTTTCTTCAAACCTATACGTCTATGGATAGGTCTTCAAAAATGACATTGAGGTTTCTAAAATCATTCTTTCTCAAAGTCAATCATTTGAAAGATAGGCGCGTCTAAAGTGGTAAAATGTGTGTCCCCCCCCCCCCCCCCTCTAACTTTTAAAGTATGGGAGTGAAAAATCTAAAAAAAATATGTTCTGTAGATCTCAATAAAAACTAACAACGAAAATTGGTTTGAACGAGATACAGTGAGTAGTTTTAGAGATATGGCGACCGCAAAAATAACTTTGTTTTTCATACAAACACTATGAAAAACAAAGTTAATTTTGTAGTTGCGAAAAATCATAGTTATGGAATACTTAACTGTGTTACGGAACCCTACGAGTGCGAGTCTGACTTGCACTTGGCCAGTTATTCACTTGACAAGCTTGCCAAGTCTCATCTATAACCGCTAACTACATTAATTAAACTTTATAAAAACATGTGCCACCATAGAAAGCGCTACTCTGTGCACTTCAGAATCCATCTTAATTATGTTTAATCAATGTTGCCATCTAGTTCAGAGTCAGTTTTTGTTTAGTTTAACGGTGCGTAACTGTTATGTAATTGCTGAGTGGTTATTGGTGTAATTAATTAAATAGGTTTAATAAAGCAAGTAAGGGAGATTTTTTTTTTTTTAATATCTAATAGGCTAGCGTTTGACCACTATCTCACCTGTTGGTAAGTGATGATGCGGTCGAAGATGGTAAGCACGCTAGGCCTAGAATGGAAACTGGCTCTAAAGGATAGCTGCCGGAACACATTAGATGTTTGGCGACAGATTTTCTAACTTGAGGGTGGTAGCTGGCCAGGCGGACACTAGATGGTTTGACACTGATGGTTTTGTTGGTTTCTTAACGATGTTTTCCTTCACCGGAGGGCCACTGTGAGAAGCGCACATAAATTTTTCGATAGAAAAATCCATTGGTGCGCGTCGGGGTCTGAACTCGGTACCACGGCATCAAAGCCGACCGTTCTCCCGATTACGCCACCGGGCCCTCAATTCTTGAGCCTCAGCCTCAGCCTCAGAATTTATTTTATAGAGCTGCATCATTTTCTTTTGGATCTTTGTTGCAAAATTCAAGGCATTTCTTTCCTAGCCTTTTCAAAATTAATATAAGTACATGGAATCTAACAATGAATTTTCATTCTTATTCAGTCTTACGCTGAGAATAGACTAAGATTTTCCAGTACCAAAATCGTACCCCTTGCCTATGTTTGATAAGCATATTCTATTTTAATCAAGCAAAATTGGACTGAGATAAGTTATTTTTCAAAAAAAATAAAACCGACTTCATAACCACAAAAAGGCACTCAAAAGTGAAAAATAATTTACTTAAAATTATTATAAGCGTTACCCACTTCTCTATTTGAAGTCGGTGCCAGCCAAGTCTAATAGGTAGTAGATAGATAATACCTACATGTATCTACCTACTTACTAACCTACATGTACCTACTTACTACTACTACATACATAGTATCTATCTAATATCCAATAGACTTGGCTGGCACCGACTTCAAAAAGAGAAGTTGGTAACGCTTATAATAATTTTAAGTAAATTATTTTTCACTTTTGAGTGTCTTTTTGTTGTTATGAAGTCAAAGGCGGTTGAAAGGGTATATGTACTCTCAAGGTAGTCCTATTATATTTCATCGAGATCTGATAAGTATCTCCAGAGATATTTGCATTATCATTATCATATATTATCATAGTCGATAAACGTCTCAAACTTGCAACTGAAACTAACTCGCGCGGTATCGAAGTCGGTTATTTTAGTAAATAGTTAAACACAATCCAAAATTTCATCGTACCGACGGGACTTGAACCCGCAACCTCCGGAATAACATGTTCCGGTGCTTTGCCAATTAATATTATATTGCCAATAAATTAGCTTAATTGGCAAAGCACCGGAACATGTTATTCCGGAGGTTGCGGGTTCAAGTCCCGTCGGTACGATGAAATTTTGGATTGTGTTTAACTATTTACAAAAATATAAAGTGTGAAACACTTCAAAGCAACATAATATTCGGTTATTTTAGTTTTTTAACTATCTGATTTATTATCAAAATGTAGACAATCGCCGCATAGGAGAGTTTGTGGCTCTACACAGTAACCATATAATTCCATGTCTGTACCAAGACAGGGCCCTAACCCAGCCTCAAGTACTGTCAGTTCCCAAGCGTAATTGGTGTACTAACGGGCCTAGAATTGTCGGTGGCATGGCAAAGCTGTTGGAACGGTACCTTCGGCTTCTGTAATACCGCGCTCTCGATTTTACTCTGCTACCGATCGTGAGTAATGTGACGGTATATGAATGGAGCAGGGCCGGTAGTATGTTAATTCAAGTCTTTTGATCAATTTGTGGAGATGGATTGGTGGCTTTGTGTTATGGGTTTGGGAGGTTGTAGTTGTAGGTCTTCTGCTAGCCCGCCGAGAGTTTTACCTACCACCATTTGCCAATTCATTCAGCCGTGAAATAGCAATGTTTTTAGGTTTGAATAATGTGTCAAGTAGTTTTGTGGGCTACAGTGGTGTAGTAGGAGAATTATCGGCTCTAGGTTCGAGTTCAATCCCTGCCAAGCGCCAATGGATTTTTTCATCGAAAATTTTATGTGCGCTTTTCACAGTGGCCCTTCAGTAAAAGAAAAACATCGCTAAGAAACCGCCGACCCCTGCATGGTAGTAGTACACAATCTGGTGTCCGCCTGGCCAGCTACCATCCTCAAGTCAGAAAATCTGTCGCCAAACATCTAATGTGTTCCGGCAGCTATCCTTGAGAGCCAGTTCCCATTCTAGGCCTAGTGTGCTTACCATCTTCGACCACATCATCACTTACCGACAGGTGAGAAATTGGTCAAACGCTAACCTATATGATATATAAAAAAAATAATACAAGGCATGTGAGAACACGTCTTCAAAACTGGTTGTCACCAAACATTATTGCAAAACTCAGTGAAGCTATTAGTGACATATTTGGGTAACATATTTTTCAGTGGTTCTTTTACATTGCGGGTGCACGTAATAGTACGGTTGGCAACCCTACATTAATCAGGGGAATTAAACATGTGTTTTAAGTGTGACGTTCGACGTCTAGATGAAAGCTGAATGGCTCAATACCTTTGTTTTTTTTTTGTAAATTCAAAGCAATAAGTTATGTTTCTGTTATATCTATAATATTTTTTTATTGAATATGATCTGTTCAATGTTATTTGACGTGTGTAAGTGCAAATTTTTAATTTGCCCATATACTGAATAAATGCTTTGACTTTGACTTTGACTTTGATTTTCAACCGATTTCCAAATAAACTGGCCAAGTGCAAGTCGGACTCGCACTCGTAGGGTTCCGTACCACACTACAGTATTTTATAAGATCGAGCAAAAAATACCACTACCATTTTTCGCCAGCAATAATTATTAAACATTTTATTTCTTATAACGCCATCTAACGTCTAACAAAGGTGTTAGGAATCGACATTTCAATATAACGCCATCTATGGGACGTTTACCTAACTAAGCGTTCAAAGATGGCGTGAAATGCCGAAAAAAACACGTTTCTTGTATGGGGACCCTCTATTATTTTTAACTTTATTCTGTTTTTAGTATTTGTTGTTATAGCGGCAACACAAATACATCATCTGTGAAAATTTCAACTTTTTAACTATAACGGTTCATGAGATACAGCTTGGTGACAGACGGACAGACAGATTGACCTTATTTAAATATTATCAATATCCCAGAGATCTTCAGAGATATGACGATAAACGTTTCAAAATAGCTAGTGAAACTGACTTGCGCTGCATGGAAGTTCTGGCTGAATACTCAAAGATGGAAGTAGTTTATTTTTTAGTTTATAAACTATCGTAATTGTTACAAAACAATTTTTACGAGACTCACTAATATCCATAAATATGTAGCAAGCAAACAAAAATGTGATAAAACAACTGCAATGTCTTTCCTAAAGGTATGCACTATAGTAAAAATAGAAGTTGCATAGCGGTGCCTTTCCTGTCGCACGCAATAAAAAAAGAAGTATTAAAAAAAACAGTAAATGCTGCACCTGCCTAATAAACGCCTTGGCGGGCTTACAATGTTTCTTTTTATTTTTTCGAACCTCTTTGGTATGTAGAAAAGGTTTTAATGCGTTTCGAAGTTAATTTAAAAAGTTATGATTTTGATGGCCATGGAATATAGATGGCGCTATTTTTGCTTGGGAAAAAAGATTACAGAGCGATTCGAATAGTCTAAGGATTTTTTTTAAATTAAGTTTGTTATTTTTGCGTTTCATTTTACAATGCTACAAATATTATAAAACTCTGTGTTATGATATTTAGAATTTATATGTATAGTAGTGTTTCCTTTAATTTAAGATGGTATATAAAAGATAGTGTTTATTATTTACATATTTATTTGACACTTGTGACACTTATACAATGACACATAATATAAAATAAATAAGACAACTACAGACAAGACAACTTTCTTAAAACTTTACTACTGAAACATATGTGTCTATTTTGATCGGCTTAAATCACACTTTAAAATATATATATATGAGTATTGAAACGTTCAATACATATATTTATAAACGTACACTCTTTGTATATCAATAAGTCCATGATTAAGTTGTCTGAAAGTAGTTGCTTTATGCGATAAGACCCCCGATTGCAATTTTTTTTTTGATTGCTTTATTTATTTTGTCTATCTAGAAATTAAATTATTTTGGGAAGCAATAATGAGTTATTC
Organism: Cabera pusaria; assembly: GCA_954871355.1. Taxonomy (NCBI): domain Eukaryota; kingdom Metazoa; phylum Arthropoda; class Insecta; order Lepidoptera; family Geometridae; genus Cabera; species Cabera pusaria. The sequence continues at coordinate 26,001,117 of OX940890.1, forward strand.
TATTTTATTATATCGTCTTAAAATATTGTCTAATTCCGTACTTATTCTAATACAAGTTTTACCTCGTGCATCGTCGCTCAGTAAAATATTTAACTTATATGCGACATCTATTGCAAGTTATTAACATTAGAATGTCGTTAATTTAAGGCTTCTGGCAATTTGCGTATTAAACTCCCGCGGCTTTTTCCATTTATTTTGTTATGGCAATTTGAGTTGCTGCATGCTGGTTAGTCTTGCTTGGTTACGTTATCAAAATAAAATTAACACAAAGTTTGCTAATAGATGGAATCCTTTGCTTTTCAATGGTGATTTCATTTTTAAATAAGCTGTTAAAAAGTAATAATATCATTCAAAGGCAAACTTAACTTTATTACTTTAATTCAAGTCTTTTAACACACACTTTTACTTGTTTAACAGGTCAAATTTGACCTAAGTTAATTATAGTGAATTTTCTACTTCTTTTTAATATTATAAACCAATATAACTAATAATATAAACATAAATATTATGCAATATATTAGTAATAGCTCTTTTTAACAAAAAAGATCTTTCGTTAACGCAATTTGTTTTGCATCCCGTAATTTCAACAAATATTTATATTATGACACACTAACTACACCATGGGATGGAAGAGAAATACATCATCGTCACTATGAAAATGAGTACCTATTTGTAGGTGTTATTAATATTACGTATATCTATTCTAAATTAAAGTTATCTAGTAGTAATAGTATCTAAGTTATGCTGCGGATAGAGAGACGGACAGACAGATTGACGGACGTGGTGAAACTCCGAGTCCCTTGTTGTACAGAACCTTAAAAACCTTTCATGCCTAAAATTAAGTAAAAATTACTTTACTTCACTTTTAGTTTAACAATACGTACGTACCTAAAAAAAATAAAAATAAAAAATCTATCTATATATGAAAAACGGAAGCGCATCTCATACAAAAACTCCAAATTACACCACAATAGACATAAAAAAGAGGAGAATGACCGGTAACGGTTGTGTAATGTTGCCAGTAAACAAATATTGAGGCTATGAATGAGCTACTTGAGGCTTCGTTATGTTTTATTACAGTTATCGTACAGTGGTATATCTATTTAATGTATAAGGCAGGATGGTGAAAGTTTTTGAAACAGCTTCAGTACCCATACATATTAAGTTACGCCGACTTTGTAAAGACTGAATAAAGATTTTTGGAGCATCATCATCATTATCAGCCCATTTCCGTCCACTGCTAGACATATGCCTCTCCTATGGCACGCCACTGCGCTCGATCTTCAGCTATTCGTTTCCAACCGCTAGCTTCTGTAATCATTGCTCCACCTAGCTGGAGAGCGACCTACGCTTCGTTTATCAAGCCGTGGTCTCCACTCTAGAACTCGTCTACGCCAACGGTTATCGGTTCTACGACAGATGTGACCAGCCTACTGTCATTTCAGCTTGCTAATCCTTTGAGCTATGTCGATAACTTTGGTTCTCTGACGGATGCCTTCGTTTCGAATTCGTTCCTTCAGAGAAACTCCGAGCATAGCCCTCTCCTAAGCTCGCTGAGCGACTTTAAATTGGTGAACTAGTCGCACCGTCAGTGTCCACGTCTCGGCTCCGTAAGTAATAACAGGTAAGACGCACTCGTTAAATACTTTCGTCTTCAGGCTTTTTGGTATGGGCGATGAAAAGACTCGACTTAATGCTTACATATTTTTATCAGGATCTGCAGGGCTATTCACAATAATTCGAAAACAAATTCGGATTTGGAAACTGCCCGAATCCTAATTTGTTTTCAAACTCTCCTTTGACTCGAATCTATGCTTTATACAATGCTCCCATCAAAAACGTTTGATATTTCAATGTGAAAAAAATCGTAATTCTAATCGGAAAAGTTTCCGCAAAGAAATTTCTCGCGGATTAATCAAAATTTATAATTTAAAATAACGCTTCCGAATTCGAGTGTATTCGATTGAAACTAGAATACCCATGCTGATAAGTATCCAGACTCCAGAGATATGGCGATAAATATCTGAAACTTGCAATTGAAACTAACTCGCACGTCTTGTAAAATCGATTTTTTAGGTTTTAAGCTAAAATTTTTAAGTTATACTTCTTTTGGCGCGATAGAGAAAAATGATGAGAGTGAATTTTTACGATGCGCGCGCACACCGACACCTAAATTTAACATCGTGAAGTTAGTTCTAGGTGGCACGATGCGCGCACACCGACACCTAAATTCTACACCGTGAAGTTAGTTCTAGGTGGCATGACTATGTTCAAGTTGCATATGTCATATTTAACGTCATATTTTTACGTTAGTAAAACCTTTTTTATTTATATATTTTTTTTGATTAATTTTAATATTTATCGTTAACTCACTACTGCATTTTAGTTATTTTTTTTCCACACGCCACAGAAGTATAACTTCTAACGCGTGTACATAAGTACACACACTCTTTTTTATATTAATAATCATAAAACAGAATTTCATACGATTGGTTACTCTTCTATAAAAGTAACAAATAAATTAATTTCTCCACATTTTATATAAATGTGGAGGAATTAATTTATTTGTTAGTTTGGTTTCATGATCGTTCTATCAAGTACGTTGTACAAATGTTGCGATTTTTGGGTGGATACCACAGCACTGCACCAGTTGATAAATAATTTATTTCTACGTTAATACTCTAACCTCAACATTGACTCTACAATCTGCATCACAGTATGAATGGGCGATGACCTTCCTGTGCGAGCAGAATTTATACAGTTCTGCGAAGATGACCTACTGCCGCTTTGCTATTCATATTTTACATGTAGTTATGCAGTTGTAAAGACTCTCAAAGTAATAGTCTTGAACGGTTTGCGTTTACTCAAAGTTAGTCTAACATTATTTTCAAAATTTAAATAATAAAGCGGTATCTTTAAGGCTGAGTTGTATCATCTTACTTTAACTATAACAAACGTCAAAAATCTGTCAAACTCCATATAAAATCACCGGTTAATAGTTATAGTTACGGTTAAAGTAAGATGGTGCGACTCAGCTTAAGTCTTATCAATTATTTAGCAAAGATAATTCGATATCAGTAGGTGGTTATTGGGTGTTCTACTCCACCCACAGGGTGGTGGGTGGAGTAGAACACCCAATAACCACAAATTGATTATCTCTCGCCATTTGTGTTTTAGAACTCTCAATGACCCTGGAGTAATAATTTTGATCAACTGTGTCCGTAACACATACGGTTGGATGATCCATGGTAGTGTCCAGAGTATAATTCCAGAGCGTAGGTGTTCATACTGGAAATCTGAAACAATATAAAAATATTACAAAATTAAAATCTGCTACCCCTAAAGCATCAACTTTTATATTTTCTGTGCTTTAAAAAAATGTGTGTACATACATAAATTAAAATTCAAGCGTAGTCACTCACCATTTTCATCTAAAGGATTTTAATTTATGAAATTCACAAAGATCTGCTGATGAGATGCTGCTTGTCGCTCCTGTAAAATAGAGATTGGTACACATTAGTTCAAAACTATGAATACACAATTTAATTTAAAAAAATCTTTACTCAGAATAACTCAAATGAAACTTGGAAATAACTAAACATTAAATCAGCGTGTAGTTATATCGATATAAACAGCAATCGAAAAATAACAATTTTGATTTAATTTTTTAATATAATTCTCTTTACCTAACATTTAAATAACATGTTCAAAATAATTAGGATCGTTTAAAAAACCGACTTCAAATGCCACTATAATCAATTTGAGTGGCAAGTTTGCGGTTATTATCTCCATATCTCTGGAGATACTCATTAGATCTTGATAAATTTACAATGGGACCACTACACAAGTATAATCTTTCAAATAAAAATATAATTTAAAAAATCGGACCACAATTGACAGAAAAAAATAATAAATATTTTTACAGTGAAACATAGAACATCCACCTTATTTTTAAGTTGGTTAATAGAACTTTTTGTCGTATTAAGACCTTTTTTATTTTTTTGATTTCTAGTCATTGAGAAAATCTTTATTATAGAAACTTGGTTTTTATTTCCGAATCAACTAAAAAAGTTTACGTTGCAAAGCATGCATGCAAATAAAATATCTGAATCTGAATCTGAAAGTATTATACAATAAAAGCTAGGTACTTACTTGTTATTTCCAAATAGTCACAGAACTACACTCACCAATAACTACACCGATTACTTATAGAATGGTTTTGTTCACACGCACGAAGGTAAATAGGCACATAGGTTGAGTTACACATGTCAGCATTTTTTTAATTAAGGGTTCGCACACACTTTCTACTTTAACTCTGCGATTGAACTGTTCTGTAGGTACAGATAAATCATGACCCTATAACCTGTAAATTTTTATACCATTCAGTTTGCACTGTACAGTTAATTGAATGCTATTTTAACCAACACCTAACCAAGGAGTAGGTTCTGAATTCGTCGGAATCTTTTTTATGTATGCTTCTCGATTACTCAAAGATGGGCGTACCGATTTAAAATATTTTCATATTGTTTAAAAGGACACACTTTCCAAGTAATTTCATTTAAATTTAATCGAGATCTGATGACTATCTCAAGAGATATGGAGATAAACACATCAAATTTTGGTACATGACTAGCGCGGCATTTGAAGTTGGTTCTTTTAGTTTATTAACGATTTTAAATTATAATTATAACCATTCAGTTAAACTATCATTCATATGTATAGTCAAACTATTTAGTGAAAACGAGCAGTTAAAACTCAAGGTGTGTAGCGGCCTTACGACAAATTATTTTTTAACAGACTTAACAGATAGCGTTTGTACGAATTACTTTTTTGTTTGTTATAAAAATCATTTATGAACTGATTTGTTTTTTTCTTTTTACCGACTTCACATAAAGGAGGATGTACTCAATTCGTCTGTAGAATTGTATTTTTTGTTACCTCAGAACTTCATCATTAATTAACTGTGTGTGGATTTGGAAAATGTTTTTATTTTTTATAAATAGAATATGTTTACAGTGTAGTGCCATTTTAATTTTATCAAGATCTGATAAGTATCTCCAGAGATATCGAGATAAAGACCTCAAACTTAGTACTGAAAATGACTTGCGCAGCATGTGAAGTCGGTTTTTTGTTTTGTGAACGATCTTAAATTATGTAAAAATGTAAATAGTAATACTTTCCGTATGGTGTATTGTACAGTTCAAATAATTAGATACCGTCTTATTATCTAAACACATAAAATATGATTTTAATATTTTATGCACTGACTTTTAATTTTTCTATCTTTTAATCTATCGTAGTCGGGTAATGGGGTGATTTTTTATATTGTCATTCGAGTTGGCGCATTTCAAAGGTTTGATCCGATTTCAAAGGTGGTGCGACCATTAGGTTAAAATTTGCTTGTTTTGTTAAAGTACGAGTACTTATTCAGTTAAACTATCATTTATATGTATAGTCAAACTATTTAGTGAAAACGAGCAGTTAAAACTCAAAGAGGGTGTTTTGGCCTTATTTTATAGAAATGCTAACAAAGTTCTTGGAATTGACTACAGAATAAATCATAGTCGAGCTATAACGATACCTATCGGAGCGTGGGAAAATAATAACGTAAAACATGAAAAGGGATTGCAATCCGGACAACCGGGT